>CM068725.1:25245416-26445416 GCA_035079005.1 Fraxinus americana
TGATTTCACATTTTACTTAGGTCACAGGAAACCAATGGAAAGAAATGTATTTCCATATTTTCAATAAGAAACAAATTTTACACTTTTGAACCAAGAAATTCGTAACCCTAGTCTCACATTCACATGTGATAAAGATCGTTGCAGAGTGACAGAAGGGAAGTACACCTTTTCCAATTAAAGTTAGGCATGAGATTGGCAAAAACCGGGCTTCGACCTTAGGGTTCATTTTCTCAAAATCATCACATATATTCGATTGTTATCAACAAATAATTGCATCAAAATAAAAGGCAAGGCTATAATCTGAATTTGGAGTTTACAACAAATAATTCTTTTGCTTGCTCTTTCCCTCTTTGTAATCTGGAGTTTTGGAAGAAGAAGCATATATGGTAAATAAATTATTGGAGAAAGAATCATATTTGTGTTTTTATTAATTTATTTTTTAGGTTTAAAAACATGATTTTAATATTATAATCTTCTTATAATATAATTTTTAGCCCTTTAATACTAATAATAGAAAATTCTTATTTGACATTATTTATGGCCCTTCAAGTATTAGCAATTACAAATTAAACCTCATTTGTTCAACTTAAATCCTTATTTGACTGTGACTTTAACTATTTGGATTTTTACTTTGACTAAATAATTTTTTGGTTGCGGCTATAATAAGTGGGGTGTAACACTCTTCACTCTATGGGTTCATAATAGATGCCTTGAGATAAATAGGCAATATTTTTATGCTTTTTTAATTGGAGAAATAGGAGGAATGATGCCAGAGTAAAAACATTTTAGTTTTCACAAGTCAATTCTTGTTTTGAAAACCAAGACTGAACATTTTTTTCTTGCCGTGTTTTACAATTTATGTCTCGTAGTACTTTTGTTTTGGTGCATGTTTTGGTGAATTTGACGTTTGCACTTCTGTTTCTATTTGTAAATTGAAGTACTCTTCCGTTTATATTTCTTAAAATGACGGATGCTGAGGATATGTCATCTTAATGCACAGGTTGTGATTGATGCTGGTATTGTTTCACCTCTTGTCCAACTGCTTCAAAATGATGTATTTGAGATACAACTGGCAGCTGCTAGGGCTATTTGTTTTGCCACGACTGTGGGAACTGATGAGCAAATTAAGTAAATTCTTCACAGCTATTGTCATATTTTCATAGCTTATTGTACATTTAGGTTGAGGATTAATGCTTCATCTTGGTAGCAGGTTCTTGGTGCACGAGGGTTGTATAAAGCCATTTTGCGATCTTCTAGTTAGTCCTACCGATATCATCGTATTCTGCTTGCAAGGCCTTGAGAACATTCTGAAGGTTGGAGAAGCTGAGAAGAACCGAGGTAACACCGGGGATGTGAATGTCTTTGCTCAGATGATTGATGATGCTGGGGGTCTTCGAAAGATTAAGAACCTACAGACTCATGATAACAGTATAATGTGCGAACTGGTCGTGAGGATACTGGCAACTTATTGGCAGGAAGAGGATGATGTCGGGAGGTGGCGACGGTGGCGGTGGTGTTGCTGAGGAAGTGGTGAGGTGGTGTCGTAAATATTGATGGTGATCACAAATTATTTGGTTGCTATGACCATTAAATTCATTAATTTGTGACCGATAAACAATATATGACCAATGAAAAAAAATTGTAAACAAAAAATAATTTGTAATCTAAAATTTTTTTAATTTGTGACTGATAATTTGATAATTTGTGACAATCTACTAAATTATGACTTATAATGTTTATGATTTGTGACATTTCAATTTTTTTATTTGTGACCGATGAACAAATTATGACTTATAAAATTTCTGACTTGTGACTGTACAATAATTTGTGACCTATAAAATTTTTGATTTGTGACCGTAAAATAATTTGTGACTTATAATTTTGTTTTTTGTGACTGAAGAACAAATTATGATCTATAAAATTTTTGAATTGTGACTGTAAGATAATTTGTGCCATGTAAAATTTGAGATTTGTGATCAAGTAATAATATGTGACCAATTATATAGAATTTGTGATCAAATTATATGGAATTGTGACCTTAATATATTTAATTAATAAAATATATGTTTAATTAATTAATTTATAAATAAAATTGAAAAAATTTGAAATTTGAAATTTTAAACATTCTCTCTTAAAATCACATTTCATAACTAACAATCTTACAAAATACCTTCATAAATCGGGTGATAATTCCAATAAATTAATATATAATTATAAGATAATAGAAACCAAAATAAGATAAAATACCTCGTTTAAAATTAGATCCTAAAAAACAGGTATTCTTCTATATTTCTACTCTCACTCTCACTGTCCCTCTCCCTCTCACAATCAAATACTATTTCTTTTTACACACTCTGTTTTCAAAAACTTTCCAAAATCACTGCAATTTCTCCACTGTAGGGAGTCGAAGGTCTCAAATTATATTTTATCGAGTATGACTGTACGATAGTGTGATAATCTTTTAAATTGAGAATCTTGAAATGAAATTACAATTTATCGAGCGTAACATTTATATTGAAAATCTTGAAATCAAAATCAAGCATGACTGTGGCACGATTTGGAAAGCTCTGATTTGCTGCAGTGGCTATAGTGCTTGATTCAATATATTGTATGAATTTTGTGTTGGATTGTCAGGGGTGGGGGTATTATGTGGTGGTGAAGGGGGCCATAATCACATGTGAAGATTTGAGGGGATAAAATTAAGGGTGGTTATTAGAGCGATGAATTGTTGGGTTAAAAACTGAAAAAGATTATGCCATTTTGCTGATGAACAAAACTAATTAGTCCTTCTTTCATGTTGTTACGAGTTTTAGTTCAAGAGTGGGTTGAGGAGTATTGTTCATTATTCATAGAATGAGGAGAAAATAGAGGCGGCGGTGGCGGAGGTGTTTCATCTGGATAGAGAAATTGATAGGGAAAGATTTACATCTTGTCAATGAGAGAATATAGTCGGCTTTGACGAAGTATTGCTAATTTATGCATACTGACCGTGACCGTGAAAATATTTAACTTCAATACATATCAAAACGACTCCAATACTAATATTCCGCGCGCGCACACACACACGAGTAATGTTAATTATACGAGTTATCAATTTTTCCATAATAAATATGTATCCATTTCATTATGGTTCGGTGTCTAATATCATGAACGAACACTACTATTATAAAATAATTGTCCAAAATTATGCTTTAACGTAAGCCTTGGGAGTTAATTGACTCAATTTAATCCTTAATCTCTCATTTAATCTATATGTTAACTTCATAAAAAAAATTAACTATTAACTATTTAGTTATTTGAATTTACATGTAATTGTTGAATATTCATGAAAATAAACTAGTGTAATTTTCAAAAGGTATTAATATTTAAATAAATGAAAGTAAATTACTAATTAACATCAAATTATTTTTTTGTTAGTTTAAATTAAGAATATGCAATAAAAGAATTTTAAAATGAATCAACTTGATTCCATAGTTTGTTGTTTACTTTATTTGCTTATGATAATAATTGTTTCATCACTATTTAAATTGAATAAAATATTTAAAAATAATTATTTAAATTATTGTCTTATATATATAAACTTTTTTTACAATTGAAACAACAACATTATATTCTACTAACTTTTCTCGTAAAACGTTTAAGTTTCAATATTAGAGTTAGGAATGTTTAATGACATGTTTGAGCCTCTTTTTTCTTTTTTTGCCAAAATGCATTTTGGAATAATGATTTGATGGAAAATGTGTAGTTATAAAATGAGGAACTTTTTTGAATTTACATATAATATTATTTTATTGAAAAATATATGGTTGAAAATAAAAAAGAGAAAAATGTATTTTGAAATTAACGGGAATCAAACATGCTCTAAAATTAATTATACTATAAAATATAATAGCAATATGAAAACTGCCCGCACTCAAGAAGCACCATGACTACATGAGGAACGTTGTGGGAGACACGAAAGGGGTCAAATTACACCATGTTTGTTACCCATTCTTTTAAAATACATTTTTCTCTTTTATTTTCAACCACATATTTTTTAATAAAATATTATTACATGCAAATATAAAAATTTTCCTTATTTTTTAAACACATATTCTCCATCAAAACATTATTTAAAATGCATTATTGGGAGAATAATATGACTCAAACTTGGTGTTAACAAGTAATGTATGCAGGGACAGAGCCAGTCGAATTAGGGGGGGTCCTAGAGTTGTGGGGGCCACGGGGCCCGAATTTTTTTTTAACGTTATCTCTTAAAATGAGGAAAGTTTTTACTTTGTGATGGAGATAGGAAAGAGATATATAGGTAATCGACAATTATTTTTTGGACGCTTACAATTCTTCTGGTTCAAACTTCAAAATTAGAAGTTATGATTTAGGCATATATACATAATGCATTTTAATTTTTATAGCTTAAAAATTCAAAACTTTAGCATTCTCGATCATTTATTTGTAAGCGGGTTTAAAATATTGTATTCCCCTACAATAAAAGGTCTCTCACACAGACACCCCAACATTTAGAGAACTTGAAATCTCAATACTCCAAAAAAAAAATGTACATTATGAAATTCATGAAAGGCTGTTTCAAATACTAAATCGTAAATAAAAAAAATAAAAAATTTGGTCAAAAATTTTTTTTTGGGGGGAGGGTCCGGGTCCTCCCCAGGACCCCCCCCCCCCTCCGCCCCTGAATGTATGCGTCCGGCCTATATATTTTTAACAAAACTTTGTAAAGATTTGTGAAAAACTTTAAAAACGTAGAGGAATATTGTTGGAGTATTCTAGAATAAATAAATGTGATTGAAAGAATATTGTAACCTAAAGGTTTAATCTAATAAGATATAAGAAACTTCTAATAGTCCATAAAAGATGCTACACTACAACAATTTACACATTTTATAACATTGAAATATAGCATTCTTGTTGAGAATGCTATAAATTAAAATTGAATTTTATCTAAATACAATATAATAGCATTTTTTAAAACCACCAAATTAAAAAGCCCAAAATCCTTCCCTCCATATTTTACCAAAATATTATATCCCGCTTTTTCTACCCTACTTATCTCTTCCCATTCCATTACTCACCCAGTCTCCACGCCTCTGCCTCAAACCAACCTCTCCACGCCTCTGCCTCTCCAAGTCTCTCCTTCTCCATGCCCTCTCCTTCTCCACGCCTCCGCCTTTCTGTAATTTTTTCAGAAAATCCCCCCCCCCCCAAATAGAAACGAACCCATCCTCAATTTTTCATATCTTGTTGCTGATTTCCATCTTTGTTTGCAGTTTCGACATGTTTCAATTGTGGAAGGGAAATTTCGAAGTATATACGGTTTGAATCGGGAATTCGGAGAGATTGAATCGGGAAATCGGAAATTTCGAAGGTATTTTGCTTTTTTTGGGTTCTTAAAGTGGCGTCCAATTCTGTATCCCCAATTTCTGATGAAGCATATCTCTTGTTCTGAACTCATGAATGGGTTTAATGGAGTTATTTAGGAAAATTTACAGAAAATGGCATTGAAAATTCTCTGTTTTAGAATTTTGTTTGGCATTTAATGTGTACTGGTAGCATTTGGACACAAGGGAGTTCCATCTTGTTTGGGTTTTTTTTTTTAATTTGATATTAGCCGTGGATCTTTCCCTTTGTAGAAGTAATGAATACGAGGTAAATGGTGGTAATTTCTAAAGTTGAAATTTAGTGTAGTGCCAAGTATTGTATATGGTAAAGAATGTCAAATAAAAGTTGTAAAATCTGGCCTTCAAGTTTTGCTCATTGCTAGTATAACTAACTTTTGATCCTATCAGGTACCTTTGGACTATGTTTCAAATTACTTTTCCTGAGAATATTTTTGCCATTGTGTTGAGAGATGTGAGTTTTTTCCTACCAGAAGAGATCAGAAGAGAGGGGGGTATATACCGAAATTAACATGGTATAGTTCCAAAGAGTTTTTTCGAATTGGATGTTTCGATAGACATAGTGATAGATAGAAATATTCATGTATTCCAACAAAATTTGTAAGAATAAGACTTAAAAGCATGTTTGGCCAAGCTTAAATTAAAAGCACCTTTAAGGTTAGCCAAACATGGTGTTAGTTTGTTGTTGTTGGGTTGGGTGGGAACTGTAGTCGAATATAACTAGTTCGTGCTCTTATCTATTCTTTAAATTACAGCATTGATTTAGATGCAAACAGGGATTGGTGTCATATTAACTTATAATGGTGAGTGGCGAATTTAATTGAGGTGAAGAATATTATTGGGGTGATGAAGATGCTATGCCATCAACTGTTGAAACATTATTTGGCCTCATGGACCTTCATCGTGTTGGTTGCAAACACTAATTGTTTTACTGTTTTCTTGACATGGGATATTTAAATGAATGCATCAGTTGCGGTGTGCGAATTGTTGCCTACCTCTTTAATAACTAACTGTAATGACCTTTAATTTGACTTGGTTTCTTCATGTTATTACACCATTCGTGTCTTTTCTGGAAGCTTAGGTTTCATAATTTAATTCTATGATCCTTTATTACAATAATCGACAATCCCATTTGCTCCATCTCTTGATCTGCAGTGAGGAAATTGAATCTTGTAGGTTCTATGCGATGGAACTTAATGGTCATCGGAGACCTAGACACAAGGATCTTACCACTCATCAAAATGGTGACATGAGCACATCAAGCGTTGATAACGAGCTTGATCCATGGACTGCTTTGGCATACAAGCCTCATACCATTACAATGTTACTAATAGGTGCATGTTTCCTATTGTAAGTTGCTTAATCTGTAAGTTTAGTCTCTTTTCCATTCTCTTTTTATAATTTTTGTAGTTCTCTTCTTGATGGAATCAGTTGATTATCTGACTTGTATTTTTAGAGTTTTCCCTTCCATTTTTCTTTCTTTGAAGATGATTACATATATTCATTCTGGCATTCATAAACAGTTTTTTGGTTTTGGAGAAGTACACAACGATTATGAGAAGCTTCACTATATCACAGTGATATAGGGCTGCAAAGTGCAAAGTTTAGCTGTACATACTAATTCTGTATATTCAAAAATTCTACCAGATTGACAAGTGGAGCACTTGATCCCGAATGTAGTTCAGCAATTGATCTTGTTACCTTCGTGAGAAGGTATGTGCTTGCTTATGCACGTGCTATGTTACCATTCCATATTAACTCAAAGGGAGTCTAATATAGCTCATTTGAAGGAAGAACAAAAGCAGCTAAAGGTTCAAGTGGCAAATATGGAGAGGACAATCAATGACTTAATGAAAAAACAGGTTAATAAGTTCCTTTAAGTGAAATATAACTCATATACACTTTTACTTCATATGATTTAGTAGCTAGTTTCTGAAATTTTTTATCTTTGTAGTTTCAGGAAAATCAAAGTGAAGAATTATCTAATATTCAACTATCGTCTTCATTGGTAAAATTTATCATTCATTTTCATTGATAATATATATGTATTTTTAAAGTTGACTATAATGTGGCTCCTGAATTTGTGTTGTTGAAGAGTGTAAACACTAATACACTCAACAGTAAGTGTAAGCTACTAGATTGGATCGGAACAGCAGAAGTGGTGGCAGAAGGATGTTGGTCTTCAAATGATCCAAAAGTATTGGTTAATCACATTCTTTTAGGACCTAATGCTGTGAGAGTTTGGGTTGATGTAGCTATGAAACCTGATGCATTTTTGTGGAGGCCTACTTCTGATATGACTTGCATTGAAGAATGTGTTGGTACCACGGTTGCATGGCCATGTGATAAAGTTGTAATCGAGTAAACAACATAGACAACAAGGTCAAATTTTATACCCTATTATCTTCGGTCACTAATTGGAGTTTTGAAATTTTTTTTACTTCATGTTATTTTAAAATCTAACAAGTTGTATGACTTTATTAATTTTCAGATTTAAATGCATCATTGATTTGATGGATGTGTTCTCCAAACAAGTTGCAAGAGTTCAAGAAATTTCATTTTGAAGAACTAGAATGATATCGTTCTATTTTCAAGCATATATTCTATTAGTATTTGGTGTGAGACATTTTTTATTGAACATCTACATTTGTAAATTTCTACAAAACACTATTGATGGTTGTTTGAAATTTATTATTGGCTTGGTTATTGTTGTTTAAATTTTTTTAGTCCAAAACATAATGAGATTGAATATTTACATTTGATAATTAAGGAATAAGGAATGCTATGTAATATGTATACATTATAATAAAAATGCTATAAAAAACATTACATTATATTCAATAAATGCTATAAATATTTAAAAGCTATGATGTAAAAAAAATGCTATTGAAAATGTAATCACGACGATTAAAAAATGTTATTAAAGGCAAAATTATAGCAAAAAAAAGTGCTATCAAATTAAAAAAGATTGGACAAAAAAGTGCTATAAATACTCAATCATTACAATAATAAAATGTTATGTAAAAGTTTTTTATAGCATTTTATAATAACATTTATAAAACGTTATAATAGAGATATGACTTTTAATAACATCACATACGATAGCATTTCGGAAAATGCTATAGAGCATGATAGATAGCATTTTTCTCAAGCTATAAATGACTGAATATGTTATGAGGAAAGTTTGTACTTTGTGATGGAGATAGGAAAAAGATATATAGGTAATCGACAATTATTTTTTGGACGCTTACAATCTTCTGGTTCAAACTTCAAAATTAGAAGTTATGATTTAGGCATATATACATAATGCATTTTAATTTTTATAGTTGAAAAATTCAAAATTTTAGCATTCTCGATCAGTTATTTGTAAGCGGGTTTAAAATATTGTATTCCCCTACAATAAAAGGTCTTTCACACATACACTCCAACATTTAGAAAACTTGAAATCTCAATACTCCAAAAAAATGTACATTATGAAATTCATGAAAGCTGTTTCAAATACAAAATGGTAAATAAAAAAAATAAAAAATTTGGTCAAAATATTTTTGGGGGGGTCCGGGTCCCCCCAGGACCCCCCCCCCCTCCGCCCCTGAATGTATGCGTCCGGCCTATATATTTTTAACAAAACTTTGAAAAGATTTGTGAAAAACTTTAAAAACGTAGAGGAATATTTGTTGGAGTATTCTAGAATAAATAAATGTAATTGAAAGAATATTGTAACCTAAAGGATTAATCTTGTAAGATATTAGAAACTTGTAATAGTCCATAAAAGATGCTACATCCTAACCACCCAAATTAGAAGTAAGTTAAATGCTAAATAGGAAATTTTATATCCAAATATTTTCTCAGAAGTCACAACAACTTCAAACTATAACAAACTTGGCAATTTCAATTGAAACCAAAACTTGACATCAAGTTCGAAAGAGCATTGGACAAGTAACTGATTAACTGTACTATTAGTCCCCAATTAATTTAATCATCATCATAAATATATAAATTTAGGGTTGGGAAATTACCAGGGTAGAAGATTTACATCTAAAATTCAAACAAAAAATTGCTCTAGTACTGGATTAAGTTATTGCATCCCAAGTATTGGTTTTACTCCTCCAAAAACCATCCATTCATAATCTGGTTGGGTTTCAACCCTACAGGTAATTTTTTTCTTTTTTTTTGTAGTTAAAAGTGCATCTAATCTGTACAGAAAGCTCTAAGGCTTATTAATTTGCAAAATTAGTAAAACCACAACTAGCTGTAAAACCCAAAATTTTACTCCAACAGAAACACAAGTTTACTTTTCCATAATCATATTGTAGCATCCTAAATGCTTCATTAAAAGAAAAATTACAACAGAACAGGAGCAGAACAACCTGGAATCACTGGGTATCCAGGATTTTAAATAAGGGGGGTTGAAACTTAAGAAAATCAATAATAAAATTTATATATAACAAAATATGAAACTTCTTTGTAATCCTATAATGCCTCTCCCATCCTTAAAAACTGAAAAGTTTCTCTCTCGTATTCCGTAGTCTCATTGACTCCATAAAACAAAGTAGAGAACTCTGAAGCCAAGAATGCTGCCAAATGGGAATATTGCAAACTGAGTAACCATCATTTCTAAGAGAATTTATTTTTAAGCACAAAGAGAGAGGGTGTTATTTTAGTGCTACCAAGTAAACAATCCTGGAATTGCATCATTTGGAAATGATAGGGACAAGCAGCGGTTAGAGATACAAAGGCAATCCAGAATATAAAATAACGCTTATGTGCGTATATTTCAGGAACCTAAAACACAATACTCATACTACACACTGCATTTACAATTATTAGCTATTACATGGGCATCAATAATCTGCTAAAATATTATGAGAAAAACCACAAAAATGAGGGAAAGAAGATATAGAACTAATTCATTTAATTATACATTGAAAAAATAATGTTCATCATGTGTTCCGAACTTGTGATCACATGTTTTAATATTGTAGAAAAATGTGATGCCTAAAAACTTTCATTGACAAAACACCAAATCCATAAAGTAATATATGCAGATGCAGGAAGGAAAAGTCACTATTTGCAACTATCATTAGTTTCACTGTCATAGACAATGGCGCTACATCCCAAGTCACGAATGCCTAATTCGAACAAGATAATATATATACTTAAAGTAAATTAAGGAATTAATAAATTTATATGCAATTCCAGCCCGAATTCGGGCACACGTCGAGTTTTTGGACATGGATTCAATGATCATAAAAATTTTATAGGTATAGATACGATTCTGTTGATGATGGTTAACCGAGATAAGTATAATGATTCTAGGCATGGAAAAAATTCTGAAAATAACCACAGAGATCGAGGAAAACGGGTTCAGAAAATGTAAGGTCTAAAAGTAATCTTGCTGACAGGAATACTGAGAATATTAAAAGGTATATCTCTCTCTTAGACAAATTAGTCAAAATTGAATATTCTTTTATTTGTTGGTTCATTTTTTTATTTTTTTTTCTTTTTGGTTTCAGATAAGAAGATGAACAAGAAAGGACTGCAATGCAACTGGAAGGGAAGAACATGAAGAAGATCTTGAGAGAATTAGGGAGGAAAGTGTCACGACTGAGACTCAATTCCAGCTTCCTGCAACCAATTTTAGCTGAAGCCAGGTGAAATTCAGCAACAACTCACGCAAATAACAGAAATGGGGGTGGGGGGAGGGATGACGAAAAAGAGAGAGAAGAGATGAGGAATAAAGTGAATTGTAGATTCAAACCACTACTAACTGAATTTCATAACAAATTTTACACCCATCTGCCGAGTATACACAGGCTTATACATACCTAGCTGAGGAAGAAGCATGATTTCAACAGGAAAGGGAGAAAACCGTTTTTCCAATTATTACAATTTAATTAAAATCAACATAACAAAATGACACCGTTTTGATTAGTGCCAAACGGCGTCGTCTTAATTCAAATGTTCGTTAATTCAATTTCTTTCTTCTTTTTCCTCCTTTCCTTCTGGTTTTGCTACTGGTTTTCTTCCTTTGCTTCTTCTTCTTTTCTTGCCCCATGTAGCTCTTCCATAACAATCCTCCCGCTCACTGTGATCTTGTCCCCAAGATCTATCAACAGGGAAATGGTTCCTGATCCAATTTGCATCGTCCCAAGTAGCATTTTCTCGGGATGAGTCTGACCAATGCACAAGCCACTGTTCTGCCACTTGATTTCTTCGTTGTATTGACCTTGTTTGTAAAATGGAAAGGGGGTGATGCTCTGGTTGGTAGGTATCATGTCTTTCAGGAAGTTGCAGAGTTGGAATTACCCTATCCCCAAGTTGTTTCTTCAGTAATGAGATATGGAATACAGGTGAATCTTTGATCCCTCAGGTAAAGCCAGTTGGTAAACCACTTCTCCAATCTTCTTAATAACCTGATACGGGCCAAAATACTTAGCTCCTAGTTTATGATTGGCCCTGAGTTCGACTGACTGTTGTGCGTAAGGGTGTAGTTTAAGAAAAACCCAGTCCCCCTCCTCAAAAGACCTTTCTGTTCGATTCCTATCACCGTAGTTCAAATGGAGACATTCGAATGGCAGTGTGGTAAGTGGTATTGTACCACCATTCAGCTAAGGCTAACCACTTTTCCCACAGCTTAGGGTGGTGATAAACGGAGCATCGTAGGTACATTTCCAAGCATTGGTTGACCCTCTCTGTTTGCCCATTTGTTTGAGGATGGTAGGCAGAGCTGAAGTGAAGCTTAGTACCAAAGAGATGGAAAAGTTCGAGCCAAAACTTGCTGGTAAAAACCTTGTCTCTATCAGATATTATGCTCTGGGGCATCCCATGTAGCTTGTAGATATTGTCTAGGAAAAGTTGAGCCACTGTCGAAGCTGAGAAAGGGTGAGTCATAGCCAGAAAATGCCCATATTTCGTAAATCGATCAATCACTACCAGAATGGTATTTTTTCCTCCTGAGTTGGGCAATCCTTCGATGAAGTCCATACTGATATGGCTCCAGGAGTGCAGGGGTTGAGGTAATGGTCGCATCAATCCTGGGTAAGGAACGTGCTCTCCCTTGCACCTCTGGTAAACCTCACATTGCAGTACCAGTTGCCTGATTTCTTGATTCATTTTTTGCCAGAAAAAAATTACTTTGCTCGATAGAAGCTATTATGTATACCAGAGTGGCCTCCTTCTGGGGAGCCATGTAGATTCTGTATTAACCTCGACCTGATGTCTCCTCCAGTCCCAATATATATCTTCCCTTTGTGCTTTAGCAATCAATTTTCAAAGCTGAAGTCAGCGTCAGACTTGGGGTCTACCATCAGTGATTGGATTTTTTCTTCTGCTTCAGTATCCCCTTTATAACTCTCAATGACTTCATCAATCCAAGCAGGGGTAACCACTGAAATTCTTGAACATTCAGGACTTCCCTCGTGTCTCCTTGAGAGAGCATCCCCACTACATTATCCACCACCCTTTTGTAGATAATTTCATAACTGAGACCAAGAAGTTTGGTGAGCCATTTCTATTGGAGTGGAGTAGTAATTCTTTGTTCAAGTAAGTATTTGAGGGCTTGGTGGTCAGTTTTTACCACAAAATGGTGGCCCTCCAAGTATTACCTCCATTTACAAACTTCAGTCACTAGTGCCGGCAATTCCTTCTCATAAATAGATAGCCCCAAGTTCCTAATCCCAATGGCTTTGCTTACGTAAGCCAAGGGTCGCCTTCCTTACATTAACACTGCACCTATGCCTCCTTGGAAAGAATCAATTTCTATTATAAAGGGCTGGTTGAAATCAGGTAAAGCTAGTACTGGAGTAGAACTCATTGCCTCTTTCAATTTAACAAAGGCAATATCAGTTGCTTTTGACCAATGGAAGTTGTCCTTCTTCAGTAGATCAGTGAGAGGTTTGGCTATGATTCTATAACCCCTCACAAGCTTCTTGTAATAGCCCGTCCTAGAAACCCCCATAATTGTTTAAGGTTAGTTAGCTTAGGCCATTGTCTCATTGCCTGAACCTTGATAGGATCTGTTGATACTCCTTAGTGGTTGATTATATGGCCTAAATACTCCACCCTGTCTATCCAAAACTGCACTAAGACCTTTTTCATACAATTGATCGTTTTATAGTATCTCCAGCACTGATTTGAGATGGTGCAGTGAGAGGTTATGTCTTTACTGTAAACTAGGATGTCATAAAAAAATACCAACACATAGTCTCTCAACTGGTCCTTGAATACTTCATTCACGAGACTTTGGAAGGTGGCAGGGACATTTGTGAGGCCGAAGGGCATTACTTTGAACTCATATAGGCCCTGGTGAGTTTTGAAGGGAGTTTTAGGAGTGTCAGCCTCTGTAACTCTGATTTGGTTGTACCCTGCCCTGAGGTTGATTTTAGAATAGAACTTTAACCCATTCAATTCATCCAAAAGTTCATCAATCTGAGGTATGGGGAATTTATCTTTGACGGTAAGATTGTTCAGCTGCCTGTAATCTACGCAGAAACGCCATGCCCCATCCTCTTCTTGACTAGAAGGACTGGGGATGCAAAAGGGCTGTTGCTATGTTTGATTATGCCACTATCCAACATCTCCTTAACCAGCTTTTCAATTTCTAATTTCTGTATGAAGGGGCATCTGTATGGCTTAATTTTGAAAGGCTGAGCACCCTATTTCAATGGAATATGGTGATCATGGGTTCTAGGGGTGGAAGCCTTTTTGGTTCCACAACGACCCCAGAAAATTGGTTGACAACCTCCATGACCTGGTGTCACGGACTGCAGCTTTACTTAAACCCAATGACCCTATCGCAGCCGCAGTTTGCCCAACTTCGGTCGCACATTGTAAATATTTCATTTAATTGTAAAATAATTGAAAATTATAAAATTTTAGTATGATTGTAGAGACTTTAAACGTCTACTCTCGTTAGATGGATTTTTGTTGCTAAGTCTATTATAGGGGTATTAGTCTTTCAAACATCTTTCAAGCTTTCTAGTGTTTGCCCTACACTAGCCATTGTAATTTTCTGCTTTCGTCTATTGTAATGTTCAGTTTTTAAGCAATCAATGATCCATTTTATTTCAATGCATTTCAATTGTATGTTGTAAGCTTTCTTTAAATTGTGATCAAATTTACTTTCGTCCCGAAACGACTGAGAAAAGGCTGAAGGTAGTCTAGCGGAGCAGACTACTGCCGCACGGTGTCCCTTTCTGTGCTAAGAAGAAAGGTAACCCGTAAAACCTGGTTTGGAATTTCTTATTCTTCCTTCTCAGTAATAGAATACAACTGCCCAGCTATCCTATAGTGTTGCCCCTTAAATAAACTTCGCATTTCTTCCACCTCCATCATCCTAACGTGAGGTTCTGTGTTTTCACTCCTCAGTGTGATTTCCTCCTGTTGGTGCTTGAATTGAAAAAATCCTTGCTCGAAGTCGAAGAGGATAGGCCCAAATTGACTCATCCAATTAACCTTTAGCACCATATCACTGCCTCCAAGCTTTAAGATTCCCATCATATATTGGAACTCCCAGTGGTGCACCTTCCAAACCAGTGGATGGATCACAGTTTTACTCTTTAGTTTCTCACCATTTGCCACCCTTACTGTCATGGTTTTAGAACTTTCTATAGGGTAGTTCAACTCTTTGGCCAGTTTCTCATCTATGAAACTATGTGTGCTGCCACTATCTATTAGAATAGATATCTTCATTCCTTTCAAAATTCTAGGTATTCTGATGGTTTTGTGTCTTAGGTTCCCAGCTGAGGCATTGATTGATATCTCCATTACCTCCTTCTCATCTGTTTCATCCTCCTTTTCCTTACCACCTTCACCTTCACACTCTTCATCTACCAATATGAAATTCAAGGCTCTATTCTTGCAAACATGCCCTCTCATTGCACTACACAACCCCAGGCTTCTCTTGGTTTGGAAATTAGCAGGAATGATGGTTTTATAGCTATTTAGTGGTTTACTCGCTTTTGGCCATGGCTCTTTGGGCTTGTTTTCTTCAGGAGGTTTTGGGGGGGTAAGGGTTCCATTTGTTAGGGGTGAAACTTTTGGGTTTTTGGTATTTGTTTAAAGCTTGAATAGTCGATTCTTGCAGGCTAGCTACCTCAAATGCTTTAGCTAAGGTATTTGGTTTCATCATCTTCACCATAGATTTAATCTCCCCTCTCAACCCACTTGTAAACACAACAATGTAATATGATTCAGGAACATGTGACAGGGCTAACATTACTTGGATTTTAGTTCTTCAAACTTCTCCTGATATTCCTCAATAGATCCCAATTGTTTGATTTTGCTGAAGATATCCACTACTTCTTCTCCAGTGGTTTCTGCAAACCTCCCGCATAACTCTTTAGAAAACAAGTTCCAACTTGCTCCCGGATGGCTGGCTATGAATCCATCAAACCAGATATCAGCCTTCCCTTCCTAAATTCCTCTGGAACCTAATGTAACTGGAAGTACTTCCTGGCTTTCCTTAGCCATTCTCTAGGACCTTCCCCACTGAAATAAGGAACATCGATCTTAGGTAGTCTAGTATTCCCCTTCAATTCTCCATTGGGATTTACACTAGTTTCTATGCCACTGGTACCTGGTGTGTAGGTTTCACTCCCAAACTTCAAATCGCCCATAGATTCTTCCATTCCTTTATTCTCCTGAATGGTCCTCAAATCAGTAGAAATCTGGGCCATGAATGCCACAATTTTCTCGTATTTTTTGTTCAAATCCAGCATGGCATCTTCTATTCTCTCCTGTCTACTTCCCATTGCTTGAAGGGTTTGATCTATAGCTTCAAGCTTATTTTCTAATCTGCCAGTAACAACCTTAAAGCTGGTGCCCAAGTCTACTACCTCGAGATCCAATTTCTTCAAATGTTCATCAATGGCTTTCGACCTAGTATCCATTTCTACGATTACCCAGTAATATTCACCTGCTCTGATACCAATTTGTTACGATTGAGACTCAATTCCGACTTCCTGCAACCAATTTCAGCTGAAGCTAGCTGAAATTCAGCAACAACTCACACAAATAACAGAAATTGAGGGGGGAGGGGGATGACGAAAAAGAGAGAGAAGAGATGAGGAATAAAGTGAATTGTAGATTCAATCCACTACTAACTGAATTTCATAACAAATTTTACACCCATCTGCTGAGTATACACAGGCTTATATATACCCAGTTGAGGAAGAAGTGTGATTTCAACAGGAAAGAGAGAAAATCATTTTTCCAATTAGTACAATTTAATTAAAATCAACATAACAAAACGACACCGTTTTGATTAGTGCCAAAAGACGTCGCCTTAATTCAAATGTTCGTTGATTCGGTTTCTTTCTTCTTCTTCCTCATTTCCTTCTGGTTTTGCTGTTGGTTTTCTTCCTTTTCTTCTTTTGCCTTTCTTGCCCCATGTAGCTCTTCCATAACAGAAAGCAGAAGGCATAAACAAGCTATACTTGAAAATTACAAAATAAACAGTCATCATAGCCAATTAAGCAATTCGGGGCTTCATCTTCTTCTTTTGCTGTGCAGGTGCTACCCAATAATCGCCGATGGAATGTGGAATTGCCGACGGCCGTGTCTGCCTAGTGCATACTATTGTCTAGGGCTTGAACATGGACGGAGCAGCAACAGGGCGCGATTGGAGGAGATTGAATGGGGGAGGATAAGACTTGAGAAGTCCAGCTCTTGGGAAGAGGAGGCGGAGTGGAGACGGGAAAAATGAGTTGTTGAATTGAAATTGGGTTGTAATTTGGATGGTAATGGAAATGGATCTAATGGCATTGGGTTGAATCATGAAAGGTATTGGGCTGAATCATGAATGGTATTGGGCTTCACCGTTAAGCATTACAATTATAACATGCAACTTACAAAAATACACTTAAAATTAAAAATGTTTTGAAAAATCATACAAGAAATATTTTAAAATTAAAATATACTTTTAAAATTATGTGTCATCTTTTTTAATTAAAAAGTGACACAATGTCACTTTTTAATGTTAAATGTCACTTTTTTATTTAAAAAGACATACAATGTCACTTTTATTAAAAATAGATATTAATCACTTAAAAAACGTGACAAAAAAAGTGACAAACGCTCAAAAAATGACGAAATACCAATTAAAATTTTGATTAGTTCAATTAAGTGACAATTTTTTTTTTTTAAAAGTGACAATACTACCGTTCCTCCTGTTTTTTCATTCATCGTCAAACATCTTTAAATCAATTTAATGCCATCGTCATCTACAAACTCAACCAATCCATTGACCTCCACTTAATGAAGATCCCAACAAGAGAAAAACTTATAACTTTTATTATATTAAATCACCCGTAACTTGTTTGCTATACATCACGATGACCTGAAACTAGTATTCCCTAGCCAACAAGATGGACCATACCTATTGGTATAATCAGAAGACTATGCTACCTCACACCAATGAATATATTGGAAGTGATAAAATTAAAAAAAAAAAAAAAAGTGACAAGAACTAAACAAGTGAAAAAAATTAAAAAAAAAGTGACAAAAAGTGATAAAGTAATAAAATTCTAAATTGCATTTTTTGCCTGTCTCTTTGATTAAATCCATAATCCTCGTTGGAATCCATTTAAGCAAATTAAAATGTACTTAGAAAGACATTATGGCCTATCATCTCTTCGTCACTGCTACAAGAACCAAGAAGGTTCCATATTTTCATAAACTACTCATATTCATGCAGTCTTCTAAATCCTCGGTCGTTTTCCAAGAGATTGAATCTTAACACGGCCAAAATAATTGCTTTTCAAGAAAGAAAATCAAGTACGAGAACCAAAGTAATTAGACAGAAATTGAACCATACTAATCAATGATGCCTATATCATCATAAAAGCATTTATCTAAAAGTTTTCTACTGAACGGTGATGTGAGAACCAACAGATGAAGGTATTTTGTATGGGAAATAACATGGTAATTTCTAGAATTTATCTTTATCACTTTTCCTTTCATAATTGAGCACTTATTTTACATTTTTCTTCATTTTTCCGTGTATGTATGTTCAAAGGTGGAGTAAGAGGTGAAGCACTTCGAGACATACTCAAAAAAGTGACAAACATTAAAAAAGATAACAAAACACTTGAAAGAAGCGACAAACACTAAAAAAGTGACAGAAATTAAAAAAATAACAAAAATCTTAAAAAATTGACAAACACTTAAAAAGTGACAAAATACTCAAAAAGACATAGTCTACCCAGTTGAGAAAATGGTCAGGTTAAGTATTAACCCATCCGAGAAATTGTCACTTTTTTACTAAACGTTACTTTTTAAAGTTAAATGTCACGTTTTAATTAAAAAGTGAACAAGCTATAAGTTAGAAGTGACAAAAATTCAAAAAAAAAAAAAAAAAGGTGACAATTTGTATAGAATTAGTGAATAGAAGATGATACAATAGGCTGATTGTAAAATATATTTAAAAAATTTTGTACTTTCCCAAAACTGTTATTCTTGTCAATAAACTATAAAAAAACCATATTCTAGTTCTTTAATTGGCCATTTACATAAATTCTTAGATAACTCATTTTATTGACAATTAGGATCCGTTTGATTGCAAATGTAGAAAATGGGTGGAAATAAAATGTTTTACGAGGAATTAAATTGTATAGAAATTGTTTTACTGAGACTTGTAATTAATTGTATTTGATTGATATAATTTTTCACTCGATCCGTTTGACTTTGTTTTTATGTCAATTAAATGGATAAAATTTCTTAAAATTGGGGATAAAATTTGTTTAGATGGCCAAAAAAAAAATAAAAAATGAAAAAAAAATTGGTGTTCGTTTGACTTTATTTTATATGGAAATTGTCAATATAAATGATAATTTTTTTTTTGTTTACAATTGTGGATAGATTTTGTATCCATTACCAAAAAAAAAAAAAAAGGAATTTTTTTTAAAAAAAAAATAACCTAGAAACCATTTTCCACCTTTTCCAAGGCAAAATTTCTTATCAAACAACCAATTTCCATTTCCATGGAAAAAAGTGGCTATCAAACATAGCCTTAGTGAAAATGAGTAAAGAACTCATCTTCAATCTTCTTGGTCATAAATCATAGTGAAGTTGCACTGCTTTATATATTTATACTTAGAACATTGGAAATGCACGCAAATGTCTCAATGACAACAAATTAAGCATTATTCCCAATAACTATGTTACGAATCCGAACTAAGTATCTAAGTAAATTGCTCCCAATCATCGTCCAAGTGAAATAATTACTACCACAACAATGATAAGCACATAATAACAAGAATAAATAATAAATTTATGGACAAGACTTTAAATTAAGAAAGAGTGGCCTAGAATTCATGAGGTAACTTCCAAGGGTGAATAACTAGTGAGCTGTTGTTATTCCAATAAATTGTAGCTATTCTTAATTACTGCAATAACAATAATGAAAATAACTAAATAACAAAGGAAATAACAAAAAAAAAAAAAAAATTAATAAAAAAAAATCAAGGACGTCGTAAACCAAGTTGGCAAACATGAAAATCACATAACCCGAACATATGCATCTTCACCTTGTGTCTTTATAGAGTTATCTGTCTTTTTGGCATTTGTCCGATGAAAAAGGCAAAAAGGGAATTTCTTGGCAAATTCCCTTGAAGGAATTATGAAACAAAGGCCATCATTGCAAAGTCCTTAATAATGATAAAGTCACCATTGCAAACCCCTTAATAATGATATAGTCAACATTCATTGCAAAAGCTCAATCTTGACTACAAAACCCCTTAATTGAATTATGGAACAAAGGCACCAGATAAGGTGGTTGAAGCAGCAAGATTTAGAAGTTGTGGGTGATGATTTCTTGAAGCAGAATCGGTGGGGACGATGGTGAGGAAAAGCAAAGTTGTGGGTGAGGAGGATTTCTCTTTGGGGGTGGAATCGGGACAACGGGTTTGTGTTTGGTAGTTGTAGAACGTATATTTTACCTTCTCAAATGGTTTAATTATTGAATAAGGGTGTGTTTGAGCCACATTATTTTGGAAGAATGTATTCTGAAAAGTATTAATCAAATTAATAAAAAAATGAGGGTATTAGGCCTACTTTGCCCATATTGAATTTGCCTCAACTATACGAATTTTTGATCGTCGTGACTGTTATGTTATGTTAATTGCTATGCTGACAAAACTCAATGCACTTGATCGTCATTGAATATCTATAAAAGTTACTTATGCATTTTTATTGTTTCTCATAGTTACAAAAATCGACAAAATTGACTTTCGTTATATAATGAAACTTGTTATACAATAAATGGCACACGACAAAAACATATGAAAACGGGAATCCATGCAAGCCAAGTAGGGAGTGCACATATATATGGATAGTTGATATAGTTATAAACGATTTGATCTATAAAGATTCTGAACATTGCTCGGTTGCAGTATGACTCCTTGAAAATTTGTAGTCAAGTCCTTCAATATAAATATCGGCGTAGTTTTCTAGCATAATGTGGGAGATCCATTGTTGATTACTTGAGGAGCTCCAAAATGTGTGTACAATTTACACTATACAATTTATTTTTGAAGCCTAAAATAACGTGGTGGAACTTCTAATAGAGAGTATCACATAAAATAAGAAACTCTAAAATGATAAAGCATATCTAATAAAATACTGATGAGCTAAGTAGTCTGTAAACGATAGTAATTTATCAACTTACCATTATCATTACAATATAAAAGAGCCTAAAGACTTGCCAGCCACATGTCGCTATTTCCCGTCTTCGTAATTCAATTTTTTTTTCGGCCATCAACTTCCCTGACAAGCACTTTCTCCATTTTTCCACTCAACCAACCGTACCTCTTTACTCCTCCATTCCATTCCCACATTAACCCATATCGTAAGATTCTTCTTCTTCTATCTATCTTTTCAATTTTTTTCTCCCTACATTCTTTTCTCTACATGCTGCTCTAATTTTGTCAATCAACCTTGTTTTTGCAAAATTCGAAGTTTTCGTTGTTAACATCTGAGACTGAGAACGAGATTGCTCAAATTGAAATAAGATATTTTCGTAGCTAATGCCAATTTTTTTCAATAGTTTTCAATTTTTAGTTGTGATGGTATTTTCTATTACCATCAATCTATTCTCATTCTTAAACTCAATTTAACTACGTATTTTTGGATTTTTAGTTAATTTAATTGGTGATGGTAAAACGGTGAGTAAAAAAGTTTTTTTACCTTCACTTCTTGCTGTGTGTGACAATGTGTTTCTCAAGTAACAGATGATTGCTTTTTAGTTATTTTTTCGTTGTTAACATCTTCTATGCATTGTTGTATTATATGGCTTCAATTAGCTATTGCTTGAGTTTTAATTGCATCTTTAGTTTTCGATTTTCATTTTATAAACTTGGGTTAAAGTTTGAGCGATAACTGGAATTTGTAATGAAGTTTGTGTGATTATAGCAAATAGATGGAATGAGGCAATTTACAATGCATTTGATGTATATGATATATAAAAAAAATTGGTCCGTGTCTCCATTCTTAAAGGAGAAAGGGGCACCCACATGGAGACACGGCATGTCTCCATGCTTAATGGAGACACGGCGTGTCTCCGTTCTTAACCTGGAAATTTGATCAGCAAAGTCTATGTCATTACTGAGTCTTGGAATGATCTGGTACTGAGTCGCTCAATAGTCTTCTCCCACCAAAATCATCAGTTCATGCAGTAAATCATTTCTTTGAAGGTGTAAAGAATCTGGGACTTCACAAATCCCTTCAATAAACCCCACCAAAGTATTTATTTCCTTCAACAAATCTCTTTTGCTGTCAAAAAATACAGATGGGGAAGAAGAAAAGTAACCCAAAACCCTACTTACCTTTAGGTTAAGTTCCATGAAACCTGCATACCATCGAACCCACAAGCTAATCTCTCCTTTAGAAATGATGTTGTGAAGAATAAAAAGATATTTGAGGGCAACGTAAGGGCTGTGGGTTCCACTCATTCGTATCAATCTAATCAAGAATTCAAGGTATGCTAACCACCTCATTTCCCTTTCCCTCAATTTAAGGTAATTGATATTTTGTTGTTATGAGGTAAAATTTCAATGATTGCGAAGTATGGGCTTAGTTAGATTGTGGAGTAGTTGATTGTGTTTGTGAAGTGCAAAAATTGTGGCATTGATTTAAAATTTAATCTCTTCAAATCTTAGGAAAAATTGGTTGCATTTAAGGTGTTTGATAAAGTAACCAAGTGGAAAATTAGTGTCTAATTAGGCCTAAACTAGCAATTGTGTTGATTGAGTCAAAAATCTTGTGCTACATGTGGGAAATCTTTAACATTTATTGTTTACTCAGCCTAATATTGCCTTCACTATTAAAAAAAAAATATATTCTCCTTTCAGCGCGGCGGAGATGTCTCCGTGCAGCACAGAGACGAAAGCTGTCTCCGCACGCACAGTGAATTTTTTTTTTTTTACATTTTCTTCCTTTTGTAGCTATTGACATTTTAAAACTTTGAACTCGAACAAATTATATAATATTTGACTTAAAACAAAAGAATTCAACATTTTCACCACTTTTTTAACAAAGAGCTCATGTTGTAAATTTAATATATTGCTTTTTATTACGTGGTAATCAATTGTTTATTCATTAATTTCTTTTACTTCTTGTTTCAATAATTTATTCTTTATAAACAACACATTCTCTTATTTTTGACCTGTTTATGAACATCTTTCACGTTTTCATATAAATTTCTTGAAAATTCATATATTCTTATTTTTAAAAACAACAAACTAACGTGCAACGCACATTCATTTCATTAGTTATTTGAAAAATGGACTTTCCATTGAATGGACAGTGAAGTGGATAATTTTTTTTATTTGACTTTTTTTAGCTTACTAATCGAAGGTTAACGTGCATTGCACGTTATTCTGAAATACATTATAGGCATGGACGGATGTGTGTGGGAAACTGTGCCAGGATGTAGCCCGGTCAATTCCTCAGCCCGCTATATTTTTTTGTTGTAAAAAAAATTATGTTAAAAAAGAAATTCATGTGTTATATATTAGCCCAACTTGTAGTACGATCCTAGATCTATTCATTGTTCACGAAAATATATTTCGAATAAAACCACCGCAAGTGTACGGTTCGTTGACAAGTAATAAAGTGGAAATCCTAGAATTTCGAGTATCGTTCCCACGAGGATTGATTTAACTTGAGTTCTATTATTGCGATCTTAACCGAATCTATTAAACTCAATATGATTATTTTTGTGACTTTATGATGAAACTATGACTAATCTATAAATTAAACTAAAATTATGAATCAAATGCAAAAGTAATGTTTGAATGCAAAAGTTTGAAGAAATCAATGTATGAAAAGCGTACTAGGATCCCGAATCACCAAGCAAAGTTCACTCTTAATCCATATTTCACAATTTGACAACACGAGGAATCGTTTGAAGAATCAATGTTTCTAACCTATCCAACAATCTCTTTCGAGTAGAATTGAACCTATTCTAGTATACCATTTGACTATATTTCTATGACAAATGCAATATATAAGAATGCATGTAGTTTTGTAAACACTTAGAGATTCACGTAATGCATATCGGTATATTTCTATCCTCTATGAACAAAACGATGATTTATACTTGTTGAGTTTATTTCCCTTCTTTCGAATGCATAAAATAAACCACCTAAACTCACACAATTATCGTGCACTATAATCATGGAGGCAAAAAGTGTATATAAATCATTCAACATCCATCAAACGTGTTTAAATGTCAAATTGCAAAATAGAAATTAAAAGATCACAATGCGAGGTTCATCGTTCACCTAGTATATAAAAAGTCTAGCTTAACATGGATAAAAGAAAAGAATAATAAAAATAATAAAGAAAAGACATCGCCCAAAAACTAAGAATTAGGATTGAAATCTTGAATTTTGAATGAAATCCCTTGTTCTTGCCTTCTTCCTTGCTCTCCAATGGTGTTTTTTCTGTCTAAGAATGCGTAGCCCCCTTTTTTCGACGAGATTAGGGTTATAAAGAAGTCCTAGATGCTTTACCATAAGTGTTTGATTCAAATAAGGAAACTAGAAAATTCGCGCCAGATTTATTCCATGCGACTGCATGGTATAAACCCATGCGACAGCATGGTTATACAAAATTTTTGCTGTTCATCTCCTGTAGACCCTTGTGCGACTGCATGGACTTTCTACCATGCGATAGCATGGTAGAAATTATTTTTCATTTTTTTCACTTTGGTCCCCAAGTTTGTTTCATCCACTTTTTGGCCTTGTTTCTTTCTCCTTTTTCTTCTAACATCCCATGATATCACAATGTGTTACTTAGCTCAATTTCATGCTTGATTCACCATTCGGGTCATCTTTTGACTAATTGCATTTTGGCCCTCGGAGTTTCATATCCTTCCACTTTGGTCCTTTTTCATTCATTTTCTTATACTCTTCATTCCATCCATCAATGTAATCCTATAAACACAAATTATATCAAATTAAGCCACATTTCAACATATACATCAACAATTTTCCATGTTTTGTGACCTAAATAAGTGTGCAAAACACACTTATCAATTCCCCCAAACTTAAACTATTGTTTGTGCTCAAACAAGATGGTGACTTAACTCTACACAAAACATGGTTTAAAAGCCTGCCTTTTCTCAGGATCAGAATTCAATATTCAACAAAATGAACAGCTTCAACTATGCAAAATAAAATCAACCTCCACCTATCATATGCAGAACTTGATGTGTATGTGTGTGCATACTTACGCAAAACATACAAAACTGATGATGGTTGCAAATCCCGACCTTTTTTCCTTTCTTCATTCGAGAGATTCATGCCCCCCCAAACTTATTCTTTTCGCTCAAAGATCCAAGAGTGTGTTCTAGAGTAGAGTTTTTGATTTACTTAAGTACTTACCCTCTTTTAGTTTGGATAGATCTCGCATTCACAAGTTCACACTTCAAAAAGTAGGGATTCTCCTATTTCTTTGATTGTTTCAACCGTTAAGACTAGACTCAGTTACTTGCTTCGTATCAGAGATGTGATTCTATCAACAGGATGTCTGGATCTAATCAATGCATTTCATACATAGGAGCATGTATATTATTCTTCAATAGATAGAAATTTTTTTTTTTTCGGAGCTAACATATTCCATTTGCTTTCTATATAACCCTTGTAGCGAGCTTTAGGCCGATGACTCCCAAGTCAGATGACCATAGGGCACCAGGTTTTTAAACCCTTGCAGACTTAATCACTCGAGTTAGATAGGCTCGAACAGATGTCTTATTTATTCAATGATTAGTGCAATGCCCTTTTTCTTTTAGACATCCAGTTTCTAGAACTAACCTCTAACTTGAAACTTTTACCTCATTTTTATCTCATTGGCTTAATCCAATCCACACAACACAATTTTCACGCATGGAATCCCTACTCATCTCAATGTTCCCCTATAATAGCTAAATCATCTCCAAACTTGTAAAATGATGGTTTACCGATAAGTGCAATAGAGGTGTTCGGGGTTGACCTATCATGTTCAACTCTTCTATGATTCATATATCCCATCATTAGCTTAGCATGCCGAACACAAGTATTGTGCGCAAAAAAGAATGTCAAGTCTCCACATAGACAAGTATCGATCAATTTAACATGCAAAATTTCCACAATTCATAGCTATATTGCTTCCAATATTTTCATCATTGCCGGTAAGGCCATTAAACCCACACAAACACACACAATTCTAAACTACAACTAGAAGTGCGTAAAACTAAGAATAATGAAAAACTGAATTTTTTTTTCACACAACACAATTACACAAAAATAAAAACTGCAGTAACATAATGAATGACATATTGACATATTCTCACCCCCAAACGTATACAGAACATTGTTCTCAATGTTTAAAGAATAATAAAATGCAAACTTAACAGTGCATAAAATTAAGGACAAATTCACAGAAGATAAAGAAGGGTGAGGAATACTCCCCTGATCGATGAGGATGCGAATGTGAAGATGGTGGAGGAAAAAGAAGTGTGGACCATGCATAGGCTCATTTATTACCTGTAGAGACAATGAAAAAAAAAACTTATTATTAAAAAAACGTGAAGAAAAAATTACCAATCAAATGCTTAAGGCAAAATAAATAAAAGGGTAGAAACGATGGGTTGCCTCCCATCCAGCGCTAGTTTATAGTCTATAGCTTGACTCTATCGTGTTGGTCTATTAGGGTACGTCGAATATAGCCTTGGAGGTCCTGATTAGCTTCTTCAATGACATTTTCTTTCTTACTGCAGCGTTCTTCCAAACGTTAGCCTTATCTTTATCCGTGTCATCTGCTTTTCCCTCATCAACTGCCTCAAACTCAATAATATAGCCTTCTTGCTTCTCAAGATTTTGTTTGGGTTGAAAATGCACATTATGGTCATCAGCAGCATTTGAAAAGTTTCGAAAAACAATTGTCTTCTGCAACACCTCTTCTACCACATCAATTTGATAGCAACTATCTGACTTGACATGATCATCCATAACATTGAAGACGCTGAAAGTGATCTGCTCCTCGCCAAATCTCAAATTTAACTGACCATTTTCAACATCTATTAGAGCTCTACTAGTAGCTAGGAATGGCCTGCCCAAGATAAGTGGGATATCCTTGTCTTCTTCCATATCCAAAATGAGGAAGTCCGCTGGAAAAATGAATTTGCCCACCTTAACTAGCACGTCTTCAATTATCCCCCTTGGATGTGCAAATGATCGATCAGCTAACTGAAGTGTCACCGTGGTTGCTTTGGCTTCGCCTAGTCCAAGTTTCCTGAAAATAGATAGAGGCATTAGATTAATACTTGCACCAAGATCACAAAAAGCTTTATTAAAGTAGCATTCACCAATAGTGCAAGGTATGGTAAAACTCCCTGAATCTTTCAGTTTTGGTGGGAGCTTTTTCTGAATTACGGCACTGCACTCCTCTGTTAGCATCACTGTCTCATGTTCATCTAGCTTTCGTTTCTTGGATAGAATATCTTTCAGGAACTTGGCATAGCCAGGCATTTTGAACAGTGCTTCTACAAATGGGATATTTATATGGAGTTTCGTGAAAACTTCGAGGAATTTCTTGTATTGTTGCTCCCATTGATACTTCCTCAACCGTTGTGGAAATGGAATGGGTGGTTCATAAGGATTCACTGAATTATCTGGAACTTGCTGTGGTATCGCTGGTCTCTCTTTCACTGGTGTTTTCTTAGTGCTGTCAGTCTCCTCTTCAGTCTCTTTCCCAAGTGGGTCCACTGTCTCTTTGTCTACTCCTGGCCTTTTCACATGTATCTCAGGTAGTTGAACTCCACTTCTTGTAGTAATGGCTTGAACATGCTCCCTAGGATTCACTTCCGTATTTCTCGGTAAAGCACCAGGCACTCTCCCTGTCATTGAAAGAGCTAGCTGTCCCATTTGAGTCTCCAGATTCTTAATAGCTGCACCCTGATTCTGGAAGATTGTTTCAGTCTTTCTTATGAATTGATTTGTGGTTTCCATGAATTTATCGGTCTTTTCCATGAGTTTCGCAAACATATCTTCCAACTGAGGTTTCCTTTCCTGCTGAAACTGTCCCTGAGCCCGAGTATGATTCTGATTGTGATTCTGATTACCACCCCAAGAGAAATTGGAGTGATTTCTCCATCCCGGATTGTATGTCTCAGAGTGAGGATTGTTCTGCTGACGTTGACCCCATTGAGCGAAATCCACCTGTTCCATCCTTTGTGTAACAATGGGACATTCAAATTGCATTTACATGCTCTGCTCCGCATTCTTCATAACTAGGCTTCTTCACTTGTGCGGAATTCACGGTCTGTGTTATACCCACTATCTTGTGAAACAAGGAGTCAATCTTTGCGGATAATGCTGAATATGTATCTACCTCATACACTCCAACTGCTTTCTTTGCACCCACTCTAACTGTAGACCACATGGTTGAGGTATTAGCCATTCTCTCAAACAACTCCCAAGCTCCCTCGACTGACCTGGTGGTTAAGGAATCATTCGATGACGAATCTACCATGCTTCT
The DNA here is from genome assembly GCA_035079005.1 of Fraxinus americana. Classification (NCBI taxonomy): domain Eukaryota; kingdom Viridiplantae; phylum Streptophyta; class Magnoliopsida; order Lamiales; family Oleaceae; genus Fraxinus; species Fraxinus americana. The sequence continues at coordinate 25,273,844 of CM068725.1, forward strand.
AAAAGTTGGTGTTAGTCCCCAATAGAAGTATTTGATTTGTTCTTTCTTATCGTATCCATGTTGATGACACTTTCTTAGCATGACCTTGAACCTACTCCACGCTTCATCAAGTGATTCAGTTTCATGTTGGCTAAAAATTGATATGTCGTGCCTCAATCTCGCCACTTTAGCCGGTGAGAAGTATTTGGTGCAGAATTTCTGAGCCAAGTCATTCCAAGTAGTTATGCTTGCCACCGGGAGTGAATCGAGCCACTCAAGTGCTTTATCCCGAAGAGTTAGCGGAAACAACCTTAGTCTGATTGCATCTTCTGATATCCCAAGGTATTTGAAGTGTTGACACATATCTAAGAAACGGGATATATGTATATGTGGATTCTCGTTGGCTGTTCCGTAAAATTGATATCCATTCTGAAAGAGTTGGATGATATTTGTCTTCAGTTGAAAGTTCGGCTGTCCGAATGCTGGGTAAACGATGCTGGACTGGCTTTGAACAATGTACGGTGCTAGAAAATCCCCAAGTATAGCATTCCCATCATCCTGAGCTTCAGCATTGGCTGGCGCTGCATGACCTATCCTCGGTTCCAGTTGTTGATCAGCCATTTCGATTTGTCTTTGATTGACCTGATGTGCTGCTCTTGCTTCTCTCTATCTGCGATGAAAGGTTCGTTCGATTTCCAAATCAACTTGAAATAATTCACAGCTGATTGATCTTCACATGCAATACCTGAAAAGGCAAAAACGATGCGACACTTAGCTCAACCTAAGTAATTGAACGAAAAATAAAATAAAATAAAACTAAAGAAAACAAGTTCGAATTAGTGTCTAAATAACAAAAATCAAGTTAATACTCAATCCCCGACAACGGCGCCAAAAACTTGTTCACGAAAATATATTTCGAATAAAACCACCGCAAGTGTACGGTTCGTTGACAAGTAATAAAGTGGAAATCCTAGAATTTCGAGTATCGTTCCCACGAGGATTGATTTAACTTGAGTTCTATTATTGCGATCTTAACCGAATCTATTAAACTCAATATGATTATTTTTGTGACTTTATGATGAAACTATGACTAATCTATAAATTAAACTAAAATTATGAATCAAATGCAAAAGTAATGTTTGAATGCAAAAGTTTGAAGAAATCAATGTATGAAAAGCGTACTAGGATCCCGAATCATCAAGCAAAGTTCACTCTTAATCCCTATTTCACAATTTGACAACACGAGGAATCGTTTGAAGAATCAATGTTTCTAACCTATCCAACAATCTCTTTCGAGTAGAATTGAACCTATCCTAGTACACCATTTGACTATATTTCTATGACAAATGCAATATATAAGAATGCATGTAGTTTTGTAAACACTTAGAGATTCACGTAATGCATATCGGTATATTTCTATCTTCTATGAACAAAACGATGATTTATACCTTGTTGAGTTTATTTCCCTTCTTTCGAATGCATAAAATAAACCACCTAAACTCACACAATTATCGTGCACTATAATCATGGAGGCAAAAAGTGTATATAAATCATTCAACATCCATCAAACGTGTTTAAATGTCAAATTGCAAAATAGAAATTAAAAGATCACAATGCGAGGTTCATCGTTCACCTAGTATATAAAAAGTCTAGCTTAACATGGATAAAAGAGAAGAATAATAAAAATAATAAAGAAAAGACATCGCCCAAAAACTAAGAATTAGGATTGAAATCTTGAATTTTGAATGAAATCCCTTGTTCTTGCCTTCTTCCTTGCTCTCCAATGGTGTTTTTTCTGTCTAAGAATGCGTAGCCCCCTTTTTTCGACGAGATTAGGGTTATAAAGAAGTCCTAGATGCTTTACCATAAGTGTTTGATTCAAATAAGGAAACTAGAAAATTCGCGCCAGATTTATTCCATGCGACTGCATGGTATAAACCCATGCGACAGCATGGTTATACAAAATTTTTGCTGTTCATCTCCTGTAGACCCTTGTGCGACTGCATGGACTTTCTACCATGCGATAGCATGGTAGAAATTATTTTTCATTTTTTTCACTTTGGTCCCCAAGTTTGTTTCATCCACTTTTTGGCCTTGTTTCTTTCTCCTTTTTCTTCTAACATCCCATGATATCACAATGTGTTACTTAGCTCAATTTCATGCTTGATTCACCATTCGGGTCATCTTTTGACTAATTGCATTTTGGCCCTCGGAGTTTCATATCCTTCCACTTTGGTCCTTTTTCATTCATTTTCTCATACTCTTCATTCCATCCATCAATGTAATCCTATAAACACAAATTATATCAAATTAAGCCACATTTCAACATATACATCAACAATTTTCCATATTTTGTGACCTAAATAAGTGTGGAAAACACACTTATCAAATTCCCCAAACTTGAACTATTGTTTGTCCTCAAACAAGATGGTGACTTAACTCTACACAAAACATGGTTTAATAGCCTGCCGTGTCTTAGGATCAGAATTCAGTAATCAACAAAATGAACAGTTTCAATAGTGCAAAATCAAATCGACCTCTACCTATCATATGCAAACTTGATGTGTAAGCGTGTGCATACTTATGTAAAACATACCAAACTGATGATGGTTGCAAATCCCGACCTACAGTAGTCAAATTTTTCCTTTCTTCACTCGAGAGATTCACACCCCCAAACTTACTCTTTTCGCTCAAAGATCCCGGAGTGTGTTCTAGAGTAGAGTTTTTTATTTTTTACTTAAATCCTTACCCTCTCTTAGTTTGAATAAATCTCGCAGTCACAAGTTCACACTTCAACAAGCAGGGATTCTCCTATTTCTTTGATTGTTTCAACCGTTAAGACTAGACTCAGTTACTTGCTTCGTATCAGAGATGTGATTCTATCAACAGGATGTCTGGAGCTAATCAATGCATTTCATACATAGGAGCATGTATATTATTCTTCAATAGATAGAATTTTTTTTTTTCAGAGCTAACATTTTCCATTTGCTTTCTATATAACCCTTGTAGCGAGCTTTAGGCCGATGGCTCCCAAGTCAGATGACCATAGGGCACCAGGTTTTTAAACCCTTGCAGGTTTAATCACTCGAGTTATACAGGCTCGAACAGATGTCTTATTTATTCGATGATTAGTGCAATGCCCCTTTTCTTTTAGACATCCAATTTCTAGAACTAACCTCTAGCTTGAAACTTTTACCTCATTTTTGTCTCATTGGCTTAATTCAATCCGCACAATACAATTTTCAAGCATAGAATCCCTACTTATCTCAATGTTCCCCTATAATAGCTAAATCATCTCCAAACTTCTAAAATGATGGTTTATCGATAAGTGCAATAGAGGTGTTCGGGGTTGACCTATCATGTTCAACTCTACTATCATTCATATATCACATCATTAGCTTAGCATGCCGAACACAAGTATTGTGCGCAAAAAAAGAATGTCAAGTCTCCACATAGACAAGTATCGATCAATTTAACATGCAAAATTTCCACAATTCATAGCTATATTGCTTCCAATATTTTCATCATTGCCGGTAAGGCCATTAAACCCACACAAACACACACAATTCTAAACTACAACTAGAAGTGCGTAAAACTAAGAATAATGAAAAACTGAATTTTTTTTTCACACAACACAATTACACAAAAATAAAAACTGCAGTAACATAATGAATGACATATTGACATATTCCCACCCCCAAACGTATACAGAACATTGTTCTCAATGTTTAAAGAATAATAAAATGCAAACTTAACAGTGCATAAAATTAAGGACAAATTCACAGAAGATAAAGAAGGGTGAGGAATACTCCCCTGATCGATGAGGATGCGAATGTGAAGATGGTGGAGGAAAAAGAAGTGTGGACCATGCATAGGCTCATTTATTACCTGTAGAGACAATGAAAAAAAAAACTTATTATTAAAAAAACGTGAAGAAAAAATTACCAATCAAATGCTTAAGGCAAAATAAATAAAAGGGTAGAAACGATGGGTTGCCTCCCATCCAGCGCTAGTTTATAGTCTATAGCTTGACTCTATCGTGTTGGTCTATTAGGGTACGTCGAATATAGCCTTGGAGGTCCTGATTAGCTTCTTCAATGACATTTTCTTTCTTACTGCAGCGTTCTTCCAAACGTTAGCCTTATCTTTATCCGTGTCATCTGCTTTTCCCTCATCAACTGCCTCAAACTCAATAATATAGCCTTCTTGCTTCTCAAGATTTTGTTTGGGTTGAAAATGCACATTATGGTCATCAGCAGCATTTGAAAAGTTTCGAAAAACAATTGTCTTCTGCAACACCTCTTCTACCACATCAATTTGATAGCAACTATCTGACTTGACATGATCATCCATAACATTGAAGACGCTGAAAGTGATCTGCTCCTCGCCAAATCTCAAATTTAACTGACCATTTTCAACATCTATTAGAGCTCTACTAGTAGCTAGGAATGGCCTGCCCAAGATAAGTGGGATATCCTTGTCTTCTTCCATATCCAAAATGAGGAAGTCCGCTGGAAAAATGAATTTGCCCACCTTAACTAGCACGTCTTCAATTATCCCCCTTGGATGTGCAAATGATCGATCAGCTAACTGAAGTGTCACCGTGGTTGCTTTGGCTTCGCCTAGTCCAAGTTTCCTGAAAATAGATAGAGGCATTAGATTAATACTTGCACCAAGATCACAAAAAGCTTTATTAAAGTAGCATTCACCAATAGTGCAAGGTATGGTAAAACTCCCTGAATCTTTCAGTTTTGGTGGGAGCTTTTTCTGAATTATGGTACTGCACTCCTCTGTTATCATCACTGTCTCATGTTCATCTAGCTTTCGTTTCTTGGATAAAATATCTTTCAGGAACTTGGCATAGCCAGACATTTTGAACAGTGCTTCTACAAATGGGATATTTATATGGAGTTTCGTGAAAACTTCGAGGAATTTCTTGTATTGTTGCTCCCATTGATACTTCCTCAACCGTTGTGGAAATGGAATGGGTGGTTCATAAGGATTCACTGAATTATCTGGAACTTGCTGTGGTATCGCTGGTCTCTCTTTCACTGGTGTTTTCTTAGTCTTTGTCGGCCTCCTCTTCGCCTCTTTCCCAAGTGGGTCCACCGTCTCTTTGTCTACTCCTGGCCTTTTCACATGTATCTCAGGTAGTTGAACTCCACTTCTTGTAGTAATGGCTTGAACATGCTCCCTAGGATTCACTTCCGTATTTCTCGGTAAAGCACCAGGCACTCTCCCTGTCATTGAAAGAGCTAGCTGTCCCATTTGAGTCTCCAGATTCTTAATAGCTGCACCCTGATTCTGGAAGATTGTTTCAGTCTTTCTTATGAATTGATTTGTGGTTTCCATGTATTTATCGGTCTTTTCCATGAGTTTCGCAAACATATCTTCCAACTGAGGTTTCCTTTCCTGCTGAAACTGTCCCTGAGCCCGAGTATGATTCTGATTGTGATTCTGATTACCACCCCAAGAGAAATTGGAGTGATTTCTCCATCCCGGATTGTATGTCTCAGAGTGAGGATTGTTCTGCTGACGTTGACCCCATTGAGCGAAATCCACCTGTTCCATCCTTTGTGTAACAATGGGACATTCAGCCGTACCATGCTCTGCTCCGCATTCTTCATAACTAGGCTTCTTCACTTGTGCGGAATTCACGGTCTGTGTTATACCCACTATTTTGTGAAACAAGGAGTCAATCTTTGCGGATAATGCTGAATATGTATCTACCTCATACACTCCAACTGCTTTCTTTGCACCCACTCTAACTGTAGACCACATGGTTGAGGTATTAGCCATTCTCTCAAACAACTCCCAAGCTCCCTCGACTGACCTGGTGGTTAAGGAATCATTCGATGACGAATCTACCATGCTTCTAAAAGTTGGTGTTAGTCCCCAATAGAAGTATTTGATTTGTTCTTTCTTATCGTATCCATGTTGATGACACTTTCTTAGCATGACCTTGAACCTACTCCACGCTTCATCAAGTGATTCAGTTTCATGTTGGCTAAAAATTGATATGTCGTGCCTCAATCTCGCCACTTTAGCCGGTGAGAAGTATTTGGTGCAGAATTTCTGAGCCAAGTCATTCCAAGTAGTTATGCTTGCCACCGGGAGTGAATCGAGCCACTCAAGTGCTTTATCCCGAAGAGTTAGCGGAAACAACCTTAGTCTGATTGCATCTTCTGATATCCCAAGGTATTTGAAGTGTTGACACATATCTAAGAAACGGGATATATGTATATGTGGATTCTCGTTGGCTGTTCCGTAAAATTGATATCCATTCTGAAAGAGTTGGATGATATTTGTCTTCAGTTGAAAGTTAAGCTGTCCGAATCTTTGGGTAAACGATCTTTGGATCGGCTTTGAACAATGTACGGTGCTAGAAAATCCCCAAGTATAGCATTCCCATCATCCCGAGCTTCAAACATTGGCCGGCGCTCGCATGACCTATCCTCGGTTCCGATTGTTGATCAGCCATTTCGATTTGTCTTTGATTGACCTGATGTGCTGCTCTTGCTTCTCTCTATCTGCGATGAAAGGTTCGTTCGATTTCCAAATCAACTTGAAATAATTCACAGCTGATTGATCTTCACATACAATACCTGAAAAGGCAAAAACAGTAGCAGCACTTAGCTCAACCTAAGTAATTGAACGAAAAATAAAATAAAATAAAACTAAAGAAAACAAGTTCGAATTAGTGTCTAAATAACAAAAATCAAGTTAATACTCAATCCCGGCAACGGCGCCAAAAACTTGTTCACGAAAATATATTTCGAATAAAACCACCGCAAGTGTACGGTTCGTTGACAAGTAATAAAGTGGAAATCCTAGAATTTCGAGTATCGTTCCCACGAGGATTGATTTAACTTGAGTTCTATTATTGCGATCTTAACCGAATCTATTAAACTCAATATGATTATTTTTGTGACTTTATGATGAAACTATGACTAATCTATAAATTAAACTAAAATTATGAATCAAATGCAAAAGTAATGTTTGAATGCAAAAGTTTGAAGAAATCAATGTATGAAAAGCGTACTAGGATCCCGAATCATCAAGCAAAGTTCACTCTTAATCCCTATTTCACAATTTGACAACACGAGGAATCGTTTGAAGAATCAATGTTTCTAACCTATCCAACAATCTCTTTCGAGTAGAATTGAACCTATCCTAGTATACCATTTGACTATATTTCTATGACAAATGCAATATATAAGAATGCGTGTAATTTTGTAAACACTTAGAGATTTACGTAATGCATATCGGTATATTTCTATCCTCTATGAACAAAACGATGATTTATACCTTGTTGAGTTTATTTCCCTTCTTTCGAATGCATAAAATAAACCACCTAAACTCACACAATTATCGTGCACTATAATCATGAAGGCAAAAAGTGTATATAAATCATTCAACATCCATCAAACGTGTTTAAATGTCAAATTGCAAAATAGAAATTAAAAGATCACAATGCGAGGTTCATCGTTCACCCAGTACATAAAAAGTCTAGCCTAACATGGATAAAAGAAAAGAATAATAAAAATAATAAAAGAAGATATCACCCAAAAACTAAGAATTAGGGTTGAAATCTTGAATCTTGAATGAAATCCCTTGTTCTTGCCTTCTTCCTTGCTCTCCAATGGTGTTTTTCTGTCTAAGAATGCGTAGCCCCATTTTTTGGACGAGATTAGGGTTATAAAGAAGTCCTGATGCTTTACCATAAGTGTTTGATTCAAATAAGGAAACTAGAAAATTCGCACCAGATTTGTTCCATGCGACTGCATGGTATAAACCCATGCGACAGCATGGTTATACAAAATTTTCACTGTTCATCTCCTGTAGACCCTTGCGCGACTGCATGGACTTTCTACCATGCGACAGCATGGTAGAAATTATTTTTCTTTTTTTTCACTTTGGTCCCCAAGTTTGTTTCATCCACTTTTTGGCCTTGTTTCCTTCTCCTTTTTCTTCTAACATCCCATGATATCACAATGTGTTACTTAACTCAATTCCATGCTTGATTCACCATTCGGGTCATCTTTTGACTAATTGCATTTTGGCCCTCGGAGTTTCATATCCTTCCACTTTGGTCCTTTTTCATTCATTTTCTCATATTCTTCATTCCATCCATCAATGTAATCCTATAAACACAAATTATATCAAATTAAGCCACATTTCAACATATACATCAACAATTTTCCATATTTTGTGACCTAAATAAGTGTGCAAAACACACTTATCATTCATGTTTATAAGTATTGTAAAAGTAATATATGAAGATACGTGTATTTACAAAAACAGTTTTAAAAAATTCTCTATGTGAAATGAACTTTTTAATTAATGAGAATATCTTTATACACTATATTTTTTGTGTGATTAGGAGTATCTAATTTACCTAAAACTTTTGTAGTTGCCATAGAAATTCCCCTTGAAAGTGCAACATATAGTTGTCCGTGCGAAAATACATGTTGTGGAAGATATATTTCGACATGAGGTATTGTCTGTCCTTGAGCTTTGTTTATTGTCATTGCAAAACAGAGACAAACAGGAAACTATTTCCATATGAATTTGAATGGATATCTTTCATCATTTGCAGGACTCAATGGTATATGCGGAATGAATACGTGTTTGCCAGAGTGCTATCTAGTAGTTACCTCAGCATGGATAAGATGTCTACTGAATTGACAACAAACCATTCTACTCCCATTGCAAAGACCATTTGAAGGATCTAGATTCCTCGAGAGCATTATCGGACAATATATTTTTAACAATAATCGATAAAATGGAACTCCATTTGGAAGTAATGTGTTGAGAAACTCTGGTTGATAGTAATTATTTGTGTCATCTACTGGTACATCATAATTGAGAAACTTTTTAGATTCACCTGGGAAAAGATCAATCATACTTTCATTTATGAGATCTACGTTTTCATTTGTAGTGGAAAGAATTGCTCTTTGTGTTATATATTCTGATGATTCTGCATTATTTGCTAGTTCCGAGAAGAAATTGTTAATTAAATTGAGCTCTAGAGAGTTTTTGTTGTCGGAGGAAAGTACAATATCTTTTTGAAGTAAGACGAAGTCTTCTCCTATAGTTGGTTCTAGTCCACTTCCGATATTGATCAAGTATTCTGTGAATTGATGATCATTTTGGGCTCTCACATTCTTCGACAATTGTAGTTTCTGCATTTTTTCTCAAAGCTATGATCATACCAAACTTTCATTAACTATTTGTTGTCTTGTTGCTCGCGAGACAATTGGAAGAACTTGGCGAAAATATCCCCCAAATACCATTACTTTACTCCCAAACGGTACAAAATTGATCATGATATCTTGAAAAGTTCTGTCAACAGCCTCAATTGTTACTCTCTTTGCCATCAGAGCTTCATCCCATATAATAAGTGGTGATTGTTGAATAAGTTCAGCTCGACTGCTTTGCTTTGATATATGGCATATTGATGATTCGTTTGCTTGCAATGGAATGTTGAATCTTGAATGAGCTGATCGGCCTCCAGGCATTATCGAACCAGCAACTCCAGAAGTTGTAGTTGCAAGTGCTATCATACCGCATGATCTTATTTCAGCAAGTAATGCATGATATAGAAATATTTTGCTAGTTCCTCCAGGTCCATCAACAAAGAAAAACCCACCTTTTTTATTGTTCACTTTATCAAGTATGAGATCATAGTCTCTTCTTTGATCATGATTTAGATAATGTGATGCCCGTGTGTCTTCAATTGGTGTTTCAATTGATCTTTCATCTAATATGTCCTTTCTACTGAGAGAATATGTATTTGTATAGACATCTCTTAGTTGAGGCAAGTCATATGCGTTGATATTTCTTCCCATAGACTCAAGGAATGATTGAATATCTTGAAGTGTATGCTGAAGTTGTGAGTGTAATGAATCTTGATCTTGTTTTCTGAAATCTTCAAACATATGTTCAAATTAAAGATCCCATACATTTCTAACATCAGTAGGTTCACAATAACTCAACAGTGTAGCAAAAAGTCTTGTAAATGCTCGAGGCATCTGAAAAACAGCTTCTTCATCTAAGCATTCAATGATATTGAGATCAGACTCAAGAAGCCCTTTTTTTGGGCTGCTTCTTTAAATGTCCAAAATTGACTTCCATTAACATTCATGAGGTCCTCAAAAGACTTAGGCCTCCTTACATGATTCAGTAATAAATGAAGATAACATCTTTCTCCCTCACCTGGATTCACACCTACAATGCGTGATATTACTTCTCATTTTTTCCTCTTTGTCCATACATGGGCTTGCCTATTCCAAACATAGTGTTCTAGAAATTCTCGGTACAAAAACTTCATTGCATCTTCATTGTTGTTACACATTTTGAAATATTTGTCAACATTGTCCTTGAGACGTGATCGAACTGAATAACTTTATTTAAATCTTGGTTTTCCCAATAAGATACTGATTGTTGATTCGGGAGGTGAAGTTGTAAGTTGATGACAGCGGGCGACATTTCATTCAATTGGAATTCATATATTTTCCATAAAGCTTCTTGTGCAGATATCCATCGTACATCTTGGAATTCTCGTATTTCATTTATTGTCCTATTATCATCATCATGAGATATATAGACAACTGCTCTATCATAACCTTTATAGATATACTTATAAAAGTATTTAACGGCTTTCAAACCAGAGCAAATCTCTACATTGATATGACAATTATATCGTAGTAGCAAATACGGATTGTAAAGAACAACCCATATGTTATCAAATGTTGTGTTTCGAACTTTTACATATGAATTTGAAATTGAAGAATTTTGATTAATTGTTACATACTAATATTGAAAGTTAAGGAAACCAATGTTAATAAGAATAATAACAGTATTTACCTTGTTTCCATCGTTTCTTCTTTTATATATTGGATATGCATAATTTCCTTACATTGTCTTCAAGGAAAATTGTCTTGGATAATGGAATCGACATGTTCCGTTTATCATGCAAGGACATTTTTGTGATATTCTCCACAGGGTCCATGTAGCATGTCTTTGACATCAACTTCGTAAAGAGGAAAATCTGTTTCTTTGTCTGGGATTTCTGCTTGCACATATTTGTCACACTGGTCAGCATTTGTGATTTTGTAACCACTTTTCAATATAATTAACATGTGAGCATGTGGAAGTTCTCTTTTCTAAAATTCGATCACATAAACATAAGTTACAACTTTCCCAAGAATCTCTTTCTTCAATATTGGATCTTTTAGGTCCATTAGCTTTCCTCTAAAGACCCTTGTTGTGAGATCAGGTCTATCTTGAGGACGTTGACCCTCTTGGAGTTGGTCTTTTATTTCTTTCTTTCAGAATTGCATGTCATTGTTAAAAAAATATCCGACTTTCCAAAACATTGAACTAATGCCATAGCTTCCAACTAATGCCATAGCTTCCAATAAATGATGCAAGGAGGACAATTCTTTTTTCAACGTTATCTCCTCTTGTTTCACCTGCATTTATAGTGTCAACAATACCCTGATATAATTTTGATTGAATGCGTGATTGTTGTGTCCTATAGAAATCAAGCCTAGTAGTTTCAAGCTTTATGTACATGTTCACAACATATTGTTGTAGCAGTCGTCCAGCCCAAAGAATTATTGATTTACTTGACGATCGAATTTGGAGCTTGTAACAATAATATTCTCGACACGATACTTTTGATGCTTGGGTTCGGTTAACTCCTGTTAAAAAATATAATAATATAAATTAGATAATAGTTATATGCAATATTTTAGATTAAAAAATGCATCTATATAAAAAAATTAATTTTTACCATGGCGTTCATTTATGATGATATCCTCTGTAGAATTGAATTGTGAAAAATCCCGGGTGGTTGCAGTTGTACATATCAATTTGCCGATGACACTATTTTCAACCCCGTTTCTCTTAATATCTTGGTGCCAACTAGGCTCCCCATTCGAAAATAGCAAAGGATATTGAAGTGAATCATAACAGCTGAAGTAGTGTCAAAATTTTATGCTGATTTCCAGAATGTGCATGAATAACAATATCCCTTTCGAAAGGTATAAAATTATCATTCCTTCTATCCATAAAGCAGCCACTTGATCGACGGTCGGTGTATTGTATACACCTTGATCAACATTAACGTTACATGCAATATGTATCGGTATATTTTCAATGCATGATTGATCCTTTATGGTACGAAAAAAATGAGCATGCAGATTGTGTTGCAGAACTTGCATCAATTGCTCAACAATGGTTTTATCAAGATCAACATCTCTTAGTATGTGAATCCTATTTTGCATTTCATGATCAACATCATAAAAATACAATTGAAAAAATAAAGGTCGATTTTCTGGTAAAAGAGCTGGAAGGTCATGGTATATTTTCCATTGAGCTCTAAATGTGTACACTCCTTTGTTTGATGTAGTGAGATCTTTATCCAAATTTACACCGAATGAAGTGAAGGAAAATATGCTATTATACCCTCTCTGGTTTTTTCTAAATAAAATCCCTTGATTGGACTGTGAAATAAGCAAATTGTACAATTCATTTGTCACTTTGTGATCTGCAAGTTGGACCTAATAAATGTTGAATGAAAACCTTTTAACTAATAAGTTATGTAAAAACTTGATAATATAAGGTAGAAAATATTTGTACTTGACCATTTTGACACCAAAATGCTGGAATTTCGTACTCATACTTTGTTGCTTCGCAAATAGTGCATGAACTTATTTTCTTGAGCTCGTGTATTGGAGTACAAAATGGTGCAGATAAATTTATTCCTGTATGACGTGAAATGAAGTTTGACAATTAATTTTGGAATAGAATATATTTGTAAAGAGAAATGACGTAAATGCGAGTCATTCCAACAATTCAATAGTAGTACCTTGAACTTGATTCAAAAAAAAATTCCTTGTTTGGTTTCTATGGAAGATGAGATTCTACGCTTGTTGATTGTGTCATGTGTTTGTCTCTTCTTTCTTGATTCATTTGTAACCTGAATCTTTTTGATCCTTTGTTCTTGTGAGAGCCTTGATTATTTTGTTGTTTTACTTTGGTTATCCATATTTAAGGAATTATTTCCCATGAATTGACATAAGAAAATAAAGGAAATTTAAAGGGTTATTGATTAGAGAAGTGACTTATAAAGTTAGATTATACATCATATGCATTTAAATAATGGAAAAAATAGAAGTTATTTAATTATAAATTACTTGAACTTCAAAAAAATGCTTATATATAAGTATACATGCACAACATGACGAGTTTTTCAATATAAGTAATAAGTTGTTAAAATATCTATGATTTTATTGTTTGAATCGAAGGTTTTCAGTGTAAATATTAGTAATATTTGTGAATGGATTTTGTTTGAATCATATAATGAAATGAATGTGATTCCTGTATGCATGATGGTGCTCCCCTAAATCGAAGAGTACCCCCAAATCTTCATCCCACAAGAATATGAAATCGTGAAAAGATACAATTGCCGAATGTAAGAGCTGTTTTGCAAACCATCTAAAACAAAAATATATTAGTGCAATTAGGCTATGTAAGAGCACAATTAAAATGGTAATGCATATCATATATCTCTTATCTTCAAACATGAATGGATTGATGTACCTTTTGAACAATTGAATCAACGCTATTCTTTAGAATTGTAATTTTTGCTAAAACAAAACTTGGCAAGGTGAAAAACTTAAAACAACAAACAGCTAGACTTTTCATGATAATTTATAGTGGTGGGCATGGTCTGGTTTCGTTCAATTTGCAGGCAAACTGGTTCAAAATGAGAATTATATCCATGGAAACAACAAGGGCAAGAGCCACCAGGAGTCTAGTGGGGTTGCCCCAAAGGATTTTACTCCTGTGTAATTCATCGATTACACTTGAGGAACAGCAGGTCCTAAAGGCAGGAAGAAAACCATAAACAACCACATCAAAAATAGTTGTGGATTCTTATCAAGAAACAACAATTTTAGGGAAAAGTAGATAATTTTTAAGAAGCTAGAAGTGATAATGGTGTCAAGGCCGGACAAAATTTTAGGTTATGTTGAAACTAAATCACTCACAACATTAAAATCGAATTTCCTTCCAAGTTCAATGATGAATAAAATGAATTATTCTTGTAGAAATCACTGCAACACAAGATCGGTTGGTGCCAAGGGAAACCGTTATGGCCTGCTTGCCAGTTTTTTTCACTGATTTTGATTTTTTTTGGAATAATACTCTTTATGATTTTGATTTTTGATTTTGATTTTTTCACAAGATCGGTTGATTTTGATTTTGATTTTTTTGGACCAATGTTTTATAATCAAACAGCTTCTGTTACGGGCCTATTTTAGACCCCCACCTCAACTTCCACGTGTCAGTGTACGTAGCCGTCCCACTGGTCGGCCGAGGCGATTACGCATGGGACGACTTGACTACACCCGCCGAAGCGATTACCCCCTTTTTGGAACGAACTGAACACGCGTCAGCAAATGAACCGGACTCATCCACGAGTACGCAGTGGATGCAAAGGCCCGCACTCCGCTTCTACACTGCCGCAACGCCTCACCTGCCTCACCTCGTCGTCAAAGATCTCTTATACAGAGATCTTTCCAAAGTCAAATCCCTGACTGATGGGACGTGTGGCAAGCCCCCAAACAGTTAATTCAACCGCTATGTCAGAAAGCAATCAATTCTAGCCAACCTATGGATTGACAGGTTGACGCCTAGGAGAGGACGGCCCTTCAGGATCTGAAGCCACGTGTCCCCTCATCCAACGGCTCTCCTCTTCCTATCCTTGGTATAAATACTCACTCCTTGTGCCTTAAGAGGGGGATATCTCTCTTTTTGCTAAATCCATCATACTACACTAAACTTGAGTATTATCTTCTCCCCCATATTGTTGGCATTTTTATACTTACTCAACCATTTCCCGGCGAGTGTCCTACCGCCGGCGAACCTCCTTGTTGAATATTAAGCTGACTTGACCGTCGGAGTGCTTGCGGCCGCTCCCAACCCCTTCGGGAAAGGCCTCAAGCGACTGACGGTGTGCCACGTGTGCAGGGAGGAGCTGACTTGAAGACATCTTCTGTTGGCCACGTGTCGGAGCCATTTTTCGAGGTCAACAGATTGGCGCCGTCTGTGGGAACTAACTTAACCACGAGTTTTCCCACCAAAAGCTGCTCGAACATCCGGTCGACAGTCCCCATTTGAGAAAGGGACTAATTCCTGAAAAAGGACCCTTCAGCCACTTTGGAACATGAGTTCAAGCGGCGAAGAGGCAAATGCAGGAGCAAGGGATATCTCTGAAGAAGAGATTATCCGGACTAATATCAACCAACAACGGCCTCACCACCGTTACCGAAGAGGTGGAAGAACTGCTGCACGTTTGACGGTCGAAATGGCCAAAATGGCTGCTAACATGAGAACTATCGCAGCTCAAAACGCAGCTATGCAAGATATTCTCAGGCAAGTGCAAAATCGAGGCAGTTTTAAAGCCCCACAATACCCCCAACAATCTGCTCATAGACACACCGAGGCAGAGTCCAACAGGAGAACTCACATAAGTCCCCAGGGGGAAGCCCCTATTGAAAGAGAAGTAGGGATGGACACTTCTAACTATACTGCCGTCCCGGTCAGTGCCCCAGCAGGAGAATACAATTTTCCTGCAGAGTACGAGGAGCAACATCAGAGATCTGTTAGTGTCTTTGACCGGATAGGGCGGGCGCCCAGAAATAGGGATCAGCCTCGCCAAACAGCTCCTCAGCAGAGGCAGGAACAAAGCCATGAAATCCAGAACCCCCTTCTAGAAATAGGTGGGAGAGGCGAAGTCAAGTGGACTGGGGAAATAGAGCTGAAACAGCAGATGGGAATGAATCAGATGGACCCTGCAGATCATACGAACTGGACGACGACGATGACAACTTGCCCTTCTCCATGGAGCTTCGCACTTTTCCGATGTCTCAAAACTTTGTCCCTCCGAAAATTCCCAAATACGAAGGAAAAGAGGATCCAGAGAAGCACCTCAACAAGTATAAAACACAGATGAGCCTCCGTGGCGCCTCTCCAGCTTTGAAATGCAGAGCCTTTCACCTAACCCTTGGTGGGGCTGCTGAGGTATGGTACAGTAGGCTGGCACCACTCAGCATACAAAGCTGGCTGACCTGAAAAAGGCATTCTTGAACCAATATCTCTCGAGAAAGGAGGGAGAGGCTCCGATCCAGCGCTTGCAAGACATGAGGCAAGCAGCAGGGGAGACCCTTAAAAGCTACCTTGCCCGCTTCACCAATGAGATAATTTATTGCGAGCAGGTCACAGATAAATAGGCCATATCAGCTCTGAAAGGGGGCTTGAACATGAACACTTTATTCTGGAGAGACGTCCGAAGAAAGAATCCTTCAACATATGATGAATTGGTGGAAATGATGAAGGTTGAAATCTCCAATGAAGAAATGATTGACCACAGGAATAGAGCCGCCCAGGGGCTCCCGCCACCTCAAAGGCAGATGGACAGAGGACCCACCTCTCAGATAGTGAGTCAGCAGTAGACCCAGGCTGGGCACACCGTGGCCCACACTTCGAGATAGGCTGGCCACAGCCACTCTGAATCCAGTCCCCACCTTGGCTTACGAAAATGCTGGGCCAAGTGAAAGTAATCCCGCCGGAACACTGGACGACCCTCAACCTCTAGAAATAGGGGAAGAGGATGAAGGCCTAGAGATAGGCCCCCAGAAATACGACCCTACTGCACCATCCATCGCCACTAGAGTCATAACACCAGCGATTGTGTGGGGGTAGGGAGATCGGCAAGTAATCCTCGTAGTGGCAGGAATCACTACTACGAGGGTAGCAATCTGAGGCTTAGCCTCCCCAGAAGGGGTGAAATGAGGCGACACTCTCCAAACAATAGAAATGACGGCAGGGACAAGCCCCGAAACGGGCAGCGCCCCAGAAGAGATGCAGCCCCCCAAATGAGCAGCAACCGATTCGTGAAATCGACACCATCATTGGGGGACCCCATGTGGGAGGCGAATCAAAAAATGCACAAAGGAATTACACCAGGGAAGCAAAAACCCCGCCTATGGCCAACTATATAGTGAGCTGATCACATGATGGGAGAGCCATTGAGCCTATTACGTTTACCCATGAAGACGCGATAGGCGTACACTTCCCCCACTGTGACGCCTTGGTAGTCAGAGTCGTGGTGGCCCGCAATGGGCTTAAACGCATGCTGGTGGATAATGGCAGCTCAGTTAACATCCTGTTCGGCACAACTTTTGACAAAATGGCCGTGGATCACGAGCTAACACCAATGAGTTCGCCCCTGTACGGGTTCACCGGGGACATCATCTTCCCCAGAGGAAAGATTACTTTAGCTGTTGAAATGGGAGCCTCGCCCCAGGTAGTACACCACTTCATGGAGTTCCTGGTTGTGGATCGCCGATCCGCTTACCATGGAGTATTGGGGAGGCCTGCTTTAAAGGAACTATGGCCAGTTACGTCTATCTACCACCTCTGCATGAAATTCCCTACTGAAAGGGGGATTGCCACTATCCGAGGTGACCAGATGGGATCTAGGGAATGCTACCTCAATTCCTTGAGAAAGGCAGAGCCTCAGGTCAACATGGTACTAGATGCTGAAATGGCAGAGGCCCCTGAAGAAGGGCCGCCTCCGACGCAAGATGTTATCATGACGGAAGCCAGACCCGAAATGTCCCTGGAAGAGCTGGATCCCAAGGTAATTGAGTCAGAATCACAAACTGCCCCAACGGAAGAGTTGGAAAAGTTCCCAGTGGACCCTCAAGACGCCTCCAAAGTCTTGTAGATCGGAAAGAAATTGGAAGAGGGGATTAGGGAAGAACTGAAAAGTTTCCTTCGACAGAACTCAGATGTCTTCGCATGGAGACATGAGGACATGATTGGTATAGACCCCAAGGTCAGTTGCCATCACTTGCAAATTGACCCAAGTTGCATCCCACACAGGTGAAAGAGAAGGGTGTTGAATGCCGAAAGGTATGAGGCCCTGAAAGAAGAGGTGGATAGGTTAGTCAATAATGGCTTCGTTCGTGAGGCCGAGTATCCGAAGTGGATTTCAAACCTAGTGCTTGTGAAGAAGCATAACGGTAAATTGAGGGTCTGCATCGACTTCTCAAACCTCAATTAGGCCTGCCCAAAGGATAGCTTTCCCCTTCCACGAATCGACCAACTGGTAGACTCAACTGTCAGGCATGAATTATTGAGCTTCATGGACGCCTATTCAGGCTACAATCAGATACCTATGTTCCCAGGTGACGAAGAGAGGGCTTTACTATTATAAGGTAATGCCTTTCGGCCTGAAAAATGCTGGAGCGACGTACCAAAGGCTAGTTAAAAAAATGTTTGCCGATTAGCTCGGCAAGACAATGGAAGTTTATGTTGACGATATGCTTGTGAAGAGCCTCGTGGCCAAGGAACATATCAAGCACCTGGCCGAAGCCTTCAATACCCTGAGAAGATACCACATGAGGCTGAACCCCCTTAAATGTGCCTTTTGTGGCTTCGGGTAAATTCTTGGGCTACATCGTGAACCAGAGGGAAATAGAAGCCAATCCAGAAAAGATCAAGGCCTTGATAGAAATGAGGTCGCCTCAGAAGCCTAAGGAAGTACAATGGCTTACTGGCAGAATAGCTGCACTCAATCACTTCATTTTAAGGGAGGCAAGAAGTTCCAATGGACCTCAGAGTGCGAAGAGGCGTTCCTGGAGTTGACAAACTATTTAGGACGAACACCCCTCCTCAGCAAACCGAGGGAAGGGGAATCATTATTGTTATACTTGGCCGTGGCTGAGGGTTCAATCAGCTCAGTGCTATGTGGGAAGAAGAAACGCACCAACTGCCAATCTACTATGTATGTAGAGCCCTACTCCCATCGAAGCTCGGTACCCAGACATGGAGAAATTGGCCCTTTCATTGGTCACCGCTTCCCAAAAGCTGAAGCCATATTTCCAGGCCCATAGCATTCGCGTTCTGACAAACTTTCCACTGAGGCAGGTCTTGCAGAAGTCGGACGCCTCATGAAGGCTACTAAAGTGGGCAGTTGAACTTAGTGAATTCGACATAGCTTACACGCCCGGACAGCCATCAAGGGACAGGCTCTGGCTGACTTCGTTGCAGAGTTCGCCAAAATCCCCGAAATCGAAGTAAATATGGAACCAGCAGAGCCCCCACCTGGAATCTATTTGTCGACGATTCGTCTAGAGAAACGGGCTCCGGAGCTGGTATTGTGCTAGAAAGCCCAGAGGGACACAAACTCAACTGCGCCGTAAGGCTCGGATTTAAGGCTTCTACAATGTGGCCGAATACGAAGCTGTCTTAGCCGGACTTCGATTAGCTAAGGAACTACAGGTGAAGAGACTGATTATCAGCAGTGACTCGCAGCTGGTGGTGAATCAGGTTAATGGAAGCTTCGTGGCCAGGAATAAACACATGGCTGCTTATCTAAAGCTGGTTGTGAATTTCCTGCCAAAATTCGAGAAGTTCGAGCTGATTCAGGTGCCTCGTCAAGAAAACTCTCATGCGGATGCCCTATCAAAGTTGGCTAGCAGCAAAGATTCTGAGTTGCTCAAAGTAGTGCCAATCGAACACTTAGCAGAGCCCTCCATCAAAAGGGCTGAAATGCTGATGTGGGTTGAAAGCGCACCATCCTGGACGATGCCTATCTTGGCTTACTTGAAGGAGCAGGTCTTGCCAGAGGACGAAACTGAAGCGAGAAGGCTCCGAAGGAGAGCTGCTCATTTCTTTCTACAGGATGATATCCTATATAAGTACGATTTCTCTTCACCCCTTCTTAGATGAGCAGGAACAGATGAGGCAAATTATATCCTCAGAGAAGTGCACGAAGGTGTATGTGGGAATCACTCCGGCGAACCGGCCTTGTCACACAAAATACTGAGGCAAGGGTATTACTGGCCGACCCTGAAAAGGGATGCCATAGAGTTTGTAGACAGATGCGAAAAATGCCAACGCTTCTCCAACGTGCAGAGGCAACCATCTCAAGAACTCACCGTCATATCTAGCCTATGGTCCTTTGCCAAGTGGGGAGTGGATTTCATTGGCCCCTTGCCCAAGCGAAGGGCAAGTGCACGCTTCGCCATAGTCGCTATCGACTACTTCACCAAATGGGTAGAAGCAGAGCCTCTAACCAAGATCACGGAAGCCAACACCTCCAAATTCCTCTGGAAGAATAACATATGCTGGTTCGGCATTCCTCATTCCTTGGTCTCTGACAATAGCAGACAATTCGACAACAAGAAGATCCGAAATTTATGCGTCGAATTGGGGATCAGAAAGCATTTCTCCTCACCTCATTACCCCTAGGCAAATGGCTACATTGAGGCGGTCAACAAGACCATTAAGCTCACCCTAAAAACAAAGCTGGACGCCTCCAAGGAGGCCTGGGTGGACGAGCTCCTTCAGGTCCTGTGGGCTATCAGAACTACTTGCAAAATTGCCACCGGGGAAACCCCATTTTCCATGGCTTACGGAGCTGAGGCGATGTGCCCCGTAGAGGTTGGTGTTCCGTCTCCCCGTCGTCTCCACTTCAACGAAGTAATGAACGATGATCTAAGGAGGATCGAGCTAGATCTCCTTGAAGAAAAGAGGGATGAATCCCAAGTCATGCTCGCCTCTTACCAGCGAAAGATGATGTCGCATTGGCGACCTGGTGCTCCGCAAAGTCTTCCCTTTGACCAAGGACCCTAACACAGGGACTCTAGGGCCAAAATGGGAGGGGCCATACCGTGTCGCTGCAGAGGTTAGGGCTGGGACCTATAGAATTGAGGATTTGAGTGGAAAGATGATGTCTCACCCCTGGAAATCGAACACTTGAGGAAGTGGGTGTTCTTGTCAATAATTTCTTTGTAGCTTCGCTTCTTCAGAGGCAGCTGGTACAACTGGCTGATGATATCCCACTCCTCCTCGGATATTTCACACCTCGGTAAAGAGCCTGCAAGTAATGTATATTAAAAACATGAGCAAGATGCACAAGTAAAATCAACTCAGGAAAGGAACTTACTGTAAGTCGAGTATAAAGTGGGGATGGTAAGAGGCGCCATGGGGTCGCCCTCCATGGTATCCCACCTCCCAGCTACCCAAAATCAGGAGTTCCTCCAGCCCTTCACAGAAGTGGGTAGCTCGGCCATGAATGGAGCGTGTGACCCCCAAGGCGCCAAGTAATACCAGCCCTTGCTATCCTCTCCCCCCCCCCCACACACACACTTCGGCAAGAAAAGGTAATGGAACACACTGAATGGGATGTCCACCCCCATATTGGCCTGACGCCATAGCATCCACGTGCCCACCATGTGGGACCATGCATTTGGATTCAGCTGGGTCGGAGCCAACCTGTATAACCGAAGTACTAACTTAAGGGATGGAAGGGGAGCCTTAACCCAGCCTTGAGCAGATTTTCGGGTAGCATGCCCTCTCATGAGGCTCTGGCACTATCAACTCTATGCTCTCAGGGCCCCTACACCTTTCCAACACCTCTCTAGTGATACTGGAAGGATAATCTGAGGCCCCCATTGGACCGAGGTGTCTACGGGAGAAGCTGGTCGTTTCCAAATATTCTCTTCGGCCCTAATGGCCCTACTCAGCTCTCGTCCGGCTACACCAATATTGGCTCCATCAGCCCGGAACCCCCCTCACCTCTCCTCTCCTCGCTCCCCGAGGCACTCACTGACTGTTCACTCGCCATACAGACTTTTGGAGGAATCTAAAGAAAAAGGAAAGAATGGAAGAAACTAAATCGAGTCTGGTTACCTAGTTCAACTATCGCCGGAGTTCGCAAGGTCGATTGCCGGAATTCTTGGTGGTTGCCGGAGAAGGGAACACAAACACTGCAACGATTCTTGGAGATTTTCGCAAAAGTGAACTTTTCAAAATGAAAGTAATGGGACTTTTATAGGCCTACTGGGCTCACCCCAGCCGTTGGATCTTCTAAATCAATTCTGGACCATGCAATGTTGAGATGCAAGGATATTCGTTGAAGTCAAGGGTCATTTGAACCAACGATCTCGATGAAGCCGTGACTTTCATGCGCGACCCAAACACGTCACCTTGAGGAACGAGAACCATCGCCATCATTACCCTTTTGGTAGGAGAAGCGTGCCTTGAAAGAAAGTGAACGCCCCCCTTATGATTGCCTTGGGAAGAACAGAAAGCCTTCAAATCATTGACATAGAGCCCAAGACTGTCTCTCCAAAGAGTTGCCAACCTATATCGCTTCGGCCACAGCAGAACTCAGCGTTGTAACAGCTCTCCAAGGAGTTGCCAACCTATATAGCTTCGGCCACAGCAGAACTCAGGACTGCAATAGCTCTCCAAAGAGTTGCCAACCTATATCACTTCGGCCACAGCAGAACTCAGCGTTGCAACAGCTCTCCAAAGAGTTGCCAACCCTATTTGATTGGACCGGAACCAAATGCGAAGTCTCCGGCAGCTCATTCACATGCTTTCCCACTCAAAAGTCCTCGTACTATATAAATATACATACATGGACTTGCTGGACTATTGTTACGGGCCTATGTCAGACCCCCACCTCAACCTCCATGTGTCAGTGTACGTAGCCATCCGACGGGTCGGCCGAGGCGATTACGCATGGGACGACCTGACTACACCCGCCGAATCAATTACCCCTTTTTTGGAACAAACTGAACACACGTCAGCAAATGAACTATACTCATCCACGAGTACGCAGTGGATGCAATGACCCGTACTCCGCTTCTACACTGCTGTAACGGCTCACCTCGTTGTCAAAGATCTCTTATACAGAGATCTTTCCAAAGTCAAATCCCGACTGATGGGACGTATGGCAGGCCCCCAAACTGTCAATTCAACCGCTATGTCAGAAAGCATTTAATTCCAGCCAACCTATGGATTGACAGGTTGACGCCTAGGAGAGAACGACCCTTCAGGATCTGAAGCCACGTGTCCGCTCATCCAACGGCTCTCCTCTTCCCATCCTTGGTATAAATACTCACTCCTTGTACCTTAAGAGGGGGATATCTCTCTTTTTCCTAAATCCATCATACTACACTAAACTTGAGTATTATCTTCTCCCCCATATTGTTGGCATTTTTATACTTACTCAACCATTTCCCGGTGAGTGTCCTACCGCCGGCGAACCTCCTTGTTGAATATTAAGCTGACTTAACCGTCGGAGTGCTTGCGGCCACTCCCAACCCCTTCGGGAAAGGCCTCAAGCAACTGACGGTGTGCCACGTGTGTAGGGAGAAGCTGACTTGAAGATATCTCCTGTTGGCCACATGTTAAAGCCATTTTTCGAGGTCGACAGCTTCCATAATAATGTTCATAATTCATCATAAACTGGCACTTAATTAATTATTCATTTAGGCCAAATATCATGAAGACAATGTGGGATTGAACGACATGAACCCAGCACCTCGTATACTTTTGTTTCTTTCACTGCCTTATAATGTGTTCTTGATATTTTATAAGTTCCAGTAACCATATCACGATTACTTAAAGCCAACAGAAAAGATGAGAAGATATCATTATAAAATAAAACAAAAAAATAATTATATTTTAATAGATAATGTAAAAATAACATCATGTTTCAAGTTTCAGCAGATAATATAATTGCAAAAGCTCAATTCAATTGTACAATTCGATTCAATTGCAAAAGCTTGCATTGCATATTTACTGAGGAATACTTTCAATTCACGTTATGTTAATTACACGAGATACATCTCCTATAACTATGCTTTCACTAATAAATTTCTTCAAGAAATTCACAAAATCACAGTATAAGTTTAGAATTACTTTAACCGTGAAACTGAGTGGAATGCTTCCAGCAGGTTCAAAGCTATAGTCCCATGAGACCGGGGGCGGACCCATTAAGGGCCACTGGGCCGTTAAACTTTTGCCTTTGAAAAAAAAAATGTCCAACCAACCCAAGCTCAATTCTTTTAAAATGTTGAAAGAAGCCCACACCCAGGCCCACCCTTCCTTTCCTTTTCCCTTAATTTGGTAATTCCCAAACCCTTATTCCTTTTCGTTTTACTTTCCCCCAATTTTCTTGACTGAAGAGTGAAGACTTGCGACGATGACCGGTGTTTTCCTCAATTCTCCCCACTCTTCATGTCCATACGTACCATTAAAGATAGTCATTGCTGGTGCAGGTGGGAAACTGGGAATAACATGTTTTATTTATTGTTATGGTTGGAGCTCAATTTCAACTAGAACCAACTAAACTTCATTTAAAATTAAAACACAATAGAATATACTCAGCTGAGAATCAAGAACCCAAGCTGAAATTTCATTAATTGACTTGAATTATGCAGAAACGACAAAATGTAAATTACATTTCATTGATTGATAAGCTCTATTACAATGTGAACAAATATAAAACAGAAAGAGAAGGTTTAGTAGAGTAAAAAGAGATATAGAAGATGGAGACAAATTCAGATAAGAAAGAGGAGAAGAAGAACACAACAAGAAGGAGACGGGGAGGGAGAGAGGAGAACAAGAATACCAGACAGCAGAAGAACGAAGACAGCAGAAAGGAGAAGAAGTACCAAAAAGAGGAGGAAGCTGGAGAAACCGGGAAGAAGACCGGAGAAGAAGAAGTTGGGAGGAAGAAGAAAGACACAATTCAAGTTATATCCTTTCCAAATGCAGAGATACCACTACATATAGATCCAAACAACAAGGGCTTTGGGCTAGCCCACTAACAATACAAGGCCAATTAAATTAAATAAAGGCAAATGGCCCAATAAGCAAGAGTCCATGACACCCTTCCCCTTAAATTAACCTCGTCCTCAAGGTTCAAAATTGGAATGTCTTCTTTGTAAGTTGTTAGCCGTTGCCTCATTCTCTTCACCATCCTTGTATTAAGCAAGTAGTGCAAAGCAACGTATGCTTGGTTGACATTATTTACTCCACCTTCAACCAGCATGCCCAACAACCTTTGGATAGAAGTGGTTGATATATCAGATGCCCAATCATGGTCAATTGAACTAAAGAAGAGTGCATTCTGCATCAATTGTTTCAGTAAAATCTTTCCCTATAAGATGGTTGCCAGCAAGAACTACAATGGCCTGAAAAGTAGATAGATGTAGCTGAATCGTGGTGGCAGAGTTGCAGTCCGCTTCATCTCTATTTTCTTGGCAATGAGAGTGGACACTTGTACATTTAAGAGCCCATTCTGTGAACTTCTGGACCTTGGCACCACTTTCTGCCTTTAGAACTTCATCTCCATTGCATTCTAGTAGTCGTTCAAGTAGAGCTTCCCTCAAAAAAACCACATCCCCACTTCTTTTCCCTTCGACCTTTAGAGCATTAATAACTGCAACATCATTTTCATGATGATTACCATTGCTAAGAGTCAGATCTCAGTTTCATCATTTTCCATTTCTATGTCTTCTTCCTCATCTTAATTTTCAGCAATCGTCTACAAACCTTCCTTGAAAACATGTCCAAATTAGCATTGGGATGGTTGAAGATGAAGCCATGAAACCATATGTATGCTTTCCCCTAGCTATTCCCACCCTCATTTCATTATCTACTTGATGTATTTGAAAATATATTTGGGCCTCCCTCAACCATTCTCTAGGATATTCTCCTCCAAAATAAGGAAAATCTATTTTGGGTGATTTGGTATTCATCCTAGCCTCTCTAGCTTCTAGTGTATTTCCAAAGTGATGGTCACCTTCCATAGGACTACCACTACTGATTTGAGATGTAGAACCATAATCCTCAACTTGTTTCTCCTTGTGGTTTGCCCTACTCCCAACCATTTCACCCATCATGGACACCATATATTCATATTCAATGTTCATTTCCATCATCAATTGCTCCATCTTGTCTTGCTTGATACATACAACTTCCAACTTTTCCTCCCATGATTTTGCAACCATACATATATCTGATACTTTCCTATGTAACATTTTCAGACGACTTTCAATTGAATTGCTCTTAGTTTCAACCATACCCAGATCACGTTGCTGCTCTGATACCATTTGTTATGGTTGGAGCTCAATTTCAACCAGAACCAACTAAACTTCAATCAAAATTAAAACACAATTGAATATACTCAGGTGGGAATTAATAACCCAAGCTGAAATTTCATTAATTGACTTGAATTACACAGTAACGACAAAATGTAAATTGCATTTCATTGATTGATAAGCTCTATTACAATGTGAACAAATATAAAACAGAAAGAGAAGGTTCAGCAGAGTAAAAAGAGATAGAGAAGATGAAGACAGATTCAGAGAAGTAAGAGGAGAAGAAGAACACAGCAAGAAGGAGACGGGGAGGAAGAGGGGAGAATAAGGATACCAGATAGGAGAAGAAGGAAGGCAGCAAGAGAAGGAAGACAACAGGAAGGAGAAGAAGTACTGAGAAGAGGAGGAAGCTGGAGAAACCGAGAGAAAGACCGGAGAAGAAGAAGTCAGGAGGAAGAAAGAAGACACAATTCAATTTACCTAATTCATCCATCATTTCCAAATGCAGAGATACCACTGCATATAGACTCTAACAACAAGGGCTTTGGGCTAACCCACTAACAATACAAGGCCAATTAGATCAAATAAAGGCCAATGGTCCAATAAGCAAGAGTCCATGACATTTATCTTTAAAATTATTTTCCCTTTTCTGTTTCTTGAGCAAATAGATTAAAATTCCCGTGAATTCACATACCCTTTTATACCACGACTAAAATGTAGTTAGCTGTTAGTGCTTATTCAGTGATGAACTTTGTTTAGGAATTTAGAATGTTATTTTTTTAGTTATTTATCTGAAGTATCCCCACTTCCCTTGGGAATAAGTACAGTTGTGTCAAAAGTAAAAGTGATATCAAGTATATTCCTCAACATAAGATTTCTTTACTAGCCTTCTCGACAAATCCAATCAACGGGTTGCTTTTTAATGGATGTTTTTGTCAATAGGATTCTATAGTTCATATTTTGCATTTATATATATTTTTCTGATCTAGTGTTTTACTGATGAAGAGTTTTAGTGGCTAGTGCGATTTCTTTTTTCTGATTGTGTGAAATGTGATTATGTGAATCTAGTCAATTTGATTTCTAGTCAATCTAGTCAGTTTTAGTGCGATTTCTTTTTACTGTTGGTATATTTATACATTGTTTGTTTGATTTGTAGAAAGATATGTTGAGTTATTTTAAACGAATATCTCTAAATTCTATTGAAGAAAATGTTGAGTCAAAAAAAACAAGCATTGATGACATTTCTATTGAAGAAAATGTCGAGGCAAAGGAAGCTAGTGATGACATTATCTTTATTGTTTAAAATGATTTTTTTTACTTAATTCTGTCTCGCCCTCCCGAACAATAATCGTGGGTCCGCCCTTGCATGAGACTGTCTCTGGAAATCTTGTCCTAATCTCCGCATAAAGGCAAGCATCCAGAGAATCAAGAGATCTGGTGCATTGAAAAAAGAAGAAAAGCAAAAGGAGAGAGTGTATCAAGGAAAATGTAAATTGCATGAAACTTCCTGGAGAAAAAGGAATGGATTCATGTCTAAATGACAACTCATATTGTTTGGTTTTTTTTTTTTTTTCGGATCTTCCTGAAACTCTCTATGTTACTGAGATTGTAGGCTAGATTAGTTATTTTATAAGTATGGTAAAATTAATATATGAAGATGCGTGCATTTCTTCACTTAATGTGGGCTGAATTGTAACTTGTATCTTGAAAGGAATCTAAATGAAGATGAATGCTAATCTAAATACATGAAAATAAATGCTAATTATTTTAGTATTAACGACAATGAATACATAGATGAAGACGAATGGTTTTCTGTTGCAGCTATGTGTCCTTACTCTTAAGGACTCTATTTGCCTTAAATTCAAAGTAACAAAAAAAATTGTTGGCACTTGGGACCGTATCTAACCAGCCACACCCACCCCTGCATTTATTAATTCTTCGTTCTCACTTTGCGTCTCATTCATATATACAACCACATCAATTTAATTTCTTGTTTATTCGCTTCTCTTCCTTTTTTTGGCTTTTGTGACCGAGGAATATAACGCTCTCTAAGCTACAAAATATTTTTTTCTTTTCCAATTTGGTTTTTCGTTTTTGAGCATGCATTTAGGTGGGTGCAATTCGAGGCAAGAGGACGGGGCAACAATCGTGTAAATAATCCAAAGCTTTATTAAATGAGATTCTTATCACGACAAAGTATATATAAAGCATTGTGGAGGATGCTATAAAAAATCTGCATTGTGAATACCTGAGATCGATGACTGGGAATGACCATGAAGAAGATTTTCGTAAATCGAGCGTGACGACAAAGTTTGAGCATGAATAAAATTTTCGCATTTCTATTGTAATTGTGAAGATGAATATTAATAAAAATACGTATTTAGTTTAAGATTAAGATTAAGATTAATCATTATGTGAAGTATAAATTAATTCTCCAAACTATTGTGCATTTATTTTATTTTGTTTTCAAAAATTATTGTATTAATCTATGGTAAATTCATTCATCAAGTTCATGTATGAGAAAGTGTATATATAGAATGCGCGTCCAGTTTATTTTCCAGTTTATTTTCCAATATAGAATGTTAATCAAAACACTTATTTAGTTTCAAGATTAGTCATTAATATGAGGTTTAAAATAAAACTCCAATGTTCTGTTCATTTACTTTGTTGTGTTTTGTTTTTTAATTTTGCGGCAAATTTGTTTTAAATATAACATAAACTTTCTCATATTAAATTATAAACGATAAAATAACATGTATGTTTTGTGTCCATGTTTTTGGTTAAAATATAATTTTGATTTTATAACATAAATATATTAATTAAATTTTTAAATTTTTAATTTAATAGTACCAATACCAAGTTGGACCATGTTCCCGTCCTCAACACACGGGACAAATATCTGTTTTGCCTTATTTTCTTGGATGTAATCTCATCTAACTGATTAAGCTTATTCTCTATCTAATATTAACGTAAGAATTTATAAAGCAGATTTGGAATTGGAAAGTTTTGTGCAAAAACAACAGCTCATTTGAGTCTCCAGAGGTATATTAATTTTGCATTTTGAAAGCTCTATTGTTTATTTAGGTGTTTGTGGCGTCAAACCTCATAAAGCCCAAAAAAAAAAAAAAGTAACACTACGTATAATTCATATAGCAGTTCTTATAGCTACTTATGTCCTTAGGTCACTATCACGATCACATATCTTCCCATAGAACTTATCCACACCATTATCCTTTGTCCAATAATTTTGATGGGGATGTACATTATCCTTCTAGGCACGTAGTGGTCCACCTATAAAACTCTGATGGCCTCACAGAATCGACATTTCTTGATTGACTCGATTCTCTTGAAAAATTCTCGGACTTTCACAACTTAAGTGATTCTCATTGCCTTTGTCATGCTAATAGGCAATCGTCGGATCTACTAGATGTTATTGAAAGTCCTTTGTGGATTACATTGATAACCTAGGTTAGTGTACCGTTACCTTGTGGGATGAGAATGAATCCTAATTAATAAATATACACTTGTATTTTATGGAACTCAATTGTTAAATCAATACTTTTTGAACCGTAGACAAGGTATGTTCACTATTAGTGCGTATCTAGCCCACTTCGAAGAGGTATTTCATATTTGTTATATTTATGAAGCTCCCCACATCATAGCATTTAGGTTTATCGATGGATTGAATCTTAAAATTTTGCCTAGTCATATTCTTGCATTTCAATCCTTAGATGACACTTTCCCACATGCCAACCTATGGAACATATCATTCCTTCTTCGCCAAGCATGTCATAAGCTCGGTCTATCATCCAAGTCCGACAGTCACATTCCGAGTCTAATTGTGTTACCTTGAGGAAGAAATTGAGGTTTCTATTATTGAGTCAAATGAATATTTTGACAGTGATGACGAGGAATTATCTATTGTGTTTCCACCTAGGTAAACTAGCCCGCATGTCCTCGATTTCATTCCGAAGTCGTTCTTGCCTAATCTTTTATGCGAATCTAACGTGGCCTTTAAGATGACTTTCCCTCCACTGTATGATACTCTCCTACGTTGACACATGTTACAAGGTCATTGTTCGTTCACATTGTTTTCCATCGACATTTGGTTGTTACCTACTAATTATCATCATATTGTTTTAACCCCGTATTTTGTTGATTTTTCATGCTGAGTTTAAACGATAATTTGTTTTCCATCATGAACTTTTTGAGCTTACATTTTACATAAAATTTAGGCACATATACTTTCATGGTAATTTTTTATGTCTTATTACGTGTTTCTTTAGCACAATTTTCAAATTATATTATAAGAAAATCGGATCATTCACTTGAATTTATTTTATTTAACCGGTCGTTACACTTAAATGATATTTTATTTTCAATATAGCATGATTGTTTCTTTATTGGGACACATTTGAGCCATAGTATTGCACTAGTTTGTTTTTGTAGGT
Organism: Fraxinus americana; assembly: GCA_035079005.1. Classification (NCBI taxonomy): domain Eukaryota; kingdom Viridiplantae; phylum Streptophyta; class Magnoliopsida; order Lamiales; family Oleaceae; genus Fraxinus; species Fraxinus americana. The sequence goes on from CM068725.1 coordinate 25,304,259, forward strand.
CAGTCTACCGATCTAGTGCTTTGTGCTACTCATGTGGATTTCTTGGTAACTTTTGTCGATGAGTTGCACATGTTGTTGCTTAATATGGTTCGTTATCGCTACTTGATCAAAAAGAAAGATTGTTCCTCGGGTTTGATGTTTGGGACGATATTCTATTTTAGTTGTCATCATATAATTGGTTTTGTTATTTGGTCGAGAAAAATTGCCCTCCTTAGTTAAGGAGTTGTGGTCTATCTCGTAGGAGTCGACTTGGGGAGAAATTATGGAGTATTAGAAGAGATATTACTAAATGTGGTTTTTAATTTGATGCGTATTTTAAGAAACATCATTAGAATTTGATTTGTTAATTTTTACAGTATTTTCTTACTTATAATTGAGTTTATATATATATATATATATATATATATATATATATATATATATATATATATATATATACAGAAATGATCTAATGAGCACCGGTGCTCATCTTATCCTAAGCACCAATGAGTTGGCACATTAATTCATTGCAACAATAGTTGCCAATTTCACAGGAATGCCAAACGATAAGGGGTACTACAAAATTAGTTTTTAATTAAACGAATTCAACCAACCAAGAACTATGGCTCATTAAAAATGGTAAGTTGAGGATGTGAATGCTAATAGAAAAAGAATGAGAACCTTTTTGCTACCAAGTGTATAGGATCTGGACTAATGTTGTGATAATTGGTTATTCAATTTGACACGATAGGTACAATTTCTTAAACACCTATGTGATAAAAGTAAAATTATAATACACAATAATTTTATTAAAGATCTGATCCCTGAGGTATACTTAAAAAATCATTTACAAAAAGTGATATAAAGGCCAAGTGGCGGCCCCCCATTGGAGGGGCGACAAGATAGGTATAATTTCTTAAACACCTATGTGATAAAAGTAAAATTATAACACACCGTAATTTTATTAAAGATATGATCCCTTAGCTATACTTACAAAATCATTTACAAAAAGTTTGACAAAAAAGGCCAAGTGGCGGCCCCCTATTGGAGGGGAGGCTGGTCATAGGGGGCCCACCACTTGGCCTTTAGGTAAATGATTAGGTAGAATATTATGTAGGAATAGATTGATTCTAAATTTGTTAATGAAAATTTTAATTTTTCCTTATTCTAACGGACCAATTCCAACCCTTTTCAAAGCCAAGATTATAATTTTGGGAGAATCTATTTTTGACCCCAAAAAATGGTCCAATGACGTGGACAATAGATGAAGAGAAACTAATATCCACGTAAGTCGGATCTCGATACGTTCTTGGTTCAAGTCACCCGTTTCACAAATGAATCAACATAGAGAATGATCCAAGAAATTTACTAAGTTGTATTATAATTGTTTGGTGCATAAAAAGGGGGTCGACTGTTGAGTGGAGTGGAGATAGTCAAGGTTTGCTTTTTATGTATAAACTTGCATTACCCCCTTCCCGGTACTAAGTGTAGGTTTTTATACTCGAAGTGAGGTGAATGAGGTCCATTGGATGGTAAGGCACATGGTCCTCCCAGATTCATTGGCCTTTACTTACTTCAATCAGTCAGTCCATAGCATGTTAGGATCTCCTTATCTTTTAAAACCTAGCCCCGAGATTTGACAGCTTAGGTGTGCAGAGGCGGCGTTGGCAGTGTGTTGTCTCATCAGTCACTTCATAACAGAGTGCCACTGGGGTTCGAAACTGTTTGCCTCGACAAGATCAGGGTCGGCTATACTCCCTGCTGCAAAGGAGATCGGTTCGTCGCACCGACGGGGTCGTCCTCCCTAGTTTTATAAGGTGTTGGCCTATGTGTGCACCACGTGGATATATTTATTTTACGATTATTTATATGAGTAACATCAGTCCTCGAAGTCTAAGTATGGGTATTTATATAATGCATTGACTTTAAAAGGTTAAGAGGTGATGGGGAGAGTGTCTTTTTTCGCTTGCCGAAATTTGGTGGTGAGGTTTTCCCCAACACGAGCAAGGTCGTTGTCAGAGGGATGACTTTTTGCATTTATCGAAGTTCGAGGTGAGGCCTTGGTGTAAGGCGAGGTTGTTGAGCCAGGATGAGTCATGCAAAGGCGAGGCCTTTCAGTGGAAAGAGTGCAAGCCATACCTTAGCAGCAGATGCTTGGGGCACGATTTCTTAGTGCGAGGCGAGGCCGTTCGAAAGGTTGTCAAACCCATGTTTGTAGCCTGAACCCCTTTCGAAGACCTGTATTGATGACCTGGAAAGTGCATAATCCCAATACACAACAACTGGATGTTCTGGTAATTCCCCAGGTTCGAGCGACGTGCACATTTAATACGCAATGATGATGTCGCTTCACTCGACCCATGCATACTCGAATTCTTAGCGTGTGTGTAGTACGACCTCATCTGAGCCTTTGATTTGAATTTTGATAAGCGCCTTTTGGTTTTAATGTGGGTGTTGAGTTTACAGGTGGATGGTTCAGATTAAATCAATGGAATATTCAAAGGTAGGGGACAGTTTTTTAGGCCTATATAAAAGGCTAGAAACCTATTTTTTCATCTTTTTTCACTTTTGAACATTTAAGAAATCAAGTGCTGAAATTCTTCATTCTGCTAATATTTCCTCGCTGTTACCGGCGATTGACTGCTTCTTTTAGGCTTTGAAATTCTTCGGGACTCAGGTTTTTAGTGTTTATGTAAGTATTCACTGTTGTCGAGGTATCTCTTTCGTTTTTCTTTATTCCAATGGCCTCAAAATAGAAGAAAAGTGGGGAAGGGGGTTCTTCTGGGTAGATATGGCCTTAATCTGTGCGGAGACGGGCATTCCTTCGATGATCCCTACTGAGCAGATCATGGAGGCAATGAGGGCCCCCATAGTGCATGGATGATGAAAGAAGGCCCCATAGACTATAGTGTTAGATGGGGGGCCTCTCTGTGGCCAACAGATATTAAGGAGAGCGAACTGGGGGGTTTCAGGGAGAGATTTAGGATCCCAAATAATATCAAGTTGTTCGTACCGACCCAGGAGTCTATTTTCTTAAAGAGGGTTACATGGTGGTGAGTGAGGTGGTCTTAAGTGGGGGAATAAGGCTGCCATTACACCCCTTCTCTAGGTTTATCCTTAGGCAGTATAACTTAGCCCCCACCCAACTAGTGCCAAACGTATGGAGCCAAATGGTAGGGGCCTTCCTTCTCTGGAAAGAGGTCACTTTTGGCAAGGATATGCCTTCCCACGTTTTTCAGACCCTCTTTCAGCCCCGAGCCTCTAGTGGGGGGAGTGATTGAAAGATGTGGTATTGCATGAACCCTTAGGGCCCACATTTTCCTTTCGTCTAGGGTACCCCAACCTCGATAAAAAATTGGAACTCATCTTGGTCTTGGGTGAGGGGTTGCTATCAGACCGTGGAAGGGAATATGGTTCCGGAGATTATCGTGCCGACCCAATACCATGAGTATAGTGAGTCGAGCCCCATTTAGTCGTCATTTTTCTTTCGCATCGTTATTACTCATTTATTCATTTTCCTTATCTTCTTTGATTTAACACTAACTTTTATAGCTGCAGTTAACCGATTCCAGCTCGAACCGTTGGAGTGGGCCATTATCCGAGCCATTTACGAGCTTTCTGGGAAGATAAAAACGTCATGGCAAGAGAAACTTGTTCGTCACACACCTACTAATGGCCACGAAGGGTAAGCTCGGTCACTTGGCCATGTAATTTAGCCATTTTTGTGTAACATCATGAAACCTTATATATATTGTTTATTTTGTAGAGAAATTTGATAAGAAAGTGTATGTGAAGCCCAACCTGCTCCAACTAAGGAGCTTGGGCGAGGCTCAGAAGAAAAAGCCATTGAGTAGCTGTTCAGCTATTTATAAAGACCAACGGGACGAGATGGCCTAACTGTCCAAGGCGAACCAACCGTCCCCTCTAACGAAAGTGAGGGAGAAGGACAAAGGAAAAGATGAGGAGAATGAGGAGGGACTTCATTGGAGAAACCCCCAAAAAGGAAACTGGTTCTTTCCAAGATCACTGGGCCACCACCTCCACCTAAATGCCAAACCACCCTTGGCGAGCCATTGTGGCATCCTATTATAGTTGACCCTATCTCTTCACTGAAATTGTCGATGTGGATGACGTTTCCAAAGAGGAGGTGAGCTTGATAAAAAGGAGGAGGGAGAAAGGTCGTGGGAGTGAGCCTTCTGAAGAGAAGGCACAGAATTTCCTGGGAGGGAGGTCGGATGAGATTTTATCGATAGTACTGGAGATGCTTTTCGTGGAGTCTCAGGGGGCTGCAAGGATCCAACACAAGTACTGGACTGGAAAATATGCTACGCATGCCGAAACCTGCAACATAGTTGACCTGATGGAGGCTGGGCTAGCTTTGCAGGCCCGTTCTCAGGGCTTTTTTATCATTGCCCAGATAGAGGCGAGGCGAATACAGGGGCTTAATATGGATTATCTTCAGAGTGTCCATGACACATAGGTCGCCTTAATTAAGGCGAATGCTGAAACTTTCTTCCAATAAGGTTGCTGAAGACTCCAAACTGAAATAGACCGAGGTCGAGTCGAAGGTGGAAGCGCTCTACAAGGAGAATGAGGAACAAAAGAAAGAGGTCTACCTCTATAAAGCTTAGGTCAACGTCCTAATGAAGCGAGTGGAGAACTCAGATAATTTACAGAAGATCACTTCGTCGGCCTTGGAGGTGGCTAACAAGGACAAGGAGGAGCTGAAGTCTAGAGTAGATGGGCAAACTGCTGAGGTGGCAGATTTGAAGCAACAGTTAAGTGGGGTTGGGGCTGTAGCAGTGAATGAATATGTTGCCCATTTCCACGAGATAGCTGAGTACGACGGCATCGACATCTACTGGAGAGGGGTCGCATATGGCGAAGTGTTTTCGAAGCTTCCTGAGTTATACCCTCAACTGGACTTAGCAATGCTAAAGGAAGAATTCATGCCAGCTGAACCATCCATCCCAGCCAATAATGTAGAAAGCCAAACGAAGGTGGTGGAGGTTTCTGAAGAGCTTCGGCAGGATGCAACTGCTTCTTAGGATAGCGTCTCCTTCCTTTTTATCTATGCCTTGTAGCTATTGGTTTCTTTGCAATGAACTATTCTACATCCAAGTATTGCCTCCTACCTTTGACTTGATAACTTGTGAGTTTGTTCTATTTTATGTGAGCTTGTCAGCCTAGCTATTAATTTGACAATGTGGGCTTGCCATACTTAACGTACGAGCTCGTCGTAACTTAAAACAATTTAATTATATGAGCTCGCTGAGTTTAACCGATAACTTAGTTACTTGGGCTCGCCATAGCTAACGTATGAGCTCGTCATACAAACCATAATTTTAATTATAAAGGCTCGCCATACTTTGACATTTGGGAAAGTATATGAGCTTGTCATAATAAGTAGTAAAAGAAATGTGGATATGGGCTCACCATATTTTAACGCATGTGCTTGTCATAACTCAAATTATAATTTAGCTTCATGGGCTCGCCATAATTTATATATATGAACCCATTATATTTTGGGTAATCAATTCGTCATATGGGCTTGCCATATTTTATCAGTTGAAGGAGCATATGAGCTTGTCATATTTTACTTGCTGGAGATGTATGAGCTTGTCATACTTATCGTAATCTATGAGCTTGTCATAGTTGATGAGTTGATGGAGATATGGGCTCGCCATATGTTAATTGCTGGAGATGTATGAGCTTGTCATACTTAATTGTAACTTATGAGCTCATCATAGTTTGACAGTTGATAACAAAAGAGAATGTTCGTCGATCACAAATGGTACACATATAGAGCAGGGTCTTACTGGTAATACATTCAAAGGTGTTCAACATTCCACGAGTGGGGCTATACCTTCCCATCTATATTTTCAATCAAAAAGGTCCCTGGCCTGACCTCGCCTAAAATGCGATAAGGGCCTTTCCAATTTGGACCCAACGTGCCTACCCTAGGTTCCTTTGAAGATAAGAACAACCTTGGATTATAGGTTTCGGAGTAGGGGGTGTAGGGCTTTTGATATATACCTAAAGCATAACAGTGTTCCTCATAAAGCCCCATCATCTCATCATAAGTGGCACACTCTTGCGCAGGGTGGTTACTTCCTCCACACACAAAACAAGGCTCTAAGGTCTCAGCACGGGAAACAGAATGGGTGGTTTTTGATTCCTTAGTAGATAGGGTTTCTAGTTCTCTAGTGAGGGTTTCTACCTTAGCTCTAAGGTTGTCTTCTTCCCTAAGATGATAGATGCCTGCACTAGAAGGATTTCCTACGGCTCGTGACCTATTGGTGCTATCAGTGGCACTAGGGCCAGTCCACATGTGGGCTTTCTCAGCTAAGTCATCTAAATATCCTATAGTCTCATCTGGATCTTTTTGTAGAAAATCACCATTACACATCATTTCAACAAACTGACGCTCTCTAGATGTTAACCCTTCATAGAAATAGCTCACGATGCGCCAACTCTCATAACCATGGTGGGGACAAAGAGATTGGAGTTCTTTATACCTTTCCCACGCTTGATATAAAGTTTTACTCTCCTTTTGGATAAAAGAAGAGATCTGTTTTTTTAAAGCAGTAGTTTTGTGGTGGGGAAAGTATTTGCCAAAGAATGCTTGAGTCATTTCAGCCCAAGTCCCAATCGAACGTGGTCTCAATGAGTACAACCAGCTCTTAGCCTTTTCCTTAAGGGAAAATGGGAAGAATTTGAGCCTAATTGCATCCATTGTACCATGTTGATTGTGGAAGGTTGCTACAACCTCCTCGAATTCCTTAATATGCACGTATGGATTCTCATTTTCTAGTCCACAAAAGTTTGGAAGAAGTTGAATCATTCCAGGTTTAAAATCTAAACGTGGCATGTTGGGTGGAAATATAATACATGAAGGTGTAGATGTACGCGTAGGGTGCAAATAATCATGCAAAGTTCTATACGGTGCATCATGCTCACTGTCAGACATTGTATTATGTGAGGCAGCGTTCGTGTCAAACGATCCAGAATCAAAAACAAGGTTAAAGAAATGTTCAAACTCTATGAGAGGTGTTTCGACAAATCTTCCTCGTTCGTCTCGATACCTGCTCATAAAACACAAGTAAAACAAAATTAAAATGCAAAATACTAAAGAAAATAATAAATTGAAATAAAAGATTGAAAAATGAACGAAGTCACCCTTTTGCAATCGAATCCCTCAATTTGTTGTACCATCTCCCCGGCAACGGCGCCAAAATTTGATTACGCCCAAAGTGTTACGCGGTGTTGTAGTATAACTTTGGGGTGTCGTATCCACAGGGAGATGGAAAAGTGATTCAATGGGTTCAATAACTTTGGGTTCTCGTGAATTTGATGAAGGGAATTTGTTTATTGCATTCAAATGTAAATGTCACCGGAAATAATGATGAAATTTAATATAATATGTAAAATAGTGAAGTTTCGGGGTTCCCTCAATTAGAGTGGATCAATCAACATCAACAATTCATGCATTCTCTACTCAATTAGAAGTTTTTGTCCTAACTTTCTAATCGGATGATTTAAACGATACAAACCAATTTAATTGCACATGTAATTCTAGAATTTATATTTTCCAAAACATAATCATACATCAATTTATTGAAATCAGACTTAAAGAGCGACTATATATCTCTAACATATAACAGTAATTAAATCACACCAATAAATGATTTGAAAATCAAACTTGAACAAGTATTTTAATTATTCAATGGAAGAAACATGATTAAATCCATGAAAATCTGAATAAATGTTAAATCTAACTCAAATCTAATTCAAAATACGGGAAAACATAAACTCTAGAATTATTTAAACAATGAAAAACACATCCTAAATTCTAGATCTCCTTAACAATTATCACAATCATCTATTGAAATCAGATTATAAATCGTTCATATACATGTAGCATAAGAAAGTAAATAATCACACCAATAGATTTAATGAAATAAAGATTCAACACATAATTCAATTGTTCGATAGAAAAAACAAGATTGATTCTATGAAAAACTTAATACATGTTAAATCAATTTCAAAATTAATTCATAAATATGAAAATCTAGATCTAGAAATGTTTAGCAAAATAAATACCAAAGAGCATGAATAAATGATGTTGAAATCCCCGAATCCAATTGAGTTCCTCCCTTGCTTCACCTTTAGTTTAGTTCTTCATAGGTTTCTTGAGCCAAAATCAATGAAAGAATGGTGTAGAATGAAAATTGAATGGTTAGGAGGCGTTCTGGGGTGTTTTTAGAGTTGAAAAGTCGTGCAAGATATGTTACCAAAAGAGTTTGAGTCATAGAAGAAAAGTGGAAAATTCGGGTTTTCGAAATGTTCTTACGATCGCAAGGTATAATTCCTTGCGGTCGCAATGAACAATTGAAATGAAGTCTGGAGATCGTTGAATGTCTCTGTGCGACCGCACAACAAAAACACCATGCGATCGCATGGTTTTGATAAAATTCAATCGGATAGTTTTTAGTATTTTGGCCATAACTTTCACATCCAATGCCCGATTGAGGCGATTCAAGATGCGTTGAAAAGCTAACTCAAAGACCTACAACTTTAATTCAGAGATAATCTTCAAATTCGATCGTTTTCTATGTCAAAAATCGGTCCCAATACAAGGCTAAAAATCGGTGTGAAACTTTTCAGCTTGAAAGTTGATATTTGATGATGTTTTGGCTATCTTTCACCCATTTGACTCCTTGGTTCATCCAATCGACCTCTAAAACTCTTGAATCTTCATCACAAGGTTAGAAATAGGTTTAGAGTATTTTCACTTTAGTTTCCCTGAACTTTCACTTTCTTCCAGTTTTGGTCCCTTTTCACTTGTTTCTCCTTATTTCCACCGTATTAGTCCATTTGCAACCTAAACCAAAATATGAGTGTACTTAGAACATTTAGGTGCTAATAAATCATGAAAATGAAATTATTAGTGGATGAATAAGGTGATAATTTCACTATTATCACCCACAGTACATGAGGTAGCTCGTCCACTCATGCTCCCTTCGATTCATCTAGTTTCTTCTTTAGGAGATGTTTTATGATCTTGTTGAATGCTTTAACTTTGCCATTTGCCTGAGGATAGCGAGGAGAGGAGAAGTGCTTCTTGATGCCCAACTCGTCACAAAGGTCTCGAAGCTTTTTGTTGTCGAACTGTAGCCCATTATCTATGACTATTGAATAGGAAATCTCGAACCGACATATGACATACTTCCATAAGAATTTAGAAGTGTGTGCCTCAGTGATTTTAGCCAAAGGTTCAGCTTTGACCCACTTGGTGAAGTAGTCGATGGCGATGATCACATAATTCGCTCATCCCTTTCCTTTTGGCATGGGCCCTATCAAATCGAACCCTATTTTACAAAGGGCCACATGCTGGAAACCACGGTTAACTCCTGTGATGGCTACATCTGAATGGAAGAGAAGTGTTGACACTTATCACATTTCTTCACGAAATGTATAGCATCTCTCTTTAAGGTGGGCCAGTAGTACCCTTGCCTCAGAACTTTGTGGGCCAATGCTAGGCCCCCTGTATGATTGTCACATATTCCCTCATGGATTTCCATCCATACGTAACCTGCCTCGTCTCCTCCAGTGCATCGTAGGCGAGGTGATGAAAACCCTATTTTATACAGGACCTCATCTCTAAGTACATAATGGGCGGCCTTACGTCTAAGCTTGCAGCCCTCTTTTTTGTTCTCTGGCAAGGTATGATCCTTGAAATATGCTATGATGGGCCGCATCCATTGGGAAGTTTATCCGATCTACATTACTTCTTTTGTCTTGGCCGCTGAAGGTCCGGTGAGATATTTAATGGGCACGAACTTAAGTAATTTCGAGTCTTTACTGCTTGCCAACTTGGATAGGGCGTCTGCATACAGATTTTCCACCCTTGGGACCTGGGTCAACTCAAACTTATCAAAATAAGGGATTAGCTCCATGACCTTTTTCAGGTATGTCACCATGCCTTTGTCTTTGGCTGCGAAACTACCATTGACCTAGCTTATGATGAGTTAGGAATCGCTTCGGACTACCAGATTTTTTACTTGCATTTCCCTGGCTAGCCTGAAGCTTGCTAGGAACGCCTCTTATTTAGCGGCATTGTTGGAGGTCTTGAAACCGAACCTCACAGCATAATTAAGTTTATGGCCCTCAAGGCTCTCCAGCAACACTCTGGCTCCTGAGCCAGTTTATCCAGCCTACCCATCTACAAATAACATCCAGGTTGGTAGGTTTGCTGACTCCATCGTAACATTGATATTCGTTGCTTCTGTGAACTCGGCAACAAAATCTGCCACTCCCTTAATCGAGGTTCTGGGCCTGTATCAAATGTCGAATTCACTTAACTCCATAGTCCATTTCATTAACCTCCCAAATACATCGGGTTTCTAGAACACTTACTTGAGTGGGAGGCTCGTTAGAACTTGTATGCTGTGGGCTTAGAAGTATGGCCCCAGCTTCATTGAGGCAATCATAAGGGACAAGACGAGCTTTTCCACATTGGTGTAGTTTGTTTCCGTTGGTAGAAGGGCCTTGCTAACATATTAGATGGTAGTTGCACGTTTCCTTCCTCCCGTATCAATACTGAACTTACGGCATCGATACTCACCACTAAGTATAACATCAAAGTTTCTCCTTTCTTGGGCTTCGAGAGGAGGAGGCTTGTCCCAGGTGCTTCTTCAGCCCTTGGAATGCCTCTTCACATTTCTCATTCCATTGGAATATTTTCCCTTCCTTTAAAGCCTTAAAATGGAGGCATTGATCAGTAGCCTTTGAGATGAACCGGTTTAGTGCTACGAGGCATCCTGTCAGGCACTGCACTTTCTTTGGTTTGCTGGGAGACTTCATGTTTATCAAGGCCTTAATTTTTTCGGGGCTCGCCTCAATGCCTCATTAGTTGACCATGTAGCCCAAGAACTTTTCGAAGGTGATGCCAAAAGCGTACTTCAACGGGTTCAGTTTCATGCGATGTTTTCTTAGAATATCAAAAGTGGCTCGCAGATGCTTAACATGGTTCGCTGACCTGAGACTCTTCACAAGTATGTCATCGACGTATACTTCCATTGCCTTGCCTAAAAGGTTAGAAAATATCTTGTTGACTAACCGTTGATAAGTCATACCCGCATTTTTCAAACCAAAAGGCACGACCTTGTGACAATACAATCCTCGATCAGTAATAAAGATGTTTACTCCTCGTCTGCGGGATGCATGGAGATCTGGTAATATCCTAAATAGGCATCCATGAAACTAAACAGTTCGTGGCCTGCAGTGGAGTCGACCAGTTGGTCAATCCTTTGGAGTGAAAGGCTATCTTTCGGACATGCCTGGTTGAGGTTGGAGAATCTATGCAGACCCTTCACTTGCCATTAGCCTTCTACACTAGAATCGGGTTCGATATCCATCTTGGGTACGCTGTTTCCTTGATGAACCCATTGGATATGAGTTTCTGCACTTCTTCTTTCAGCGCAGCATACCGTTCCGGTTTAGGGCTCTCATCTTTTGCCTATGAAAAGTGAATTTTGGATCTATGTTAAGCTAGTGGCAACTGACTTTGGGATAAATACCCACCATGTCTTCATGTTTCCAGGCGAACACATCCAAGTTGTTGAGCAAAAAACTTTTAAGCTTGGCTTTTGCCTCTGGTTCGAGCTCCTTCCCTATCTACAGTAACCCTATGGGGTCGTTTGGATTGATGGGGAAAGGCTCTAGCTCTTTTATTGGGGTCGCCTATGAGTTTGATTCTTTGACTCGAGGAACTAAATCTACCTTGATGACCCCTTCTTCAAAAGCATCTATCATATTGACGTCTCCTCCTTGTTCATGGGTTAAGCCTTCTTCAGGCGCGTCAGCCATCTCAATATTTATCAAGTCCATAGTAACACTTTGGGGTTCGAATTTTCTCAGGGAACTAAGGTAGTACTCCCTTGAACCCATCTGGTCGCCTCGTACTTTGGTGATCCCTCCTTTTGTAGGAAACTTCATGCAAATGTGATGCATGGATATTACGGCTTCTAATTCTTTCAGGGCGGGTAGTCCCAAGACTCCATGGTATGTAAACTGGTGATCCACAACCAAGAATTCCAATAAATGTTGAGCTCTAAATGGGATCCTTCCCCTAGGGACGATGCTATTGCCATAAAACTGTACATAGGGGCAGTCATGGGGGCAAGTTTGTGGTCCACCGTTATTTTGTCGAAAGTGGTTCTAAAAAGGATATTGACACAACTTCCATTGTCAACCAGCATGCACTTCAGACCATTTATGGCTACAACAACTAGCACCACCAATGCATTACAGTGTGGATAATGAACTCCTACAGTATCTTCCAGGGAAAAAGTGATTGGTAGGATTCCTCCGGCACTTCGACCGGTGTTGTTGATTAGATTGGTCGTCATAGGGATCCTTTGCTTCCCTCTCATAGTTTCTCAAGGCATTTCTGGAACTTTTCCCTATATGCGAACCACCAATTATGGTGCCAATCTCCCTAATGGGTGTGTTATCAATGTCTGCTGGGGGCTCTCTCCTAGGCCTCTGACCTCTTGTCATGTTTCTGTCCTCCTCGTGCTCTCTCCGAGGCGATTCGTTCCTAAAGTTCCGCCTTTCCTCATTATGTCGAGGTCCTTGCCTGAATGGGCGAGCATTTCCTTGCTTGCAATGGATATTTCTATCCCTGGCATGGGGCAATAGGTTCTCCGTGATATGGCCTATCTCTAGGTTCTCTCTTTCTTCATCTGCCTCTGCCTCTTCCTCTGGGTAAGTTCGGCTGCCTGTAGGTATTGGGTCCAACTTCTTCATAAGCCAAAAAAGGCACAGCGTTTAGCGTTGCAGTGGCCAATGCTTGCCCCGAGGTGGGGACTATGGCATGTTTTGCTTGGGTCCACTGTTGGTCCACCAAATGGCATACATGGCCTCTGCGTTGCCTTTGGGATAATGGAAGCCCCAAAGAAGTTCGATTACGGTGATCGATCAACTCTTCGTTGACAATCTTGCTCTTTATCATTTCCACCAAGACATCATTCACATCCCTCCAAAATAGGGTATTCATGTTAAGACCTCACATTAGGGCAGAGAAAGCCTCTCTATCAGTGACTTTCTTGGAATAAGTCATTTCGTCTGTAAAGCAAGCCAGGTAACTCTTCAAGGTTTTTCTTGTTTGCTATCTCATGTCTTACAGCCTTTGGATATGGGCTTCTCCCTCATTTCTCTACAAGTACTGGTTAAAATATGTCCTTTTTCAGGTCTGGCCAACTCCTAATGCTACCAGCAGATATGCGACTGTACCATATCTCTACAGTCCCTGTTAGTATGAGGTGGAAAGCTCGACATTTCAACGCTGGCGAGGCCCCTCTCAACGACATTTGGGTCTTATAGTTATTAAGATGTTTTGCCGAATCACCTTTTCCTTCATATTTGGGTATCTTGAGTGCCACAAAATGGCTAAGAACTGGGGCACTTCTCAACTCTTGAGAAAATGGCAAACTTTCATCGTCGTCACCCAGTTCGAATGACCTGCAAGAACCGTCAGAGTCATCCTCTTCTGCTTGGTAATGGGGCTGTTATGTTCCAGTTAGATTCCTCACATTTGATGCATCTCTTCTCTCTTACCTATTTCTAGACGGAAGTGGCATTCCTTGAGGCTCGTATCCCTGATGTTACTCTTGACGTCTTTGAGCTGGGGAAGGCTGTTGAGACCTATTTCTAGGCCTCAAGAGTCCAATCCTGTCGAAGACACTGGCGAACCTTTGAGGTTCGTATTTCTAGGAAAAGTTCTCCTCCATGGGCATATTTTCGCTGGGGCGGCTTGTAACATAATTGGTGGATGTATCAACTCCCACCTCTCTCTCTCCAATGGGTCGTTCATCCCATACATTTAGGAGTACACTGGGCCATATTCTTCATATTAGCATCTGCATTAGTAATTGCTGCGTGGCAGCGTTTTGCTGGGCCAAATTCTTCATATTAGTGGCCATTTCTCCTACTTTTCTCACCATACGTGCAGTTGTACCATCTTTCCTGTGGCGGTGGTGGGGACGACACATATTCACGTTCTTGCGAAAGACCTCTTCTTCATAGGCCTCTTGCTGCCCATCTCTACCATGTGTTCCTTGGTGATTTGAACTCATCGTGTCCTTTCAAATTGCTTCCTTGCAACGGTTCTTTCTTCAAGAACCAAAACCTTTCTTTAAGGTTCTTCACAAATGGCCTTTACCACTAGGATGGACGTGGTTATGGTATCAAAGATTCCTATAGACGATGCCAATATGTTGACCCCAAAAATGGTCCAATGTCGTGGCCAATAGATGAATAGAAACTAATATCCACGTAAGTGGATCTCAGTAAGTTCTTGGTTTAAGTCACTCATTTCACAGACGAATCAACATAGAGAATGATCCAAGAAATTTACTAAGTTGTATTATAATTGTTTGGTGCATAAAAAGGGGGTCGGTCGTTGAGTGGAGTAGAGAGAGTCAATGTTTGCTTTTTTATGTATAAACTTGCATTACCCCCTCCCGGTACTAAATGTGAGTTTTTATACTCGAAGTGAGGTGAATGAGGTCCGTTGGATGGTGAGGCACGTGGTCCTCCCATATTCATTGGGCTTTACTTACATCAATCAATCAGTCCATAGCATTAAATATTAGGATTTCCATATCTTTTAAACCCTAGTCCCAAGATTTGACAGCTTAGGTGTGTAGAGGCGGCGTTGGCAGTGTGTTGTCTCGTCGATCACTTCATAACAGAGTGCCACTGGGGTTCAAAACTGTTTACCTCGACAAGATCAAGGTTGGCTATACTCCTTACTGTAAAGGAGATCGGTTCACCGCACCGATACGGTCGTCCTCGCTAGTTTTATGAGGTGTTAGTCTATGTGTGCGCCACATGGTTATATTTATTTTACGATTATTTATATGAATAACATCTATTATAAAGGTCAGCTATTTAAAGGTACTAGCTATATAGTCAACTGAAAAATCAAAACTAGGACTCATACTTTAGCATTTTCTATTACTTATTTCAATTAGCTATACTACTATTCTTATAAGTTGATTATCCACTTGAATGGGTCGGAATTCAAGAAGCCAAGATGCTTAGATTGACAATGCCCATAGTTAGGGGTGGATATATTATTACCAAATAAAAAGTCAAGAATAAGAACACACAAATTTACATGATAACTCTAGATCGAAAAATCACGGACAGAGAAGAAGAAAATCCATTATATCAAAGATAGGTACAATAAAGATGTGTTTTGAGCGGCTACTTCAAATAATAGGGTTGTCATAATTTTGAGCACCTGGATTTTTTGGGGCTGTGACAAAATAATTTGAGTAACCATACTCTAACAGGTATGATCTTGTTGTGGGTTAGCCTACTTCCATTGTCGGATTGTGTTAAAAATAGTTATGAAAGTTGGAGGCAAAAAAATGTATAGACTCAACATGACCCAATTTGCATCTCTATTTATTGCACTTAGAATGAAGACCACTTGAAGTCGATCCAAGAGGAAAAAAGGGGGAAAAAAAGAGTAGGCTCATAACTTTGACAACTTCCACTAGAATTAATAGGAACCTTCGCACAAGGTTGGACCACAATAAAGAAACCTCATGTACTAAATGTATGAGCAATTTGATGACTATACATTGCATTGCTAATTAATTGCATTTATACAACTTGAAAAAGCTCATACTTGATATACAAAGTATCAAATTGCTATTACTATATTTACTCAATTAAAATTATGTGTTTTCTAAGGAAATTTATTTGATATGTAAAGAACGTCGAGCAGTTAAACTGACGTCCTCGTCGATGTTGGATATAAAAATAGAATTGGGCTGTGATACCAAAATCCAATCCACTTTATGGGCAATGTTGGAAACTAGGCATGAAAAAATAAGCTATGATCCGTTGAGCGATAACACATAGCTTGTTTGAGCCTCATTTTTATTAAAGAATGTATTTTGGAATACATTATGGGCAATGATGAAAACTGTTGAACTTAGTGCTCTGATATCACTTGTTGTGTTAATGATGCCCAGAATATCTGATATCAATGGTTTGAAATTCAAAGATCACGTATCGTTGATACCACTTGATATAAAACCAACCGTTGAATTGAGATGTTGAAGTTATATGACACAATAATGAAGTATTTGATCTTAATAAAAGAAGATAAGAAAATATGGCGGATGAATTAAGAAATTTTATTGCACCAATAATAATGGAAAATATATAATTGATCCAAATGTTCTAGTAATCTCTTTTTTCATATCTCAAAATTGTATAGAAGAGCCTAATATATTAGAGGGAACATGTAGGGGATGTCCAAACCCTCCTAGAAGAGTCTAAATTTAAAACTAGCTTTTGATTTGAAGCTCGTACTAGTAATTTTTATGATTTTTCTTTTTTTAATCATTGTCTCCTTTAGGCTCTCCCAAAGTTAGTAGAAGAGAGTTGCATATGCTTAAAATATATTATGGAAGATATACTCGGCCTGGCTGTATTTTATGCTAATAATTATGTTTTAACTGAAAATATACGTTGCTGTACTTATTAATTAGTATCATTACTGCTTGTTAATTAGGATAACCTTTCTTGAATAAGTAGATTACTTGTAGTGAACGAATCAGATTGACCGACACGCATTCTATTAAATCTAAGCCGTAAAATACGAGTGCTTGAGCAGTAGAACATGCATATAGTATGTAGGTATGTATGTATGTATGTATGTATGTGTGTGTCAAGCGATGCCCCACATGATGGTAGAACTTATTGTTCATTAATTCTTTATTTAATCCCACCCACCTACTTAGCTTTTTTTTTTTTTTGATACCAAGTGAAACAATATCATTAATGGCGCAAAACGCGGATACAAGGAGGAAATTCTCCAACACATGGCTCTCCTAAGAGAGATTGAGTGCTATAATACACAAACTAGACGTCAAAATAATTAATTAATACTAAAAATTTCAAAACAAGGGTTCATCACTATCTTAGCAATATAAAAATCTAGCCTAGCATAATATTGGAATTAAACACGCAAAAAAGAAACGACATCACCGGAATTTGACCAAACATGAACAAATCTGGAATTGATTTTGAATTCTGTCTCGGTTTTTCCTCCAGCCGCCCAGTTTCTACGTGAGTACGTGTGCCGTCTTTTTGTCTTTTCTGCTTCACCTTTCTGTGTGTATATATGTAATCAATTAGTCAAGGCAGCCACACTTGTATAAGTAATGTATTTCTAACAAAGCTGCCACAGAAATTTCAGCTGCGTGTCTCTCTCTTTTTCTGCTCTGGCTGCGTAATTCTCTCTCTCTGCTTCCAGTCCGCCGTTTTTCTTTTTTTTTTTTCCCGTGTATTTATATAGGTGAATCTATATAAAACCTAAATCACCAATATTTTAATACAACTAGGAGTTCAAGATCCAATTATTTCCAATGTCCAACTGAATTACTGCTTGCTTCAAAGTCCTCGATTCTTTCATACACTGCAATTTGGTCCTTGTACTTTAGATTTTTGTCATTTTTCGCCATCTTTTGCTTCCTTTCTTCAATTTCTTTTACATCCAAAGAGTTTCACCTATTAAATATAAAATGCAATAATTTAGAAAATATTTTGTCAAAAGAACTATTAAATGTCGTTAATTTAGGTACCAAATAAGTGTAAAAATTACACTTATCACAAAACCAAACGAATAGAAAATTTAAAAATTTTCCGGATGGAAAATTATACCAATCAAACACACTTAAAATCATTTTTCCTACAAAACATTTTCTAAACAATTGTTTTCCCTGCAAATCATTTTCTTTCCATCCTTGCAATCAAACGCACCCTAAATAGCGCCTAGCTCGACTTTCGTGCATGTCAATTCTAACTTGATATCATATACCACAAATTCAGTTGTATTAAATAAAAGCACGGTGACTTGCTTTTATTTAATCTTTTGAATATGCTTAAAATATATTATGGAAGATAACAATACTTATCAACTTATTATGCTTTGAAAATGATCAGTTTCCAAACTAAAAGGGAAACGAAAGTAATGATTGGAAATTCAATAATACTGAATAGTAGGTTATAAAATTATTTAAATTCTAATAATAATTGAAGGATGAATTGGGAACTATACAAAACAATGAGGGTATTATCGTCTTTCAAAATTTTCTCCTCAATCCTTCTTTTTTAAATTTTGTAGATAATGTGGTTGTTCAACTTTGACAGGCTCAAAATTTTTGGTAGGTGTGACTTCCTAGGTATATTCTTGAATGCAAGTTGATGTATTTTATTGGAAGGAGATAAATGATCATATACTAAAAGCTGTCATTAGAAAAATTGTGTGGTACGATGCAACAACTTGGTTATAATAATATATATGGTATGATTGCTTAGTATTTTCTTGGGAACCTAACAAAATGCTTGTCATGTGATCGCTTAACGTGGGCTTCAATTTCGTTTTATTGCAACTGTGAAGAAATCAAAGATGGCTTGTGCTGCTGTATTATCTCTCAATCAAAGTCTGGAGCAGATATTAGGCCCTACAGTTCTTGATTATTTATTATAAGCTTAGCCAAACAGGCCCTATAGTTCTTGATTTTGTTAAGGCGGCAGTGGTGGCGATGGAGATGATGTATTTTTACTATTTCGATCTCCAATTATAATGCTGTGACGATATTTCTTAATTCTTCCAAGCTCGTTGATCGGCTATTGGGATAAATTAACATGTATCTTGGCGTGGCGAGCTGAAAGTATGTGAGTTTGGACTTTCCATTCATATGCAACCGGTGGGGGCAAACCTCTCTGTCAAGTTGATGTATTTTCTTGGAAAGAGAGAAATTATCATATATTAAAAGATGTCATTTGAAAACTTCTGTTATGACGTAACAACTTTTATTATAATAATGTGTTGTTCAACTTTGACAGACTCAAATGGTTGGTTGGTTGGTTGGTGTGATTGATTAGGAATAATGCTACTTGCAGTCGCTCACTGCAGCAGTCGTCCTATGTGGCACACACATGTCAAGTGTGTATTTGATGCATTAAATGTGGTAAAAAAACTACCACATTAATGCATCAAATAATTACATGTCATGTGTGTGCCACATAGAGCGACTGCTGCAGTGAGCGACTGCAAGTAGCATTACTCGATTGATTAGGTATATTCTTGAATACAAGTTGATATATTTTATTGGAAAAATTATCATAAAAGCTGTCATTACAAAAATTGAGTGGTGTGATGCAACGACTTTTGTTATAATAATATGGTATGATTGCTTAGGTATTTTCTTGGAAACCTAACAAAATGCTTGTGTGATTGCTTAAGGTGGGCTATAATTTCGTGTTATTGCAACTATGGAGAAATTTAAGATGGCTTATATCTCTCAATCACATTCTAGAACAAATATCAAATCCTCATTTGTAAGCTCGAAAAACATTTCTTAAATACTTCACCTCTCATCTCTTAAAGAGAAATTTAACCATTGTTTGTTCATCATTTTTTTTCAAATTCATTTTCAATCACACATATCATCGTATTTGCAATTTTTAGTAATTTTTGAACCACAATTCATTAGATTGTATCTCAATCTTCTAAAAATATGATTTTTAGCAAAACCAAACAGAGGCTTATATATGTAAAATATTGAATAATATAGTGAAATGGTTGACGAATTCATTAAAATTCCAGTCTATTGACAGGATGCATATTTTTCAAACATTATTTTTAAATTCATTAGTAAAATTTAAAGAAAAAGCAAAATCCTAAGAAATCTTTAACTAAATCAATGACAAATAGTTGGAGTCTGACATTTTTGTTTTCAATACACTTTATTTTATTTTATTTTATTTTATTTTGTGTTAAAAGAATGAAGGTAATTCGTCTTTTTGGAAGAAAAATTACTTTTAATATATTAATTAAAGGTTATTTTGCACAATACCCCCTTACCATTTGGGGTCCTCGATGGATTGGTTCTTATCTTATCAATCCTAACATTCTTAACCTTGTTTCAACCTTTTGTGTGAAATCACTTTTTTTGTCCACTATGGTTTATTTGACTGTTAAAAGGTCAATATTTTTGTTAAAAAGACTATATCATCCTTATTTTTAATTGTCGAAAAAAAAAAACACAATACCAATACCAAAATAAAAACAAAAAACTAAGAAATACAAAAAAAAAAAAAAAAAATTGCCGTGAAGTCTTTTTTCTATTTTTTCCCTTTCTTAGTTTTTTTTTTTGTCTTATTTTAAATAAAGTTAGAAGTATCGTAGTCTGTTTTTGTCAAAATATTAGCTTTTGAATAGTTAAATAAACAATATCTAACAAAAATAGTGATTTCTGCAGTAAAATGTCGAAATGATATTAAAGAATGCCAGGATTGCAATGATATTTAACAATTTGGCAGGAAACCCAAAAGATAAGTGGTAATGTGGAAATTAGTTGATAATTAAATGGATTTCGTCAACCAAGAACTATGGCGCAAAGATATGATATGTTGAGGATGTGAATGCAATTTCCCCTTTGATATTTTAAACTAATCGGCATACGTTTAGGATGTGTTTAACACCCGTTTTTAGAAAATTACTAGTCAGACGCACGTGCAATGCACGTGCTATCAGCGTAGTTGGCTACTTAATAACGTGGGTGTAAAAGAAAAAAATCAAAATAATTACTTAATAGAAGATGTTTGTCTACCAGCACTGTATAACGTAGGACGATTCTTCTGAAAAATATTGAGTTCCTTCAATATCCATTCTGACGTCATAAATTTACCCTTTTTAATCGACCCAATAAAGTCAGCCAAATCAGTAAATTAAGAAAGCCTACAACCATAAAAATCACCGCATAAATTTCAAGAGATTTATCATAATCCCGTGGGTCAAAACAGTAAACTGAAAGCACAAATAATAAAGCATGTACTCACATTGGAAACTATTACCATAACATTCCCTAATTACTGAAACATAGTCGCATTAATAATATCAAATCTAAGAAACATATATCCAGACATATCCTTGTATTCTAAATCCTAATAATAGTAACATGCTTCCAAATAACAAATACAAGAGATTATTAACCATCACTGCATGACAGAAATAAGATAATTTCAGAGTAACAAGTGCTTTTTCCCTTAATGAAAAAAGAAAAAATAAATTTCTGATTAGAAAATTCTTAATTTGTTTTCGACGTAATAATTAAAAGAAAAATATAATTCCAATTTACCGCTAAAAATTGCTATATAATTTGCAAGCGAGTAAATTATAAATAAAGATAGCAATAATTCCCATAAAAAGATAGCAATAATTCTCATATATTTATCATAACCGCATTTCAAGATTTCGAAGGAAAATTGAAAAACATGATTTTATGTTTAATAATTCATGCAAGATAATTTTTGTTATTTAAACTTTATCAATCATATATTTATCATGGTCGTCCTTTAAACTCTTGAATAAATTTTAAATAGCTAAAAATGAACATTTGTAGTGTAAAATATCGAACCAAACATAAAAACTGAAGAAAAATGAAATTGAGATAAATTTGTGTGAGTATGGGGGTTGAAGATGGGGTAGAAAAGAAAAATTAACGATTATGATTTTAAGTTTAATAATTTAAGATAATTTTTATATTTAAACTTAATCGATAATATATTTATTATTATCACATTTTAAGTTTTTTTAAAAAAATTTAAATCGATCCAAAATTGACATGCATATCGTGAAATATCGAATCAAAAGAAAAATTGTAGGAAAATAAAGTTCGAAAAAAGGACATTGAAATGTGGTCGGGATTGAAAAGAAATATAAATAATTACGACTTTACGCTTCACAATTAATGTAAAATTATTTTTGATATTTAAAATTTATCGATCATATATTTATCATGGCCGCACTTCAACATTTTCAACAAATTTTAAATCGCTTAAAACGAATATTTGTAACTTAAAATACTGAATCAAATGTAAAAAAAAAAAAAAAAAGGCTTAGCCAAGCCGAGTCATCAAGCCATTATACTGAATCAAATGTTTTAAAAAAAAAAAAGGCTTAGCCGAGCTTTTATATTTAACTTAATCGACAATATATTTATTATCGTCACATTTTAAGTTTTTTTTTAAAAAGATTTAAATCGATCCAAATTGATATTCATATTGTGAAAAATCGAATCAAATGGAAAATTGTAGAAAATAAAGTTCGAAAAAAGGATATTAGAATGAGGTCGAGATTGAAAAGAAACATAAATAATCACGACTTTATGTTTCACAATTAACGTAAAATTATTTTTGATATTTAAAATTTATCGATCATATATTTATCATGGTCGCACTTCAACATTTCCAACAAATTTTAAATCGCGTAAAACGAATATGTAACTTAAAATATTGAATCAAACGTAAAAAAAAAAAAAGCTTAGCCTAGCCGAGCCATAATGCCGTTTTTATATTTTAACTTAATCGACAATTTATTTATTATTATCACATTTTATTTTTTAAAAAAATTGAAATCGATCCAAATAAATATTCATATCGTGAAATATCGAATCAAATGAAAAATTGTAGGAAAATAAAGTTCGGAGAAAATGACATTGGAATGAGGTTGAGATTGAAAAGAAACATAAACAATCACGACTTTACGTTTTACAATTAATGTAAAATTATTTTGATATTTAAAATTTATCGATCATATATTTATCATGGCCGCACTTCAACGTTTCCAACAAATTTTAAATCGCTTAAAACAAATATTTGTAACTTAAAATATCGAATCAAACCTAAAAAAAAAAAAAGATTAGCCTAGCCGAGTCGAGCCGAGCCGAGCCGAGCCATAAAGCCATTTGGTATGGCTTGACTATAAACAAAATTAATCAAAGGAAAATAAATAAATTAGCCGAGCCGAGCCATAAAGCAGTTTGACTCAGCTCTGCTCGGCTCAGTTCACAACTTAAAATACCAATTAATGTAAAATTATTTTTGATATTTAAAATTTATCGACCATATATTTATTATTACCGCACTTCAATATTTCCAACAAATTTTAAATCGCTTAAAACGCATATTTGTAATTTAAAATACCGAATCAAACGTTAATAAAAAAAAAACTGCTTAGACTGCTTAGTCGAGAATCGGCTCGGCTCGCGGATTCTGAAAGAAAGAAAAAAAAAAAAAAAAAAAACTTAGCCGGCTTAGCCAGCTCGGCTCGGCTTGGCTTCGCGGCTTATGAATAGTGTCCCCAAATTCACTCTTTTTAGGGAAATGCTATTTGTACATAGCATTTCCCATAATGGTTTACATAAGGGCCAAGTGGCGCCTCCCCATTGGAGGGGCGCCTCGGCCCCATGGAGGGGCCACTTGCCCCTCCAATGGAGAGGCGCCACTTGCCCCTTATGTGAACCATTGCCGAGGCGCCCCTCCAATGGGGAGGCGCCACTTGGCCCTTATGTGAACCATTATGTGTAGTGTTATGTACCCATAGGTAGGAAAGATAGAGCGTGTCAAGAAAAAAATGAGGCAGAGAGAAATGGCTTGGCTAGCCGGCTAACTCGAAATATGGCTCGGCTTTATTGGCCATATGACTTAGGAATAGTGACACCAAACTCACACTTTTTATTCAAGTAGGATAAGATTTGGAATAGTGATTGACGAAAAAATGTGTGGTTATAATTAAGAAAGAGAAACATTTTTAAAAAAATTAATGGGTGCCAAACACCCTTTTAATTTTGTTAAAATAGGTTTTGTAATTGAGAATTTTTGGAGAATATATGATTCAAGTATTGGATTGAAGTACAAAATATTTTATCACGAGATTGGGTGATTGATAATGAGTTTGGGAAAAAATTAAGTTTTGGATAATGAGAAATTTTCTTGAATACAAGTTGATGTATATTTTCATGGAAGGAGAAAAATTGTCTGGTATGATTGAACAAGTTTTGTTATAATATAATGTGGTTAATTCGACTTTGATAGACTCCAAATGGTGTATTTTCTTGGAAACTTAACAAAAGCTTGTACGATTGCGTAATAATACTTGCGCGCACATACTCAAACACCCACCCCTTTCTTTTTTCTCTCTGTACTCTGCTTCATCCCTTCCCTCCACTCAGTTCCTCCACCTCCACCTCCCAGAACCACCACTTGTTAAGGTGGGCTGCAATTTAATGTTATTATCTCTCGATCAGATTCTGTGAAGAACTCAAAGATGGCTTATGCTGCTGTATTATCTCTCAGTCAGATTCTGGAGCAGATATCAAATCCTCATCTACAACAACATCAAACTCCTCTTCAGGACCAACAAATTAAATCTCTCCAGGGAAAGTTGGATTTCTTACTAGATTTTCTGGATGATTCTTTGCAGAGAAGGAGCAAGGAAGTACAATGTTTGGAAACGGAAATTCGAGATGCGGCGTACAAAGCTGAAGATATTATGGAATCACATATATCGAAGAATTTTGGTCAGGAAGGTTTTCAAGAAAGACAAACGAGAGACCAAATTTTTTGTGTAAACTTTGAGATGGTTGCAGATGAAATTAATTCCATTAAGATGAAGGCCGCTAAGCTTAAGAAATTGTGGGGCTCAACAGATCTTCATCAGAGCGAGAGGACTTCTTTGCCAACCGGTCCATCAAGACTTGATTCAAGAGGCAGGAATGCTATGGTCGGGTTTCGTAGTGATTTGAATGAAATAATGGATCGACTTACTGGACCTCGACGTGGTCTTCAAATAATCCCAGTTATAGGCATGGGAGGCATTGGCAAGACCACCCTTGCTTTAAATGTTTACAATGATCCACTTATTGAAAGTCATTTTCACACTCTAGCCTGGGCATCAATTTCTCATGTATATAGTGAGCTAGAAGTCTTGCTGCGCCTTTTGGATTCCATGAAACAACTCAGTGCTGAAATGCGTCAAGAGAATGATACTGGAAAATTAAAAGATAAACTATATAAAAGTTTAAGAGGTCGGAAGTATCTTGTTGTGATGGATGACGTTTGGACTACAGAGCCTTGGGATTCTTTGAGAAGTATATTTCCGGACGAGGGGAATGGAAGCCGAATCATGTTTACAACACGGCTGTTGAGTGTGGTTGACTCCTATAGCTCTCCCCATCATATGCAATTTCTAAATGAGACTGACAGTTGGATTCTACTTCGGCAGAAGGTGTTTGGAGAAGATTCTTGCCCTCTTGAACTGGAGGAAGCTGGAAAGGAGATTGCAGAGAATTGCAAAGGACTTCCACTTTCCCTTTCCGTGGTTGGCGGCCACCTTTCCAAAGCCAACAGGACGAAAGATCACTGGGAGTATGTTGCAAAAAATTTCAAGTCAGTTCTAAATGCAGCAGATGCAAACTGCTCGGAAATACTATCTTTAAGTTACGATTACTTGCCTCATTATCTCAAAGCATGCTTTCTCTACATGGGAGTTTTTCCAGAAGATGATAAAATCCGTGTCTCCAAACTCACCAAGTTATGGGCTGCAGAGGGATTTCTAAAACCAGTCAAAGATAAAACATTGGAAGACGTAGCAGAGGAATATTTGGCAGATCTAATTTCCAGAAATCTTATTTTGTTTGGCAAGGAGAGTTCTAGTGGAAAGATAAAAACTTGTCGCATCCATGATCTGTTAAGGGACCTATGCATAAGAAAAGCCCAGCAGGAGAAGTTTTTTCATGTCACAGATAAAGATGTCAACATTTTTGCTGAAGGCATAGAGTATTCACGTCGCCTTTGTATTAGTCCAGATATTTTTCGCCAGGAATTATCAAACAGTGACAATTCAAATGTCAATCTGTCCATAGGATCCTTGCCACCAGTCCGTTCTGTTTTAGGTTCCGGTTTTGACGACATTTGTGAATCAGGCGACGGAAAACTTTTTCCACTGCTCAGGGTGTTGGATCTTGCTAAAGGAAAAGTAGATGGTTTCCCAATTGGAGAAATTAAATTAGTGCACTCAAGGTACATCGCTTTTTCATATGATGGGAAAATTTCCATACCTAAAATATTACCAGATTTTCTTTGGTATCTACAAACCTTAATTGTAGATTGTAACGATGTACATTTACCAGAGGAAATATGGAGGATGTCACAATTAAGGCATCTCCTATTCGGGAAGTGTTATTTGCCAGACCCTGCTAGATCACCAATCGATGGGGAGAATTTAGTTCTAGGTAACCTTGTAACATTGTCGAGATTGGATAGTTCCAGCTGTACCAAGGAGGTTTTCGAAAGCGTTCCAAATTTAAAAAAGTTGGTAATTATCACTGACGAATTTGGAATTTCTCTAGATAATCTTGTTAATCTTCCCGAACTTGAGAAGCTGAAAATAATGAGCCGTGGTGTGAGTGTCCCGATGAATTTCACCTTCCCACCAACTATCAAAAAGATAACTTTAGTGCTTTGCGAAATTCCTTGGAAACATATGACTATTGTTGGTTCAATGCCAAACCTTGAAGTGCTCAAACTGATATGTCACGCCTTTGATGGGCCAACATGGGAGCCAACAGAAGGAGAATTTTGCAAACTAAAATTTCTACTACTTGGACAATTAAATCTAAAGCAATGGGGAGCTGATAACACTCACTTCCCTTGCCTTGAGTGCCTAATTATTCGCCTATGTTTCAATCTAGAGGAGATCCCAAGTAGTATTGGAGATATACCAACGCTTAAAATCATAGAGTTGGATGACGCTAGCCCTACGGCTGTGACTTCGGCAGAGCAAATACGAGAAGAACAAAAGGGCTTAGGAAATCTTCAAGTTCGTGTCAGTTACATGCTCCGAAAAATCCATCAAGAGGTAAAATCCATCTAATCAATTCTCCATCTCAAGAAAATTTATGGGTCTTTGTAATGAAATTTTAGAAAGCATTACCATTTTTTTTTCTCTTTATTCTTTAAACCACTCTAGATTTCATGTTCTATTAATAAAGAAAATATAATATTAAATTTATAAGTGTGATAATTTCACCACATTTACTTTAGCTACAGAAGCACAAAAAGAAGTCGCGAATATTCTCTTGGATAACAAATTTGAAAGAAAAAGTGCGATTTATTGCATAATGAAATAGTTCTTGCAAGTAAGAAATTATGTGGAGCATATTTAATTGAGTATAGAAACTGTTATATAAACTCCATTACTAATTTCATCCAATTGAAACAGAGGAAGGAAGCGGAGGCTGAAATTATAGGTGGGTCAAATGACGAACTGCTACTCGAGGCCACAAAACAGCATCACGCTTCATTTTGTATAGGTAATCAATTAATTCACCTTTATTGAAGCCAATTAATTTGATATTAATCTTATAACTGTTTATGCTATTTTCTCTTAGATATCTGATTCCATTTGCTTTCAATTAATTTGTTTCCACAGACGCAAATAAGGAAATAATGCCTGGAGTTGTTTCTCGACTCCTTGAGTTTCTTAATAGAGATGATTACCCGCGTCTTCAGGTTTAAATATGTGCTATTAATTGCTTCTTCTTGTTTATTTCACGTGTTTCAACTGCTTAATGCATCGAGTTATTCATTTTATTAGTATGAGGCAGCACTGGCTGTAAAAGAAATTTCAGCATTTTCATCTGATAACGTCAACATGTTGATTGATCATGGTGTGATTCCCATTCTGGCGAGCCTTCTTAGATCTCCCAAGGATGATCTTCGCGAACAGGTACGTGTTGTGATGTGTTGATATTTTATATATCAATTAAATAAGTAGTAAAATAGACTTAAGAGTTTGAATTATCATTCATATGAAAACCACCTGGTTAAAATAAAGAAAAAAATGCACGAATAGGCAATTCAGGGTTCCATTTGGTGCACAAAAAGTGTTAGAATTTATGAGTTTATCGTATTTATCCCCTTAATTTCAATCTCCAAATTCCGACAATAATGTGCACCCAATAAATTCTTCTGAATTAATCGATTAATGCTTCTCGAGTTAAAATCGATCATACTCAATTAAGTCAATTCATTATGCATCTACGTGAATCGGGATAAACATTAATCAAAATCATTTAATCACTAAAGAATTCAATTAATGACAGCAAAAGTAGCAAGTGTATATCACTCCTACCCAAATTTCAGTTTTTACTGATTAAGTAACTCTTCTCTCAATTCTTATTCTTAAAAAATCATCGAATTAATGATCAAGTAATTCAAGGTGAGGAAGAAATGAAATAACATTAATTATAAATAGGGAAAATTGCAACCAAGGTACCAACATTTCATTTAGGAGCAGATTTGACACACTTTTTATTTGTGCTACACTAGATACCAAAATGAACATTTCCATTTGTTTGACCCAAAAACCGTTAGTTGACTCCAGAAATGAAAAAAAAATATAGCCTCCATTTGTTTCCCATTCTTTTCTACTAAAAATAAAAAAAATATGACCGTTATACATCACATTAAACCTTTAAATTTGAATTTCTATCTCTTGTATGGGGCTCAAAAATGACTATATTTTTCATTTTTATTCTAAAATAATGCGAATCAAACGGATAATTTCAACCAAATAAGGCCCCTGTTTGGCCCCCATTGTGGGGTGTTGAAAATTTTTGGAATAGTGATTGATGGGAGAATGTGTGGTAGAAAAGTAATGAGAAGTTTTAGATTTGTGTGTAATATTATTTTATTTGATGAATGTGTGGTTGAAATGAAGAGAGAGAAAAAGTTAACGTAATGTAGTGAAAAAAATGATGGCCAAACGGAGGCAAGGTAATAACATTTTGGGCATAACAAATTTTTCCTATTAAGTAAAATAATAATAATAAAACCCCACGCCATCTCTTTCTTCCCCAACCCCCTCACCCCAGGTCCCCAAATCCAAAATACCCCTACCCAGCTGCCAGTCGATACAGCCACAAGTACAACTCCATTTTCCCATAGTGAAGAAACCAAAGCTCGCCAACAAATCCCCCACTTCCACCTTAAAAGTGATAAAAAAAAAAAATCAAGAACAAGAATAAGAACAAATCCAAACCCGAAACCCAATTATCAATTAATTTTGACATAAGCACGAAGATACACACAGCATTATTCGGTATGTTGACATAAGCTCGAAGATAAACTTAATCTGCATTAGGAGTATTTTCGCTATAGGTTACAAGTGGATTGTACACAGAAGAGAAACGCCAAGTGGAAAACTCCACTACTAATAGTTCAATTGTAAGATTCCGGATTTAAGAAATTACACATTAGCTCAAGAAAAATACTTGAAAGTTGAAGCCAAAAGAAAAGGCTCTCTGAATCTGAAGTGGAGCAAAACAAAGGAATGCAAATTTATATTAATTGATTAAAACTAGGATCAATTGATTAATTGTGTCAAGCTACTGATCCGAGATGAAAAGCTGTGCCTTTAAACTAGTGCCAAAAATGACATTGTTCCATGACTGCTTTTACGTTTTTTTTTTTTTTTTTTTCATCTGAGTAGAAATAACACTTTTTAACAGTAAATGACATAACAACACCGTGCTCCCTATATTAGAGATATGTTTTTCGACCAATACGAGCTTTTAGTTTTATTTTATGGCTGCTTTTGATTGCATGTCCAACTATTTTATGTAGGCAATTAAGATGTTAGGATTTATGGCCCGTGACTCACCACGATCTCGTGATCTTATCCATAGTCATGGAGTGTTCATCACCTTAATGGCACAAGTTAATGATAAAACAGAACTATCCATCGTGAGAAGTGCCGTGAAGACATTGTCAATATTTTGTCTTACAGTAACATGGCCTCAGTTTGAGCTCGAGCAGGTTTGTCTTCCAAATGCTTTTCTGTATGGTTTTGATGCATATAAATACTGCTGGACCTTTTTATATTTAACCGATTCCATATGGATATTATTGAGCAGGTGAAACCTGCCCTCCTTCCTCTTGCCCATCTGATTCATACAGACGATGAAGAAGTCATTAGCCAAGCATGCTTTGCAATACATTATCTAATTGACAAGAGAGAGGATATAATCCAAGCTGTGATTCATGTTGGTGTTTTCCCTCGTTTGATTGAGCTTTTACTGTGAGTGAAAAAAATCCAACTTGATATTGTTCCTTGTTTTTTGATTTGTAGCTTAGGTTATGTTATTGAACTTCATAGTTGTACTTATTTGGTTTAGTGGTTTGCAGATATCCTTCACCATCTGTTTTGTATTATGCCCTTCGCATCGTTGCTAATATTATTGTACATGGAGATGATATCCTGATTCAGGTATCATCTGACTCATGTTCTTAACTTTAATCAGAAAACTTCATTTTGAGCACATGAATTTATTGTTATGTGGTATGTTCACTGTTCCATTGGTAGGCTATCAAATGTCTACTGAGTTTCCTTGTCAATGATGGCAAAAATGTACTGCTTCATCCTTCATGGTTCAGATATATTCATTTTGCAAATAGACTTGTTGCTTCTATTGCTAAATAATCATTAGAAAAATGGCTTCCGTCCTCGTCGTTTTTGTTATATTCAGTTTCAGCACAATGCATATAATACATTTGAAGCAAATACCATCTCTAGGAATCCAAAAATAGTACAAAATTCGAAAGTTACTCCCTGAAACTTATTGGTGGGATGTTGGAATTGCCGAGGGTGTGGTTTTGAATATACACAAATGCACATCATGAGTCAACAAGTGATGGAAATTGATTATTAGTTTTATTTTTTAAAGAAATAAGCATTTCCAAGTTACTTGTATTGTTGCCTTTGTCATCTTATGCCTCTTACTGAATAGTCCGTGAGTTTAAGAATGGATCAACTTACTTTTAAGCGAGTTTTTTTCCGAAACACGTTTTTCC
The DNA here is from genome assembly GCA_035079005.1 of Fraxinus americana. NCBI lineage: Eukaryota > Viridiplantae > Streptophyta > Magnoliopsida > Lamiales > Oleaceae > Fraxinus > Fraxinus americana. The sequence goes on from CM068725.1 coordinate 25,335,030, forward strand.
TTAACTTCTAAGTAAAAAGGGGAAAAAACTTTCTCATTTTGAAAGTTTTTCTACTTGTTCTCATGTAATAAGATTTCTTTTTTGATGATTTTGTTTTTAAGAACAATTTTTCGGGGACTCGTGACAGTTAAAAGATATTTATTGGTTTTTAAATTCATTTCTACTGCTGTTCAAGTTTGGAATTGCTCCTATTATTTTGCGATTATCCTCTAGGGTGTAGTTACATTGAATTGAAACATATTTGTGGTTCTCAAGTTGTATGAGGGTGTATCTTGGTGTGCCACTGTGACAAACTATAGGGATAGCCTTTGACTAGGAAAACACTTTGAGTAGTGAAAATATAAAGAGACAATCCAATTCTTTTACTAAATACCATTATGAGAAATCAACCTTTACTCTTTGACCACTTTCTAAGAAGAACCAAAATAAGAATTTCCAGGCTAACTCCATTGTTAAGGATGTCAAGCAATGCTATCTTTTTAACAAACTTGGTTATGTTGAATGATTTCCAGGTTGCCATTGAAAATGGGACTCTTTTTTCCCTGGTTAACTTGTTGACACAAGTTTATGATAGCGATGTCAAGGTGGGCACATGTTTGATCATTGCAAATATCATTGAACGGACTAAGGATAATTTTCAGGTATGCAAATTACTGTGGAATTGTTTTTGCTTTTGCAGTATTACTCTATGACATGACCCGTCTTGATATATACTAGTGGACCCGAAATGTAACGTGCGTCGATGGTGGATATCAACTAGATGTCACGTCCACCACAAAGGCTAACTTTGACCTCCTATCAATGGCATGCTAGATAATGAAAAGTCAATTCAAGTCAATTGACACAATACCCTAAATATGTCAACTTGCTAAGGAAAATGTTGAAAAATATGAGTTTATGGCTCGATGAGTAGATAATCTAAAAACTAATTATACTTTCTCAATTGTACATATTTATCGAAAATTGAATAATTCCTAGTGTAACATCATATAATCATAGTCAAGAAGAAAGACATTCTCGTAACACTGAAAAAATCATCTCATAGTCATGATATAATCATTAACCGATATCTGTTGGAAAATTCTAACATATTTGGGGCCACACATAACATATTAAAATGTGTGGTGTTATTATTTAAAGTATATTGGTCAATTAAAGTGATCCACTAAAACTTCCACTTTGATCTTCATTCTGAATTAGATTTATAATGCTTGATTGATTTTAACATCGAACTATCGTCATTTAAAATCAATTGTTAGGAGCAATATTAATCTTGTTTGTTATGATCAAAATATTAAGGATGAAATCAACTATATGTCAATCCACGTACGCCATAAGGGGTGCAAATCAAGGACCGAATTGTACCTCGGACCTTAAACTTTTGTACGAGCAAACCTGCATACACAACTGTCGGATTGAATGGACCAAAATTGGCCTCTTAGGAGGGTTCATGTTTCGCCTTTATTTCCTATATTGTTTTAATTTTTTTCTTCCAAGTGGCTATAACACTTTTAACTCCCGATCAATCATGCCTTCAATAAGAGCTTATTTAGATATTCAATTTCTTCTTCATTCCATACAGAAATCTCTCATTTTTCTCCATATCCTACTTAGAGTTCTTTCTGTCCAAAGTCTTGGTGGTCTTGACACAATTTCAGATCGTCGGCATAAAACGCAGTGCTGATTTTTTATTGATTTTTCGTTTTATCCTAAGAGAAGACGCTCAAAGAAACCTCAAGCACTCACGGTGAAAGAGTAAATCTGTTTTAAGGACATTGTGTAATACACAGGCCTCGATTTCCAAATCTATTCCCTTTAACGATTATACATTTCTACAGTTTTATGTCATATTCATGTTCTTTCTGAAATAATAAACTATGCAGTTGATAATTTTCTGTTTGCGGATTCTTTTTCCCTTTATCCTTTCATATGTTACTTCAACGATCTTTAAATTTCGTAAACTAATCTGCAATTATAATTACTACCTTATTCGTGTTAGGAATATTGGGTCTAACTCCACCTAATAAAACCGACTTATTAGGGGAGGATTGCCCTCACCTTATTAAGTGGATCATTTATATTTTCCCAAACAATGTGGGATTCTAATACGCCCCCTCACGCACAGTGTGGACCATGCTAAACAATTGTGAACAAATCGATATTGGATGGCACCCAACATTGCATAAATTGGGCCTAGCTCTAATACCATGTTAGGATTTTGGGTTCCATCTTAAAAAGGTCAACCTTATTAAGAGGAGTAGTCCAAGATCTTTATTAATTGGTCCGTGTCAACATCATTTATCAATGTGGGATATATATCCCTTAACACGCCCCCGCAAGATGGTGGCTCATTTGAGCAGACCAATCTTGAAATCTACGTGCTCACTTTTGGAGTCTTAACGGGATCGAATCGCTCGTTGGAGCATAATGGGCTCTAATACCATGTTAAGATTTGGGCCTAACTCCACCTAATAAAACCGGCTTATTAGGGGAGGATTGCCCTCACCTTATTAAGTGGATCACTTATATTTTTCCAAGCAATGTGGGATTCTAATACAATGTGTTTAAGATCGTCCTAGCTCTGATACCATGTTAAACAATTCAAAGAAATAAAGAAAAGGAAAAAGGAGGCTAGGGTTTCATTAATTCTGCATAATGAAATTGAGTACAAAAAGATGATTTAACCTAGAAACAAAGAGATTATATATATGCTAAATAAAGGAAATTGAAACGACTATTCTACTCTTAATAAACAATAAAATAAAATAATCCTATATTCTTAACATCTCCCCTCAAACTCATGATGCTGCAGTAAGAAGCATCGAGAGTTTGTCAAGCAAGAAACGAAAACGATGAGCCGGATGTGGCTTCGTGAAGAAATTAGCAAGCTGCAATGATGAAGAGACAAAATGTAGGGAAATAGTGCCAGTCTGCAGAAATCAAATCTTCAAAAATGCTAGTATGTCAACCAAGCCGAACAAAGAACTCAAAGTTGATGATAATGAAAAATCATCATCCACCAATCTAACCAAACCGATGCAAATTTCAAATTCCAGGTCCACAAATACCAAATGAACTAGATGCAAATTTCAAATTTCGGATACGCTGAACCAACACCAAATCAAATTCCAGATGAACTGGACATGTACCAAACCTAATTCCAGATAAACTGGACATGTACCAAACCAAATTCCCAATCCCGAGAATTGGGCATATTCCAAACCAAATTTCCAAGTACCTACCATAACCAAAAGTTTAAAGAAAAACTCCAAACAAGCTTAAGAGGAGAAAAGACCTAACTCCGAACAAAAGCCACCAACAACAACTCTCGTGGCCCAAAAACAAAACACCGAATAGCCAACAAATCCCATGGCCCAAATCAAAATTTTTAGCCCACACAAGCTAACAATCAACAATAAAACCAAACCGAACCAATGAGATAATTGGCCCCAATTACTCCAACAGCCCAATAAACACAACCAACATATTATCTTAACGGCTCAAACTCAATCAACCCACAAAAGAAACTAGATTGCAACCCAAATAAATTACCACTCAAAAACAGCCCACTCCAAAATCAACCCACACTAAATAGCAAACCTAAATATAACAAGCCCAATAAACTAAATATTCAAACTCAACCTTCTGCCAAATTACAATGTCACCAACAGGACCATTACCCATTGCAAGCCGATTAACCTTTCATTCCCAGCTAATACTACAACCCAAGCCCAATTAATCTTATCACAAATTAAACCAACCCAACAAATAAATACCCATCAATCCAATAAACCAAATTTTTTTTTTCAGCACCAACAGGAACTATAATATTTCACAAAATCCCAAGATCTTCTACACCCACAGTACCACGATCATCCTCATCTTTCCCACTGATATCCTCATCTCCCACAACATTTTCTTCGCCCAAATAGTCATTGTTATCTTCTGTAGAATGGGTTCCAAATTCAATTGACCGTCCAGCATCAATTTCGTTTCAAAGCAGATTGCACCATTGCTGATTTCACATTTTGCTTAGCTGCCAAAACCAATGGAAAGAAGTGTATTTCCATATTTTCAATAAGAAACAGTCCTAGACACTTTTGAACCAAGAAATTCAGAACTCTAATCTCACATTCCTGTACCAGTATCGTTGCAGGAGTGACAGGAAGGGAAGTACACCTTTTCCAATTAAAGTTAGGCATGAGATTGGCAAAAATCGGGCTTTCAGCCTTAGGATCTGAACTAAGGAGAGAGCTTCTTTCGTCATCTGATGCAGTGACCCTTTTCTTAAAGCTTAGAGCCCGAAGAAAGCCTCCACTTGAAGAATTCCCATTTAAGCCACTTGGAGACTGGAGAAAACCTTTGCCGCTAAAGCTGCTCCCAAAACCCCCAGGCCCCGGAGGTATTTGAAGGGTTAGATCCGAACTTTTTGCACTTTGGGCTGAATTCATAATCATATTCCTGGACTCTCTATCATAAGAATCAACCTGTGATGTTGATGTTGAGGATGCTCCTATTGATTTATCCTCTGAAAGAGCATAATACATCCCATCTTCTGTTCTTGGTTTTTCCATTTCTTTACTTTGGAAGATGAAGGTCAGGTGACGTGAGGTGGGGATGTGGGTTGGCCCCCACGTCACGAGTTGCCGTTTTCTTGCCTCTTCTCTGTGTGTACTCCTGGGTTTGGAACTGCGTCCATGTCTTCTTCGAGTTACCAAAGGAAGATGGAGATAAAAGTGAAACGAAATCAAGAATTCAGATCCGAAAGAAAATCAAAAAATAGAGAACAAAATTGCTAGCCGGTGAGCCGCTCGCCGGGAACGAAATCCAAGATCAATGTGTTTAAGATCGTCCTAACTCTGATACCATGTTAAACAATTCAAAGAAATAAAGAAAAGGAAAAAGGAGGCTAGAGTTTCATTAATTCTGCATAATGAAATTGAGTACAAAAAGATGATTTAACCTAGAAACACATAGACTATATATAGGCTAAATAAACGAAATTGAAAAGACTATTCTACCCTTAATAAACAATAAAATAAAATAATCATATATTTCTTAACAATTCGCACCTGCAATCACACTTCCAGCTTGTTCTTATTTAGTATATATGTTGTATTTTTCGTTCTGCAAATTAGATTTCTAAGAGTTTGGACATTGATCCGAGTTTAAAAAAATTGCCAACCTATTTTTGATTAAAAAATGTGTTTGTGTATAAGAAAATTTGCTTGTTACATATCAATAATATATAATGTAAATAATAAAGGGTTCATTTTCTCAAAATCGTCACATATATTAGATTGTTATCAACAAATAATTGCATCAAAATAAAAGGCAAGGCTATAATCTGAATTTGGAGTTTACAACTGTAAGGGATTTGAGCCTCAAGAACACGCGGAAGCAATCAATTACTCACCAAGAATAACAAGAACAATTTACCCAAAAGAAAATCAATTGTTACAACGGGCTCAGAAATTCACAAAGACATTGTACCCGTCTGTACAATATAGTAGCGGCCTCAAAATACCCAAACCCTAAGATAATAAACCAAGAAGCTACTCCAATGGACCGATCAAACAAATCGACCTTCAACTCACAAATCCCCTTCAATCACTAAGACAATATCACAAAGATAATATTCACTAAGAACAATGATTAAAACCAAGTGTTTTAATCCCTCACAAAGACCAAAACCAAAGAAGGAAGAAGTGAGAAGAACACGAAGCCGAAACCCTTTTCACGTACCAAGCAAAAGGGAACTCTCTGTTTTGCTTTCACGAAGCCAGGAAAATCTGATTCATTGAAATGAATTCTCACAAGGTTAGTATATATAATAATCCAACAAACCAGCCTATTAATGAGCCCATTTATCAACCAACTAATAAGCCCACTTATCAACTAAGCAAAAACCATTTGTTAACCGGGCCAGAGCAACACACTTGGGTTTATTACTTGGGCTTGGGTATTGGGCCTGAAACTAATTGTGTTATTGGGCAATGGTTATTTATCTGTTCCAACAATATTTGGGCCAAGCCCATTTCATCATCGCCCATTGTGTTAGGAAACTAAATGTCACAAATGGCATCAAATCCTAACAAATCTCCCCCTTGATGCCAATGCCATAAACCACCAAACACATTAGTGTTCATCGCACCAACACCAAGAAGGTTACCACCTGCAAGAAAGACAAGATTCACCCAGAATCAATTCTTAGAATTTGTAAGCAAGATTTAAACTTGGAAAGAGGAAGTACCTTTGTTCCCATATCCGCGGGATTAAACTGTGTAGGGATTTTCTCAAGCAAAATAGATTCTTTATGAACTATGTCTCTAATGAAATGCATCCTAATATCTATATGTTTTGTCCTATCATGAAAAACAGGATTTTTACATAGATGAATAGCACTCTGACTATCACAATAAACCACAACAGGATCATGCAATTCTTTTAGTTCACATAACAAGCCTTTAAGCCACAAAGACTCCTTTATAGCTTCAGTAGCAGCTACATACTCAGCTTCAGTAGTAGACAAGGCAACAATAGACTGCAATTGGGACTTCCAACTAATGCAAGCACCACACAAAGTAAACACATATGAAGTTGTTGATTTCCTATTGTCCTTATTACTAGCATAATCAGAATCCACATACCCTTTCAACACAACTCCCTCTTTACAAAATTTAAAATGCAATCCTAAGTCTGCAGAACCTTTTAAGTATCTTAAAAGCCATTTTAAAGCGGTCCAATGTTCCGGACCCGGGTTTGCCATAAATCTACTCAAAATGCTAATAGCATGTGCAACATCTGGTCTAGTACATACCATAGTATACATAACTGATCCAACCGCATTAGCATAAGGTACCTTTTGCATGTATTTAATGTCAGACTCATCATGTGGACATTGCTCTTTACTCAATTTAAAATGACAGGCAAGCGGCAAAGTAACAGGCTTAGAATCATGCATAGCAAATTTAGATAACACCTTTTTCACATAGTCAGATTGAGTTAAAAGAAGAGATTGTTGTAATCTATTCCTTTTAATATCCATCCCTAAAATTCTCCTAGCATGCCCTAAATCTTTCATTTCAAATTCATTACTCAAAGCCTTTTTGATATCATTTATATCACTCATTTTATGTCCAACCAATAGCATATCATCAACATACAAAAGCAAGTAAACAATCACATCATTCTTATCATTGCTTTTAAAATAAAGACAATGATCAAAGGCACTTCGCACAAAGCCAATAGAAGACACATAATTGTCAAATCTAATATACCATTGCCTAGGTGATTGTTTCAAACCATACAAAGATCTATTAAGCAAACAAACATGATTTGGCATTTTGAAATCAATAAAACCTTGAGGTTGCACCATATAAATCATTTCATCCAAATCACCATGCAAGAAAGCAGTTTTAACATCCATTTGTTCAAGCTCTAAATCATATTGAGTAACTAAAGCAAGCATGACTTTTATAGTAGTATATTTCACAACAGGAGAGAAAATTTCATTATAATCAATACCAGGCTTTTGTGTAAATCCCTTTGCAACAAGTCTAGCCTTAAACCTAAGAGGCTCTTTAGAAGAACTACCCTCCTTAATACTGTAAACCCACTTACAGCCTACCAAGGACTTATCCTTAGGTTTAGGAACTAACTTCCAAGTATCATTCTTCACAAGAGACTTCATCTCTTCTTCCATAGCACCTAGCCACTCTTTAGATTGTTGACAACTCAACGCCTCTTCATAAGATTTAGGCTCCTTGAAAACTAAATCCTGATATGATAAAACAGCAAAGGAATGATAATCACCCATCCTAGTGGGTTCCCTGATCTCTCTTCTAACTCTATCACGAGCAAGTTGATAATCACCTAGAGGATCAACTACATCACCTACTAAGTCATGTTCACCACCTACAATATCAACTTGTTCCTCCTCAACAAGTTCAGGGGAGTTACCTACTCTTACTTGCATACTAGTCTCTTCATCCTCATCACTCTTAGGATCATCACTAGAGACTCTCTTACTCAAACACGGCATATCACCTTCATTAAAGGTCACATTTCTACTGGTTATCATCTTAAAACCCTTCTCATCTCTAGCCCAAAGTCTGTATCCTTTCACTCCCTCAGGATACCCCATGAAAACACATTTCTGAGACCTAGGCTCCAACTTACCTATACTTTGGTGAGAATAAGCAGAACATCCAAAGGTTCTCAAAGTAGTATAATCAGATAATCTCCCTGACCATACTTCTTCAGGTGTCTTACCATCTAAGACACTAGAAGGAGTTCTATTCACAATATACACAGCTGTCATCACAGCCTCACCCCAAAGTACTTTAGGAACCCCCGAACTAATCATCATACATCTAACCTTATCCAAAATAGTCCTATTCATTCTTTCAGCAACTCCATTTTGTTGAGGAGTATAAGGAACAGTTTTGTGCCTGAGGATCCCATCATCTCTACAGAGTTGATCAAATTCAGTATTACAAAACTCCAGACCATTGTCTGTTCTTAGAATTTTGATCTTTTTATCCATTTGATTTTCAATTAAAGTTTTCCAATTTTTTAAACTTTTCAAAAGTTTCTGATTTTTGTTTCAAAAGGTAAATCCAAAATTTTCTTGAAAAATCATCAATCAGTGATAAAAAATATTTGTTGCCACCTTGAGTGGTAGTAGATGATGGACCCCACAGGTCAGAATGAATATACTCAAGGATAGATGCAGTTCGATGTTGACCACTATTAAAATGAAGTCTATGTTGTTTTCCTAAAGTACAGTGCTCACAAAATGGAACCTTAGAAATCACATCCTTTCCAAAAGCTCCTCTCTTATTCAAAATGTGTAACCCCTTTTCACTCACATGAGCTAGCCTATTATGCCACTTCAGGGTAGCATCAATCTCAGCACTAGAGGACTCAGTAATGTGACTCTGAACTACACTGGCTCTAGTGACATATATACCATTTCTCTTGATCCCTTTGAAAATAACTAAGGAACCCTTAATTATTTGCAAAGTACCATTACCAATCCGGCCTTGCAGGCCTATGTCATCTAGATTACCCATAGAAATTAAGTTTCTATTCAAATCAGGGATATACCTTACTCTTTCCAAGGTAAAGGTATATCCATTATCAAACTTCAAAGTCACACTACCAATTCCTTTAATGCTACAGGCTACATTGTTACCCATAACCACCTCTCCACCATCAAGATCCTTAAAGTTCTCTAACCAAGGTCTTCTAGAGGTCATATGAAAAGTGCACCCTGAATCCATAATCCACTCACTATCCTGACCACTGTCATCCACATAGTCGACAGTATTCACATCAGAAGTGGGTTCTGTCACCACATATACATCAACAGTCCTTTCATCTAGAGGTTCAACTACATTCCCCTCATCCACTCTCTTCTCTCTCTGTTCATTCTTCTTCTTATAACAATCCTTTATAAAATGTCCTGTCTTACCACACCCATAGCACTTTCTAAGTCCACTCCTAGACTTAGACCTAGGTCCCCATTTCACCTTCTTCTTAGAATTGTTATGATTGTTCCCTTGATAACTCTGACCACTGACTTGCCTAGTCATAGGTCTACCTCTCACAGAACAAACTCTCAAAATCCTTCCGGTTCTATCAACCTTAAGCTCTAATTCTTTACTCCTCAAAGAATTGATCACTATGTCGGGAGTCAAGGTATCTCTACCATACTTAATAGCAGACTTAACATCCTTATACACATCAGGTATAGCATTCAACAGGATAACAGCTTTATATTCATCTGACACCTTCTCCCCAGTGTTAGCGATATCTTGAACTAATTTATTAAAAGTATCAAGATTATCATCTAAGTCTTTAGACATATCAATTTTAAAGCTAAAGAACCTCTCTAAAAGGAAAAGTTTGTTAGGCAGACTCTTAGACATGTATTGCTCTTCTAGCTTATCCCACAAAGCCTTAGCACTATCAAGTTTACCAACTTTCCTCAACACTTGATCAGACAAATGAAGAATTATAGATGTATAAGCAAGTTCATCAGATTCAAGTTTTTGATCATCAGTCATAGTAGCAGGAAATTCACCAGTTATAGCCTTAGAGACTTTCTGTTGAACTAAGACCCCTCTCATTTTTTGCTGCCAAATGGGGAAATCCCCTTTTCCATTAAAAACTCCAAGTTCAAATGTTGCCATTGTCATTTGAAGTTTTAATCATCACAAAAGATTTTGAGGTCACAGTTCTATAGAAAAAACAGTAAACAGATATTTCAAAATTTAACCAGTTTATAGTCACACAGCTCACAGTATAAACCAAAACAGGAATAAAAACATCATACTGAAAACAGACTACTAACTAAGTGAATCACAACATAACAGCGATGATAAGCAGTTTAATAAACCCAAAGAATCAGTAAAGAATTAACAGTGAGATTAAAACAGGCTTATAATCACAAGAATTCACAAAGAATAATGCTACAGTACATAAAAAAAAACTGATTGAAAACAGAGATATCAATTATTAACAGTGATAGTAAGTAGTTTAATGATCACAGTGACACAATATAATCAGCAGAGGTATTAAACTAGCCAACAATCACAAAATTCACAAAGAATAATGCACCCGAAAATTAACCTAACAATCACAATTCGCAGGGGGAAAATATGGGGAATTGACAATATTCAAGATGTAATAATAACACAATCAAGAACCAATGAAAATAAGGGAGTTGGAATGATTTCACCAAGGAGAAGAAAATTGGAGAATCTGCAGAGCACGTAGCAGCAGGCAGTCCAATCCTCCAATTCGTTCACCAAGAACGGATTCCTCACAAGAATCACAAACAGAGAACCAATTAGTAGCCGATTCGAAAAATAAAGAAGAATTAGGGTTTATTGCAAATAAAAGGAAAAATCGAGAAAAACCGATTGGAAGAACAGGACCTTAATTTTTCCAATGAGAAATCTCGATCGAGGCCTCCTTACGCCCTCAACATCGCTCTGATACCACTTGTAAGGGATTTGAGCCTCAAGAACACGCGGAAGCAATCAATTACTCACCAAGAATAACAAGAACAATTTACCCAAAAGAAAATCAATTGTTACAACGGGCTCAGAAATTCACAAAGACATTGTACCCGTCTGTACAATATAGTAGCGGCCTCAAAATACCCAAACCCTAAGATAATAAACCAAGAAGCTACTCCAATGGACCGATCAAACAAATCGACCTTCAACTCACAAATCCCCTTCAATCACTAAGACAATATCACAAAGATAATATTCACTAAGAACAATGATTAAAACCAAGTGTTTTAATCCCTCACAAAGACCAAAACCAAAGAAGGAAGAAGTGAGAAGAACACGAAGCCGAAACCCTTTTCACGCACCAAGCAAAAGGGAACTCTCTGTTTTGCTTTCACGAAGCCAGGAAAATCTGATTCATTGAAATGAATTCTCACAAGGTTAGTATATATAATAATCCAACAAACCAGCCTATTAATGAGCCCATTTATCAACCAACTAATAAGCCCACTTATCAACTAAGCAAAAACCATTTGTTAACCGGGCCAGAGCAACACACTTGGGTTTATTACTTGGGCTTGGGTATTGGGCCTGAAACTAATTATGTTATTGGGCAATGGTTATTTATCTGTTCCAACAATATTTGGGCCAAGCCCATTTCATCATCGCCCATTGTGTTAGGAAACTAAATGTCACAAATGGCATCAAATCCTAACAACAACAAATAATTCTTTTGCTTGCTCTTTCCCTCTTTGTAATCTGGAGTTTTGGAAGAAGAAGCATATATGGTAAATAAATTATTTGAGAAAGAATCATATTTGTGTTTTTATTAATTTATTTTTTAGGTTTAAAAACATGATTTTAATATTATAATCTTCTTATAATATAATTTTTAGCCCTTTAATACTAATAATAGAAAATTCTTATTTGACATTATTTATGGCCCTTCAAGTATTAGCAATTACAAATTAAACCTCATTTGTTCAACTTAAATCCTTATTTGACTGTGACTTTAACTAATTAGATTTTTACTTTGACTAAATAATTTTTTGGTTGCGGCTATAATAAGTGGGGTGTAACACTCTTCACTCTATGGGTTCATAATAGATGCCTTGAGATAAATAGGCAATATTTTTATGCTTTTTTAATTGGAGAAATAGGAGGAATGATGCCAGAGTAAAAACATTTTAGTTTTCACAAGTCAATTCTTGTTTTGAAAACCAAGATTGAACATTTTTTTCTTGCCGTGTTTTACAATTTATGTCTCGTAGTACTTTTGTTTTGGTGAATTTGACATTTGTACTTCTGTTTCCATTTGTAAATTGAAGTACTCTTCCGTTTATATTTCTTAAAATGGCGGATGCTGAGGATATGTCATCTTAATGCACAGGTTGTGATTGATGCTGGTATTGTTTCACCTCTTGTCCAACTGCTTCAAAATGATGTATTTGAGATACAACAGGCAGCTGCTACGACTATTTATAATGCCACGACTGTGGGAACTGATGAGCAAATTAAGTAAATTCTTCACAGCTATTGTCATATTTTCATAGCTTATTGTACATTTAGGTTGAGGATTAATGCTTCATCTTGGTAGCAGGTTCTTGGTGCACGAGGGTTGTATAAAGCCATTTTGCGATCTTCTAGTTAGTCCCACCGATATCATCGTATTCTGCTTGCAAGGCCTTGAGAACATTCTGAAGGTTGGAGAAGCTGAGAAGAACCGAGGTAACACCGAGGATGTGAATGTCTTTGCTCAGATGATTGATGATGCTGGGGGTCTTCGAAAGATTAAGAACCTACAGACTCATGATAACAGTATAATGTGCGAACTGGTCGTGAGGATACTGGCAACTTATTGGCAGGAAGAGGATGATGAGCAGATGCCTACTGGTGATGCTCCATAATCTTGGCGTGTTTGTTGCACAATAATTGATCATTTCATTTGTTTTCAGCCTTAAATTTGAAGGCATGTTTGGTACATTATGGATTGAACAGACAACATAATGAGACACAATCTTATAACTGTTTATGCTATTTTCTCTTAGATATCTGATTCCGTTTGCTTTCAATTAATTTGTTTCCACAGATGCAAATAAGGAAATAATGCCTGGAGTTGTTTCTCAACTCCTTGAGCTTCTTAATAGAGATGATTACCCGCGTCTTCAGGTCTAAAGATGTGCTATTAATTGCTTTTTCTTGTTTATTTCACGTGTTTCAACTGCTAAATGCATCAAATTATTCATTTTACTAGTGTGAGGCAGCACTGGCTTTAGAAGGAATTTTCTCCTATTCACCTGATAACATCAACATGTTGATTGATCATGGTGTGATTCCCATTCTGGCGAGCCTTCTTAGATCTCCCGAGGACGATCTTCGCAATCAGGTAGGTGTTGTGTTGATATTTTATATATCGATTAAATAAGTAGTAAAATAGACCTAAGAGTTTGAATTATCATTCATATGAAAACCACTTGGTTAAAATAAAGAAAAAAAATGCACGAATAGGCAATTTAGGGTTCCACTTGGTGCACAAAAAGTGTTAGAATTTATAAGTTTATCGTATTTATCCCCTTAATTTCAATCTCCAAATTCCGACAATAATGTGCACCCAATAAATTCTTCTGAATTAATAGATGTATGCTTCTTGAGTTAAAATCAATCCTACTCAATTAAGTCAATTCATTATGCCTCTATGTGAATTGGGATAAGCTTTAATCAAAATCATTTAATCGCTAAATAATTCAATTAATGACAGCAAAAGTAGCAAATGTATATTACTCCTACCCAAATTTCAGTTTTTACTGATTAAGTAATTCTTCTCTCAATTCTTATTCTTAAAAAATCATCGAATTAATGATCAAGTAATTCAAGGTGAGGAAGAAATGAAATAACATTAATTATAAATAGGGAAAATTGCAACCAAGGTACCAACATTTCATTTAGGAGCAGATTTGACACACTTTTTATTTGTGCTACACTAGATACCAAAATGAACATTTCCATTTGTTTGACCCAAAAACCGTTAGTTGACTCCAGAAATGAAAAAAAAATATAGCCTCCATTTGTTTCCCATTCTTTTCTACTAAAAATAAAAAAAATATGACCGTTATACATCACATTAAACCTTTAAATTTGAATTTCTATCTCTTGTGTGGGGCTCAATAATGGTTATATTTTTCATTTTTATTCTAAAATAATGCGAATCAAACGGATAATTTCAACCAAATAAGGCCCCTGTTTGGCCCCCATTTTGGGGTGTTGAAAATTTTTGGAATAGTGATTGATGGGAGAATGTGTGGTAGAAAAGTAATGAGAAGTTTTAGATTTGTGTGTAATATTATTTTATTTGATGAATGTGTGGTTGAAATGAAGAGAGAGAAAAAGTTAACGTAATGTAGTGAAAAAAATGATGGCCAAACGGAGGCAAGGTAATAACATTTTGGGCATAACAAATTTTTCCTATTAAGTAAAATAATAATAATAAAACCCCACCCCATCTCTTTCTTCCCCAACCCCCTCACCCCAGGTCCCCAAATCCAAAATACCCCTACCCAGCTGCCAGTCGATACAGCCACAACTCCATTTTCCCATAGTGAAGAAACCAAAGCTCGCCAACAAATCCCCCACTTCCACCTTAAAAGTGATAAAAAAAAAAATCAAGAACAAGAATAAGAACAAATCCAAACCCGAAACCCAATTATCAATTAATTTTGACATAAGCACGAAGATACACACAGCATTATTCGGTATGTTGACATAAGCTCGAAGATAAACTTAATCTGCATTAGGAGTATTTTCGCTATAGGTTACAAGTGGATTGTACACAGAAGAGAAACGCCAAGTGGAAAACTCCACTACTAATAGTTCAATTGTAAGATTCCGGATTTAAGAAATTACACATTAGCTCAAGAAAAATACTTGAAAGTTGAAGCCAAAAGAAAAGGCTCTCTGAATCTGAAGTGGAGCAAAACAAAGGAATGCAAATTTATATTAATTGATTAAAACTAGGATCAATTGATTAATTGTGTCAAGCTACTGATCCGAGATGAAAAGCTGTGCCTTTAAACTAGTGCCAAAAATGACATTGTTCCATGACTGCTTTTACGTTTTTTTTTTTTTTTTTTTTCATCTGAGTAGAAATAACACTTTTTAACAGTAAATGACATAACAACACCGTGCTCCCTATATTAGAGATATGTTTTTCGACCAATACGAGCTTTTAGTTTTATTTTATGGCTGCTTTTGATTGTATGTCCAACTATTTTATGTAGGCAATTAAGATGTTAGGATTTATGGCCCGTGACTCACCACGATCTCGTGATCTTATCCATAGTCATGGAGTGTTCATCACCTTAATGGCACAAGTTAATGATAAAACAGAACTATCCATCGTGAGAAGTGCCGTGAAGACATTGTCCATATTTTGTCTTACAGTAACATGGCCTCAGTTTGAGCTCGAGCAGGTTTTTCTTCCAAACGCTTTTCTGTATGGTTTTGATGCATATAAATACTGCTGGACCTTTTTATATTTAACCGATTCCATATGGATATTATTGAGCAGGTGAAACCTGCCCTCCTTCCTCTTGCCCATCTGATTCATACAGACGATGAAGAAGTCATTAGCCAAGCATGCTTTGCAATACATTATCTAATTGACAAGAGAGAGGATATAATCCAAGCTGTGATTGATGCTGGTGTTTTCCCTCGTTTGATTGAGCTTTTACTGTGAGTGAAAAAATCCAACTTGATATTGTTCCTTGTTTTTTGATTTGTAGCTTAGGTTATGTTATTGAACTTCATAGTTGTACTTATTTGGTTTAGTGGTTTGCAGATATCCTTCACCATCTGTTTTGTATTATGCCCTTCGCATCGTTGCTAATATTATTGTACATGGAGATGATATCCTGATTCAGGTATCATCTGACTCATGTTCTTAACTTTAATCAGAAAACTTCATTTTGAGCACATGAATTTATTGTTATGTGGTATGTTCACTGTTCCATTGGTAGGCTATCAAATGTCTTCTGAGTTTCCTTGTCAATGATGGCAAAAATGTACTGCTTCATCCTTCATGGTTCAGATATATTCATTTTGCAAATAGTCTTGTTGCTTCTATTGCTAAATAATCATTAGAAAAATGGCTTCCGTCCTCGTTGTTTTTGTTATATTCATGAACCATGTAATTTCAGTTTCAGCACAATGCATATAATACATTTGAAGCAAATACCATCTCTAGGAATCCAAAAATAGTACAAAATTCAAAAGTTACTCCTTGAAACTTATTGGTGGGATGTTGGAATTGCCGAGGGTGTGGTTTCGAATATACACAAATGCACATCATGAGTCAACAAGTGATGGAAATTGATTATTAGTTTTATTTTTTAAAGAAATAAGCATTTCCAAGTTACTTGTATTGTTGCCTTTGTCATCTTATGCCTCTTACTGAATAGTCCGTGAGTTTAAGAATGGATCAACTTACTTTTAAGCGAGGTTTTTTTCCGAAACACGTTTTTCCTTAACTTCTAAGTAAAAAGGGGAAAAAACTTTCTCATTTTGAAAGTTTTTCTACTTGTTCTCATGTAATAAGATTTCTTTTTTGATGATTTTGTTTTTAAGAACAATTTTTCGGGGACTCGTGACAGTTAAAAGATATTTATTGGTTTTTAAATTCATTTCTACTGCTGTTCAAGTTTGGAATTGCTCCTATTATTTTGCGATTATCCTCTAGGGTGTAGTTACATTGAATTGAAACATATTTGTGGTTCTCAAGTTGTATGAGGGTGTATCTTGGTGTGCCACTGTGACAAACTATAGGGATCCCCTTTGACTAGGAAAATACTTTGAGTAGTGAAAATATAAAGAGACAATCCAATTCTTTTACTAAATACCATTATGAGAAATCAACCTTTACTCTTTGACCACTTTCTAAGAAGAACCAAAATAAGAATTTCCAGGCTAACTCCATTATTAAGGATGTCAAGCAATGCTATCTTTTTAACAAACTTGGTTATGTTGAATGATTTCCAGGTTGCCATTGAAAATGGGACTCTTTTTTCCCTGGTTAACTTGTTGACACAAGATTATGATAGCGATGTCAAGGTGGGCACATGTTTGATCATTGCAAATATCATTACACGGACTAAGGATAATTTTCAGGTATGCAAATTACTGTGGAATTGTTTTTGCTTTTGCAGTATTACTCTATCACATGACCCGTCTTGAATTATACTAGTGGATCCGAAATGTAACGTGCGTCGATAGTAGATATCAGCTAGATGTCACGTCCACCACAAAGGCTAACTTTGACCTCCTATCAGTGGTATGCTAGATAATGAAAAGTCAATTCAAATCAATTGACACAATACCCTAAATATGTCAACTTGCTAAGAAAAACGTTGAAAAATATGAGTTGATGGCTCCATGAGTAGATAATCTAAAAACTAATTATACTTTCTCAATTGTACATATTTAACGAAAATTGAATAATTCGTAGTGTAACATCATATAATCATAGTCAAGAAGTAAGACATTCTCGTAACACTGAAAAAATCATCTCATAGTCATGATATAATCATTAACCGATATATGTTGGAAAATTCTAACATATTTGGGGCCACACATAACATATTAAAATGTGTGGTGTTATTATTTAAAGTATATTGGTCAATTAAAGTGATCCACTAAAACTTCCACTTTGATCTTCATTCTGAATTAGATTTATAATGCTTGATTGATTTTAACATCGAACTATCGTCATTTAAAATCAATTGTTATGAGCAATATTAATCTTGTTTGTTATGATCAAAATATTAAGGATGAAATCAACTATAGGTCAACCCACGTACGCCATAAGGGGTGCAAATCAAGGACCGAATTGTACCTCGGACCTTAAACTTTTGTACGAGCAAACCTGCATACACAACTGTCGGATTGAATGGACCAAAATTGGCCTCTTAGGAGGGTTCATGTTTCGCCTTTATTTCCTATATTGTTTTAATTTTTTTCTTCCAAGTGGCTATAACACTTTTAACTCCCGATCAATCATGCCTTCAATAAGAGCTTATTTAGATATTCAATTTCTTCTTCATTCCATACAGAAATCTCTCATTTTTCTCCATATCCTACTTAGAGTTCTTTCTGTCCAAAGTCTTGGTGGTCTTGACACAATTTCAGATCGTCGGCATAAAACGCAGTGCTGATTTTTTATTGATTTTTCGTTTTATCCTAAGAGAAGACGCTCAAAGAAACCTCAAGCATTCACGGTGAAAGAGTAAATATGTTTTAAGGACATTGTGTAATACATGTGCCTCGATTTCCAAATCTATTCCCTTTAACGATTATACATTTCTACGCTTTATGTCATATTAATGTTCTTTCCGAAATAATAAACTATGCGATTTGATAATTTTCTGTTTGCGGATTCTTTTTCCCTTTATCCTTTCATAAGTTACTTCAACGATCTTTAAATTTCGTAAACTAATCTGCAATTATAATTACTACCTTATTCGTGTTAGGAATATTGGGTCTAACTCCACCTAATAAAACCGACTTATTAGGGGAGGATTGCCCTCACCTTATTAAGTGGATCATTTATATTTTCCCAAACAATGTGGGATTCTAATACGCCCCCTCACGCACAGTGTGGACCATGCTAAACAATTGTGAACAAATCGATATTGGATGGTACCCAACATTGCATAAATTGGGCCTAGCTCTAATACCATGTTAGGATTTGGGGTTCCATCTTAAAAATGTCAACCTTATTAAGAGGAGTAGTTCAAGATCTTTATTAATTGGTCCGTGTCAACATCATTTATCAATGTGGGATATATATCCCTTAACACGCCCCCGCAAGATGGTGGCTCATTTGAGCAGACCAATCTTGAAATCCACGTGCTCACTTTTGGAGTCTTAACGGGATCGAATCGCTCGTTGGAGCATAATGGGCTCTAATACCATGTTAAGATTTGGGCCTAACTCCACCTAATAAAACCGGCTTATTAGGGGAGGATTGCCCTCACCTTATTAAGTGGATCACTTATATTTTTCCAAGCAATGTGGGATTCTAATACAATGTGTTTAAGATCGTCCTAGCTCTGATACCATGTTAAACAATTCAAAGAAATAAAGAAAAGGAAAAAGGAGGCTAGGGTTTCATTAATTCTGCATAATGAAATTGAGTACAAAAAGATGATTTAACCTAGAAACAAAGAGATTATATATATGCTAAATAAAGGAAATTGAAACGACTATTCTACTCTTAATAAACAATAAAATAAAATAATCATATATTCTTAACATCTCCCCTCAAACTCATGATGCTGCAGTAAGAAGCATCGAGAGTTTGCCAAGCAAGAAACGAAAACGATGAATCGGATGTGACTTCGTGAAGAAGTTAGCAAGCTGCAATGATGAAAAGACAAAATGTAGGGAAATAGTGCCAGTCTGCAGAAATCAAATCTTCAAAAATGCTAGTATGTCAACCAAGCCGAACAAAGAACTCAAACTTGATGATAGTGAAAAATCATCGTCCACCAATCTAACCAAACCGATGCAAATTTCAAATTCCAGCTCCACAAATACCAAATGAACTAGATGCAAATTTCAAATTTCGAATATACTGAACCAACACCAAATCAAATTCCAGATGAACTGGACATGTACCAAACCTAATTCCAGATAAACTGGACATGTACCAAACCAAATTCCCAATCCCGTGAACTGGGCATATTCCAAACCAAATTTCCAAGTACCTACTATAACCAAAAGTTTAAAAAAAACTCCAAATAAGCTTAAGAGGAGAAAAGACCCAACTCCGAACAAAAGCCACCAACAACAATTCTCGCGGCTTAAAAACAAAACACCGAATAGCCAAAAAAACCCATGGCCCAAATCAAAATTTTCAACCCACACAAGCTAACAATCAACAATAAAACCAAACCAAACCAATGAAATAATTGCCCCCAATTACTCCAACAGCCCAATAAACACAACCAACATATTATCTTAACGGCTCAAACTCAATCAACCCACAAAAGAAACTAGATTGCAACCCAAACAAATTACCACTCAAAAACAACCCACTCCAAAATCAACCCACACTAAATAGCAAACCTAAATATAACAAGCTCAATAAACTAAATATTCAAACTCAACCCTCTGCCAAATTACAATGTCACCAACAGGGCCATTACCCATTTCAAGCCGATTAACCTTTCATTCCCAGCTAATACTACAACCCAAGCCCAATTAATCTCAGCACAAATTAAACCAACCCAACAAATAAATACCCATCAATCCAATAAACCAATTTTTTTTCAGCACCAACAGGAACTATAATATTTCACAAAATCCCAAGATCTTCTACACCCACAGTACCACGATCATCCTCATCTTTCCCACTGATATCCTCATCTCCCACAACATTTTCTTCGCCCAAATAGTCATTGTTATCTTCCGTAGAATGGGTTCCAAATTCAATTGACAGTCCAGCATCAATTTCGTTTCTAAGCAGATTGCACCATTGCTGATTTCACATTTTACTTAGCTGCCAAAACCAATGGAAAGAAATGTATTTCCATATTTTCAATAAGAAACAGTCCCAGACACTTTTGAACCAAGAAATTCAGAACCCTAGTCTCACATTCCTTTACCAGTATCGTTGCACGAGTGACAGGAAGGGAAGTATACCTTTTCCAATTAAAGTTAGGCATGAGATTGGCAAAACCGCTTTCAAATTTTAGGGTTCATTTTCTCAAAATCATCACATATATTCGATTGTTATCAACAAATAATTGCATCAAAATAAAAGGCAAGGCTATAATCTGAATTTGGAGTTTACAACAAATAATTCTTTTGCTTGCTCTTTCCCTCTTTGTAATCTGGAGTTTTGGAAGAAGAAGCATATATGGTAAATAAATTATTTGAGAAAGAATCATATTTGTGTTTTTATTAATTTATTTTTTAGGTTTAAAAACATGATTTTAATATTATAATCTTCTTATAATATAATTTTTAGCCCTTTAATACTAATAATAGAAAATTCTTATTTGACATTATTTATGGCCCTTCAAGTATTAGCAATTACAAATTAAACCTCATTTGTTCAACTTAAATCCTTATTTGACTGTGACTTTAACTATTTGGATTTTTACTTTGACTAAATAATTTTTTGGTTGCGGCTATAATAAGTGGGGTGTAACACTCTTCACTCTATGGGTTCATAATAGATGCCTTGAGATAAATAGGCAATATTTTTATGCTTTTTTAATTGGAGAAATAGGAGGAATGATGCCAGAGTAAAAACATTTTAGTTTTCACAAGTCAATTATTGTTTTGAAAACCAAGACTGAACATTTTTTTCTTGCCGTGTTTTACAATTTATGTCTTGTAGTACTTTTGTTTTGGTGAATTTGACATTTGTACTTCTGTTTCCATTTGTAAATTGAAGTACTCTTCCGTTTATATTTCTTAAAATGACGGATGCTGAGGATATGTCATCTTAATGCACAGGTTGTGATTGATGCTGGTATTGTTTCACCTCTTGTCCAACTGCTTCAAAATGATGTATTTCAGATACAACTGGCAGCTGCTACGGCTATTTATAATGCCACGACTGTGGGAACTGATGAGCAAATTAAGTAAATTCTTCACAGCTATTGTCATATTTTCATAGCTTATTGTACATTTAGGTTGAGGATTAATGCTTCATCTTGGTAGCAGGTTCTTGGTGCACGAGGGTTGTATAAAGCCATTTTGCGATCTTCTAGTTAGTCCCACCGATATCATCGTATTCTGCTTGCAAGGCCTTGAGAACATTCTGAAGGTTGGAGAAGCTGAGAAGAACCGAGGTAACACCGAGGATGTGAATGTCTTTGCTCAGATGATTGATGATGCTGGGGGTCTTCGAAAGATTAAGAACCTACAGACTCATGATAACAGTATAATGTGCGAACTGGTCGTGAGGATACTGGCAACTTATTGGCAGGAAGAGGATGATGAGCAGATGCCTACTGGTGATGCTCCATAATCTTGGCGTGTTTGTTGCACAATAATTGATCATTTCATTTGTTTTCTGCCTTAAATTTGAAGGCATGTTTGGTACATTATGGATTGAACAGACAACATAATGAGACACAATCTTATAACTGTTTATGCTATTTTCTCTTAGATATCTGATTCCGTTTGCTTTCAATTAATTTGTTTCCACAGATGCAAATAAGGAAATAATGCCTGGAGTTGTTTCTCAACTCCTTGAGCTTCTTAATAGAGATGATTACCCGCGTCTTCAGGTCTAAAGATGTGCTATTAATTGCTTCTTCTTGTTTATTTCACGTGTTTCAACTGCTAAATGCATCAAATTATTCATTTTACTAGTGTGAGGCAGCACTGGCTTTAGAAGGAATTTTCTCCTATTCACCTGATAACATCAACATGTTGATTGATCATGGTGTGATTCCCATTCTCAGCGAGCCTTCTTAGATCTCCCGAGGACGATCTTCGCAATCGAGTAGGTGTTGTGTTGATATTTTATATATCGATTAAATAAGTAGTAAAATAGACCTAAGAGTTTGAATTATCATTCATATGAAAACCACTTGGTTAAAATAAAGAAAAAAAATGCACGAATAGGCAATTTAGGGTTCCACTTGGTGCACAAAAAGTGTTAGAATTTATAAGTTTATCGTATTTATCCCCTTAATTTCAATCTCCAAATTCCGACAATAATGTGCACCCAATAAATTCTTCTGAATTAATAGATGTATGCTTCTTGAGTTAAAATCAATCCTACTCAATTAAGTCAATTCATTATGCCTCTATGTGAATTGGGATAAGCTTTAATCAAAATCATTTAATCGCTAAATAATTCAATTAATGACAGCAAAAGTAGCAAATGTATATTACTCCTACCCAAATTTCAGTTTTTACTGATTAAGTAATTCTTCTCTCAATTCTTATTCTTAAAAAATCATCGAATTAATGATCAAGTAATTCAAGGTGAGGAAGAAATGAAATAACATTAATTATAAATAGGGAAAATTGCAACCAAGGTACCAACATTTCATTTAGGAGCAGATTTGACACACTTTTTATTTGTGCTACACTAGATACCAAAATGAACATTTCCATTTGTTTGACCCAAAAACCGTTAGTTGACTCCAGAAATGAAAAAAAAATATAGCCTCCATTTGTTTCCCATTCTTTTCTACTAAAAATAAAAAAAATATGACCGTTATACATCACATTAAACCTTTAAATTTGAATTTCTATCTCTTGTGTGGGGCTCAATAATGGTTATATTTTTCATTTTTATTCTAAAATAATGCGAATCAAACGGATAATTTCAACCAAATAAGGCCCCTGTTTGGCCCCCATTTTGGGGTGTTGAAAATTTTTGGAATAGTGATTGATGGGAGAATGTGTGGTAGAAAAGTAATGAGAAGTTTTAGATTTGTGTGTAATATTATTTTATTTGATGAATGTGTGGTTGAAATGAAGAGAGAGAAAAAGTTAACGTAATGTAGTGAAAAAAATGATGGCCAAACGGAGGCAAGGTAATAACATTTTGGGCATAACAAATTTTTCCTATTAAGTAAAATAATAATAATAAAACCCCACCCCATCTCTTTCTTCCCCAACCCCCTCACCCCAGGTCCCCAAATCCAAAATACCCCTACCCAGCTGCCAGTCGATACAGCCACAACTCCATTTTCCCATAGTGAAGAAACCAAAGCTCGCCAACAAATCCCCCACTTCCACCTTAAAAGTGATAAAAAAAAAATCAAGAACAAGAATAAGAACAAATCCAAACCCGAAACCCAATTATCAATTAATTTTGACATAAGCACGAAGATACACACAGCATTATTCGGTATGTTGACATAAGCTCGAAGATAAACTTAATCTGCATTAGGAGTATTTTCGCTATAGGTTACAAGTGGATTGTACACAGAAGAGAAACGCCAAGTGGAAAACTCCACTACTAATAGTTCAATTGTAAGATTCCGGATTTAAGAAATTACACATTAGCTCAAGAAAAATACTTGAAAGTTGAAGCCAAAAGAAAAGGCTCTCTGAATCTGAAGTGGAGCAAAACAAAGGAATGCAAATTTATATTAATTGATTAAAACTAGGATCAATTGATTAATTGTGTCAAGCTACTGATCCGAGATGAAAAGCTGTGCCTTTAAACTAGTGCCAAAAATGACATTGTTCCATGACTGCTTTTACGTTTTTTTTTTTTTTTTTCATCTGAGTAGAAATAACACTTTTTAACAGTAAATGACATAACAACACCGTGCTCCCTATATTAGAGATATGTTTTTCGACCAATACGAGCTTTTAGTTTTATTTTATGGCTGCTTTTGATTGTATGTCCAACTATTTTATGTAGGCAATTAAGATGTTAGGATTTATGGCCCGTGACTCACCACGATCTCGTGATCTTATCCATAGTCATGGAGTGTTCATCACCTTAATGGCACAAGTTAATGATAAAACAGAACTATCCATCGTGAGAAGTGCCGTGAAGACATTGTCCATATTTTGTCTTACAGTAACATGGCCTCAGTTTGAGCTCGAGCAGGTTTTTCTTCCAAACGCTTTTCTGTATGGTTTTGATGCATATAAATACTGCTGGACCTTTTTATATTTAACCGATTCCATATGGATATTATTGAGCAGGTGAAACCTGCCCTCCTTCCTCTTGCCCATCTGATTCATACAGACGATGAAGAAGTCATTAGCCAAGCATGCTTTGCAATACATTATCTAATTGACAAGAGAGAGGATATAATCCAAGCTGTGATTGATGCTGGTGTTTTCCCTCGTTTGATTGAGCTTTTACTGTGAGTGAAAAAAATCCAACTTGATATTGTTCCTTGTTTTTTGATTTGTAGCTTAGGTTATGTTATTGAACTTCATAGTTGTACTTATTTGGTTTAGTGGTTTGCAGATATCCTTCACCATCTGTTTTGTATTATGCCCTTCGCATCGTTGCTAATATTATTGTACATGGAGATGATATCCTGATTCAGGTATCATCTGACTCATGTTCTTAACTTTAATCAGAAAACTTCATTTTGAGCACATGAATTTATTGTTATGTGGTATGTTCACTGTTCCATTGGTAGGCTATCAAATGTCTTCTGAGTTTCCTTGTCAATGATGGCAAAAATGTACTGCTTCATCCTTCATGGTTCAGATATATTCATTTTGCAAATAGTCTTGTTGCTTCTATTGCTAAATAATCATTAGAAAAATGGCTTCCGTCCTCGTTGTTTTTGTTATATTCATGAACCATGTAATTTCAGTTTCAGCACAATGCATATAATACATTTGAAGCAAATACCATCTCTAGGAATCCAAAAATAGTACAAAATTCAAAAGTTACTCCTTGAAACTTATTGGTGGGATGTTGGAATTGCCGAGGGTGTGGTTTCGAATATACACAAATGCACATCATGAGTCAACAAGTGATGGAAATTGATTTTTAGTTTTATTTTTTTAAGAAATAAGCATTTCCAAGTTACTTGTATTGTTGCCTTTGTCATCGTATGCCTCTTACTGAATAGTCCGTGAGTTTAAGAATGGATCAACTTACTTTTAAGCGAGTTTTTTTCCGAAACACATTTTTCCTTAACTTCTAAGTGAAAAAGGGGAAAAAACTTTCTCATTTTGAAAGTTTTTCTACTTGTTCTCATGTGATAAGATTTCTTTTTTGATGATTTTGTTTTTAAGAACAATTTTTCGGGGACTCGTGACAGTTAAAAGATATTTCTTGGTTTTTAAATTCATTTCTACTGCTGTTCAAGTTTGGAATTGCTCCTATTATTTTGCGATTATCCTCTAGGGTGTAGTTACATTAAATTGAAACATATTTGTGGTTCTCAAGTTGTATGAGGGTGTATCTTGGTGTGCCACTGTGACAAACTATAGAGATCCCCTTTGACTAGGAAAATACTTTGAGTAGTGAAAATATAAAGAGACAATCCAATTCTTTTACTAAATACCATTATGAGAAATCAACCTTTACTCTTTGACCACTTTCTAAGAAGAACCAAAATAAGAATTTCCTGGCTAACTCCATTATTAAGGATGTCAAGCAATGCTATCTTTTTAACAAACTTGGTTATGTTGAATGATTTCCAGGTTGCCATTGAAAATGGGACTCTTTTTTCCCATTGTGTTAACTTGTTGACAAAAGATTATGATAGCGATTCCAAGGTGGGCACATGTTTGATCATTTCAAGTATCATTAAACGGACTAAGGATAATTTTCAGGTATGCAAATTACTGTGGAATTGTTTTTGCTTTTGCAGTATTACTCTATGACATGACCCGTCTTGAATTATACTAGTGGACCCGAAATGTAACGTGCGTCGATAGTAGATATCAGCTAGATGTCACGTCCACCACAAAGGCTAACTTTGACCTCCTATCAATGGTATGCTAGATAATGAAAAGTCAATTCAAGTCAATTGACACAATACCCTAAATATGTCAACTTGCTAAGAAAAACGTTGAAAAATATGAGTTGATGGCTCCATGAGTAGATAATCTAAAAACTAATTATACTTTCTCAATTGTACATATTTAACGAAAATTGAATAATTCGTAGTGTAACATCATATAATCATAGTCAAGAAGTAAGACATTCTCGTAACACTGAAAAAATCATCTCATAGTCATGATATAATCATTAACCGATATCTGTTGGAAAATTCTAACATATTTGGGGCCACACATAACATATTAAAATGTGTGGTGTTATTATTTAAAGTATATTGGTCAATTAAAGTGATCCACTAAAACTTCCACTTTGATCTTCATTCTGAATTAGATTTATAATGCTTGATTGATTTTAACATCGAACTATCGTCATTTAAAATCAATTGTTATGAGCAATATTAATCTTGTTTGTTATGATCAAAATATTAAGGATGAAATCAACTATAGGTCAACCCACGTACGCCATAAGGGGTGCAAATCAAGGACCGAATTGTACCTCGGACCTTAAACTTTTGTACGAGCAAACCTGCATACACAACCGTTTGGATTGAATGGACCAAAATTGGCCTCTTAGGAGGGTTCATGTTTCGCCTTTATTTCCTATATTGTTTTAATTTTTTTCTTCCAAGTGGCTATAACACTTTTAACTCCCGATCAATCATGCCTTCAATAAGAGCTTATTTAGATATTCAATTTCTTCTTCATTCCATACAGAAATCTCTCATTTTTCTCAATATCCTACTTAGAGTTCTTTCTGTCCAAAGTCTTGGTGGTCTTGACACAATTTCAGATCGTCGGCATAAAACGCAGTGCTGATTTTTTATTGATTTTTCGTTTTATCCTAAGAGAAGATGCTCAAAGAAACCTCAAGCACTCACGGTGAAAGAGTAAATATGTTTTAAGGACATTGTGTAATACACAGGCCTCGATTTCCAAATCTATTCCCTTTAACGATTATACATTTCTACAGTTTTATGTCATATTAATGTTCTTTCTGAAATAATAAACTATGCAGTTGATAATTTTCTGTTTGCGGATTCTTTTTCCCTTTATCCTTTCATAAGTTACTTCAACGATCTTTAAATTTCGTAAACTAATCTGCAATTATAATTACTACCTTATTCGTGTTAGGAATATTGGGTCTAACTCCACCTAATAAAACCGACTTATTAGGGGAGGATTGCCCTCACCTTATTAAGTGGATCATTTATATTTTCCCAAACAATGTGGGATTCTAATACGCCCCCTCACGCACAGTGTGGACCATGCTAAACAATTGTGAACAAATCGATATTGGATGGCACCCAACATTGCATAAATTGGGCCTAGCTCTAATACCATGTTAGGATTTGGGGTTCCATCTTAAAAAGGTCAACCTTATTAAGAGGAGTAGTCCAAGATCTTTATTAATTGGTCCGTGTCAACATCATTTATCAATGTGGGATATATATCCCTTAACACGCCCCCGCAAGATGGTGGCTCATTTGAGCAGACCAATCTTGAAATCCACGTGCTCACTTTTGGAGTCTTAACGGGATCGAATCGCTCGTTGGAGCATAATGGGCTCTAATACCATGTTAACATTTGGGCCTAACTCCACCTAATAAAACCTGTTTATTAGGGGAGGATTGCCCTCACCTTATTAAGTGGATCATTTATATTTTCCCAAAAAATGTGAGATTCTAATACAATGTGTTTAAGATCGTCCTAGCTCTGATACCATGTTAAACAATTCAAAGAAATAAAGAAAAGGAAAAAGGAGGCTAGAGTTTCATTAATTCTGCATAATGAAATTGAGTACAAAAAGATGATTTAACCTAGAAACAAAGAGATTATATATAGGCTAAATAAAGGAAATTGAAAAGACTATTCTACTCTTAATAAACAATAAAATAAAATAATCCTATATTCTTAACATCTCCCCTCAAACTCATGATGCTGCGGTAAGAAGCATCGAGAGTTTGCCAAGCAAGAAACGAAAACGATGAATCGGATGTGACTTCGTGAAGAAGTTAGCAAGCTGCAATGATGAAAAGACAAAATGTAGGGAAATAGTGCCAGTCTGCAGAAATCAAATCTTCAAAAATGCTAGTATGTCAACCAAGCCGAACAAAGAACTCAAACTTGATGATAGTGAAAAATCATCGTCCACCAATCTAACCAAACCGATGCAAATTTCAAATTCCAGCTCCACAAATACCAAATGAACTGGATGCAAATTTCAAATTTCGGATATACTGAACCAACACCAAATCAAATTCCAGATGAACTGGACATGTACCAAACCTAATTCCAGATAAACTGGACATGTACCAAACCAAATTCCCAATCCCATGAACTGGGCATATTCCAAACCAAATTTCCAAGTACCTACTATAACCAAAAGTTTAAAGAAAAACACCAAACAAGCTTAAGAGGAGAAAAGACCCAACTCCGAACAAAAGCCACCAACAACAACTCTCGCGGCCCAAAAACAAAACACCGAATAGCCAACAAAACTCATGGCCCAAATCAAAATTTTCAACCCACACAAGCTAACAATCAACAATAAAACCAAACCAAACCAATGAAATAATTGGCCCCAATTACTCCAACAGCCCAATAAACACAACCAACATATTATCTTAACGGCTCAAACTCAATCAACCCACAAAAGAAACTAGATTGCAACCCAAACAAATTACCACTCAAAAACAACCCACTCCAAAATCAACCCATACTAAATAGCAAACCTAAATATAACAAGCTCAATAAACTAAATATTCAAAATCAACCCTCTGCCAAATTACAATGTCACCAACGGGACCATTACCCATTGCAAGCCGATTAACCTTTCATTCCCAGCTAATACTACAACCCAAGCCCAATTAATCTCAGCACAAATTAAACCAACCCAACAAATAAATACCCATCAATCCAATAAACCAATTTTTTTTTCAGCACCAACAGGAACTATAATATTTCACAAAATCCCAAGATCTTCTACACCCACAGTGCCACGATCATCCTCATCTTTCCCACTGATATCCTCATCTCCCACAACATTTTCTTCGCCCAAATAGTCATTGTTATCTTCTGTAGAATGGGTTCCAAATTCAATTGACCGTCCAGCATCAATTTCGTTTCTAAGCAGATTGCACCATTGCTGATTTCACATTTTACTTAGCTGCCAAAACCAATGGAAAGAAATGTATTTCCATATTTTCAATAAGAAACAGTCCCAGACACTTTTGAACCAAGAAATTCAGAACCCTAGTCTCACATTCCTGTAACAGTATCGTTGCAGGAGTGACAGGAAGGGAAGTACACCTTTTCCAATTAAAGTTAGGCATGAGATTGGCAAAAACCGGGCTTTCAGCCTTAGGGTTCATTTTCTCAAAATCATCACATATATTCGATTGTTATCAACAAATAATTGCATCAAAATAAAAGGCAAGGCTATAATTTGAATTTGGAGTTTACAACAAATAATTCTTTTGCTTGCTCTTTCCCTCTTTGTAATCTGGAGTTTTGGAAGAAGAAGCATATATGGTAAATAAATTATTTGGGAAAGAATCATATTTGTGTTTTTATTAATTTATTTTTTAGGTTTAAAAACATGATTTTAATATTATAATCTTCTTATAATATAATTTTTAGCCCTTTAATACTAATAATAGAAAATTCTTATTTGACATTATTTATGGCCCTTCAAGTATTAGCAATTACAAATTAAACCTCATTTGTTCAACTTAAATCCTTATTTGACTGTGACTTTAACTATTTGGATTTTTAGTTTGACTAAATAATTTTTTGGTTGCGGCTATAATAAGTGGGGTGTAACACTCTTCACTCTATGGGTTCATAATAGATGCCTTGAGATAAATAGGCAATATTTTTATGCTTTTTTAATTGGAGAAATAGGAGGAATGATGCCAGAGTAAAAACATTTTAGTTTTCACAAGTCAATTATTGTTTTGAAAACCAAGACTGAACATTTTTTTCTTGCCGTGTTTTACAATTTATGTCTTGTAGTACTTTTGTTTTGGTGAATTTGACATTTGTACTTCTGTTTCCATTTGTAAATTGAAGTACTCTTCCGTTTATATTTCTTAAAATGACGGATGCTGAGGATATGTCATCTTAATGCACAGGTTGTGATTGATGCTGGTATTGTTTCACCTCTTGTCCAACTGCTTCAAAATGATGTATTTCAGATACAACTGGCAGCTGCTACGGCTATTTATAATGCCACGACTGTGGGAACTGATGAGCAAATTAAGTAAATTCTTCACAGCTATTGTCATATTTTCATAGCTTATTGTACATTTAGGTTGAGGATTAATGCTTCATCTTGGTAGCAGGTTCTTGGTGCACGAGGGTTGTATAAAGCCATTTTGCGATCTTCTAGTTAGTCCCACCGATATCATCGTATTCTGCTTGCAAGGCCTTGAGAACATTCTGAAGGTTGGAGAAGCTGAGAAGAACCGAGGTAACACCGAGGATGTGAATGTCTTTGCTCAGATGATTGATGATGCTGGGGGTCTTCGAAAGATTAAGAACCTACAGACTCATGATAACAGTATAATGTGCGAACTGGTCGTGAGGATACTGGCAACTTATTGGCAGGAAGAGGATGATGAGCAGATGCCTACTGGTGATGCTCCATAATCTTGGCGTGTTTGTTGCACAATAATTGATCATTTCATTTGTTTTCAGCCTTAAATTTGAAGGCATGTTTGGTACATTATGGATTGAACAGACAACATAATGAGACACAATCTTATAACTGTTTATGCTATTTTCTCTTAGATATCTGATTCCGTTTGCTTTCAATTAATTTGTTTCCACAGATGCAAATAAGGAAATAATGCCTGGAGTTGTTTCTCAACTCCTTGAGCTTCTTAATAGAGATGATTACCCGCGTCTTCAGGTCTAAAGATGTGCTATTAATTGCTTTTTCTTGTTTATTTCACGTGTTTCAACTGCTAAATGCATCAAATTATTCATTTTACTAGTGTGAGGCAGCACTGGCTTTAGAAGGAATTTTCTCCTATTCACCTGATAACATCAACATGTTGATTGATCATGGTGTGATTCCCATTCTGGCAAGCCTTCTTCGATCTCCCGAGGACGATCTTCGCAAACAGGTAGGTGTTGTGTTGATATTTTATATATCGATTAAATAAGTGGTAAAATAGACCTAAGAGTTTGAATTATCGTTCATATGAAAACCACTTGGTTAAAATAAAGAAAAAAAATGCACGAATAGGCAATTTAGGGTTCCACTTGGTGCACAAAAAGTGTTAGAATTTATAAGTTTATCGTATTTATCCCCTTAATTTCAATCTCCAAATTCCGACAATAATGTGCACCCAATAAATTCTTCTGAATTAATAGATGTATGCTTCTTGAGTTAAAATCAATCCTACTCAATTAAGTCAATTCATTATGCATCTATGTGAATTGGGATAAGCTTTAATCAAAATCATTTAATCGCTAAATAATTCAATTAATGACAGCAAAAGTAGCAAATGTATATTACTCCTACCCAAATTTCAGTTTTTACTGATTAAGTAATTCTTCTCTCAATTCTTATTCTTAAAAAATCATCGAATTAATGATCAAGTAATTCAAGGTGAGGAAGAAATGAAATAACATTAATTATAAATAGGGAAAATTGCAACCAAGGTACCAACATTGCATTTAGGAGCAAGTTTGACACAAATTTTTTATTTGTGCTACACTAGATACCAAAATGAAGATTTCCATTTGTTTGACCCAAAAACCGTTAGTTGACTCCAGAAATGAAAAAAAATATAGCCACCATTTGTTTCCCATTCTTTTCTACTAAAAATGAAAAATATAACCATTATACATCACATCAAACCTTTAAATGTGAATTTCTATCTCTTGTGTGGGGCCCAATAACGACTATATTTTTCATTTTCATTCTAAAATAATACGAATCAAACAGATAATTTCAACCAAATAAGGCCCCCATTTTGGGGTGTTGAAAATTTTTGGAATAGTGATTGATGGGAGAATGTGTGGTAGAAAAGTAATGAAAAGTTTTAGATTTGTGTGTAATATTATTTTATTGATAAATGTGTGGTTGGGATGAAGAGAGAAAAAATTAATGTAATGTAGTGAAAAAAATGGGGGCCAAACAGGGGCAAGGTAATAACATTTTGGGCATAACAAAATTTTCCTATTAAGTAAAATAATAATAATAAAACCGTACCCCATCTCTTTCTTCCCCAACCCCCACACCCCAGGTCCCCAAATCCAAAATACCCCTACCCAACTGCCAGTCGATACAGCCACAACTCCATTTTCCCATAGTGAAGAAACCAAAGCTCGCCAACAAATCCCCCACTTCCACCTTAAAAGTGATAAAAAAAAAATCAAGAACAAGAATAAGAACAAATCCAAACCCGAAACCCAATTATCAATTAATTTTGACATAAGCACGAAGATACACACAGCATTATTCGGTATGTTGACATAAGCTCGAAGATAAACTTAATCTGCATTAGGAGTATTTTCGCTATAGGTTACAAGTGGATTGTACACAGAAGAGAAACGCCAAGTGGAAAACTCCACTACTAATAGTTCAATTGTAAGATTCCGGATTTAAGAAATTACACATTAGCTCAAGAAAAATACTTGAAAGTTGAAGCCAAAAGAAAAGGCTCTCTGAATCTGAAGTGGAGCAAAACAAAGGAATGCAAATTTATATTAATTGATTAAAACTAGGATCAATTGATTAATTGTGTCAAGCTACTGATCCGAGATGAAAAGCTGTGCCTTTAAACTAGTGCCAAAAATGACATTGTTCCATGACTGCTTTTACGTTTTTTTTTTTTTTTTTTCATCTGAGTAGAAATAACACTTTTTAACAGTAAATGACATAACAACACCGTGCTCCCTATATTAGAGATATGTTTTTCGACCAATACGAGCTTTTAGTTTTATTTTATGGCTGCTTTTGATTGTATGTCCAACTATTTTATGTAGGCAATTAAGATGTTAGGATTTATGGCCCGTGACTCACCACGATCTCGTGATCTTATCCATAGTCATGGAGTGTTCATCACCTTAATGGCACAAGTTAATGATAAAACAGAACTATCCATCGTGAGAAGTGCCGTGAAGACATTGTCCATATTTTGTCTTACAGTAACATGGCCTCAGTTTGAGCTCGAGCAGGTTTTTCTTCCAAACGCTTTTCTGTATGGTTTTGATGCATATAAATACTGCTGGACCTTTTTATATTTAACCGATTCCATATGGATATTATTGAGCAGGTGAAACCTGCCCTCCTTCCTCTTGCCCATCTGATTCATACAGACGATGAAGAAGTCATTAGCCAAGCATGCTTTGCAATACATTATCTAATTGACAAGAGAGAGGATATAATCCAAGCTGTGATTGATGCTGGTGTTTTCCCTCGTTTGATTGAGCTTTTACTGTGAGTGAAAAAAATCCAACTTGATATTGTTCCTTGTTTTTTGATTTGTAGCTTAGGTTATGTTATTGAACTTCATAGTTGTACTTATTTGGTTTAGTGGTTTGCAGATATCCTTCACCATCTGTTTTGTATTATGCCCTTCGCATCGTTGCTAATATTATTGTACATGGAGATGATATCCTGATTCAGGTATCATCTGACTCATGTTCTTAACTTTAATCAGAAAACTTCATTTTGAGCACATGAATTTATTGTTATGTGGTATGTTCACTGTTCCATTGGTAGGCTATCAAATGTCTTCTGAGTTTCCTTGTCAATGATGGCAAAAATGTACTGCTTCATCCTTCATGGTTCAGATATATTCATTTTGCAAATAGTCTTGTTGCTTCTATTGCTAAATAATCATTAGAAAAATGGCTTCCGTCCTCGTTGTTTTTGTTATATTCATGAACCATGTAATTTCAGTTTCAGCACAATGCATATAATACATTTGAAGCAAATACCATCTCTAGGAATCCAAAAATAGTACAAAATTCAAAAGTTACTCCTTGAAACTTATTGGTGGGATGTTGGAATTGCCGAGGGTGTGGTTTCGAATATACACAAATGCACATCATGAGTCAACAAGTGATGGAAATTGATTATTAGTTTTATTTTTTAAAGAAATAAGCATTTCCAAGTTACTTGTATTGTTGCCTTTGTCATCTTATGCCTCTTACTGAATAGTCCGTGAGTTTAAGAATGGATCAACTTACTTTTAAGCGAGTTTTTTTCCGAAACACGTTTTTCCTTAACTTCTAAGTAAAAAGGGGAAAAAACTTTCTCATTTTGAAAGTTTTTCTACTTGTTCTCATGTAATAAGATTTCTTTTTTGATGATTTTGTTTTTAAGAACAATTTTTCGGGGACTCGTGACAGTTAAAAGATATTTATTGGTTTTTAAATTCATTTCTACTGCTGTTCAAGTTTGGAATTGCTCCTATTATTTTGCGATTATCCTCTAGGGTGTAGTTACATTGAATTGAAACATATTTGTGGTTCTCAAGTTGTATGAGGGTGTATCTTGGTGTGCCACTGTGACAAACTATAGGGATCCCCTTTGACTAGGAAAATACTTTGAGTAGTGAAAATATAAAGAGACAATCCAATTCTTTTACTAAATACCATTATGAGAAATCAACCTTTACTCTTTGACCACTTTCTAAGAAGAACCAAAATAAGAATTTCCAGGCTAACTCCATTATTAAGGATGTCAAGCAATGCTATCTTTTTAACAAACTTGGTTATGTTGAATGATTTCCAGGTTGCCATTGAAAATGGGACTCTTTTTTCCCTGGTTAACTTGTTGACACAAGATTATGATAGCGATGTCAAGGTGGGCACATGTTTGATCATTGCAAATATCATTACACGGACTAAGGATAATTTTCAGGTATGCAAATTACTGTGGAATTGTTTTTGCTTTTGCAGTATTACTCTATCACATGACCCGTCTTGAATTATACTAGTGGATCCGAAATGTAACGTGCGTCGATAGTAGATATCAGCTAGATGTCACGTCCACCACAAAGGCTAACTTTGACCTCCTATCAGTGGTATGCTAGATAATGAAAAGTCAATTCAAATCAATTGACACAATACCCTAAATATGTCAACTTGCTAAGAAAAACGTTGAAAAATATGAGTTGATGGCTCCATGAGTAGATAATCTAAAAACTAATTATACTTTCTCAATTGTACATATTTAACGAAAATTGAATAATTCGTAGTGTAACATCATATAATCATAGTCAAGAAGTAAGACATTCTCGTAACACTGAAAAAATCATCTCATAGTCATGATATAATCATTAACCGATATCTGTTGGAAAATTCTAACATATTTGGGGCCACACATAACATATTAAAATGTGTGGTGCTATTATTTAAAGTATATTGGTCAATTAAAGTGATCCACTAAAACTTCCACTTTGATCTTCATTCTGAATTCGATTTATAATGCTTGATTGATTTTAACATTGAACTATCGTCATTTAAAATCAATTGTTAGGAGCAATATTAATCTTGTTTGTTATGATCAAAATATTAAGGATGAGATCAACTATAGGTCAACCCACGTACGCCATAAGGGGTGCAAATCAGGACCGAATTGTACCTCAGACCTTAAACTTGTGTACGAGCAAACCTGCATACACAACTCTCGGATTGAATGGACCAAAATTGGCCTCTTAGGAGGGTTCATGTTTCGCCTTTATTTCCTATATTGTTTTAATTTTTTTCTTCCAAGTGGCTATAACACTTTTAACTCCCGATCCAGCATGCCTTCAATAAGAGCTTATTTAGATATTCAATTTCTTCTTCATTCCATACAGAAATCTCTCATTTTTCTCAATATCCTACTTAGAGTTCTTTCTGTCCAAAGTCTTGGTGGTCTTGACACAATTTCAGATCGTCGGCATAAAACGCAGTGCTGATTTTTTATTGATTTTTCGTTTTATCCTAAGAGAAGACGCTCAAAGAAACCTCAAGCACTTACGATGAAAGAGTAAATCTGTTTTAAGGACATTGTGTAAAACACAGGCCTCGATTTCCAAATCTATTCCCTTTAACGATTATACATTTCTACAGTTTTATGTCATATTCATGTTCTTTCTGAAATAATAAACTATGCAGTTGATAATTTTCTGTTTGCGGATTCTTTTTCCCTTTATCCTTTCATATGTTACTTCAACGATCTTTTAAATTTCGTAAACTAATCTGCAATTATAATTACTACCTTATTCGTGTTAGGAATATTGGACCTAAGTCCACCTAATAAAACCAGCTTATTAGGGGAGGATTGCCCTCACCTTATTAAGTGGATCATTTATATTTTCCCAAGCAATGTGGGATTCTAATACGCCCCCTCACGCACAGCGTGGACCATGCTAAACAACTGTGAACAAATCGATATTGGATGGCACCCAACA
Source organism: Fraxinus americana (assembly GCA_035079005.1). NCBI lineage: Eukaryota > Viridiplantae > Streptophyta > Magnoliopsida > Lamiales > Oleaceae > Fraxinus > Fraxinus americana. The sequence continues at coordinate 25,371,991 of CM068725.1, forward strand.
TTACATAAATTGGGCATAGCTTTGATACCATGTTAGGATTTGGGGTTCCATCTTAAAAAGGTCAACCTTATTAAGAGGAGTAGCCCAAGATCTTTATTAATTGGTCTGTGTCAACAGCATTTATCGATGTGGGATATATATCCCTTAACACGCCCACGCAAGATGGTGGCTCATTTGAGCAGACCAATCTTGAAATCCACGTGCTCACTTTTGGAGTCTTAACGGGATCGAATCGCTCGTTTGAGTATAATGGACTCTAATACCATGTTAAGATTTGGGCCTAACTCCACCTAATAAAATCGGCTTATTAGGGGAGGATTGCCCTCACCTTATTAAGTGGATCATTTATATTTTCCCAAGCAATGTGGGATTCTAATACAATGTGTTTAAGATCGTCCTAACTCTGATACCATGTTAAACAATTCAAAGAAATAAAGAAAAGGAAAAAGGAGGCTAGGATTTCATTAATTATGCATATGAAATTGAGTACAAAAAGATGATTTAACCTACAAACAAATAGACTATATATTGGCTAAATAAAGGAAATTGAAAAGACTATTCTATCCTTAATAAACAATAAAATAAAATAACCCTATATTCTTAACATCTCCCCTCAAACTCATGATGCTGTTGCAAGAAGCATCGAGAGTTTGCCAAGCAAGAAACGAAAACGATGAACCGGATGTAACTTCGTGAAGAAGTTAGCAAGCTGCAACGATGAAGAGACAAAATGTAGGGAAATAGTGTCAGTCTGCAGAAATCAAATCTTCAAAAATGTTAGTATGTCAACCAAGCCGAACAAAGAACTCAAAGTTGATGATAATGAAAAATCATCATCCACCAATCTAACCAAACATATGCAAATTTCAAATTCCAGCTCCACAAATACCAAATGAACTGGATGCAAATTTCAAATTTTGGATACACTGAACCAACATCAAATCAAATTTCAGATGAACTGGACATGTACCAAACCTAATTCCAGATAAACTGGACATGTACCAAACCAAGTTCTCAATCCCGTGAACTGGGCATATTCCAAACCAAATTTCCAAGTACCTACTATAACCAAAAGTTTAAAGAAAAACTCCAAACAAGCTTAAGAGGAGAAAAGACCCAACTCCGAACAAAAGCCACCAACAACAACTCTCGTGGCCCAAAAACAAAACACCGAATAGCCAACAAAATCCATGGTCCAAATCAAAATTTTCAGCCCACACAAACTAACAATCAACAATAAAACCAAACCAATGAAATAATTGGCCCCAATTACTCCAACAGCCCAATAAACACAACCAACATATTATCTTAACGGCTCAAACTCAATTAACCCACAAAAGAAACTAGATTGCAACCCAAACAAATTACCACTCAAAAATAGCCCACTCCAAAATCAACCCACACTAAATAACAAACCTAAATATAACAAGCCCAATAAACTAAATATTCAAACTCAACCTTCTGCCAAATTACAATGTCACCAACAGGACCATTACCCATTGCAAGCCGATTAACCTTTCATTCCCAGCTAATACTACAACCCAAGCCCAATTAATCTCATCACAAATTAAACCAACCCAACAAATAAATACCCATCAATCCAATAAACCAAATTATTTTTTTTTTCAGCACCAACAGGAACTATAATATTTCACAAAATCCCAAGATCTTCTACACCCACAGTACCACGATCATCCTCATCTTTCCCATTGATATCCTCATCTCCCACAACATTTTCTTCGCCCAAATAGTCATTGTTATCTTCTGTAGAATGGGTTCTAAATTCAATTGACCGTCCAGCATCAATTTCGTTTCTAAGCAGATTGCACCATTGCTGATTTCACATTTTGCTTAGCTACCAAAACCAATGGAAAGAAATGTATTTCCATATTTTCAATAAGAAACAGTCCCAGACACTTTTGAACCAAGAAATTCAGAACCCTAGTCTCACATTTCTGTACCAGTATCGTTGCAAGAGTGCCAGGAAGGGAAGTACACCTTTTCCAATTAAAGTTAGGCATGAGATTGGCAAAAACCGGGCTTTCAGCCTTAGGATCTGAACTAAGGAGAGAGCTTCTTTCGCCATCTGATGCAGTGACCCTTTTCTTAAAGCTTAGAGCCCGAAGAAAGCCTCCACTTAAAGAATTCCCATTTAAGCCACTTGGAGACTGGAGAAAACCTTTGCCGCTAAAGCTGATCCTGAAACCCCCAGGCCTCAGAGGTATTTGAAGGGTTAGATCCGAACTTTTTGCACTTTGGGCTGAATTCATAATCATATTCCCGGACTCTCTATCATAAGAATCAACCTGTGATGTTGATGTTGAGGATGCTCCTATTGATTTATCCTCTGAAAGAGCATAATACATCCCATCTTCTGTTCTTGGTTTTTCCATTTCTTTACTTTGGAAAATGAAGGTCAGGTGACGTGAGGTGGGGAGGTGGGTTGGCCCCCACGTCACAAGTTGCCGTTTTCTTGCCTCTTCTCTGTGTGTACTCCTGGGTTTGGAACTGTGTCCCTGTCTTCTTCGAGTTACCAAAGGAAGACGGAGATAAAAGTGAAACGAAATCAAGAATTCAGAGCCGAAAAGAAAATCAAAAAATAGAAAACAAAATTGCTAGCCGGACGAGCGGCTCAAGGCCGCTCACCGGGAACGAAATCCAAGATCAATGTGTTTAAGATCGTCCTAGCTCTAATACCATGTTAAACAATTCAAAGAAATAAAGAAAAGGAAAAAGGAGGCTAGGGTTTCATTAATTCTGCATAATGAAATTGAGTACAAAAAGATGATTTAACCTAGAAACAAAGAGACTATATATAAGCTAAATAAAGGAAATTGAAAAGACTATTCTACCTTTAATAAACAATAAAATAAAATAATTATATATTTCTTAACAATTCGCACTTGCAATCACACTTCCAGCTTGTTCTTATTTAGTATATATGTATGTATTTTTCGTTCTGCAAATTAGATTTCTAACAGTTTGGACATTGATCCGAGTTTAAAAAAATTGCCAACCTATTTTTGATTAAAAAATGTGTTTGTGTATAAGAAAATTTGCTTGTTACACATCAATAATATATAATGTAAATAATAAAGGGTTCATTTTTCTCAAAATCATCACATATATTCGATTGTTATCAACAAATAATTGCATCAAAATAAAAGGCAAGGCTATAATCTGAATTTGGAGTTTACAACAAATAATTCTTTTGCTTGCTTTTTTCCCTCTTTGTAATCTGGAGTTTTGGAAGAAGAAGCATATATGGTAAATAAATTATTTGAGAAAGAATCATATTTGTGTTTTTATTAATTTATTTTTTAGGTTTAAAAACATGATTTTAATATTATAATCTTCTTATAATATAATTTTTAGCCCTTTAATACTAATAATAGAAAATTCTTATTTGACATTATTTATGGCCCTTCAAGTATTAGCAATTACAAATTAAACCTCATTTGTTCAACTTAAATCCTTATTTGACTGTGACTTTAACTATTTGGATTTTTACTTTGACTAAATAATTTTTTGGTTGCGGCTATAATAAGTGGGTGTAACACTCTTCACTCTATGGGTTCATAATAGATGCCTTGAGATAAATAGGCAATATTTTTATGCTTTTTTAATTGGAGAAATAGGAGGAATGATGCCAGAGTAAAAACATTTTAGTTTTCACAAGTCAATTATTGTTTTGAAAACCAAGACTGAACATTTTTTTCTTGCCGTGTTTTACAATTTATGTCTCTTAGTACTTTTGTTTTGGTGCATGTTTTGGTGAATTTGACGTTTGCACTTCTGTTTCTATTTGTAAATTGATTTGTAAATTGAAGTACTCTTCCGTTTATATTTCTTAAAATGACGGATGCTGAGGATATGTCATCTTAATGCACAGGTTGTGATTGATGCTGGTATTGTTTCACCTCTTGTCCAACTGCTTCAAAATGATGTATTTGAGATACAAGAGGCAGCTGCTACGGCTATTTATAATGCCACGACTGTGGGAACTGATGAGCAAATTAAGTAAATTCTTCACAGCTATTGTCATATTTTCATAGCTTATTGTACATTTAGGTTGAGGATTAATGCTTCATCTTGGTAGCAGGTTCTTGGTGCACGAGGGTTGTATAAAGCCATTTTGCGATCTTTTAGTTAGTCCCACCGATATCATCGAATTCTTCTTGGAAGGCCTTGAGAACATTCTGAAGGTTGGAGAAGCTGAGAAGAACCGAGGTAACACCGAAGATGTGAATGTCTATGCTCAGATGATTGATGATGTTGGGGGTCTTCGAAAGATTAAGAACCTACAGACTCATGATAATAGTAGAATATGCGAAATGGCCGTGAGGATACTAGAAACTTATTGGTAGGAAGAGGATGATGTCCGGAGGTGGCGGTGGTTTTGGTGGCGACGGTGTCGGTGGTGCTGCTGAGGAAGTGGTGAGGTGGTGTCGTAAATATTGATGGTGATCACAGATTATTTGGTTGTTTGTGACCATTAAATTCATTAATTTGTGACCGATAAACAATATGTGACCAATGAAAAAAAAATTGTGAACAAAAAATAATTTGTGATCTAAAAAATTGTTAATTTGTGACTGATAATTTGATAATTTGTGACAATCTACTAAATTATGACTTATAATGTTTATGATTTGTGACCGATGAATAAGTTGTGACATTTCAATTTTTTTATTTGTGATCGATGAATAAATTGTGACTTATAAAATTTCTGACTTGTGACTGTACAATAATTTGTGACCTATAAAATTTCTGATTTGTGACCGTAAAATAATTTGACTTATAATTTTTTTTTTGTGACTGAAGAACAAATTATGACCTATAAAATTTTTGAATTGTGACTGTAAAATAATTTGTGCCATGTAAAATTTGTGATTTGTGATCAATTAATAATATGTGACCAATTATATAGAATTTGTGACCAAATTATATGGAATTGTGACCTTAATATATTTAATTAATAAAATATATGTTTAATTAATTAATTTATAAATAAAATTGAAAAAATTTGAAATTTGAAATTTGAAATTTTAAACATTCTCTCTTAAAATCACATTTCATAACTAACAATCTTACAAAATACCTTCATAAATCGGGTGATAATTCCAATAAATTAATATATAATTATAAGATAATAGAAACAAAAATAAGATAAAATACCTCGTTTAAAATTAGATCCTAAAAAACAGGTATTCTTCTATATTTCTACTCTCACTCTCACTGTCCCTCTCCCTCTCCCTCTCCCTCTCACAATCAAATACTATTTATTTTTACACTTCCCTGTTTTCAAAAACTTTCCAAAATCACTGCAATTTCTCCACTTTAGGGAGTCGAAGGTCTGAAATCATCTTTTATCGAGTATGACGGTAGGGTAGTGTGATAATCTTTTAAATTGAGAATCTTGAAATGAAATTACAATTTATCGAGCGTAACATTTATATTGAAAATCTTGAAATCAAAATCAAGCATGACTGTGGCACGATTTGGAAAGCTCTGATTTGCTGCAGTGGCTATAGTGCTTGATTCAATATATTGTATGAATTTTGTGTTGGATTGTCAGGGGTGGGGGTATTATGTGGTGGGGAAGGGGGCCACAATCACATGTGAAGATTTGAGGGGATAAAAGGGTTATTAGAGCGATGAATTGTTGGGTTAAAAACTGAAAAAGATTATGCCATTTTGCTGATGAACAAAACTAATTAGTCCTTCTTTCATGTTGTTACGAGTTTTAGTTCAAGAGTGGGTTGAGGAGTATTGTTCATTATTCATAGAATGAGGAGAAAATAGAGGCGGCGGTGGCGGAGGTGTTTCATCTGGATAGAGAAATTGATAGGGAAAGATTTACATCTTGTCAATGAGAGAATATAGTCGGCTTTGACGAAGTATTGCTAATTTATGCATACTGACCGTGACCGTGAAAATATTTAACTTCAATACATATCAAAACGACTCCAATACTAATATTCCGCGCGCACACACACACGAGTAATGTTAATTATACGAGTTATCAATTTTTCCATAATAAATATGTATCCATTTCATTATGGTTCGGTGTCTAATATCATGAACGAACACTACTATTATAAAATAATTGTCCAAAATTATGCTTTAACGTAAGCCTTGGGAGTTAATTGACTCAATTTAATCCTTAATCTCTCATTTAATCTATATGCTAACTTCATAAAAAAATTAACTATTAACTATTTAGTTATTTGAATTTACATGTAATTGTTGAATATTCATGAAAATAAACGAGTGTAATTTTCAAAAGGTATTAATATTTAAATAAATGAAAGTAAATTACTAATTAACATCAAATTAATTTTTTGTTAGTTTAAATTAAGAATATACAATAAAAGAATTTTAAAATGAATCAACTTGATTCCATAGTTTGTTGTTTACTTTATTTGCTTATGATAATAATTGTTTTATCACTATTTAAATTGAATAAAATATTTAAAAATAATTATTTAAATTATTTTCTTATATATATAAATTTTTTTTACAATTGAAGCAACAACATTATATTCTACTAACTTTTCTCATAAAACATTTAAGTTTCGAGTTAGGAATGTTTAATGACATGTTTGAGCCTCATTTTTTTGCCAAAATGAATTTTGTAATAGTGATTTGATGGAGAATGTGTGGTTAAAAAATAAGAAATTTTTTTGAATTTGCGTGTAATATTATTTTATTGAAAAATATATGAGTGAAAAGAAAAAAGAGATAAATATATTTTGAAATTAATGGGGATCAAACATGTTCTAAAAATAATTATACTATTTTGCACTCAAGAAGCACCATGACTGTGAGGAATGTTGCGTGAGACACAAAGGGGTCAAAAGTTAAAATTACACCATGTTTGAGATACCCATTCTTCTAAAATATATTTTTCTCTTTCTTATTTACACTACACATTTTTCAATAAAATAATATTACAGGCAAATACAAAATTTTTCCTTATTTTTTAACCACATATTTTCCATCAAAACACTATTTAAAATGTATTCTTGAGAGAATAATGTGACGCAAACAGGGTGTTAACTAGTAATGTATGCGTCCTGCCTATATATTTTAACAAAACTTTGAAGAGATTTGCGAAAAACTTTAAAAACATAGAGGAATATTTGTTGGAGACTTGGTAGTATTCTAGAATAAATAAGAGTAATTGAAAGAATATTGTAACTAAAGGTTTCATCTAATAAGATATAAGAAACTTGTAATAGCCAATAAAAGTTGATAGAAACATACATGCAAAAATAATCTAAATAACAAATATAAACCATAAAATAGTGTTGACCCCAAAAAATGTTGCCGACAGATGCCGGGCCCACTCGTGCACACGTAAGCTTAATCCAACACGCTAATGCCGATCGACGGTCATGAGGACTCCAGAAAACGAGCGTGGGTGTGGCTAAAAGGCACGAGACGTCTCCGTTCAGGCCACCGGCATAAAAGAAATACGATTGTATAAGAAACCAATCGATAAATGACAAGATTTGTTATAGAAAAATGTTGTAAAAGGGGTATTGAAAGGAGAGAAATATAGCTCCAAAATATTCAGTTTGTCCTCTAATTTTTGCATTAGCCCCTTTTTTGTTACATGGTTGGGGTATTTATAATGTTACAACTCAAATTGTGACCTTTGGATCAATTTACACGTGGCCTCATCTCCTCGACCAAGGCATCAAATCCTAGCAATCAAGTTGACTCTCCTAACTGTACTAACATTAAATGCTCTGACATTGATGAGACAAGACATAAGTAAACTTTACACAAAAGTCACATCAATCATTTGTTAGAGATTTTCATAATGGCCGAATCCTCGCACGAGGGCCTTTGATGGGCCTCGGACATTAGAAGGAGGGGCCTCGGAGTAATAGCGAGAGCCTCGGAATAGTGGCAAGGGCCTCGGAACCCACAACTGAAGCTAGAGAATTATAACCTGATCGAATTAAGCTGGTCCCACCATCGTGATGTGACGCCATGTGTCCATTCTGTCCTTTAACCCGTAACAATAGTCCCCCAAGTCCATGTGTGGTCATTTATGCCAGGCGTGGACTTTCAAAGTCTGAATTTTCTGTGCTTTACGCCATTTCTAAGAAAGTCACCTGTAAAACTGAAGTTCCTTTGGAGCTACATCAAGATGAGGCGGGTTCGTATTCGAACTGGCCGATATTCGAACTGGCCGAGGCTGATTTCCTTTTGATGAGGCGAGTTCATATTCGAACTGGCCGAGGCTGATTTCCTTTTGATGAGGCGAGTTCATATTCGAACTGGCCGAGGCTGATTTCCTTTTGATGAGGCGAGTTCATATTCGAACTGGCCGAGGCTGATTTCCTTTTGATGAGGCGAGTTCATATTCGAACTGGCCGAGGCTGATTTCCTTTTGATGAGGCGAGTTCATATTCATAGAAATTGATGCCTGTGATGTGACGGTTTCTTATGTTTCCAAGGCTAATGAACTGCATCGGGGCTAATTTCAATAGCCGTACAGCTGTTTTTATTTAATGCACAATGATGGCTAATTATTAGGACGCGTGGTTTCGAGGACAGGTCCACGCGCGAGCCAGTGTTGGTTCATGCACGCACAGATCTGAAGCGTTGATGCAAAGAAAACACTTGATTTCGAGGGTCAGGATTTGTGCACCTTTGAACGTCTCAGATTAACTGAGATCTGATCCAACGGCTGGGGCTGTGTCCTTTACTAGTATAAAAGCCAGATTCTTGCCATTTTCAAACTTTACTTTCGCAAAGCACACTTAAATCTCTGGAACTGTCTTGTTGCTAATCATTTTCCGGCGAACTTCCGGCGACCTCTCTGAGTCTTTCCTTCGCTTTAGGTACTCTCTCCTTACGTAGTTGTCTTCCTATCTCCCTTAAACACCCTTTTCTTGCACTATTCATCTTCCTTAAACAACAATGTCTTCCGAGGCGTCTCTAGCCATGACAGTAGTTAGAAGTGGGGAGGAGTCAGTGTCTGGGGCCTCTGTTGAGTGGTATAGTATGACCGAAGAGCCCATAGATTATGAGGCGGGATGGGGGGCAGCCAGGATTCAATCAAATATCACCTCTGCCAAACTAGATGAACTTAGGCAGACCTATAACATCCCCCATTACGTCAAACTCCTAGTCCCTGATGCTCATGAAAGAGCTTGTTTTCCGAGGCCCAACTGTGTGGCCTTTAGTGAACACCTGTTTAAGGCAGGTGTGCGTCTGCCTTTGCACCCCTTCTTTAGGGCAGTGCTGAGGACATTCATGCTATCCCCCACCCAAATTCTTCCTAACGGGTGGAGCCAAGTCGTGGGGACCTACTTCCTGTGGAAGGAAGTGTCTCTGGGCGAGGACCTCCCACTTCACGTCTTCGAGTCCCTCTTCCATGCTAGGGTCGTGGGAAAAGATGACTCAAAGGGGTGGTATTACATCACTCCCTGGGGTTCCCACGCCCCCTTTGTGGTTGGGCTCCCTTCCTCCATAAAGGGGTGGAAGGAGTCGTGGTTCTGGGTGACGGGTAGGTGGCAGATGGTGGAGGGAGATGCTGTCCCAGCTGTTACCGCGCCGACCCAGTACTACGAGGCTTGTGAGTGTCGTCTTAAGTTCTTATAGCTTCACCATGCCTGCTTCTGATACTGATAACTGCCCGTTTATTGCAGATTGTAGCACAAGGTACGAGCTTTCCGAGGCTGAGTGGGCTGTTGTAGAGGATATCTACCAACTGTCTCCGAGGCTCCGAAGCTTTTCTCACTTAATCGAAAGGAGCAGATACTTTATCGATTTCGGACTGATGGCCCCCAAGGGTAAGAGGCGCCTTCACTTTTAACTAACTGCCCCTTTAATGATCTGAACTGACTTCTCTTCGTAATCGCAGATAAATTCACCAAGAAGAATTATGCCCTGCCTGATATGGCCAGCATAATGAAGGCCACATCCACTGCCGGGGCGAAGGCACTGAAACCTGGGTCCCCTGGGGCGAAGCAGGTAAAGTCCAAGTTGGACCGCCTCAGCAAGTGCAAAAATGATAAAGAGGCTGAGGAGGAGGTACAAAAGGAGGCCCCAAAAGGTGGCAAGCCAGCATTGGCAAAAGGCAAGGGGGTGGCTGATGAGCCACAAAAGAAGAGAAAACTGGGCCCAGGCGGGGGGTCGTCAAGTTTTGGGACCACTGTGTCCTTTTCTGAAAATGGGGTTTCGAAGCAGCCGAAGCTCCTCCAATCCTCGATTGATGCTGCCTTGGTGGTCCAGTCCAGGAAGATCGTCATGGATGACGTGGCGAAAGCGGAAAAGGCCACCAAGAAAAAGGTTGTGGAGAGGACCCCAGGAAAATCCGGGAACTTCCTGGGGGGCAGGGAGGACAAAATAGCCCCTGCCGTGATAGAGATGCTGCCTCCGGAGGTGAGGGAAGCCACTGAGGGCTTCAATAAGTTCTGGACAGAGAGGTGGCGAGACCATGTGGCCACCGTGATGCGGTGGACCTCACCACTACTTTGGTGAGCCAAATCGCCTGTGGCCTTCGGAGTTGCACTGGAATGCCAAACTGTTTTGGCAGATATTCAATCAAGGAATAGAGCCTCGCGCGATGAACTGGAGAAAGTGAAGGCAGAGCTGGCGGAGAAGAAGGAGGCCAACATCGAACTGAGAATTCAAAGAGATGTTGATGATTCGAAACGCGATGCTCTCCTGGCAGAAATGGAGGCCCTAAAGAAGGAGGTTCATGAGAGCCAGTGTGAGGTGGCTGCCCTCACTAAAAGGGTGGAGACTTCTGACAACCACCAAAAGGTCACTGCCGAAGCACTGGAGAAGGTAAACCTTGAGCTAGTTGGGGCAAAGGATGCCAACCAGTTTATGGAGAAGGAGCTGAGGTGGATGGAGGCTGAGGTGAAGAAATACGAAGCTGACGTGGTAGAGGCGGGTGATATCGCGGTGAGGAACTACGTAGCGAACTTTCACCACACTGAAGAATATCGTCGCTTCGGCCTCTACTGGAGCAAAGTGGCCTACGAAGAGGTCTTCGAGAGGTTGGGAGAAGTGCATCCGGAGCTCGATGTTTCTGAACTAAAGGCTGAGTTCTTAGAGGAGGAGGTTCCCCAAACACCTGCTGAAGAAGGTGAAGTGGTGGAACTCGATCCTGAAAACGTGCCTGCGGAAGAGCCCCAACCTGTGGAGGCGCCTCAACCAGCAGATGTTCCAGCTCCCCCACCCCCTGCTCCTTGATGCATTTTGCTTGTAATTTAATTCAATGTTTTGTAACTTCTTCAACATATCAATATAACACAGATTTTGCTTCATCTTTGTACTGCCACTTATCTTTACTACAATGAACTGCACTGAGCCTTACTACATAACCTTTGAGATGATTGTTCGAACTTAACTTAATGCAACAGTATGAAGGCCTTGCCATACTTAAACAATTAACTAAAAGGGGATAACTGAGCAAACCATTCAGCAAAGCGATAAAGCAAACTTAACAAATCTGAGGCAACTTAACTGAAGCTCCTTTATAAAACTTTTGCCAACTGTTTTCCCAGGGTATCATTCTGAAACTACCTTAACTCAATTCTTAATCCCGCGTTCCCAAGTGATGAAATTGTTCTTACCCTCTCGCTTGTTGGATGGTTCATCCAAGCAAAGGCTTCTCCCTTTGGCGTTCAGCTTCATCAAAGAGAGGCTTGTGATGTACGCTTAGGAGTTCGAACGAGGTGGCCTTCTTTTAAGGTTCCATCCTCTCCTCCGAAGCGCCCACGCTTCCCAGCTTGGTGGATGGTTCATCCAAGCAGAGGCTTCCCCCTTTGGCGTTCAGCTTCACCAAAGGGAGGCTTGTGATGTACACTTCGGAGTTCGAACGAGGTGGCCTTCTTTTAAGGTTCCATCCTCTCCTCCGAAGCGCCCACGCTTCCCAGCTTGGTGGATGGTTCATCCAAGTAGAGGCTTCCCCCTTTGGCGTTCAGCTTCACCAAAGGGAGGCTTGTGATGTACGCTTCGGAGTTCGAACGAGGTGGCCTTCTTTTAAGGTTCCATCCTCTCCTCCGAAGCGCCCACGCTTCCCAACTTGGTGGATGGTTCATCCAAGCAGAGGCTTCCCCCTTTGGCGTTCAGCTTCACCAAAGGGAGGCTTGTGATGTACGCTTCGGAGTTCGAACGAGGTGGCCTTCTTTTAAGGTTCCATCCTCTCCTCCGAAGCGCCCACGCTTCCCAGCTTGGTGGATGGTTCATCCAACCAGAGGCTTCCCCCTTTGGCGTTCAGCTTTACCAAAGGGAGGCTTGTGATGTACGCTTCGGAGTTCGAACGAGGTGGCCTTCTTTTAAGGTTCCATCCTCTCCTCCGAAGCGCCCACGCTTATTTGATAGTTGACGAAGACTGGAGAAAAGTTTATTTATAAAGGCTGGGCAGCAACATCCAGCTACTGATTACATTCATTGATAATACATCCTCAGATGCTCAACGTTCCACGGGTGAGGTTGAATTCTGCCATCCATGTCTTTTATCCAGTAAGTGCCAGGCCGAATTTCCTTTTCAATTTGGTAGGGTCCTTCCCAGTTGGGTCCTAGGGTGCCCACCCCCGGCTCCTTTGAGGATAAGAAAACCCTGCGAAGGACCAAGTCGTTTATGCGGAAGGACCTCCTTTTCACCCTTGAGTTGTAGTATCGACTCATCTTCCTCTGGTAGGTTGCAACCCTCAGCTGGGAATCATCCCTCTTTTCTTCAAGGAAATCAAGCTCACACCTCCGGAGTTCCTCATTGGATACCTCATTGAAGCTTAATCTTCTGGGTGAGGGTAATCCTACCTCCACTGGGCTCATCGCTTCAGCGCCATAAGTCATGGAGAAAGGGGTTTCCCCTGTGGGTGTTCTGCTTGTCGTTCGGATCGCCCATAACACCTGGGGTAATTCATCTACCCAAGCTCCCTTAGCTGTATCAAGCTTCTTTTTCAGGGTGTGCTTGATGGTCTTGTTGACGGCCTCCACTTGGCCATTGGCCTGGGGGTGATGAGGCGTAGAGAAGTGTTTTCTGATTCCAAGTTCTTCACAGAGGTCCTGGACCTTCCGGTTGTCAAATTGCTTGCCATTATCAGAGACAATCGAGTGAGGGATGCCGAATCGACAAATGATATTCTTCCACAGAAATTTGGAAGTATTGGCCTCGGTGATCTTTGCCAGAGGCTCAGCTTCTACCCATTTAGTGAAATAATCGATAGCTACTATGGCAAAACTGGCGCCTCCCCTGCCCTTAGGCAATGGGCCAATGAGATCCACACCCCACTTGCTGAAGGGCCATGGGCTGGATACTGTAGTAAGTTCTTGGGAAGGTCGTCTCTGCACGTTGGCAAAACGTTGGCACTTGTCACATTTGCGAACGAACTGGAAAGCATCTTTTTTCATTGTGGGCCAGTAATATCCCTGCCTCAGTGCTTTATTGGCCAAGGCTAATCCTCCGGAGTGATTGCCACAAATGCCCTCATGAATCTCCCTAAGTACATAATTTGCTTCTTCTTCTCCTACGCACCGAAGGAGAGGTGCAGAGAATCCGCGTTTATATAGGACATTGTCCATTAACAGGAAATGGGCAGACCTTCTACGTATTTTATACGCATCTTCCTTATTATCAGGCAAGGAATGATCCTTGAGGTAAGATATGAGAGGTTGCATCCAAGTTGGGGTACCTTCTACCCACATTACCACTTCTGCGGAGGTGGACGGCCTGAGGAGGTGTTCAATTGGGACCACTGCCAGTAATTCAGAATCTTTGCTGCTAGCAAGCTTAGATAAGGCATCAGCGTGCGCGTTTTCAAGGCGTGGTATCTGACTTAATTCAAATTTCTCAAAGGAAGGGAGTAGGCTCATTACCAATTTGAGATATGAGGCCATGGCTTTATCCCTTGCCACGAAGTTGCCGTTCACTTGTCCCACTATAAGCTGGGAATCGCTGCTGATGTGAAGCCTCTTTATTTGCATTTCCTTGGCTAGCCTGAGGCCAGCGAGGAGGGCCTCATATTCTGCAGCGTTGTTGGTGGCCTTGAAGCCGAACCGTACTGCACTATTCAACGTATGACCTTCAGGACTTATAAGAACTACCCCAGCGCCTGAGCCTGTTTCCCCTGCCGAACCGTCTATGAACAAATTCCATGTTGGGGGCTCGGAAGGCTCCGCCTCCTGGCCAATTTCAGGAGCGTTGGTAAATTCTGCCACAAAATCTGCTAAAGCTTGTCCTTTGACGGCAGTTCTGGCTTTGAAGAGGATTTCAAATTCGCTCAACTCCACTGCCCACTTCAGTAGCCTACCCGAGGCGTCTGGTTTTTGTAGGACTTGTCTGAGTGGAAAATTTGTCAGTACATGAATGGTGTGAGCCTGAAAATAGGGCCTCAATTTACGAGAAGCGATGATCAATGCCAAGGCTAATTTTTCCATGTCTGGGTATCGCTTCTCAGGGGGTACCAAAGCCTTGCTGATATAATAAACAGGCAGCTGAGTTGAATTCTCCTCTCTCACCAGTACCGCACTTATAGCCTCGAGGGAAACTGCTAAGTAAAGTTGTAGCACCTCGCCAAGCTTGGGTTTTGATAGGAGGGGGGCCTGCCCTAGGTGCCCTTTGAGCCCCTGGAAAGCCTCTTCACACTCCTCGGTCCACTGAAACTTCTGTCCTCCTTTTAATATTCTGAAGAATGGGAGGCACTTATCAGTGGATTTCGATATGAAGCGGCTCAAAGCAGCCACGCGACCCGTCAAACTTTGCACTTCTTTTGGTTTCTGGGGGGATTTCATCTCAATTAACGCTTGGATCTTTTCTGGGTTTGCTTCGATGCCACGTTGATTGACCATGTACCCTAAGAACTTGCCTGACGCTACCCCAAATGCGCATTTTAGGGGATTCAACTTCATCCGGTACTTACGCAGAACTTCAAAGGCTTCATGGAGGTGGGATATGTGATCATCCACTTTCAGACTCTTAACAAGCATATCATCTACATAGACCTCCATAGTTTTCCCAAGCAAATTAGCAAACATCTTGTTTACTAACCTCTGGTAAGTTGCTCCAGCATTCTTTAATCCAAAAGGCATCATTCTGTAGCAATAAAGGCCTCGGTCCGTTATGAACGAGGTGTGCTCCTCATCGCCTGAGTACATGGGAATTTGATTGTAACCAGAGTAGGCATCCATGAAACTCAGGGACTCGTGTCCAGCAGTGGAGTCCACCAACTGATCAGTGCAGGAAGTGGGAAGTTGTCTTTTGGACATGCCTTATTGAGATCAGAAAAATCAATGCATACCCTCCACTTCCCATTGTGCTTTTTCACCAGTACCGGATTGGATATCCATTTTGGGTAGAGGGCCTCCCTTATAAAGCCGTTGTTAATAAGCTTCTGTACTTCCTCTTTCAAGGCCTCATATCTCTCTGGGTTAAGGGCTCGCCTCTTCTGTCTGTGCGGGGCAACTTTAGGATCAATTTGTAGGTGGTGGCAACTGACTCCAGAGTCAATGCCTACCATATCCTCATGCCTCCAAGCAAAGACATCGTGGTTCTTGCACAAAAATTCTTTAAGCTCCCCTTTGAATCTTGGGGCTAAACTTCTCCCAACCTGCAGCAGCTTGGTTGGTTCCTTTGAATCGATAGGAAAGCTTTCTAACTCTTCCATGGGGGCGGCCTGGGAATCAGCCTCGGTTATTCGTGGGTCGAGTTCATCAAGTGTTGGTAATCCGAGGCTACTGGTGCCTGCCACCATGTGCATATCCCTAGGCTCAGCTTTCCTCACAGAGTTGAGGTAGCATTCCCTTGCCCCTCTTTGGTCTCCTTTGACCGTTGCCACCCCCCTATCAGTTTGGAATTTCATGCATAGGTGATGAATGGAGGTGATAGCTCCCAAATCCTTCAGTGCGGGCCTCCCCAATACCCCATGATAGGCTGACCTATTGTCCACTATCAAAAATTCCATAAAACATGTGGTTGCTAGGGGTGGAGCTCCCATTTCTACGGCTAGGGTAATTTTGCCCCTTGGGATGATACTGTCCCCCGTGAAACCATATAAGGGAGTGTTGGTGGGGGTTAACTCATGGTCCAGGATCATTTTGTCAAAAGTAGATCCGAATAGGATGTTCTGAAGCGCCATTGTCTACCAACATTCGCCTCGGTCCGTTCTGGCTACCACAGCTCTTACTACCAAAGCATCACAGTGAGGGTAGTGAATACCTTCGGAATCTTCATGTGTAAACACAATCGGAGGCGATTGGCTCCTTCGCGAACTGCTGCCCACAATGTAGCTAGGCAATGGAGGAGTCCTTGCCTCTCGCACATAGTTCCTTTGAGAGTTTCTGGTGCTTCCACCAACATAAGGACCCCCAAAGATAGTGTCAATCTCGTGAACAGGAACATCATCAGGTCTGCCTCGATGGTCCCTTCGTTGCTGTTCATTTGGGTTTCTATTCCTTTCTCTTTCTCTTCCACGAGGAGATGCTTCCCTGTGATGGGAAGGGGCCTCGCCTCGCCTAGATCGTGAATCTTGCCTCGGCGGGGGCCTGCTCCTCGGTCTTGAGGTGTTCCGATTGTTACTTCTGGAATCCGAATTTCTGGGATGCAAAGCTATGTCTCTGCAGTCAGCAGTGGCGTGGCTGTAGGAATGGTGATAGGTGCAATATCCTTGGGAGTTGCCTCTGCCTTGATTCGAATTCCTTCCCCGGCCTCGTCCTCTATGGGGGGCCTGTTGTGTTCGTGGGTTTTCAGGGGTACCTGTAGTCGGTACGTCCTCGTAGGCCAAAGTTGGCACAGCATTCAATGTGGCTGCTGCAAGTGCCTGCCCTGAGCCTTGGGCAACTTCCACATTGGGTTGACCCCACTGCTGATCCATCAGGTGGGAGGTTGGACCTCTACCACGTTGCCTTTGTTGGGGTTGTAGACCCCTACTTGCCCTGTTTCGATGTTCTATCAGTTCCTCGTTGATGATTTCACGTCGCATCATCTCCAACAAAGCATCATAAGTTGGGGGATCTTGATTCTGCACATCTCTCCAAAACAGGGTGTTCATGTTGAGGCCTCCCCTAAGGGCGGATAGAGCCTCGCGATCGGTGACTTGAACACAGCAAGTCATTTCGTCCGTGAAACGGGACAGAAAGCTTTTCAAAGTTTCTTCTGGCTGTTGTCTCATGTCTTGGAGACGTTGGATTGGGGCCTCGCCTTCTTTACTTACTGCAAATCTTTTCAAAAAGGTTGTTTTGAATTCTGGCCAACTTCGAATGCTCCCAGGAGGTAACCTACTATACCAAATTTCAGCAGCTCCGCTTAGAGTCAAATGGAAGGCTCTGCATTTAACAGCTGGAGTGGCGCCTCTCAGGCTCATGTGTGTTTTGTAGCTGTTCAAGTGCTTCGCTGGGTCGCCTCTCCCATCATACTTGGGTATTTTGGGCATAGTATAATGATTTGGGACCTGGGCATTCCTTAACTCCCTCGAGAATGGCAGATTGTCATCATCATCATCTAAGTCACAGGATCTTTGGGGACCATCCGAATCATAATTAGCCTCAGCTTCATACCTGGGCTGTTGCGTGGAGGGTCCTGCCTGGTCGCGAGCCTCCTCATCCCTCCTAAGGCGTTCATGATGGGGTGGCATAGCACGGGGGGCACGTTCTTGCCTTTCCTCCGGCTGCCGAACCTCAGGAGGTGGGGGCTGTGGCCTATTCCTAGAAGCGTGGGCTGCATTCCTTTGTCTTCGCCTCTGACCTATCGGGCTAAGCCTATCAAACACACCAGCGGACCTGCGGGGCCTCGGTCGCTCATATTCGGGAGGGAAATTATCCTCCATGTTGAACGGGGCCTCGAAGGTCGGCCGGAAGCATAATTGGAGGAAATATCGACTCCAACTTCCCTTTCTCTTGGGCTTCCTCCCTATCTTTGCTGGAGGAATAAGCTCTCTGACTCTGAACTTCGTCAGGTTGATATGGCCCTTGTGGAACAAAGGAGGGAGGTGGGGAACCTCCCTGGCCTTGCATTTGCCTCAACAGCTCTTGCATCGCCAAGTTTTGATTAGTAATGCTCCTCATATTGGCTGTCATAGTTGCCATTTCTCTAGTAAGCTGGGCCGCCAACCTCCTACCACCTCGCCTGTGATGGTGGTGGGGTCGGCGTCGGACCGCAGGGGCCTCATTGTCAGCTTCTCTAGTTCGTCTGGGGGGAGCCTCTTCTTCTGAACTCATGTCTCTTGAAACTTGAATAAACTTGAACTTCGGGGGCTTCCTCTTATTCTTCTTTAAAGAATAAATCCTTTTTCAAGGGGGATGCCCAAAAACGCTTCAGAAAGCTTTTTCCACGGGGTTGCTCGTGGTTATAGTGTCGTTTCCCACAGACGGCGCCAATCTGTTGACCCCAAAAAATGTTGCCAACAGATGCCGGGCCCACTCGTGCACACGTAAGCTTAATCCAACACGCTATGCCGATCGACGGTCATGAGGACTCCAGAAAACGAGCGTGGGTGTGGCTAAAAGGCACGAGACGTCTCCGTTCAGGCCACCGGCATAAAAGAAATACGATTGTATAAGAAACCAATCGATAAATGACAAGATTTGTTATAGAAAAATGTTGTAAAAGGGGTATTGAAAGGAGAGAAATATAGCTCCAAAATATTCAGTTTGTCCTCTAATTTTTGCATTAGCCCCTTTTTTGTTACATGGTTGGGGTATTTATAATGTTACAACTCAAATTGTGACCTTTGGATCAATTTACACGTGGCCTCATCTCCTCGGCCAAGGCATCAAATCCTAGCAATCAAGTTGACTCTCCTAGCTGTACTAACATTAAATGCTCTGACATTGATGAGACAAGACATAAGTAAACTTTACACAAAAGTCACATCAATCATTTGTTAGAGATTTTCATAATGGCCGAATCCTCGCACGAGGGCCTTTGATGGGCCTCGGACATTAGAAGGAGGGGCCTCGGAGTAATAGCGAGAGCCTCGGAATAGTGGCAAGGGCCTCGGAACCCACAACTGAAGCTAGAGAATTATAACCTGATCGAATTAAGCTGGTCCCACCATCGTGATGTGACGCCATGTGTCCATTCTGTCCTTTAACCCGTAACAAAATAGAATTAAACTCCATAGTCTACTTAAAAGAAAATGAAACTATAAAAGGTCAAAGATGCTACATCCTAGGTTCCTAACCACCCAAATTAGAAGTAAGTTAAAGGGAAAATTGCAGCCACGGTACCAAACCTTTCAACTTTTTACAGACTTTGCCCAAATATTTGTTTTGTGTTATCGTACCAAATCTTTAAACATTTCGTACCAGGAATTCAAATGGACGGTTTCCGTCCAGTTGACCACGAAATTCGTTAGTTGACCTCAGAAATAAAAAATATATATATAATTTCCACCAAATAGACAAGGGTAGTTTTGGAATTATTCCACCAAATAAGATAAAAAATGAATTAAAAATCCAAAAAATAATAATAAAAAAAAACTATTCATCTCCCACCCCACACCACACCACACCACAGAAAATCAACCACCATCCAGCCACCACCGATACCACGACCACCATCCCGTCACCACCGGCCCATTTCCCAAATCCATTACAAGCATCAGCCCAAACAACAATCAAATCAGACAAAAAACTGGCTTCAAAACGCAAGCAACGCATGACCTCCATCCAGATTCATACCACTCTGGCGACACCCACGTTCGCAAACCACCACCAGCCGAATCTCCTCACCAAGGCGGCCAATTTCATAGCCTTGATTCATCAAAACCGATCCTATACATCGATGTCTAGAATAATTTTTCCACTCACAAACGATTTCTGCGAGAATATGCAATTAGTCAATTGATGGACTAAATGCATTTTAAATTATGGTTTCTACCCAACAACATTCCATTGAGGCCCATAATACCGTGGGTAATCCATCAATTGAACCAATTAACCAGCCAATTGACCATACGTGTTACAATAATGAGGCTCATTAGTGCCTCCGTTGCCGGGCAGCCTTTTCCTGGTATAGGTGGTCCAGTTTGGCTTCATCGGCTCAAGTATAGGTGGTTCAGTTTGGACGTTGAAATCAACTGGTTGAATTTTCATCGGGAGCATTCTAGTGATCGAAAGGGAGGGGGTGGAAGAAGATGAACAATAAATGGTTTTTTTTTTTAATTTAATTCTTTTCTTTTAATTTTTTTCATATGAAAAATGTAAAGTTACATATTTACCCTTTAAAAATTGGTCAGACTTTAATTATTGGTCAACTAATAGTCAACTGGACGGAAACCGTCCATTTGGACTCCGGGTGCTAAATGTTTAAATGTTTGGTACTGTGGGTGGCACAAAACAAAGGTTTGGGCAAAGTTTGCAAAAAGTTGAAATGTTTGGTACCATGACTGCAATTTTCCCTAAGTTAAATGCTAAATAGTAAAAGAAACATTTGATAAGTTACATTATAATATTTTTGAGATTTATATCTATATTATGAAAACAATTTTTACAGCTCCGTCTCTATCACGTAACTAATTTTTTTTACTTCAACTACTAAAACCTATAATTTCATATTCATGTTATCCAACCCTACATGTAAAGTACTTTAAATATTTTTTGCAATATTAATTTAAAATGGAATCTAATTTATAGACTAAGGCATTGCTAATTTACAAGTTTAGTATAACAAAACCACATCTAATTGACTGTAAATTTTACTACTAACAGAAACATAATTAATTTTCTAGTACATAGTTGCATCCCAAATACTTTATCAAATGTTCGTATAAAAGGCCGACCCTGAAAACTTTGAGACTCTAGGCGACTAATTATTATGAGGTTTTAAACATAATTTTTTTTACTAGAATAACAATACTTATATATTGGTTTCTACTGCAATGATATTGATTTATATACTTTTCCTCTTTGACTCTGCTACGTACAGGATCAAAATTCCAAACAAGAAGTCCTTCTACAACTATATTTAAGGCATGTCTTTAGCATATTTTCTCCAAAGACTAGCCAATCCAAAGTTGGAAGAATTATGTATTTTCTGTTGTTTTAATAGGTTTTGGCTGCTTCGAGATAATATAATGTCATTTTGATAAAGACTGAAGAACAGATCATGGTTCTTGAAGAAACAGTAAACAAATAAAATCAAGGATAATACCAAGCAAATTGATGAATATTATCTAAATACAAAGAAAAGGAGGCCAAAGTAAAGCCAATCATCACCTAAGCAGACAACTGAATATATGCAAATTTCTGCTCCCTATAGTCGACATGAATATTAAAATTATGTTTCATCATTGCACGTGCATGGCTTCACCCACACTAAAGAAGCGAAAACCACAAATATTTCAATACTTAAAAACCATGTTCTAAAAGGCGTGAAAACCCGCCGTCTAGGCGCGACGCGCGTCCAAAACCCGTCGAATTCAGGAAATGCGGGAAAAATGAGTTTTCCATCTAAAAGGCGCGCCTAATCCCCTTTTTTTTTAATTTTTTTTTAAATCTATTTTTTTTTTATGATATATTAAAAAATCTATTTTTTTTTATATAAAAATATATTTAATGCCTTAAAAATACGAAACGCATTATGGCGCTTATTCTTCGCATTGACACGCCTAAACTTGTGATTCTTGATTCTCGACCTCGACGCTTCGCAACGCATTACGTATTTTAGAAAACTGCTTAAAAACACTTGAAAAATGCTAAACAGAGGTAAAAACTAAGAAAAAATATAAGTTAAACTTGGCTTGATTAAAAAAAAATGAGTGTTGAAAAACAAAATATTCACGAATTTAACGCAAATTTGACGCCAAATTATATTAACACGGAAATTATAATTCATCTCTAAACTCTCTATTGTGTAATAAAAATTTAAAAAAAAAATGGAAATTCGAAAAATCAAACCTAGTCTATTAAACCAAAACTTCATTATTTTCAAAAGTTTTAATTGTTTCAAAGCCAATGACAACATTTTCAACTTTTTTCACATAAACTCTTTCAACCCGAAATCAAAAGTACTCTAAGATTCAAGAAAAAAAAATATCTTGTCATGCATAGATAAATATTTTTAAAACAAAGACAGGATAATAATATAAATCTTACCTTGAGTTTTTTTGATTTTTGAAAACCTTCAACGGAATAAAGATGCAACAATTATGAGTGGAAAATTTGGAATTATAGATTTTTTGGTGAAGATGATGAGAGAAATAGATATCAATTTTCACAGTATCTTCCTTTCCTCTCTTATAAGTACACATTAATTTTTTATAGGGATTTGAGGGGTTTTGAGCTGGAGCGATTTTTGGACCTCTTTTTTTCTATGAGGCCCCTTGAAATTTGAGGCTCAAGGCAGTGGCCTTGTTTGCCTTGGGCCGGGCCGGCCGTAATCATATTTGTTTGAGCCTCATTTCTTTCAAAAAAATATATTTTGCGATAGTGTTGTGCTTTAGAATGTATAGTTAAAAAATAAGGAAAAATTTTGAATTTGCGTGTACTCTTATTTTATTAAAGAATGCGTGGTTGAAATAGGATCAAATCACTGTTCAATAATTCATATTGATAAAAAAAAATAGGACCCAAACAAAGGCTATTGAAATTGAGAATGAGGAATTCTAGAAATAAAAGGAAAATAGAAGAAATCCTCTTGAAATGATAGGTGATGCAAGAACACAAAGAAAAACTCTTCTATTTAGCTCCAGTTCAATAGAAATTAAAATTCAGATTTTAATATAAATTAAAATCAATAATTAATTTTAACTATACATTTCATAAAATCCACAAATTTTCAATCACAAACTTTGTCAATTTCTATCGAAATTTACTAAAAATCTGATTTTAACTCTTATGATTTGAATTTTTTTCTATTAACCTACTATTAGGAGGCTCCACCCAACTCACCAATCAATGCAAAAAGTGGATTGGCTCGAGCCCACCCAAAATTTGTTAAGTTTTCGAACAATCACTCGTCTCAATTCTCGCTCATTATTTGGGATAGAGGCGGGATGGAGCAGAGATTAAAATGTTTTTTGTTCTCTGTCCAATTTAACGATTTATTTATTCTTTTAATATTGACCGTTATTTTTAAATACGATCTAAACTTAAAAACACACATAATAATAATAATAATAATAATAATAATAATAATAATAATAATAATAATAATAATAATAATAATAATAATAATAATAATAATAGTTGAGGTATATTCAGGTGATGGATCATGTTTTTCATTCCCACATATTCCCCAGTGGAAGGGGAATCCCTTGTGGGATTGGGTTATGCTTGTGCATTTTGCCAGCCTTCTCTTTCTGCATTTTATGTTTAATTTTTAGTTTTATGCAACGTGGTTGTATCAGAACTTAAAAATTATTACATGATGACAATTATATTACAAATAATGAAAATGCAAAATATTCGTCAATGCGTGTCCTTCTCGTAGTGTGGTTGGGCAGTGGACGGATGGAGATAGTGTCGGTGGATAATGTTGGAAGTGGATGGATTATCCATGACAAGACTAGGGTTTTGATGGATGATCGATTTGAGTTGATCCAGCCATGACGATCCATTTCGACGAACAAACAACTAGAAGAGCGGCAAGCAATCGATGAACCATAATAAAGAAACAAAGTATAATTTTTAATGAATAAATAATAAAATGTAAAAGTAACAAAGCAATCTATAACTGTTCTTTAAATATATCAAAAATCTATTTTTAATATGGTTGACGAGCGTATAATAGGCATGAGCTTCGCAAGTTGAGCTTGAGAACTCTCGAGTTGCTCAAGCCGGTTGTCATCCGTAGTTTGGGCCCCCAATGACTCATCTTGTGCTAGAGAATGGGAAAAGAACAATTTTATAGGTTTGGGACTGAAAACGTATGGGTACTAAAGATTGGGGATTAAAAGTGAAATTTTCTCATCCAATTAAACAACAACGATGTGATAATTACAGACGAAAAAAAATTGAAATTACACAAAACCTGACTTTTAAAATTCCAATTTCAAATTTCAGATATAAATTTTATTTATAAAAATCAAATATTAACTCATCTCCATCTAAATTATAATTACCCAAACCCTAAAAATCCCAAATCATTTATCACATTTCATTCTTTCTCTATCCCCTCCTCTCTCTCCTCCTCCTCCTCCTCGCTGTCTCTCTCATCTCTCACCTCTCTCTATCCGAACTTTTCTTTCGCCGGAGACCACCACAAATGTTGCCTCTACGAGACACATCGCAGTTGCCCACGGCGTAAACGACGCGCTGCGCTCAGCGATCGCTGTGCACATTGCAAATCGCCGCTGCTGTGTGGCCGAACACCCTCACCCTTCCAATAAGATAACAAGCTGCTGGAAGTGGTGAAGGGATGTCAAGGTGGTGGCAATTTTCGCGAGGTTCCCAAGGCGTGAACGACGTTGCCCTCAACGGTCGTTGTGCACATTGCAACATTGCCGCTGCAGTTTGGCGTGAGCGGCGCTACTACAGCGGTCATTGTATAATGCGCATCGCCGCTGTGAGTGGCTTCACTGCTGTGAATGATGAGGGATCTAAGAAAAATTTGGCTACAATTTGGTGTCGGGGTTTTGTTAGTTGTGTGAGTTTTATTGGTTGCGATATGGGGAAAATTTGGGGTGAGTTTTTGTTGATTATGTGCAGTTGGTGGTGGTGGTGGCATTTTTCATGAGTTTTGTGGCCGTTTTGATTTTTTTTTTGGGTGATTTTTGTTTGTTGCATTTGTTGTTGATGGTGGTGTCAATGTCAATGGTGGTTGCCGGGTGATCATCGCAGTGTCAGTGGTGGTGCGGCTGTTGTTGCGAATTTAATTTGTTGGTATTTTTTGGGCGACGGTGACAACGATTTCGTTGGATATTATTGGCGGTGGTGGTTTTGGTGGCGGTAGTTATTGGAAGTGGTGGTGCCTGGTGGATTGGAGTATGTAGTGGAATTAAGAGGGTTTATGATCAATTATTTAAGATTGAGATCATTAATTTGGGTATTCTGTGACTAAAAAATAACACATGATCGATAAATTGTGACCAATAAATAATATGTGACTTAAAAAATTGAATTGTGATTTATGAAATTTGTGATTTGTGACCGATAAATGAATTGTGATTTATAAAATTTTTGATTTGAAACCGATAATGAATTTGTAACCAAATTGTATACAATTGCGACCAAGTTGTGACGTATAAATTTTTTTATTTGTGCCCGATGAACAAATTTTGACTTATAGAATTTCTGAATTGTGACAGCAAAATAATTTGTGACCAATAAATTTTTTGATTTGTGACCATGAACAAATTGTGACATGTAAAATTTTTGAATTGTGATCATAAAATAATTTGTGACGTTTCAATTTTTTATTTGTGACCGATGAACAAATTGTGAGCTATAAAATTTTTAAATTGTGATCGTAAAATAATTTGTGATTTGTGACCAATTATATGAAATTTGTGACCAAATTATATGGAATTGTGACTTTAATATATTTAATTAATAAAATATATATTTAATAATTAATTTATAAATAAAATAAAAAAACTCTGAAATTTTAAACTTAATGTCTTGAATTTTAAATTAGTAAAACTAAACTTGAAATTCCCCCCGCCCCCCCAAAAAAAAAAAAAAAAAAACCGAAATTTGGACCACAGTGTAGGCCGTAAGGCCCGATGTTGCTACGGTTACTACGTCGTTTCATTCGATAACCATAACATTCCAATGGGTTCTCTTTGGCTGTCGCTTTACATTTGAACTCGAGTACTTACAGCCGAAAAATTCAACAAAAAATTCAGGGTTAAATACACGGATGGCCACCCAACTTTAAACTTTGTGTCCACATAGCCATTTAACTTTATTTTGTTTCACCATGACCACTCAATTTTATATTTAGTGTCACCATGACCATCCAATTTGATTTTATTTCACCATGGCCATCCAATTTCATACAACGTTTCACTATGGCCACCTAATTTCATATAATATTTCATCACGGACATTCAACTTCTTTTTATCATTTTCATTAATTTTAAAAATGGTAAAACGGTAATTTTGCATTATATATATAAAAAATTAAAAATAAAAACTTATTTTAAGTTTTTATTTAATTGTAAAAACGTTTTTTAAAATAGATTTTAATTTATTTTTCTAAGAATTTTTTTAAAATAAGTTTTTATTTTATTTTATTGTTTTAATTAACTTTTTTAAGAGGGTATTCGGTGGGGATTAAAATTGGATTTTTAGTAAATTATGATAGAAGTTTTTCAAATATGTGGTTGAAAAGTTATGGGACACATGAAAGATGTTGGTTAATATTGATTGTTTAATTTTGATTTAGATTAAATTTAACCACATCTTTCATGTATCCCATAACTTTTCAGCCACATATTTCAAAAACTTCTATCACAATTTACTAAAAATTCAATTTTAATCCCCACCGAATACCCTCTTAAAAAAGTTAATTAAAACAATAAAATAAAATAAAAACTTATTTTAAAAAAATTCTTAGAAAAATAAATTAAAATTTATTTTAAAAAATGTTTTTACAATTAAATAAAAACTTAAAATAAGTTTTTATTTAAATCTTTTATATATATAATGCAAAGTTACCATTTTACCCTTTTTAAAATTAATGAAAATGATAAAAAGAAGTTGAATGACCATGATGAAATATTATATGAAATTGGGTGGCTATAGTGAAACGTTATATGAAATTGGATGGCCATGGTGAAATAAAATCAAATTGGGTGGCCATGATGACACTAAATATCAAGTTGAGCGGCCATGGTGAAACAAAATAAAGTTAAGTGGCCATGTGGACACAAAATTTAAAGTTGGATAGCCACCCGTGTATTTAACCCCCTCTTTTAATGTAGAGGGGATCATTAAATAAAGAATTTGAAATTCATAATTACCAAAATTAAATATTATTTTTTATGTGTTAGCAAATTCTTATTTTTTTTTCTTTTAATATTTTAATTAATTTAAAATTATTTAATTAAATATAATATCTAAACTAATCTTTCATTTTTCAAATGTAATTAAATAAATATATATTGTTTACATAATTTTAAAATTTCTTTTGGTTTTAATTTTTGTATAAAAAATGAAATAAATAATTTTAAAATTGATAAATATATATTATTTATTTAATTTAAGTAATTTCATTTTGTTTATTTTTATATATATATCATTAAATAAAGAATTTGAAATTCATAATTACCTAATGAAATATTTTTTTTGACGAATTAGCTAATTCTTTTTTCATTTTAATTTAATTTTTTAATTAAATATGAATTGTGAACAAATCTTTACTTTTTTCAATTTTAATTAAATAATATTTATTTTCTTTACTTAATTTCAATAATCTCCTTTTATTAAATAAAGAATTTGAAATTGATAATTACTAAAATGAAATATTATTTTTTGATGAAATAGATAATTCTTTTTTTGCCTTTTTAATTTTTTAATTTAAAAATTTTTAATTAAATATTAAAGGTAAACTAGTTTTTTTTTTTTACTTTTTTCAATTTTAATTAAATAATATTTATTTTCTTTACTTAATTTTAATAATTTCCTTTTACTAAATAAAGAATTTGAAATTGATAATTACAAAAATAAAATATTATTTTTTGACGAATTATCGGTTGTAATTACAGCCGATTTTTCGACTGTATATGAGCTTATACATCCATTTTTTCGGCTGCATACCGCCCATATTCGGCTGTACAAGGCTATATACAGTCGGAAAAAGACTGTACAGCCAAAAAATCGGCTGTATATTGTCGGTACAGACGAAAAAAGGCTGTACAACCGAAAAATTGGATATATAGTCCGTATAGCTGATTTTTCGACAAAAATCGACCGTATACAGTCGAAAACAGTCGAAAAATCTGCGGTATACAGTCGAAAAAAGGCTGTACAACCAAAAAAATCGGCTGTATGCAGCCGGTACAGCCATTTTTGCAGCCGAAAAATCAATTGTTCCGACTGTTCTACTAGGCATTAGTTCCAATATTTTCGTCATAATTTTTTATTCCGATATTCAATTATGGTGATCGAAAGGCGTTGGAAAGATAATTCAAAAAGTTACAACTTTTCTAGAAATAGCTCCTTCTCAATTCGAACGTTTACTGATCCAAAAATGGAGTCGAAAAGTTGGCTGTTCCACTATGCGTTTGTTCCAGTATTTTCGTCATAACTTTTTATCTCGTTATCCGATTAAGGTGATTTAAAATGCGTTAGAAAGATAACTCAAAGGGATACAACTTTGCTCTTAATAGCTCCTTCTCAATTCGAACGTTTACTGGTCCGAAAATTTGGCTATTTTCGATTGTTTTGGCTATTCCACAATGCGGTTGTTCCAGTAATTTTGTCATAGCCTTTTCTCCCGATATCCGATTAAGGTTATTTAAAACGCGTTGGAAAGATAACTCAAATGGCTACAACTTTTCTTTAAATAGCTTCTCTCAATTCGAACGTTTATGTAAATGTTGAACAAAATTTAAATGTTTTAAGTGTTTTGGTGTCATTTACGTTTTGTTTAACTCAAACAAATAATTCATTTCAATATCAAAATGCAACCTTCATGTAGCGACCGCGAACTTTTATTTATATAAATTAGTTTTCTCGAAAAACGTGTCGCTAAAATGTTAACCCTAATTTTCTAGAGAAGCGCGTTCTTCTAGCCGTTATAATATTGAATTCAAATCTATTCGATCGAATCCAATCCCGAATAATAATTTTATTATCAATTTCGAATTTTTTTATTTAAATCCAGTTTTTATTAAATTCAAGCCCAATTATTTAAAATCCAACATTTCTGGTCCAATTTCATAAGCCCGGTTTAGTTTTAATTCTTTTAGCCCAATTCTTTTAAGTCCATTCAATTGTGTCCAAAACCGGAATCTATTTAGTCTAGCCCAATTAGAAAACCCTAAAGCCCAACAATTAGGCCCAATTACCCGTCTAGGGTTTTGTGCCCTAATTTTTACCACTATTCATACCCCACTCCACTCACACTCTTCACTCACTCTCCCACAAGCCAAACAGCCCCTGGGTAAGACATTTCTCCCGGTTTCAGCTCACTGGTTTAGCATCAACATCAATATGGAAACTTTTGATGATGCTAGAATGACAATTTCTAGCATCAACAACTTGTTGATTCCACAAATTCTATAGCACAAATCACCAACATTGCACTCACCAACTCACTGCTCAACTCCACCTCCACTGCCAAACCACCAACACCAAGTCCACTGCAAGACAAACCATTCTTCCCCATTAGCCACTGCAAATCCACATTCCAGTCACTCCATTCATGAAAACCGAGACCAACATGCCAAGCCATAGCCACCGAACCACCATAAAGCTGCAGCCCCAACTCGATGACCACCACCCAAGGTCACCGCCACCAACACCATCCAAACCCACCATCACCGACTGCCCAAACTCGCCCAAGATACCACCAACACCTCCTTAACCCTAAAACCGCAACCACCCAACAGCAACTCCACAACCAAGACCCCAAACCTCACTGCCCAAAGCTCAATCGACAACCATTTCACCCCAAATCAACACCCAAAAGCCGAAACCAAACCCAACACCTCACTGCCCAACCCGTCGCCTGAAGCCACCAAGACCACCATACCCCCAAAACCAAAAGAAAATCAAGAAATAGGAACCCCCCCTGTTGCCCTACCTGCACCGGCGCCACCACAAGTGGTGGCAGCCACCGATCGATGGTAGCGAAATGGAGGGATCTCCCTCTCGATCTCCTCTTTCTCTTCTCTGTTCGAATGAGAGGGAGAGAATGGGGAAATTTGTTTTATCATTTTGATTTTTGAAATTTACTTTAAGTCCTTAGTTTTGAACTGTTATTCATGTTAGCCCTATAGTTTAGGAAATATCATTTTCAGTTTTTAAGTTTTATTTATTTAAACTACAGTTTCATAAAACTTTCATTTTAGTCCCAAAATCTTTTACAGTCACCGTTTCAGTCCTAAAATTCTTATTTCCAGTTTTACTTAACTTCAATTTAGTCCCCAAGTTGAGGAATTATTATTCCAGCCCTTTAGTTTTATTTTCAGCTTTATTATATTTACAGTTTAACCCCTAACTATTAAAAGTAATTATTTCAGCTTTTAACTTTCATTTTCAGCTTCAAAAAATTTACAGTTTAGTCCCCAAACTTTCAAAAGTTATTATTTCAGCTTTCAACTTTTATTTTCAGCTTTAATGAATTTCCAATTCAGCCCTTAAACTTTATTTTATCGTTTTAAGCTATTTATTTCAGTTTCTATAATTTTCAATTAAGTCCCAAACTTTATTTTAACGCTTTAAAACTTTAAGAGTTTAAAATACTAATTCAAACTTATTTTATTTTGGCAAGACGAAACGTACAGACAATTAGGAAATTGAAGTTACTTCTCGCACCATTTTCACGAAACTCGAGATTTTGAGGTAGACTCGCCACCCTTAATTAATTTAAATTATAATTGCATGCTTTATGTGAATTTAAGTGATTTATATGCTTTATGCATAAGATGAGAATGTGTCATATGAGATATATGATATTGTTATGCTTGCCATAACTTATATGCTTAATTGCATGAGAAAGAAAGAAAGAATCTCTTATGAGATAAGAAGAGAATATTATGCATAACCGTGCTTTATATGCACGAGAAAGAAAGACTACCCACAGCCTATGATTTTAAAGAGCCTATGATTTTCAAAAAAATGAACCAAAGATGATATCACGTTGTATATTGCATAAGTGTGTATTAAATTATTCTGTAAATTAATTATTGGCGATCACTACAAGAAACTGCGGCTTCAGCGACGAATTTTTCCGTCGCTGAAGCCCCGAATTCCGTTGGTGATAACTTTCAGAAACGGAACGTCCCCGTCGGTAAAAACCGTCGGCAATACCCTCGACGCTAAACTTCAGCGACGGATTTGTATACGTCGTCGCTAGAAGGGCGTGTCGCTACTAGCGACAAGAAACGGTGTCGCTAATTAGCGACGGAAAAGTTGTCGCTAATTTGCAACGGTATTAGCTACAACTTTTCCGTCGCAAATTACCTACGGATTTAGGCGCGTTGGAAATTACCTACGGATTTTCCGTCGCTATTTCCGTCGCAAATTTGAAAAAAAAAATTGAAAAACTATTTAAATTAACTGCTACTGCCTTCAGCTACCTAGTGATACTATAAAGTCATTACAAGTACTAAATGTAAAATGATTCTGAAGAAAAGGAAAAGAAGCAAGATCCTAAGTGAGAATACTGAATGCTAGTAAATGGCTAAAGGCAAGCAAAGTCAGTGGAGAGTTTGAACAAAGTGGATATGTCCATTGTCATGTCAAATACTTCCAGGATGATACCGAAGATATACAATCAATTAAGAACTTAACAAAAATAACTAGCATTAACCTTATCAATTTATATTTCCAGGTTACACGATATAAAAAATAATAATCCCAGGTTACACGATAAGGAGTTGCAAAGAGATAAAGATCCATGCATGTCCAACTATGAGCATTGCTAACCTGAATACACCAAAGAATGAAATAAGTAAATAATGAAAGATGTGGTACAAATATTAACTAAATCTCATCAAACCACTTCTTTCATGCCTCATTTCCCCAATAAACTTGTACAGAAGATCAATAGAGATTAGGAGAAGACATGTCTTTCTAGCGTTTCTGTGACAGAGAGGAGCAGAAAGAAAATTATTGCAGAAGTTCCATCATTTTTTCTCGGAGATACTGCCATTTGTAGCACTAGACAAAGATCAACAACGCCGAACAAAATTTCAATTTAATCCATCTTAAAGGGGTGCCAGACAACAAATTTCAATAGCTTAAGGATATAATTAGGAATTGGAACCTTAACACCTATAACATCTAATGAAAAACAACAGAGGGAAAAATATATTCATGAAACTAATGTAATAGAACAAATTCACTAACTAAAAGTCGAAACAAAAAGAAAACCACCAAAGCTATCAGATATAGCGGTAATCTTATAAACCCACGGCCTTACATTAGCAAACCAGAATCGGCCAAGTTGAAGAAAAGTCTTATTAAAGCAATCAGTTCCAACCAAATACAGTTATGGTTTCCATCTTTATCCAGAATCCGGGCCTTAGCTTCGTTGATCACAATCAACTGAAATATAAAACACTATGCCGAATAATATGCCACACTCAGGATTTTGATAGAAATTTTCTTTTCTTTCTTGAAAAAACATCTCAATACGTTAATTTAGATGACAAAACTTTACAGTCACCGATACGCCCAACCCCTTACATAACAATGGCATATTCAAACAAGCAATTACTCATTGAAAACATAAAAAAATTGCAGATCTTACATTATTAAAAGTCCCTCAAGAAAATCCATTCAACCTCACAAAGACACAAACAAAGTTAATTAACATCCAGATTGCCTATACTACAACAATCGAATACTTGAACAATTTCCATAAATAATCCAAACCAGATCAATTTAGATAACAATATCTAACAATAACCAATACACCAAATGCACCCCCAACAAAAAAAAAAAAAAAACTTTAAAATGCAAATAAAGAATAAAATCAAGAAAACCAGTAATCAGACCTTGATATGGAGAGTGCCACCACCAAATTCAGTTTTACTTTTATTATGAAACTCCAACCAAGCACTGTTATTGTAAAAGCAAGCACCTTTCCACTGTAAAGAATTCTCGACTGCAGTGGCAGTGCCCACAAAAAAAAAAAAAAAAATTGGTTTATGCACAATCAACATAACACATTCCATAATAGCCTAAAAATTCCACCAATCCTGTCTACAAAGAATGCTTACTTGTTTAGATAAACAGTTGGCTGAAGCGTTTCTTCATCTCTGCTGATGCCTTAGTTTGTAAACAGAATTAAAAATCAAGGGCAACAAGCGCGTCAATTTTGACAACATTGGAGAAAATTAAAATCAAACCTCAATATATGTAGAATAGTCCAGAATAGAGATAGTTATATAGGAAAAACTTAACTACAAAAGAGTTTCACAAGAATGAATTCATATGTAAGATAATATTCAAAATTAAAGCATCTAGTTAGTTTGACAAACAAATTTATCTGTGACCCCATTTATGAATTACATTTTCCTTTACCACATTACTAGAAAAGCTCTAAACATTCCCATACCAAGATGATATGTTTTCATTGCTGGCAAAATAGATGATGCATGCTCTGCCAAAGCAAGACCTGCTCTCAAGATGGGAACAACCTGTAGGCCATAAATCGTCTGAACTAAATAATCTACAAGATAGGGGAAAAAATCACCTACAAGTGTTATGGATTTAATAGTAATTCATATTGCCTCTTGGACTACATTGTATTAAGGACTCGAAAGATTCAGAATGACCTACCAGTTGATTCTAAGCAAGTTTTATAAGATTGTTCGGTGATGCTCCACATCAGGTTATTAACGTCATGCACCAAATACTCGAGAAAACACCATAGAGTCAGGTTATGCAGCAAAAAAACAGGAAGAAACACCGGAGACAAATTCACAAGAGACACAAGAAAGGCCAGTGTCCAGATTTGTCTAAATATACTATATCAGAAATAACCATAAATCAAGGGTTGAATGCCTTGACAGCAATGGAAACATAATAAATGGGAAGAAAATATGCACCATTGCAACTGTTTTTTGTGGAGTCCTGTAGAGTTGCCATCCAGCCATCGTAGAACCCGTGCTAGAGAAACCACCAATTCTCTCCCCAGGCCGATGGAAAAGGGACATCAAGTTATCAGCTGCCCATGTTCCGGGCCAGTGTTTAGCAGCATTGATAGACAATATGGAAGCAGTATGAAATGTGACATTGTTGATACATCTTATACTAACTACAAACAGGGAAAAGATAATCTTATAAAGACAGACCATTTTTTCCATCATACAAAGAGAGCTGAGAAGAAGATAATCTCATTGATGTAGTTTGTCACATTTATCAACAATATGAGCTTTAGATAATAAAAAATTATAATTTCAGTCAAACATGAGAAAGTGAGAGTAAGGCCCTGTTTGTTTATGATTCTCAAATCAATTCTCAAATCAATTCTTATTTGCAACCACACATTCTTCAATAAAATAATATTTTCCATCACATCAATACTTTTTTCTTCTTTTTCAACCACACATTTCCCATCTTATCACTATTCAAAATCAATTCTTCCCCCAAAAATCCCTACCAAACAGGCTCTAAAGTGATATATCAAGGAAAATATCTTAAATTAGGAAAAAAAATGAAGCAGGGCGGAGAATCAGGGCCGAGTTTGGCTGAAGCAATGTTTCTTGGTCTGCTAAAGCTAGATTCGGTTTCCAAGCTTTTTACCCAAGACATTGCAGCTTTTGCTTCCTGAAAAGGTCTGGGATCACTTGATACACATATAATTCCCACCAAAGTGCCATCATCATGATAGAAAGGGGAGTTGGTCACATCAGCTACAAACCTATCCCCTCTCTTAGTTTTAACAGGAAACTGCCCAGTCCAACCTTCCCCTATTGCCACTCGATGCACTATGTCACTACCCACAGAAAAATCTCGAGTATCCATTAGTAGCTCAGTAACATCCTGCCCTAAAGCCTCTGCAGCTGAATATCCATAAAGATTTTCCGCACTTCTATACCTGTGAAATAGAATCATATTGGCAAAGATTTGTATATATATGAATCTTACATTGAAATGGTAACATTACTCAATAACTTCCAAGCACTAATTAATTTCCAAGAAGCTCTCAAGTTTGTTCATCAATGTATATGTAATGTGAACATTATTAAACACATTCAAATTGTTATAAATAATCCATTTTTGCATCCTTTTGAACTTATAAAAAGCAGGCATTAAGGATGTTTGGGCAGCATGTCTCTGTTGAGAAATGCTAAAAAACTGATTTTAAGCACGGCTAAGAACCAACACAATCAATCAAACAAAGACACAAATGAAACTTTCCAAGTTCAGTTCTATTGACTCACCAGTAAATAATCCGATAATTGAGATCAAATAAATGCACTGATTGCCGCATTGACTGAACCAAGGTTTTGGGGCCACCATTCGACCAACGCAAGCTGAGAGAAGTAGCTTGTACCTGAATAAAGACACCTGAACAAGGTTTTGGGGCCACCACATAGCAGCGGGCTCGACCAAGTACCTTCAAAAAAGACCGGCCCATCCAAATCCCAAAACCTGAGTCGTCGAACCACCGCCTATGCCACCCAGAAGCTCAACCTCTGTTCCTCCTTCGGCGAGGCATGCGATTCCGGCTTCTGAACTGAACATTTTCACTTCAGATTCAAATCGAATTTTAAAAACAAGAATTAATGTAACAAAAGAATGCTTACTTACTAAGAGGGGATGAGATTTCTTGAATTCCAGACATTTTCCTTTGGCAGATTCACCGAGTAGATTGAAATTTGAAACCCTACCTTTTGGGGTTTCTTGCGGGTTTCTCCAGAGATGGGCCGATTTGGCGTGAGCAATGGGAATGACAGAGTGGTTTGAGAGTTGGGTTCAAACAGAGGGAAATACAAAAAATTTAGTGGAAAGTGAGGGAAACAGAAAAATATTTGAGTGGGAAGTGAAAATTTAGCCCTTGTTTGCCCCCTATTATATCTCATTACATTACATTAAATTTTTCTCTCTCTTCATCTCAACCATACATTCATCAAATAAAATAATAATACACACAAATCTAAAACTTTTCAACCACACATCTCCCATCAATCACTATTCTAAAAATTTTCAACCCCCTAAAAATCTACAATAATGGGGGCCAAACAGGGGCTTAAGTAGGGCAATTGTTTATCAACGGATTTTTTACGTTGAAAATTATTTTATTCTTTTTTTACCCTTTCCAACAGAAATATTCGTTGGGGTTGTCATTGATAAATTATTTAATTTATCATTTAATTATTTTTTATTTTTTACCAACGGATTAGCAACAGAATTATACTATTTAATTTATCATTTAATTATTTTTTACTTTTTATCGACGAATTAGCAACAGAATTATACCAACCGAAAACTTTCGTTTGTAATTCCGTCGGTAATTTAATATATAATTTTTAAGAATAATAAAATAATAATCCGTTGGTAATTGCAACGGAAAATGTCCGTTGCTAAAATTCTGTTTCTGTTGCCTACTTTTCTAGTACTGGATGAGTCTACGTCCATTGCTAAAATTCTGTTTCTGATGCCTACTTTTCTAGTAGTGGATGAGTCTACCGAGTATTTCATTCGAAATACTCACCCCGTTATTTTAACAATATTTACAAATTTCGGAGGCGATCGTGATTGATGGGGCAGTGGTGGCATAAAATTTGATTATCCCAATTATTAAATTTTCGAATTTATGTATTGAAACATTGTTAACGTATTTTTCGTTTCCGCTATTCCAAAACATGATATTTAAATTTTGAAACAATTATCCTATCTGTTTTTCTTGCCGACGAAGTTTTTCAATTGCAAATGTGAGTTTAAAAAATTAGGTTATTTCCGCAAAATTGATTGACAAAATTAGGGCAAAAGACGATTACATGGCAATCCGGGTTTAACGGAACTCGGGGCGCTACACTTCATATGTGGAATTGAAAATGGAAAATGCTCTTGAATTGAATTCTCAGTACCATATCTTATGAGGTGAATTGACGTTTAGCTTTTCAGTATATTAATGTACAATTCCTTGTACGATTACAATGTAATCTCTGTCACGTGTTAGCATACTACCTTGTATATCATTCGTCCATTTTCATACCCATCGATTATTTTCATTCAATTCAAAATCACCAAAATAACAAATCGGTAGTACACTATTCATATATTTGCTTGACAAATCGGATTTTGTAAATATTCATTCAAAAATTCGGCTTACAGTGGAAACGGAAACTTCTTAAAAACAAAAACAGTCGACTTTTTTGCTTGATAAGTACGGGTTCTAAAATATTGAGTTAGGTTTTCAACGCATTTTGAATCACCTTAATCGGATATCGGGATAAAAGGTTATGACGAAAATATTGGAACAGACGCATAGTGGAATAGCCAAAACAATCGAAAACAGCCGACTTTTTGGCTCCATTTTTGGACCCATAAACATTCGAATTGAGAATGCACTATCTCTAGTAAAGTTGTAGCTCTTTAAGTTATTTTTCCAACGCATTTTGAATCAGCATAATCGGATATTAGGATAAAAAGGTATGACGAAAATACTGGAACAGACGCATAGTTGAGCAGCCAAAACAACCAATTTTTCGGCTCCATTTTTGGACTAGTAAACGTTAGAATTGAGAAGACGCTATCTCTAGTAAAGTTGTAACCCTTTGAATTACATTTTTAACGCATTTTGAATCACCTTAATCGAATGTCGAGATAAAAAGTTATGATGAATATACTGGAACAAACGCATACAACCGAATTACAGCCGGAAATAGCTGTATACAGCCGAATTTTCTGCTGTATTTCCGCTGTATTCAGCCGAATTTCCGGCTGTATACAACCCATTTTCCAACTGTATTTTCGGTTGTATACAGTCGAAAATATGGTCGAAAAAATGGCTGTATTGTTTGGTTTTATGTATGGAGTATTTGGTTTTTATTTGTTAGCTAAAAGGGTAATATTGTCTTTTTAACAAAACCATATTTTGTAATTGTTTTATTCATTTAAGGGCCTTTTTGTCTTTTAAACACCCTTAGGTCATTCTGGAAATATTGATTTGTGGAAAAGTCAAAATAGAATTTGGGCCCTTTGACTAGGTTATTTTTAAAAGAATCCCGAGCATGTTGGGCTGAACTGCAAAGTCAACTTCTATGTTACTTACAAGAATGTATGGTAAATTTTGGAACCCAATTTTGAGCGAAGTAGCATCATCTTTAGTTTAGTACAATCAAATCACTTAACTTTGAATTGCTTGCAAATTCAATCACTTTGTCAACCGACGTAAATTTAAGGGTAATTAGTAGAAATGGTCCCTAACGTTTACATTCATTGTTAAAATGGCCCCTATCGTTTTAAATTTGGCATTTGTACCCTTATTCCAAATGTTTGTTGCGGAATTGGTCCTTCCATCCAATTCCGTTAAATCAACCGTTAGGAAATTTAGAATGTTTTGCCAATAATTGTTGAAAAAGGGTAAATTAGTCACTTCCCATATTTTTTTCTCTTCTTAAAATTTTTCGATGAATATAAGGGTAATTATATTACCACCACCAAAATTACTAGGTGCACCACAAATTTTAATTTTTTTTCTTATTTACTCAAATAGCCTTAAGTAACTTTACATAGTTAGGGTAAATATACTTTTAATTATTCACACCACATTATAATGATATAATCACACCACAAAAACAAACCTAGTTTATTCTTCTTCTTTCTTTTATTTTATTGCGAATCCATAGTATCAAACACGGGTAAGAATTCATCATAGAAACGTATTGTCAAACTTGATGGAAGAGTCCATGGAAACCTCAATCTCCTCATCCGCATTCATTTTTGTAAATTTCTGGACAAAAATCAGTTAGACAATCAGTTTCCATGTAAAAAGAAATAAAGAATTTACAAAATTTCTGGGCACATCATATCAGAAAGTCCATTTTATTTCGATTTACAAAAATAAAAGAACTCATGGATTTCTGGACTTTGGCAGCCAGGTTTTGTCGTGGTGGTGGCCATGTCGGTGTTACTATTGTCAGCAAGCAGTAGTGGAAGCTGCAGCCACAAGAAAATAAAGATAGCAGTATGCAAAACCAAGTTCATTTGCGTAATCTGTGGCAAACTTTGTTTTTGCATAGTCATGTAATGAATTAACTCTTCGTTTTCCACCTTAAAAAGAACAGATTTGCTTTCTTGTTGAAATTGCCGACAGCGGTGACAAGAAGTTGGATCGACTCACGGCAAATTCAGCTAGCTCCCGATTGAACAGATTTTTCTCCCAGAATTTTTAAGTTTATTCATCCAAATTTAGACAAACTAAAGTAAAAACAAAGCTTTGAAGCTGAATTGGGAAAGATTTAACGTAGTTCAATGTCTGGTACAGTTTTAAGCCTATAATTCTTATCAATGTAAATTTCAACTAAAACAGAAGGAAAAAAAATCCAAAAGCTTTCCCTCTAGCAGTTGATTCTCCATAACAGTCACCTGAACAGCTTATAAAAAGTAGTAATGTCACCAACAAAAACAATGCCCTCACAATGTTCTCGCCTAAATGTTAGAAGACGCAAAGCTCCAATTGGGCGCCTGGAGGTAGCTCTGCCAGCTTTGGTGTTGCACCGAGTACCCGTTCCATATAAAAAGCGAACTTCAATGTTCCTAATACTATAACCAACCATCATAAGCCAATAAAGCAGCTTGGCAAGTTCCGGGGCACTTGTCTCAGTCACACTAGTCTGCAAATGAACAAAGGTTGGTGGTAGAAAATACTAAGTGGGTCAAACACCGCTGGGTGGTTGTGATTGGGGTTGTAATGGATTACAAATGAGTTGTTGGATGATTCATCAAAGCTGAAAGGGTAATTATATTACCACTACAAAATTTACTAACTACACCACAATTTTTTATTTACTTAAATGTCCTTAAGTAAAATTACATAATTAGAGTTTTAATATATTTTAAATTATTGGTACACCACAAATATAAAACCTAATTTCATTCTTTCTTTTTCGTTGACATCTCATTGAAGAACAGCTAGAAGGTAAGAATTAAAGTAACAGATTTTTATTTTATTTTTTTAAAAAAAGTCATATCACATTAGCCCGAAAATTGAATGACACAGATATGCTTATAACCAAAAAGACTAAAGAAATTATCTCCAATACACACAAAAAATAAATAAATAAAAATAAACAAAAGAATAATGAAAAATAAATTTGAAGAATGCCCAGAAACCCAGAAATACAGTAACAGTCCAGAATCTCCAGATTAACCGCACTTGCATACATAGATAATATGCTTATATGCAAGTAAAAAACAATTCCATGGTAAATTTGAGATGCCGTGTCCTCCAAATTTTATTAAAATATTTGACACTTTCAATTGTACTCTTTAAGTTAATTAAATGCACAATCTTTGCTGCATCCATTTTTCAATGTTGTCCAAAGATTAAAGAAAACATATTTTACTTTTTTTAGTTTTTTGGTTGACTAATTACCTAACATATGTGTATTATAGGCAGGGGAGGGGACAACATGAATACTGTTTCTTGGCACCTTCCTTCGCATTTTGGTGGGCATAAGCGAAGGTTTTGGGGGCTCAAAACTGTTAAGGAAAATCATTTTGCAATGCAAAGAGATGTTAGTTATGATTCCATTGTGGATTACACTTCATCTAGCCAGTGGAATAACTTCTTACACTGTCCAATCTGGCATACCGAACATGCTAATAGAATATTGATGAAAATATCGAAGATATTATATCTTTATTGTTGGAATTTCAGCAAGTATTTGGGACAGAACCAAATAACAGAATAGGACATTTTGAAAGATATCAGTAAGCTTAACCTGTGGCCTTTGGTTGAGCTTGATCATGCAAATCATGGGTGGTTTGATCAATTTTGGGATGAATGTTAAGATTTTCTCAACACCTATGATTTCCCATTCCATTATTCCAATCCTTCGTGTTCTGTAAAAATGCTGGAGAAGGTGTATGATGAATATCTTCAGCTGCTGTAGGAAAAATACAACATAATTGGCCATATGTTCAGAAAATAGTATGGTACTTTATGAATATTTTTCCCATGATTTTGATCAATATTTCGCTTTAATTATTTGTAATTAATGCATTTGCTAGTTTTCATATACATACTTGTCTTAAATTATTATATATTTGAGGCGACAACATAAATCCTTTTTTCTGTTGTATTGAGTCTGTTCTATAAATTTCACAAAAAAATTTCAAAACAATGGATCTTAAAATATATACAAATGGAGTCTGTTCTATTTCAATATGGAGGTTTTGCAAGTGCAGGTGCATCGGGTCAAGGATCTATGGTTTCTTTGGCACTAATAATAAGTCCAACAGCACCAGAGATCCTGAACCTACTAGATTTAACGGCTGGACAAACGGAATAGTGAAAAAGGATTAACTTTGCAAAAGAATGTAGAAATAGGGTTGTAAATGCCGAAAATTCAAACAATAGGGATGATTTGCACAATAATCCTAAACGATAGGGATGATTTGTGCTAATTACCCTAGATTTTTAGAGAATAAATTATAAAAAATGACTTTTATTTGAAAAATGTGTAATTAAAAAATAAAAAAATTAATAGTTATGGGCACACATACAAAATTATTTTATTAAAAAAATTGTGCTTAAAAAATGAGTTCTCCAAGAATCTCTACCAAACAGGTACTATTAGTTTTAATGTCCCGATCAACATATTATGTTAGTCAAATTGACAGGAAATGGATGGAATGGCTAAATTTGCAAGCAAATCGAATTTGGATGATTTGATTGCACGAACTGAAAATGTATGACCTGATTGCATGAAGCCATGAACTGAAAATGTATGACCTAAATACAACTTTATTTAAAGTTGAAGGACTGGCAGTGCATATATATGTTCTTACCCGTTTTAAAAATAGTAAAAACTTCTTTTCTTGTTTCAGTTTTCCGTTTTGAGTTTTGAAATCATTTTGAATTTTGTGTTTTGGGTGTCTATTTTAAAATTGTTGAAAATGTGTTCTTTTTGTCATTTTGAAAAATTATTTCAAAAACTCAAAATTGAAAATTTTGGCCAAATTATAACTGAAAACGCTCAGAATGACAAATTTGTCGTTTTTAGTTTTCTTTGTAAATTTTAAATTTGTTTTCAAAAAATGCGTTTTCGAAAATAAGAAAGAGAAAACGTGTTTAAAAAAAATCGAAAACAGAAAAATGACTTGAAAACAGCAAAGAGAACATCCCTTATTTTCTAGAACATATTTTCTCGTAAGCATTGATTTTATGCTAAGAAAAAAATTGTTACAAATTTTGTAGTGTAATTTAATTATTAAAAGTTTATATATTATAAAGTTGAAAAGTGTTTGTTCAATTGTTCTAGTTAACAAATCGATACAAATACATTTTTAGAATAATTTAATAAAAATGAATAAATACGTAGAATAAGGAAATATTTACTTTTACTTCTTTTATTAGTCATTTTTTTGGGTTTTTAAATTAAAAATCAGTTTAGACAAAAAAAAAAATATTGTTTATGTAAAATCGCCTTATGCGAAAAGATAAACAAATGATTTTTTCTTTAAACTAAAAACAATATTCTTAATCGCCTTTAAATTAAGTAGTTTTCTTCTTAAGAAATCGTGATTCTCTCCAACTTATCCACTAGTTTGAACCAAAAATATGCATTTGTTTTCATTAGTCATAACTATGAGACTTAATGTTCAAGACAAAAGTTAGATGCACTGAAGGTACAAGTGCAAATAAATAATCTATTCTATATCTAATACCTTAAATTTCCAGACAAGTTCCTACCACTTGGTGGAGGTATTGGTATTGAGGACCCGTCCCTTCTTTTTGCCTACCTTCTGCACAAAGTGTTGGATATATTAATAGTAAAGTGCAAGAAAAACTTATCAATAGATCGAGTCTCATAACAGCACGATGTCCTAAAGCAAAATTGTCCGTCGATAACTGTTGCGACCTCTGTGGACAATCACCTCCAGGATACAACGATCAAATAAACCAATTGTGCAGCAATCACAAAAAGTTTTCATAACTCTCAAGTGTACTCCAAAAAATATGAAAAGATAATTTGAGTATAAATTTTTTATTGTATATATGAAGAGACAATTTCGTTTTTGGTGTAGTAATATTCTAATGAACATATGCAAGTTTATATAGCCAAAAAAATGAGGTAACTGCCTATGAACCAATATTTAGTTGCAGATTTAATGGCCAATGGTAATGGGTTGTAAATACTGGACAGTTAAAACAATCATGTTTTACTGGCTAGTTGACCCATTAAATAATTCTGAAAATAATTAAAAAATAATAATTATTTTATTAGAATCAATACCCAAGGCTCAATCAAAGACTTTTTAATATAGTGCGTGAGACGTGACTCGAACCCCTGACCTCCTACACAGATTTCACATTTTTCATTAGTTGGGCACTTCATCTTAATTAATTATTTCTTTCACATATTATATTTATTGTATAAATATCTAACACAAAGAACGTATTTGGCTTCACGTACTCCTTAGTCGCATGTTGTTCTAAAAGCAAAAAGAGGCATTAATACTTAAGAGATATTCAAGCACTTTGAATCCAAAAAGAGCTGAGGCAATATAAACCGCTATCTTTCAAGGCCATGAGTGCTTGGACAAAGAGGGATCGTTTGGAAATGGCATTCCTAAAATGACAAACTTCTATTGGATGCTCGTAAATAGCCCGAACGTTGGCCTACTTTGCCTTTTCTAACTCGAATCAACCAATTGTAACTGCATAAAAATTAAAAAGTAAGAAAAATATCAAAATACAAAAAATAGAATGAACACTTCAGATATGAAACTTGATAAATCATGATATTGGGTCAACACCTTGAACTCGGGGACCACGTCGCCATCAACAGTTTGCTACCTCTCCCTGGCCCAGAACCGGCCACTATTTGATAAAAGTAGGAATGCCTCATATGAAGGGTGAATGTGGACCCCAAGGGTTCATGCGGCACCACTTCTTAGAGTTTTTTCCCTCCAGACTAGAGGCTCTGGATTGGAAAAAGGTTTGAAAGACATGAACTAGCATATCTTCGTCAAGATGGACCTCCTTCCCAAAAAAGAAAGCCCCTGTCAATTGACCCTATGCGTTCTAGAAAAGTTGGGGGAGGGGCTAAATTATCCTACCTCAACAGAAATCTAAAGAAGGGATGTAAAGGCAATTGCATATACCTAATGAGTATAGCTTTGCTCATAGTTGTGCAACCTTCCCTAGGGAAGCAAGCCCCCCTCATCCGATCGAGACACAAGAAATTCTATGGTGTCTGGACCCTGAAAGTAGGCTGGCCTTGAAATTTTGAGGCATTAGGCAACTATTTATTATGAGATCCTTATACATAAATTTTTATAAGCGTAATAAAATTAAATAGTTAAATAAATACCATATAAGTAGGAATTTTTTTCCCTCTGAGGCCTCCAACTTTGAAGGCCCAATTGGAGGCCCTAGGTAATGGCCTTAGTTGCTATGCTCTAGGGCCGGCTCTGAAAGTCTCCCTAATCTTAACCAAGTCATCCTTAATAGTC
The DNA here is from genome assembly GCA_035079005.1 of Fraxinus americana. Classification (NCBI taxonomy): domain Eukaryota; kingdom Viridiplantae; phylum Streptophyta; class Magnoliopsida; order Lamiales; family Oleaceae; genus Fraxinus; species Fraxinus americana. The sequence goes on from CM068725.1 coordinate 25,416,223, forward strand.
CCAGATGGTATACTTATAGGCCCCACTTAACACTATTATCAATGGGCCCCTTATGCATTATTCAAGGAGAAAATTACCATAAATAAGGTGTTTAGTTTTGACTTTTAAAAAATCAGGTTTTTAGTTTATTTAATCAAAAATCAGGTTTTAATTTTACCATTAATATTAATAATAATATTTTTAAATTAAATTAAATATATACCCACCCTACTACCTACCCCCCACCAACTTCATTTAAATATAACATCTATACAAACCCTAATTCATTTCACACCTCCTCCCTCTCTCACCTGCCGCCGCCGCCACCGCCCGCCGGCGCCGCCGCCTCCACCCTCCTCTCCCCCTTCTTCTTCCCCCCTTCCCCTCCCCCTCCCTTTCCTCTCCCCCGCAGATCGCCGCCCCTCCCCCTCCCCCTCCCCTCCCCCGCCCTTCTCCCCCCCTCCCCCCTGTTTCGCTGCTGCAAATCGCAGCAGCAGCGGGCGACGCCGCTGCTGCGATTTGCGGCCGATCTGTCTTCTTGCACGCGTCGCAACGTGCAAGCACGTCAGCTGACGTCGCGAAGCTGTGGCTGCTGCCGTCGGTCTTCTTTATTTTTATTTTTTTTTCTTCTTCTTCTTCCTACTATCAGATCTTGGGTTTTTGAGATATGGTGATATTGGGTTTTTATTCATTCTCAAATCGCATTCTTTGCGATTGCAGCCGACGATCTGTCGTTGCACGTTCTGTAAAGCCGTCAGCTGGTCATGAAAAGCTGTATTTCTTGCCGTCGGTCTTCTTTATTTTTATTTTTTTTTCTTCTTCTTCTTCCTACTATCAGATCTTGGGTTTTTGAGATATGGTGATATTGGGTTTTTATTCATTCTCAAATCTTGTTAGTGATTTGCACATTGTGATTTTTTTGGAAATGAAAATGGTGAGGTGGTGATTATTTTTACGTTTTGGTGGTGTTGGAACTGTTGTGGCGATGGTTCTGTGTTGTTGTGACGGGTCGAAGGCGTTGGAGGTGGCGATCGCGAGTCTCTGTGACCTAGGTAGGTGTCTGTGACCTAGGAATTGTGTCTGTGACTCGTTGAAATAAAGTTTAGGTGACTGTGACCTAGCTATTGTGGTTCTTTTTGGTATCTGTGACCTTACTACTGACCTGTGACTTCGAAATTGATAATTTGTAACTTAAAAAAGGAATCTGTGACCTTAATTTTTTTCATCTGTGACCTCGAAATAATCTGTGACCTATAAAATTTTAAATCTGTGACCTCGAAATAATCTGCGATCTACAAATTTTTTTATCTGTGACCTCGAAATAATCCGTGACCTATAAATTTCTTGATCTGTGACCTCGAAAAGTCGCCGGATCGGAGCAGTCGCCGGTCGCCGGATCGGAGCAGTCACCGGTCGTCGGAGTAGTAGCCGGAGCAATGGTGGTGGGGTGGGGTGGGGTGGGGTGATTTTATTATATTACAGTTAAATATTTAATTTAATATAATAATTATGAAATATAATTAATTAGTTCAAAATAAAACCTGATTTTTACAATTTTAAACTTGAGGACTTGATTTTTAATTTTGGTAAAGAAAATGCCTGATGCATAAACTTTTCCCTTATTCAAGCACTATGAGGCCCCCAATTGCATCTCTAATTCGCTCAATAGGGACAATATCCGTGATGCCAACCTCCACACATATCAGCCTCATATCAACACTTCCATATGAACCCTCAACACTAGTATTCTTAGAACTAGAGGCTATTCTAACGTATTTGAGGTTTGATGATGAAGAAAAAATGAAAAAAAAAAGATGAAGAATGTAGTTTCAACAGTAGAAACCATACCTAAAATAGAAGTTCATCGAAAAACAAGTGCAAAGTCGCCGGAAGAAAAAACACAAAGTCACCAAAAACTGCTTGAAGAATTTGAAAGTTTTAAAATTTCTAATTAAGCAAATGTAAAAAGCCATACAAATGGCTAAGGCACCCTTTTTTATAGGCACAGACGATGAGCGTAGCCATTGGATCAACAAGGTTTGATTTGGGATGTCCATCTGTACAATCAATCTAGGTTATCGGAGGTGAAAATGTGCCTCTTCAATTTTGAATAAAAGGCCAAGGCCAAGATTGATGAGTGACACTCATGCATGCATGCACGCGTTAAAGTGTGTCGCCTCGAATAATATAATTGCAGCTTATCATTGCGCATTAAATGTACACATAACGCATGCATTGAAACCACGCAGTGCCTCCGTTGTTGATTCTTAGGAAGATGCAACATCTCAAATCATTTGTCACGCATCCCATTAATGTCTTGTCGTGTCAATGCCTCACATTTTCCTGAATTCAGTACTACTAATACTAGTTCTTCTTCATAGGCTCGTCCTCACGTAAGGCCTCGCTAATTCAACAAATTCAGCTTTTATCAAAAGTTGCCAAGTTTCACATACTCGTCTTCATGCAAAGGCCCCGAACAGATTCGAACTAAACTGGACCCGAACTGAACGGTTCTTCTTAAGTTGATATCCGAACGTGTATTTGAATCGAAAACATTCGGATTTAGTTCGGTTCTCGGTTCTATACCAAGAACCGAATAAGAATCGAATCTCCCTAATTTTTATTTTATTTTTTATCTTAAATAAGTCAAATTATTTTATTTTTTTAAATAAATTGCTAAGTAAATAATTTAGTCAAATCCCAAAATATGATTTTACAATTTCTAATTTTCAACCAAGCACAATTTAATTTTTTTTATGGAAAAACCCAATTTAATTAAATTGACCTAAATTTACCAAAATTTCTTATTTTACCGTAGTGTCATTTCTCATCTTCCTCTTCTTGTGATTTTAATAGTTAAATATATGAAGAACTCAATAATTAAAGAGATGTGTAAAAGATATCATAAGATTGGACTACGTAATATTGTGAGAGATAAGATTGAATATGTCATAGTCGAATTAATGTAGCATTGTAATATAAAAAATAATTATTGTACGAAACCCCAATCGAATCAAACTGAACTGAATGGAACCGAACCCAAATGCCTGTACATTGGTATTTTTAAGGCAATGTTAGTGTATCAAATATTAATGAGAAACTAAATTATTATTGTGAGAGTTCGGTAAGTTTTTATTTAACATAATAATTAGTAAAATTTGGAACATCCTTATAAGGTTGGAAATTGATTTGTGAAAATATTTTGGTCATATTTCATTTCTTTTGACTTCTAATTGCATCCAATTGACCCTTAACATTTTCGAATTTTCATCATGAGTTTCAACACAACTTTTGAGTATTTACACTATAGTTTCCAAACTTTAGATTTTGCTCATTTTTCGTAAATGTACTAAATGTTTATAGTCTTAGGTCCAAATAAATATATAAAATATACTTATCAATAGTGAAAGAACCGACTTCAACTACGCGTACAAATGCTTATTTCATATGGGTTGTTAATTTTTCAAATGAATAAACGTGATTATTTGTAAGTACTTGTTGATTTCAATGTGAGACTTGAATACAAAATGCACTCTTGAAGTGATCTTCTAATTCCTACAGGTAAGAGATACAGGGTTGAAAAGAAAAAGTTTGAGCTTGATGGAAATCACTTAACTATCGCACTAACAATGCAATGAGCATTACATTGTAAGGACTCCAGACACCGCATATCTCCACATTGGTATGATATTGTTCACTTTGGGCCTGAGCCCTCATGAATTTTCTCATGGGCTTTACCTCAAAAGGCCTCATACCAATGAAGATATTTGTCCATCCTTATAAACCCATGATTCTCCCCCCTTCTAACCGATGTGGGACTTTGGTTGCATACCCAACAATCCTCCCCTCAAACAAAGGACCACCGAGCCTCCCCTCAAACGACCATCCATCCGTCCACTCTTTACCAACTAAGATTTTCCACTCAAATGCTTTGGAGGCACACGCCTTCGTTACATGGAATACCACCTGTCTTGAGAGATTGCTCTATCCAGGTCAACGCCTCTTCATCGTGTTGGGATCATGACACGTCTATGAAGCATCTGGAGCACACCGCTTGTCCAATAGATCTCATCCACGGATCACATCATGAGAAAATCAAGGCTCACCACCTTCGTTCGGCATTTCGAGGAATTCATCCACATGGCTAAGTCTGGGTTTGGCTCTGATACCATTTGTAAGGACTCTGGATACCACATATCTCCACATTGGTATGATATTGTCCACTTTGGACCTAAGACCTCATGTATTTGCTCTTGGGCTTTGCCCCAAAAGCCCTTATACCAATTGAGATATTTGTTAGAATTTATCTCAATTTTATCGAACATTAATTGACATAAACTCAACTAGATAGAAGAAACATGCAATTCAAGACTTCATATGTACGTTTAAGTTTTAATTCCATTGGCCACCACTGACGGAAAGCTTGATGTAACAAAACAAATATCAAAACAATTGTGCAATGTAAAAGAGGCTAAAAACACATTTATACTTCGAAGTTATCACGTTAATTATTTGGTGTCACCAAAAGTAATTTATTAAGGCATTACCGATTTTATAACTGAAATATTACTTGAAGGAACAAAAAGGATTACATGTGAATGGTTAAAGAATCCGTAACTTTAGCCTGCGATGATGACAAACAATTTTCATCATGAGTATGTGATCCTTGTCATTAAGAAGATACTATGTCTTAATGTTGGTCATGATAGAAATTTCTGACTTAAGTTCACAAAAGCATATGAAATTAACAAGCACAGATGATAATGTTTAACAAAAATAATCTTGCTAGTTTATAATTAAGCAACAACACATACTCGTTATGAATGTGGAACATGAACGATAAAGTGAACGAAAGTTTTGAAAGCATACGATGACATAAGTTACTCAAGATTTTTAAAAATTTAATCTCATTGGCCATTCTTTATAGAAAGGAGATGATTGCATAAATGAATAGATATTAGATTTTACGAGGCATCAATTGCTAACATTAACATTCAACATTCAAACTTCTCTCTATTTAGATTTGAAAGAGGTATTTCTAGTTATCGTGTTTTTTTTTTTTTACAGTCAATTGTTTTGGAGTTCGTTCATCAGTTTTTTCGTAGTTTCTTGCTTTTATATCTCCTTCTATTTTTTTAGTTATGTTTTAAAATATACCAAATGCACTCCAATATAATTTTTCAATCTTTGTTATAAAACCAATTTTCGAGTATTGAAATCTGATATACAATGGTGAATAATGCTTATTGGACAAATTGATGAAGGGATAAGATGGTGTGATGATAATAATTAGGTATTGTGTTTTTTCAAAAGAAGTTGATCTTGAAGCCCGATGTTGAATTATTGTAATTGATCTCTCAAAATATAGGAATTAGATTCTTGTTGTTGATGAATTTGATGATACTATTGTATAAGAAGAGACAAGATAGGTTTTTTTTTTTTTTTTGTAGCTCTATTTTATCTATTTATAAGAGCCACAAAATAGGTCAAAATCGTATCCAATTCGGTTTCCAAGAAAAATTTGAATCGCGAAATGAAACTAAAGATCCGTCTGTGGAAATCGTGCCTGTGCACTGGTAGAACCACAATGGTTCTTGGGTTGGGGAAAATAAAGTGGCCCTTGCTGGTAACATTTTAGTTAAATAAATTATGAATTCCCATTACAGTTATTATTTATTTCTTTTATGACAAATCCATTTTTGCCAATCTATTCTTTACTTTATCATATCTTAGCACCATAATTTTTTTTTAAAACTATCAACGCATTTTAAAGAATATGTAAAAATAAAAATAAAAATCTTCTAATTTCTCTTATATTTTTAAAATTATCACTCTTTTTATTTTCATTTTTCTTAACTATAAAACTCTCTCCATCGATTTTAAACACATTGAAAAAAAAAAAAAAATTGTTTTTACGTTTATGAAATTAATAATTTATTTCTTATTTATGTAACTAAGAAATAAATATTTCAATATACATTTAATTATTTCAATAATATACTAAATTTCATTTTTCAATATATATTTAATTTATTAATTAGTTGAATAATTTGAACAATATTATCAGTAGTTATTTTGTTAGTTATGAAGAATGTACATTGGACATGTCATTTTTCAAATCCCCACAAGGGCATACACATTATGTTTGACAATAACAGAATTAAGATAATGAAATTTGTTTTCGTCGCAAATTTCAAAACATATATCTTATTAACATCTATAACAGAATAAATTTTGTGGCTACATTTGAAAATCAACATAATGATATGTTGACACAATTTTAAAGTTAAAAAAGAAGGAAAAAATAATTCAAGTGTCTGCATAATCATTAAGGGTAATTATATTGCCACTACAAAATTGACTTGTTACACCACAATTTTATTGCTTACTTAAATGGCCCTAAATAAAATTACTTAATTAACCTTACTTTTAAATTTACTTTCTAACATCAAATAATTTTCATTGACACCACAATCATTAAATTAACTAATTTTTAGTATATTTATCCCATGAAATAATTCATTGTTCCACCACAATTATAAACCTAATTTTTTCTTTGTTCTTTATCATTTTTCCCCAAATCTCGTCTCATAACGGTTAGTTCTCCGTTTCAAAGGAAAAACTAAATCTTCAATCAAAATCTGGGTTAATCTATGAAGAAACTCGTGGGGTTCTGAAGATTTTCTTGGATCTAAAATCTGTCAAGAAAAGAAGAAGAAAATCTAAAATCTATTACGTTTTGATCTTTGTTTTAAGTTTAATCCACTGTTTCTCTGTTAGTAATCAAATTAGGTGCCGTGGGTAGATTTTTTCTGGTAATTAAATGAATTTGTTGTTTGATAAAAAAAAAAAAAAAAAATTCTTCCCCAAATCTCAACAAAGCAGGGAGTTAATATTATTAACTAATCCTATATCAATTATTTCTCATCTACAAAATTTTTTATCAGTTAATTTCTTTTTAATCAATTGTTTAAATATACAATTAAAATGGATGCCACTGGTAAACTGATGCTATCTTTGACTTAATTGCATTTAATTTTTTCATTATAGCGTAAGCAAATCTTGGAATTGTTAGCAAAAATAATGTGTGAGGCGATGTGGATCTGAAAATGCAGCAGCAGTTCCAGAATATATCTATACACGCAGACAAATATATCATATATGTATTTGTATTTGTATTTATCTGTCTTCTCTCCAAACACAACACGCACAGTTGGGGTTGCTTAAGGTTGGTTTTGGATGTTTTGATGGAAACCTTGTCCAAGGACTTTAGCAAAGAGATGACAAGATAACATAATATGGGAAGTGGTTGAGAAATTGAAGATTAACCTGATGAGTACACCACAATATTGAATATTGTATTATTATTATTTTATTTTTTTTGTTTTTATTGACTTAGGGGTATCATTGTAAATTTATTGTGGTGTATTTAGAAAAAAATATATTTTAATTGTGGTGTGATTATAATGTGGTGTAATAATTAAAATTTGTAGTGGTAATATAATTACCCTAAACTTTGTCAAGTTTTATTGCAATGTTTTACTGGGCAATCAGAATACCACCTTGTTTAAACCATTAGTTTGGAGATAATATATTTTTTTATAATTTATTTATTTGTTTATTATTGTTATGCAAATTGTTTGTCGCTTCGAAATGGGATCCACCTGTTCAATTATATTGTGGGGGTCGAGGGAACAACTCTCTCGTGGGGTTCGAGGGAAACGCCCCTGGCATGGATCGACCTAACCGTTATGTATGTCTAGAATGAAGCACGATAACTTTAAAAAAAAAAAAAAAAAATTGAAGACTGTATACAAATTTTTTTTTAAAAAAACCACTCCTCAATGTGCGGAGCATTTGACTCTGCACAGTGCGGAACCTTCACTTTTTTTTTTCTTTTTACAGTCGTCAGTTTTTTTTTTTCCTTATTTTTAACTTGCTAACAATAATCAATGACAAAATCATTTATATCTTGTATATACGCTTTTACTTTAGTGACTGAAAAAAATATAAATGATATACATGAGAAAAAAAGATATTTTACAAAAATATCAACTGCAATGCTTTTCTAATACGAAAGATTTGTGAAGAAAGAAGATATTTATAAAATTTCAATTGCAATACCAATTAGTCAACAAAAAATGGCTGGTGTAGCAAAATTAGATAATGAACAGTGACAAATCAGTTTAAGTGTGAAACGGAATGTGCAAAACTGAATAGTACTTTGGCCATCCTCTCTTTTATAGTAGTAGTGATAAATAAAATAATGGAATAGATTTTTGGAATGGTAAATTTGGATTTTGGACGGATTTTTTTTTCGGAAAGAATGAGTTTTTGAAGAGTAAATTTTGGGAGAATATATGGTAAAAAAGTAAGGAAAAAATTTGAATTTACGTGAATTATATTTTATTATGAGAATGTATGGATGAAAATAAGTACTAAAAAAGAATAGAAAGAATGATTGTCAAATAAGGGCTTATGGAGCCGCTATTTATATCCACCATTGTTATATATTTCTCTCACTCTATATATAATAATTTCAGCGGAAAACTCAAATTCTTATTTTGATAATCATAGTAGAAAAGATGCCCATTAACGTTTTTAATTCAAGAAAATATAATCACAACATAAAATTCAAATAATATGAAATGAAATTTCTTACTAATATTACTTCAATTCAAAAGACACGTTATCAAATAACTTAAGGGCCTGTTTGAGACTCTTTGCTTGGTGTATAATGTATTTTAGAATACTTTTTTGAGTTGTGTGCAATATTATTATTGAAAAATGTGTGGTTGAAAAGAAGATAAAAAATGGGGATCAAATAAGGGTTAAACATAAATTAAGAATTATTCACAAACTGAATTCATCAAACCCACAATAAAAGATAATCATTCATTTTCCAAGCTCTTCTTCATATATTCATATGTCTGTATGTATTTGCTCTAATGATATCTCTTCTATTATTGTTATTTTGACTTTATTTCTTAGAGAAAAACATCTCTTACAAAACTATTCACTTACAGAAGCCTAAACTTCCCAAAATACCCCCTCAAGCATAATTTGCAACTAGAGCCACTATAAGAATATAAAAACTTTCAATTTAGTCCCCGAAAATTTATGAACGCAGAATCTTTGATAAATTTAACTCTAAATATTATACAAGACTTTATTGATCTAAGAACTACAACATATAGTATATTAAATTACCAAATAGAAGATTTAAAAGCACTCTTTACAGAATATTTAGATCCAAGATTGAAAATAAAAAATGCCTACATAGATAATCAAGCAATCAAAATTGAGAAAGAAGTACAAAAGAAAATTTTTAATCTAGAAAGAAGAACTGACTAACTAGATATGATTATCGAAGAAAAAACCTTGATAAAAGATAGTCAATTTTATGCATTCTATTGTAACCTCTTAAATACTCACTTAGGACCACTTACAAAGTTATTAGAACAAGAAAAAGCTTAGAAAACTTCCGATGTGTACTCTGGTGCAAAGTCATGTAACGAACCTAAAATAATAATGAACATAATGGATGAAGAAAATATAATTGAAGAATTTTTGAAAAATGTCGAAAATATAAGAAACTAAGTTATCCTTATTTACCTAAAATAGTACAAATGAAAGTTTTGAATATGTACACAAAAGATTGGAAAATCTAGAATATAATATACAAATAGGTAATGCTCTTTTAGATAAAAATCTTAAGGGAAAAGATATGATTATAATTAATCCACCTCAAGATTATAGGATAACACAAAAAGATAAAGATAAAAAAAAGTTTATGAAATAAAACAATATATGATTACAGATGTTGAAAAATTAGAACAAAAACTCTTAGAATCTACTGGTGAAGAATATAATGAATATAAAAAAACAATTAGAAGAATTAATTGAAAAAAATAGAAAATATAAAAATAAACACCAATCCATCATCTAGTCATAATATAAAAACAGAATTTAATAGTAATGAAGAATATGAAAATCCTTATTATACACCAATACCTATTAAAGATGGTATTAATCAATATAGGAAAACACATAAAAGATACGCTAAAAATATGAGAAAACAATCGATAAAAGAAATAAATCCAATGAAATCTTATAATGAACAAATCCATACAACAGGAATATGGTTAGATTTTGATTGTGTAGGTAAAGATAAAGCTATTGAAATATGGATAAAAAGTACAGACTTAATTATACAATTTAACAAATGGGAAACATATAGAGCCTTTGAATTTATAGAATATACATTCAGAGAAATTATATCTGAATGGCAGAGAAAACTACTAGAAAACATAAGGAAAAGAATAAAAAATGGTATAGATACAATTGAAGCAATAGATAATAGAAATTATTTAAATGAACAAAATATACAAGAAGTATTAAAAATATTTGAAAGAGCCATAAGAACAGAATACTTAGGACACAAGTTTATAGATGACGAAGAAGCTAGAAAACAAGAGGAATATAATGAAGGAACTATAGCAATGAAAAATTTAAAGATATGTGATATGTGTGAATTAGATAGATATTCTTGCAAATTTGAAGAAATATATTATGTATTAAACCAGGAAACTATCAAGAAAATAAACCAATACTAAGATCTTATTTTACTAAGTTACCATTCCCATGAGGAATTAAGTTGTTAAAAGAATATGAGAAAGTATTATCTCTTGGAGAAGAAGAATGTGTAAAAATAGATAGTCTTGAAAGTAGAATTACATTTACAAAAAGAATGATAAATACCTGGTATAGAGAAGCTTTAAAAAGCAAGAAAACATATAAGATAAGAAAAAATTCTTTGTGTTGCTACAAAGATGTAGGCCAAATTGAACAATTTGGATATCACAAAAAGAAATATAAACCGTATAGAAAACATAAAAGAAAATTCAAAAATTACATAAAAATATTTTAAAAAGAGAAAAAGAGAAAAAGGACTGAAAAGCCCAAATCAAAATATATTAAGAAATGTAGATGTTTCATCTGCAATGAAGAATGACATATTGCTCATCAATGTTCTAAAAGGAAAGATAGATAGAATGTAAAGACTCTTATGATCTATAAAGAATTTCAAAATGATAGTGATTTAGAGCCAATTGAGTATTTTGAAGATTTAAGTAGTGAATGAAATAGCAGTTATGAATTAAATACTTCCCCATCCGAAGAAGATTCTGATGAAGTAGTATATATGAATAAAAAAAATACAAGAAATAGACCAAGAAATAGAAGTAGAAACAATTGAGAAAGTTGAAGACTCAGTAGAAGGTATAAATCAAGAAATTACATTTGATATCAAAAAATACAAAGGGATAACTAAAAAGATATTAGATTTACAAGAAAAAGATATATTTCATCAAGGATTTTTAGGAATACTACCAAGAATAAATAAAATAATTGTAAGTATGAATTACAAAGAAATATCATTAACATAGAAGATACAATAGGAAAAACAAGAATTTCCATAATCACGAAAGAATGGGTAAAACAAAAATTAACTAAAATTCCAGAAAATATAAGAAACAAATTAAAATGTGTTGAAATAGGAGGAGTCCAAATTATGGTAAAATGATTCTTTAGGGAACGTATGAATATACCAATCGAAATATATTGCATGGATAATAAAATTTTACAAGATCCTATAGATGCTCTATTAGGAACTATAATAGGAAATCTAGTTTACCAAAAGATAATATTAACAGTAAAACCAAATTATGCAGTATCATTAGTCGATAAAAATATTGACCAAAGTTTCAATCTATATTATAGAAATTAAAACTTAAAAATATTGCGAAAAAATAAGGCTATTAGTATTAGCATAAAATCAATTTTTGCTGTTAGCACTAGCCATCCCGACAATTTAAGAAAAATAATATTGTCATACATAAAGACTTTGAGGAATTAGCTGAATATATACCTCCCAGGAAATATCAAGAGCATGAAGTTACCATACCAAAACGGATAATGCTTGATTTTCACAAACAAGCAAGAGAAATCAATTCTGAATGGAGATTGATAAGAAGAAATAGTGTCAATCTAGAAGGAAATAACCTTATTGCAAGATTCCTCTCCAGACAAGGAGCTAAGATAAGTCAAATTAGAAAACTAAGTATTGCTGAACCATCAAATTTGCAATATTATATGAAAAAAAGATATGTTAACCAAGAAGGATATAAGAAAAATCTTCTTGTCCTCGTAGATATTGGAGTAGATAAAAGTCATGTCAAGAATTTGTTTTTCTCAAAAAGGTGGAAAATTTGGAAAGCATTTTCTCGGGAAAATTTTGTCTATCAAACACTACAAAAGTTAGAAAATGATTTCCATAAAAAATGTTGTGTATCAAACGGAGCCTAAGATTTCGAGCGAGCATGGGTGATCGTTGACCATTACTGGCGACAACGAAAACCAATATGTGAATTGAAATTACTTGTACCATAGTTCGAATTGTAAGTTTGAATACTCTATTTAATCTATTCAACACGTTTAAATTTATTGGTCAATAACATATAAAAAATTATGTTAAATAAAATACGAGGAGAAATCAATTAATATTTCTTTAGAAAAATAAAATGAAGAGCCAAGATAGAGTAGTTGGAGCATATAAAATTTTTGACTCTCTACATTTAAAAATGTTCTCTATAATAAATAAGATACTCTTTATAAATAAAATGTATTTTTAAGATCCTCTAATAGCATGTTATCTTATTAATTAAACTTAACCCCTCTTTAATGGCCATTATTTTGAAGATCCTTTAATGGCATGTTATCTTATTTTTTAATTTCATCAGTGACAGCTGCCTGCAAGCAGGCAGCTATGTGTACTCATCCTTTGGCCAAAAGAGGAAAGCAGGCAGCTGTGTATCATAGCTGCCTGCAAAGATTACTCATCCTTTGGCCAAAAGAGGAAAGCAGGCAGCTGCGTATCATAGTTGCCTGCAATACGCAGTGATACCTGCAATATTTGCAGGCAGCTATGTTTACTCATCCTTTTTTCCTCTTCTCAATAAATACATTTGCCCCCCCCCCCCCCCACCAACAGTTGAAATCTTGCACCTCTGAAGATCTCTCTTCTTGGAAAACCAATGGCCAGGAAACCAAAACCTTCTTTTTTCAAGATCTTGCTTGACAACTTCACTCTCCGGCTGGTACTCTCTCCTCGACTCCTCGTATGATTACATAATTGCATTGTGAAGTTAACTTAGTTTGCACCAATATTTGCGAGGACGCAATGCTCTGCCCACGTTCCCATGCTTCCATCACCTGTGGCCATAACATCTGCCGGAATCCCTTCATTTTCCTGCAAGTAAAGTCTGTTTTCCGTCAAGTTTTTCAGTTTCCAGCCTAGTGACACCTCTACTTTCTCATCACTTTTCGCCTCAAAATTTAAGGTCTTCTGCTTTTCATTCAATTTGAGATTATGATTTTGTTTCTTTGAAAAAAAATTTTAGTCTCCGTGCAAGTTCTGATCATGTCTACATTAGATTACATGCCTATTTATTTGATTTGAGTATGATTTGAATCTGTTTTGATAAAGAATTGTGCTTGTGAAGGTTATTGGTGGTGGTGGTGGTGGTGTGATATGAAGCATTTATCGTCTATGCTCCATGGATTAGCAAGGACCCTTTTGACCAAAAAAACGAAGAGTTTGAAGAACAATTGTGGGAATCCTGATGCCAAAGGCAAAGAGGCTGTTGAATCTATGATAAAAGATGCAAAAAAGAATGATTTGATATTGAGATCATCAGGCATTGTCAATGTCAACAGGTCGAAAAATTCTGCTTCTGTTTTCTCAAAGAGGGGGCAGAAAGGTGTGAATCAAGATTGCTGCTTCGTTTGGGAGGTATATTTAACTACGAAAATGCGGCTTTCTTTGAGGTTTTTTGGTGATAAATAGGATGTTTTATTTACGGTTGTAGGAATTTGGATGCCAAGAAGATATGATGTTCTGTGGGGATATTTGATGGGCATGGTCCGTGGGGACATTTTGTTGCGAAGAGAGAGAGTCGTTGCCATCATCTCTTCTTTGTAATTGGCAAGAGACACTGGTTGAAGCTTCACTTCATCCAGATTTCGATATAGAATCGGATAAAAAGCTTCAGAAATTCGATACATGGACGCATTCCTACTTGAACACATGTGCTGCTGTAGATCAGGATTTGGAGCATCACGTAAAATTGATTCATTCAACAGTGGAACCACTTCATTGACAATTGTTAGGCAAGTAATAAAAGTTACTTACTTTTAACTTGCATTATGATTACTAATCCTTTGACACTGTTCCCGTTGTTGACTTTGACCAGTCAATGTCCGCCCGGGTTGAACTTCAATGTTGGGTCCGTCCCTGGAGTGGGGTGGAGGTTGTTGTTTACAAGATTGTAAGTAGTGAATATTGAAGTCTCATGCACGTATAAAGGAATTCCTGTTGAATTTCCTGTATGTGTAGCCATTGCTGCCTCGATTTGTGAAGAATCATGGCGAAATATTGCTTGAAAATGCCACCCTCAAGATCAACAGTGGAAAATCGTGGAATGTGAAATTAGAACAAGACGAGGGGGTTCTTTATTTCACCCAAGGTGGGTCAAATTTGTTGAAGATCTTGACCTCAAAATGGGGACATTTCTAGTATTTCGGCTTGTTGATAACTCAATCGTTAATGTCGTACCATATGGATTAAGTGCCTGTGAAATGAAATTTGAAGATTGGGAAAGCAAACTGACGACTCTGAACCTGTAGAAGTGCCACTTCACGCTCTGCCCGCAGTTTGTTTTCTTCATTACTTTTTATATGTATAACTGTGTGCATGATTCTTTAATATGAGTAAAGCATAGTTATTGGTTCATGGAAACAGGCCAGTTTGCGATCATAAACCCGAAGGTTCTGCCGAAACAACGAACCCACAATTCTGTGTAACTCTGAAGGAACATCATCGATATAGACTGGTACGAATAACTCACTGATTGGACCTCGTAATCTTTTGGCCACATTTTTGTTTAGAAAGCTTTTGGATCTTACATTTTCTCGTCCTCTTAATTTTAGACCCTTTATAAGGAATTTGCGACTGAGACTGGATTAGCTTACAAAAAAGCCGTGGTGTTGGAAGATCTACAAGGTCGTTATTGGCCTGTTGCGTTGCGCTGCCAGAAAGGATGTTTTCCGCTTGAAATGACCACCGGCTGGTCAAAATTACATGAAGCAAGTGGATTAGCCTTTGGGGACACCTGCTCGTTTGAGTTCATTCCTAGTAAGAACGTTATTAGGCTTGAATATGTTTAATCCTTTTGTTATTGCTGCACCTGTGTAGAATGTCAAGGGCAAAACCTTCTTAGATTTTGTTTATGCTGGTAGTCTCTGTGATTTCGTTACGTGCGTGCTTGCTTGCTTGATGACTGAATTTTGGACCGCCTGATGAAATTAAGTCTTTTTTTTTCTCGGATTTAAGTTTGGTATTGCTGGTAGTCTCCGTGATTTTGTTATTGGAAACTAGATTTCAATTTGATTATTCTCTAGTCTTTACTCTTTAGAGGTTAACTAGAACTGACATTGAAGTGCTAAATGTGTTAACAATTAAAAATTGTTAGAATAGGATTGTGACCCAAAATCTTGTTGATTATTTGATTGGAAATACTATTGGAGCAATATTGAAAGTTGATAGTAGACTTAAGAAGGTCTTGAATGAATTCGAGGTGGATTCTCTCATTGTACCACCTTATTCATCTACCAATAAAAATAGTTTCCCTTAGGACCTATTTGTAATAAACATGAGAAATTCAAGGTACATTTCTCTCTAGAGCGAATTACCTGGGATAAATTAATTGAATGAAGAGTGATTGTAATGCAATTTGTATGTCAATGACCATGTTGTCGATGTGTGATAAATGTTAATATCACTTGAACAAGAATAAGGACTCAGCAATCCTCTAGTAATAGTCTAGTTCTATTTCAGTTGGTGATTCAGTTTCAGTGTGTATTATACCTTCCTCCATAAAATGTTCAATTTATTTTCCCCATTTTCACTGCTTTTTCAAAGAGAGACTAACTTTTAGTGAGAAAAAGCACTAATTACGACTTCATAAATCTGCATAAAGAGTGCACCAAGTATCCATGAAGCCAAAAGATCATACTTCCATCCCTAACGACTCAATTATCAGATGTGGAACAGGATAAAGAACTCCAGTCTGCATTAATGTTGGCTTTAAACATGTCACATAAAATTGCAGAGGGCATCTTCCACTAAGTAAACTAGGAACTACGGGTAATTATGCCAATAGTATTACTACTAGGTATAATACACACTGAAACTGAATCACCAACTGAAACAGAACTAGACTGGTACCAGAGGATTGCTGAGTCATTATTCTTGTTCAAGTGATATTAACATTTATCACACACCGACAACATGGTGATTGACATACATATTGCATTATAATCACTCTTCATTCAATTAATTTATCCTAGGTAATTTTCTCTAGAGAGAAATGTACCTTGAATTTCTCATGTTTATTACAAATAGGTCCTAAGGGAAACTATTTTTATTGGTAGATGAATAAGGTGGTACAATGAGAGAATCCACCTCGAATTCATTCAAGACCTTCTTAAGTCTACTATCAACTTTCAATATTGCTCCAATAGTATTTCCAATCAAATAATCAACAAGATTTTGGGTCACAATCCTATTCTAAAATTTTTTTATTGTTAACACATTTAGAACTTCAATGTCAGTTCTAGTTAACCTCTAAAGAGTAAAGACTAGAGAATAATCAAATTGAAATCTAGTTTCCAATAACAAAATCACGGAGACTACCAGCAATACCAAACTTAAATCCGAAAAAAAAAGATTGAATTTCATCAGGCGGTCCAAAATTCAGTCATCAAGCAAGCAAGCACGCACGTAACGAAATCACAGAGACTACCATCATAAACAAAATCTAAGGTTTTGCCCTTGACATTCTACACAGGTGCAGCAATAACAAAAGGATTAAACATATTCAAGCCTAATAACGTTCTTACTAGGAATGAACTCGAACTAGCATGTGTCCCCAAAGGCTAATCCACTTGCTTCATGTAATTTTGACCAGCCGGTGGTCATTTCAAGCGGAAAACATCCTCTTTGGCAGCGCAATGCAACAGGCCAATAACGACCTTGTGGATCTTCCAACACCACAGCTTTTTTGTAAGCTAATCCAGTCTCAGTTGTAAATTCCTTATAAAGGGTCTAAAATTAAGAGGACGAGAAAATGTAAGATCCAAAAGCTTTCTAAACAAAAATGTGGCCAAAAGATTACGAGGTCCAATCAGTGAGTTATTCGTACCAGTCTATATCGATGATGTTCCTTCAGAGTTACACAGAATTGTGGGTTCGTTGTTTAGGCAGAATCTTCGGGTTTATGATCGCAAGCGGGCCTGTTTCCATGAACCAAAAACCAATAACTACGCTTTGCTCATATTAAACAATCATGCACACAGTTATACATATAAAAAGCAATGAAGAAAACAAACTGCGGGTAGAACGTTGAAGGGGCACTTCTACATGTTCAGAGTCATCAGTCTGCTTTCCCAATATTCAAATTCCATTTCACAGGCACTTAATCCATATGGTACGACATTAACGATTGAGTTATCAACAAGCCGAAATACTAGAAATGTCCCCATTTTGAGGTCAAAATCTTCAACAAATTTGACCCACCTTGGGTGAAATAAAGAACCCCCTCGTCTTGTTCTAATTTCACATTCCACGATTTTCTACTGTTGAACTTGAGGGTGACATTTTCAAGCAATATTTCGCCATGATTCTTCACAAATCGAGGCAGCAATGGCTACACATACAGCAAATTCAACAGGAATTCATTTTTACGTGCATGAGACTTCAATATTCACTACTTACAATCTAGTAATAGATCATATTACACTTAAATGTGTTGCGCGATGTTTGTCAATTCAATCTTTCAGTTATAATTCGTCTAAATGGAAGGTATCTATGTCAATATTTTGGGTATTATTTACGTAATTATATAGTATCAGTAATGGGTTAATTTCACAAATGGTCACTGAAGTTACATAAAAATTACAAAACGGTCATTGAAGTTTAAAACGGTTTCAGAAATGGTCATTGAAGTTAGATTTAGGGCTTTTATGTTTTAATTGAAACCTAAAGCACCAAAATATGGTCATTTAAAAGATGGAAGACCTCAAGTGCAAATTAGGTCCTTCAATTGATTGGGAAATTGGAACTGAAGACGATCTGCCATGGGAAATTGGAACCGAACACGATCTGCCATGAGAAATTCATCCTTGTTCGTTCTAAATTGACCAAGACCCATATGTTCAGTGGATTTTCCATGGTGGGGCATTGCTAGGCGTGGTACTCCGCCACTATGAGTTGCGATGCCGTAGCCGAAAATCGTGGTTGAAAGGACCGACTGCACTGTGGAGGAAAAATCTGTCATGCGAAATTCATCCTTGTTCGTTCAAAATTGGCCAAGACTCATATATTCGGTGGATGCGCCATGGTGGGACGGTGCTAGGGATGGTGGTCCGCGGCCGTGAGTTGCAACGCCAACGCTTGAATTCGCGGTTGAAATGGTCGAAATCGCTGTGGTGGAAAAATTCTGCATATCTATGGATTTCCTGATTTGGTTGATGTTATAAAGGCATGTGTAGGTACGTAATAAGGAGGTTGTTCGACCTGTGGGGTGGGTATGACATAGGTGTCACCGGAAGTTGATTTTCCAACCAGTTTTCGGTGCTTGTTCATCTGGTTTTGGATGAAATTTTCGGCCATATCTGTTGGAGTTGGGGCTAGTGGTTGGGTGGGTTGTGAAGAGGGAGATGAGGGCTTTAAGGTGGTATGTTGGTCCGACATCCAAGGTTACCAGAGGTTGGGTTTTTGGTGGTCCAAATGTGGCGGTGAATGTTGTCAATTTGGATTATAGTCCGTGGGCAGCCCACTTTGGTGCTATTTTTAAATCAATTTCGACGGGATTACGGCCAGTGGTTGGATGGGTTGTGAAGAGAAAATTGAGGGCTTCAAGACGGTGTGTTGATCGGTGGCCAAGGTGGCCAGAGGTTGGAGTTATGGTCGTCCAAAAGAGGGTGGTTGAGAAAATTTGGAGGAGGGAATGGTTTAGGGTGCGTGGGCAACCCACTTTGGTGCTATTTTTCGGCCAATTCCCATGGGATTACGACCAGTGGTTGGGTGGGTTGTGAAGAGGACATTGAGGGCTTCAAGACGATATGTTGGTCAATGGCTAAGGTGGTTGGAGGTTGGAGTTATGGTGGTCCAAATTTTGAGAGAATTTGGAGGAGTAAATGGTTTTGGGTGCGTGGGCAGCCCACTTTGGTGCGATTTTTTGACCAATTTCGACGGCATTACGACTAGTGGTTGGGTGATTTGTGAAGAGGACATTGAGGGCTTCAAGACGATATGTTGGTCGGTGGCCAGAGGTTGGAGTTATGGTGGTCTAAAGGCTGAGAGGATTTGGAAGACTGAATGGTTTTGAGTTTTATATGAATTTTGCATGTGAGGTCCTCTAGTTTTTAAGTGACCGTGTTTTTGTGCTTTAGGTTTCAATTAAAATATAAAAGTCCTAAAACTAACTTCAGTGACCATTTCTGAAATCGCGTGAAAGTTGAGTGACCATTTCTTCAAGTTTTAAACTTCAGTGACAATTTTATAATTTTCGTATAATTTCACTGACCATTTGTGAAATTAACCCCATTAGTAATACATATTTAATTCAGCAGTATAATAGGAAATGATATTTTTTAATTGGGGTATATGTGATTTTTTCCCTAAAATTAAAAGCCTAGCTAACTGCCCACTTCCTAGATTCCAATTCCCAGGCAGTAGAGGCGATAACCAGGGGCTCTAGATCTAAATTAATACTAAATTCTCGTTCAGTGCTTAGTTTAACAATTTCAAAACTAACATTTCCTAAATAAATTCGTAAATCCTAGAGCAACTTAGCAACTAGCAAGTCTGCCTTATTTAGCATGATTTCAACAAGAAAGCAAGCAAGAAGATCAGTCCTCGACCACCAAATCAAGAGTTAATAAAATCCAAGTTTCTATGCCAAAAAGCATGCAAACTCAAATTTAGCCAATGCAGAACAAACGAACAATAGAACATTGAACAAAGTTCAGTCCTCGAGAGTAAGATAAACTCATAAACACATAAAAAAAGAGTGAGCTTGGATAGCTATCAAAAATACAAAACCAAAAGGCATGCATATTGAACTTAAAGTTCGACAGAATTAATGTTAACTAGTTGTTTTCAAATTTCACATCAATAAAACATTGCAGCTTCTTTTCCAATTCAGTTTTTACACATTCAATTTTATCAGTTGAATTTATTCCATGATAAGAAAAATGCAGTCAGCCATGATAAAAAAAAAAAACGCATAAACTCCACGATAAAAAAAATTTCATTTGCACGTTCCCAGAACCTGAGCACTGAGCACACCAATTCCCATCGAAAAAGCGATCAATAATGGTAAGGAGTATCATAAAAAATGAGTTATGTATCTCGACATTAAAAAATAGAGGCAGATATGGAATCGGTCAAATACTCCAAATGTTTTTTTTTTTTGATAACCGTGGATGTCCGGGCCAACTTGCGCGCATCTCGACTAATTCCACAGGGCCCTGAAGTTTACGGCCGGGTACTCACCTCAGTGGCCCTGAGGGAACTAGAACTGGTGACCATTGGGGAGCAAACCCAAGACATAACCAATTGAGCAACCCCTCAGGGTTAAATACTCCAAATGTCATAAACAATTCAAAGTCGTGTTCTTTATTTTCGGCTTTTTTTTTTATTAGAATCTAAATTAACAACTTGTTGCATTACAGAAATAAGTGAGAACCTTTGAAATAGATAATACATGCATGCAATAAAAAGTAACTTAAAAATTAATGGGGATTTTTGGGCATTACCTCCGCGAACTCCAAAACCTCAGAGAAGGCGAGAAATGTCTGAAAGAAATCGGCAGGGGCGGAGGCAGAGAGAGCATCAATGCAACGCAAATGATTTTGAAAGGGTTTGAGTTTGGGAATTTGGGACGTAAATTGGGTAATTGGGATTTCATTTTTCAAATTACAAATGGGCTTGGGTTTTCATTTTTCAAATGGGCTAGACAGTGGGCTAAGGGCTTGCAAGTGGCAAAACAATGGGCAAGTTAAACAATTTTTTTTTTTTATATAGGACCTGGGCTTGGGCAAAGGTGGGCTACAGCCCACCCAAGCCCACCCCTAGCTCCGCCCATGGCGATAACCTACAACCCACCATTCAGATTTTAGAAGTTAGAATTAGGGGTGAGAATAAAGGTTGCCGTCATGCCGTGTCGAAGTTCTTGTTCACAATCTCATTCTCTCTCTCCATCTATCACTTCCTCTCAAGTCTAAGGACCCAAGGTAGTTAGACAATCTCTCAAACCCTTCATCTTCTCCAATCTCCATGCTATCTCCTCTAGGATAGAATGTTGCTACAGTAAATTTTTTGCATGAGATTTTATTTTGTCTTATACAATCTTTATTTTAAACCACTTGAGTTTATGTCTTCATTAACATGTTACAAAGATTGAACCTGTGAAGTCCCGAGATCTTCTTTCTATAAAGTTCCTGATGCATCTCTCACATGTTTTTTATATTCTTCCTAATTTAGTCAGCTAACCCAAGGAATTTTGATAGATGTATTGTTATTGAAATAAGAACATAATATGGAATCCCTGAAGAAAATGCTTTGATGAGAATCTGTGCGCTGGACTACAATTTTTCTAGCCATTGTACTTGTTTCATTGTCTGAGGTAGTAAGATACAATAATTAATGAACGAGGAGAAGTAAACGTTTACGAGGATGGAAATCTGGTTTTGTTATTGAAATTCAATAATTTGCTTTCAAGAATTCGAGATATTTAATATTATGATTAAGATGTACAGGAAGGAAGAGATGGAACAACAACATATTTAGTCATTTATAACTTGCGAAAAATGCTATCTATCATGTTCCATAGCATTTTCCGAAATGCTATCGTATGTAGTGTTATTAAAAGTCAGATCTCTATTATAACGTTTTATAAATGTTATTATAAAATGCTATAAAAAACTTTTACATAGCATTTTATTATTGTAATGGTCTGAATATTTATAGCATTTTTTTGTACAATCTTTTTTAATTTGATAGCATTTTTTTTTTGCTATAATTTTACATTTAATGACATTTTTTAATCGTCATGATTACATTTTCAATAGCATTCTTTTTATATCGTAACTTTTAAATATTTATAGCATTTATTGAATATAATGAGATTTTTTTTATAGCATTTTTTTATAATGTATGCATTTTACATAACATTCCTCATTCCTTAATCATCAAATGTAAATATTCAATCCATGTTTTGGACTAAAAAAATTTAAACAACAATAAACAAGCCAATAATAAATTCCAAACAACCATCAATATTGTTTTGTAGAAATTTACAAATGTAGCTGTTCAATAGAGAAATCTAACTATGTTATATCTCACACCAAATATTAATAGAATATATGCTTGAAAATGATACAAACACAATGAAATTAGAATGATATCATTCTAGTTCTTCAAAATGAAATTTCTAGAACTCTTGCAACTTGTTTGGAGAACACATCCATCAAATCAATGATGCATTTAAATCTGAAAATGAATAAAGTTAGGGGTGGGCGCGGGTCGGTTCGGTTCAGTTTTTTTCGGTTCCAGAAATTTTTGGTTCTTTAGTAAATGGAACCGTCGGTTCCAAATATAATTTTGGAACCGTTCGGATTCGGTTCGGTTCGGTTCTGTTCGGTTCCGTACTATAATTAAATTTTTTAATATTTAAAATAATACTACATAAATACACCTGAAAGTAGATACTAATATTAGCCCCTGTTTGGAGGGCATTTTTTTCCCATTTCTAGAAATTTTCTTACCGTTAGACATGGGGCCAGCCGAAATATTTGACCAACTTGTGAAAGGGAGGGGCCCACTAATTTGAAAAAAATGGTCCAATTCTTCATTTTTTCTTCACAAGAATGCTGGTCAAACAGGGGCTTAATAACAAGAAGTAGATACAAATACGAAGCTCGATCTTAGCAACTAAACCCTAAATCTAACCATGAATTGCTAAAATATCAACTAAAGCCTAGCCCAAGACTGAAATCAAACACAATCTAAACTAAGTCCAATAGGAAATAAAAATAAAACTACAAACTAGCCCAAAATTAAACCCGTGTTAGGTTAAGGAATATATATATATATATATATATATATATATATATATATATATATATATATCTCAAATAGTTAAAACAAAAAATTGTTAATTTATTTAGAAAAAATAAAATAAATTGATTTATAAAAAAAAATTCGGTTCTTATTCGGTTCTAGGTCTAGAACCGAGAACCGAACCAAAATTTTTCGGTTCTTCGATTCTCGGTTCTTTGGGTTTTTAAGTTAAGAAAACCCGCTCGATTCGGTTCGGTTCGGTTCAGTTATGTTCGGACATTTTGCCTAGCCCTAAATAAAGTCATACAACTTGTTAGATTTTAAAATAACAAAAAGTAAAACAAAAAAAAAAAAAAAAATTCAAAACTCCAATTGGTAAACGAAGATAATAGGGTATAAAATTTGACCTTGTTGTCTATGTTCTTTACTCGATTATGACTTTATCACATGGCCTCCACAAAATAACACATTCTTCAATACAAGTCATATCAGAAGTAGACCTCCACAAAAACTAGTATACGATTGATTGATTGATTGACGACTCCTCTAGTTTTCCAGGCTGCTCTGCCGTCGTGTGAGTTCCCTTCCCCTTCCGCCTCATTTTCAAGATTTTCCATCGACCCCGCAACGTTAACCCCTTATCACCACTTCCATTCTGCTCAAGCACCCACCATAAATAAAATTAAAGACAAATAAAAATGTTCTACATGTAAACTGCACACATTGGCTATACTAGATCCAATCATTCATATTGGTAAGTAAAAGTTCCCCAGGGACAGAATTGAACAAGAAAACAGATAAATATCCCGTCTAATCTACAATGACAGAACTAACATGCAAATATCTCTAGTCATATCTAACTGCATAGATTGAACTCGAATGAACGAGATAGCATATTGAACTCGACTTAATAGAATAATAGACAATTATCTCTCGCGAACAAGATAATGGACAAATACCTCTTGTCCGTTCTAACGTGAACTTGATTGGACTAACCAATCGTGCTACTTGTAAAACTAGTTTGACAATTAGTTTGATGACTTATGAGTTGGCAGGAATTTTGGCCATTGTTTTCAAATCAATGGCCACTATATTTACATATCACACAGTGTCAAACTAGTTTTTCAATGAATTGTCAAACTTCATGGTACGACAGGCTTAATTTCTAACCTAAAAGGAATCAATAGCTATCAGTTACAACAAATACATTAAAATATTACCATGGCAGCATTGCTGTAGCCATTATTGTAGCTAGTTGAAACTCCCTCAGTATCTTCATCCCTTTGCTTCCTTGATTCTGGTTCATAGCCATCGAATTTGGATCTAAACCCAGATTAATTCTGGGTAAATTGGAAGGCCGTGTTTCAGTGGCATTAATCTGGAACCCGGACCAGATCTAGAATTAAGCAGCCTTTAACTAACATATTGAAGGATGGCTATAAGATAAGGTTACAAGCAAGAAATCTTGTCACTACTATCACAGCCAACACAAATAAGATTACCTTTTTCTTCAAGGAACAACATGATCTTTAAGAAAATTCAAAAGTGAGCCTATCACACTAAAATCAATTATTTTTAGATTAATAAATGAATAACATTGACTAACCTTTTAAACAGAACTTTTGCTGTGCGCATTGATTGAGAGACAATCTTGTTTACGTGAATCAAATTGGTGAATCCATCTCTGCATAGAATTAAATCTGTAAACATCACCGTAAATGTTCCAACAAGATTTCCACCAATTATTCATATGCATATTACCCATCAGAAATTGGCGATCCAAAAATTGGACGCCAATTTAAGAACCCAAAAAAAGCAAAAATACCTTCGAAATTTCCGATTTCCCGATTCAATCTCTCCGAATTCCCGATTCAATTTCCCTTCCACAATATAAACATGTAGAAACTGCAAACAGAGATGAAAATCAGCAACAAGATATGAAAAATTGAGGATGAATTCGTTTCTATTTGGAGGGAGGGGGGGGGGGATTTTCTGAAAAAATTACACTGAGAGGCGGAGGCGAGAGAGGCAGACGAGAGGCGTGGAGAAGGAGAGGGCGTGGAGAGGCAGAGATGTGGAGACGTGGAGGAGAGAATGGGAAGACATAATTAGGGTAGAAAAAGTGGGAAATAATATTTTGGTAATATGGACTATGGAAGGAAGGATTTTGGGCTTTTTAATTTGGTGGCTTTAAAAAATGCTATTATATTGTATTTTAATAAAACTCAATTTTAATTGGGAAAATTAGACCCATTACCGTCCAAAATTAGGGAAATTGAATAATACTCCATTGACTAACTATAACCTTTAATTACGTAATTAATACGTTCTAAATTAACCCCCCAAAACCCAACCAAATCCAACCCAAATCAAATCCCTCCATTTCGATTCCAGAAACGCCCAAACCATTACAGCAAACGGAAATCTTCTTCCCACCTCAGAACTATCATAATTGATCCCCAACTCCCTATCCACAATAATTCGATTTTCTTCTTTTGATGCGTCTTCTTAACCTGCAATTGCACAAATTCCAATTTGCTTTATCTTCCCCACTATCACTATTTATCACTTTCTATATTATTTTCTGTAATTTTATTGTGTGGGTTGTCTCTGAATTGTTCTAACTAGTAAAATTTATTGTTGACGTCTTTTGATTTTTCAATAAAGTTGTTTTATAACGTATTTGTATCGTGATATGAATTTCTTCTATTCTTCTTTTCTCTGTTTTTTGACATGAATTTGATATATTCTGAACACCATGATTTGATTCACTTGTCAAAGTTGCTTCTATCTTATATGTTGTTATAGCTATAATGTATTCATGTGCTTCAGAGGCTTGCTAAATGAAATCTGTCAAAGTGGCAAGTGTTAGGCTCATAAAGTTGTCTCATCATTTTTTTAAGTGGAAGTCTATACAGTTTAGTATAATATGTTATTTTTTCATGAGCAATCCATTTTCCTTTTTATCAAATATTATTATTGCTTGAACAAGTAGTGTCAATGAACTACTTGTGACTAAAGAGATATCTTTTTTTACCTTGGTTTCTGAAGGTGAGGATATTTTATTCTACTAAAACGAATGCTCATCCTTGATATAGAGGAGTGGGGGAAATTTACAAACTTTTGGATTGAGAGACTTTTTAAAGATGTTCATCACTTCTATTTTGATTCGAGTGTTGGTGTGCTATGAATGGTGATGGACAACTTGCTCTTTCCCATGATTTCAGATGTCACTTTGAATTCAAAGTGTTCATCAATTATTTAGTTTATTACGGTGTAAATAATTTGTGGTTTTAGTTTAGACTTGGCTAATTTTTATGATTGCAAGTAATTGCTTTGATAGAAGAGCTTCTGACAACTGTAAAACAAAATGATGGTTCTAGTGTCGATATTAATATGACTAGTGAAGCATCTCCTAACATGCATCATTTTAGATTCACCTTTGATGTGGTAGATATCCTACAAAGGGGAAGTGATTATAGAAATCTGTCAGGTTACTTGAAGCTTTGTCCCATAGGTGCAAGAGTTCGATATAAGTGGCATGACCTGTTTTCTCTCATGTTTCAATTACAAAGGGTGGCGCCACCACCACCAACATCCTCAGACGACAAATCCCTTTGTGCTCGACCAAATCCACCCGATTGTCATTTTTTTTAAATTTTGTCACTTTATTGAATTGATTCTAATGTTTTAATCGGTGTTTTGTCAATTTTTTGAAATTGTCAATTTTTTTAGTATTCGTCACTTTTTGAAATTCTGTCACTTTTTTAATGTTTGTCACTTTTTATTAAATTTTTATCATTTTTTAATGTTTGTTACTTTTTTTTTGTCAATTCTTTAAAATTTTTATCACTTTTTGAATGGCAAACATCAATTTTTTTTTTAATAAAAGTGACATTGTATGTCATTTTTTTAATAAAAAAGTGACACTTGGTCACTTTTTCAGTGTCACTTTTTTTTATTGTCACTTTTTCTATTAAAAAAAGTGACAATTAATTTTACACAGTATTGTTTCTTTCCAAAATATGTTTCATATGATTTTTCAAAAGACACTTAATTTTAAGGGTATTTTTGTAAGTTGCCCAATAATATTTGCCTAGATACGAGTGGAGCATCAAAAAATGTAGGGATAATTAGGTCAATTACGGTAAAAAAAGATGTAATTAGAATACTACACTTAAACTTAATTATATATCTAATTACAGTATTAGTTACGCCGTGCTCAAATTTGTGTATGATAATACAGGAATGGGATCACAATTATGCACCAATGCCACCTGATCATGCTTTGATTATGCCACTTTTTTGTCACTTTATTGAATTGATTCCAATGAATCAAATGTCACTTGATCATGCTTTGATTATGTCACTTTTTTGTTACTTTATTGAACTCATTCTAATGTTTTAATTGGTGTTTTGTCACTTTTTTGAATTTCTGTCACTTTTTTTTAATGTTTGCCACTTTTTTAATATTTGTCAATGTTTATCACTTTTTTTAATCTTTGTCACTTTTTTCAATCACTTTCTTGATTTCTATCACTTTTTTAGTGACAACCGTCAATTTTTAGTAAAAGTGACATTGTATGTCATTTTTAATAAAAAAGTGACACTTAACTTTAAAGTGACAGTGGATCACATTTTCATTGTCACTTTTTTTTACGTAATCATCATGTGGATTGGTCTGAATATGGTGATTATTTTAAGAACATGATTATTGGTGTTGCACAAATGGATTGTGCTATTTTAGTACTTGTCACTTTTTTTGAATTTTGTCACTTTTTTTGAGTTTGTGTCACTTTTTTTAAAAAAGTGACAATTTTTATAAAAAATAGTGACATTGTGTCACTTTTTTATTTTACACAGTATTTTTTACTTCCTAAAAAATAGCATTCTCGTTGAGAATGCTATATTTCAATGTTATAAAATGTGTAAATTGTTGTAAATTTATAATAATACAGAGTTTTTTGCCCTTTTATGACCAACTGTCGGAGATTGAGAAGCCTCAAAAAGGCATTGAAGTAATAACTCATAAAGAACAGTTAGTAAAAAAATGTAATTGCTATCATTTAAAATTTTAAATTGAATCACTGGTAAGGGATTGGAAAATTATTGGAGTGTGGTTGAATTATGGTTTGCAATCTGCAGATATAAAAGTCTAGGTTTTTGTCCGTCATATTTAACAAAATATTACATTCTAAAAATACGAAAAAGTATTTTTTATCCATTTAAGCATGCAAATAGAATATTTTTGTAGAAATCGTCATGAAGGATGATATGTGCTAATTAATGAAAAGCTGAAGTAAAGAATTCAACGAACAAAAGGGAATGAACACAAGTTACATAATGACAAAAATGTTGAGAATTAACGTAACTTTAAAAATTGTGGTTTTAAAAATACTAGTTAGATGCACTTGCAATGCACGTGCTAGTGGTGTAGTTGGCTACTAAATATCGTGATCTTTTTAAAAAAAAAAGAAAAAAAAAAACCAAGGATGAATCTCACAGCATTGGCATACATCAAAGATCACAGCATTGGCAAAATCTCACAGGAATCACAAAAGTTTCAAAATTCAGTGATAATTTGTAACTTAAAATACCGAATTAAAAGTAAAAAAAGAAAAAAAAAAACTTTACGTAAAAGAAACAATCACGACTTTACGTTTTCAATAAAATAATATTACACGTAAAAGAAACAATCACTACTTTATGTTTCACAATTAACGAAAATTATCCGAATCCCGACCAAAATAAAAATTTGGGGGGGGGGGGGGGGACACATCCTAATACTGGTACACTAACCAATGCTGTGAAAGTGACGATATTTGGCTTTAGATCAGGGGCTTCAAATGTGAATTGCACATATATCCCTATTCATCGCAAATTTTATCACCCCACCACCCCAAAAAAAAGAAAAAAAGTGAGGAAAATAACTAATCAATCCACTTAATATTTCCCAAAATCTCCACTTTGATCCCTATGAAAAACCACCATGGAGATCAACACTTTATGTTAGAGATAAAATACAGTTGAAATTTTGCCTTTGTTTTCTCAAATACCTGCTCTGTTATGATGGCTTCTTTTGTCGTCAGCCATCTTGCAGGAGAGTATGGGTTTTTGCGTGTAGAGATGGGGGAAGAGTGCAGAAAAAGGGAAAGAGACCCACATTGATCTAAAGTATATTTTTTTCTCTTATTTATAATTAAACATTTTCAATAAAATAATATTACAAGTAAAATAAACAATCACGACTTTACGTTTCATAATTAATGTAAAATTATTTTTGATATCACCCACAAATTTTTAAATAGCTTAAAACGAATATTCGTAACTTAAAATACTGAATCAAACGTAAATAAAAGGAAGTTCGTAAATACTGTCTACATCAGTGTTGTTCGGCCTACTGAGTTTGTCCTCTTTTTTTCTTATCTTTCTTCTCATGCCAATTCTTTAATTGAATGATAAAATTTGATGACATCAGTCCAAATAAATGATATGATCATGTGCAATAGATTCAAATAGGTTGAGAATAAATAATATTTATTATAGTGATATGTTCAATAAAAATCCATTTTTGACGCAATAAATTCACCCCTTTTAAACGCAGAAACTTAAGAAAAATGAAATTGGGAGAGATTGGTGTAAGTATGGGGTTGAGTGTGGGTTAGAAAAGAGAAATTAACTTAAAATTCTGAATCAGGCTAAAAAAGAAGGGGTTTTTACAATTAATGTAAAATTATTTTTGATATCAAAAACAAATTTTTAAATAGTTTAAAACGAATATTCGTAATTTAAAATACTTAATCAAACGTTAAAAAAAAGCTTACCCGAGCCGACCTATATAACAAAAAAGAAAAAAAAAAAAAAAGCCTTGGGCGAGTCGACACATAAAGTCATTTGGAATCAAAATCAAACATAATAAAAAAAAAACTTTGCTGAGTCGACCATATATTTAGGATGGCCGCACTTCAACATTTAAAAAAAAATTAAATCGATTAGAACGCATATTTAGAACCTAAAATATTGAATCAAATGTAAAAAATAAAAGAATAAAAAAAAATCGGTTCATCGGCTTAGCCGAGCCGAGATTAAACCTACAATATTGAATCAAACGTTTAAAAAAAAAAAAAAATCGGTTCAGCGGCTTAGCCGAGCCGAGGCGAGGCGAGGCTAAAGGTCTATCGGCTCGGCTTGGCAAAGAAAAAAAAAAGAAAAAAAAAAATTTAGCCGAGCCAAGCCAAGCCGAGCCGAGCCGAGCCGGCTCCTTAGGAATAGTGCTCAGGAATAGTGGCTATGAGTAGTGAAAACTCCTTCACTCTTTTAATATAGGTAGATTTAACGTAGCTTTAAAAATGTGAACTATTGGCAGTAGATTAAGAAATGGGAAAATTATCTAAATAAGAAGTTAACTATGACCTATTTCAAAACTAAGAAAACATGTTTTAAATTTCAAAAATCAGATTTTTATTAAAATTTATTTATGATTTAATTAATTAAACATATTAAAGTCACAGATTTATACGATATGCTCACAAATTCACAATTTTGTTAGTCACAAATATTTTTCGATCAATTTTTCACCTCATAAATTATTTTACGTTCACAGATCAAAAAATTTATAGGTTACAGATTATTTATAGGTTACAAATCTAAAATTTCATAGGTCCGATTTGTTTATCGATCATAGATCAAAAATTTTGTAGGTCACAGATAATTTCGAGGTAAAAAAAAATTATAGGTGACAAATTATTTTATTAGTCATGGATAAAGAAATTACAGTTCACAGTTTATCTGTCAGTCACATATTTTCAAATTTATTGGTCACAAATTAGTTTTTAGTCACAAATTGTCAAATTTTAAGGTCATAGTTAGTCCAAATAGTTGATCACATACACCAAACATCTCACCATCAATCCTGGTCCACCACTAATATTGATCACGAATCACCACCAAACAACCGCGCCCGCACCACATCCACCACACCACCGCAACCACCAAACCATTGCTTGCACCGCACCACAACCATCAGCTGCCTGTAAGTCGGCACCACCTCACCGTCATACCGCCACCACTACAAACACCAAACCTACAAATCTACCAAAAAAAGATCACAAAACCGCTACGACCACCGCCAGATCTACCCAAAAAAAGATACAAAATCGCAACCAATCACACCAATGGACCACAACCACCAAATTTGCCACCGCCATCCGCTCCCACGACGCTACCACCGCCACGGCCTCAGCCCCGTCACCGTCAACACTACCACACCACCGCCACCAGATCGCACCAACAGACCACCCATCAACCCTAAATTTCTATCCCCGAACATCCCCAAATTTCAATCCCCGAATGAGTGACGAACGGTGTTGCGGAAACATCGCAGTAAGGTGTTGCTGCTACTACCAGTAGCGGCACCTTGCTTTGTCATTGCAGATGTTGACGAGCTGCTCGTAGCTTCATCGTCGGCGCCAACAGCGGCACCTTGCTTCGTCGTTGCATCTACAGTGACGATGCGCTGCAGCCCGCACCTGTTGCCGATGACGCGCCTCAACGCCGGAGCTGTGTTGCCGACGAAGGGTTGGTGTAGGGAGACACAGTGAAGGGATGTGGTCGATTTAGAAATGTAGAGAGAGAGAGAGAGTGAATTGATTAGGGTTTGTGAATTGTGTATATAATAATTAATTATAATATATTTAATTATAATATACTTGATTTTGGAAATATCAAACTTCCCATCTGATTTTGGAATATTGAATACTTAAAGTATGATTTTGTGTAATTTCCACTTAAGAAATTAATGTTTTTCACGGCCCATATATATTTACCTATTCAATGACTTTGAATCTTGATCCATTCAGCCCTATTATTTGTCCAATTGAAGCTTAACATATTCCAATACATGTTGCTTTTTGCCCTAAGAGTCCGTTTGATTGCAATGATGAAAAATGGGTGGAAAGAAAATATTTTACATGGAAAAGATTTTTCTAGAAATTGTTTTATAGAGAATTGTAATTAATTGTGTTTGATTGGTATAATTTTTCACTCGAAATTTTTTTAAAATTTTGGATCTTTTTGTTCACGTTTGGCTTTATTTTACATGAAAATTGTCCATTAAAATGATTTTTTTCTTACAATTGGTTATGAAATTTGTTAACATTGCAAAAAAGTAAAAAAATAAAAAAATTTGCTCGAAAACGATTTTTTCACTATTTTTAGTGTTCAATTTGGCTTCGTTTTATATGAAAATTGTCCATTAAAGTATTTTTTTTTTTTTTTTTACAATTGGTCATGAAATTTATTTTCATTGCAAAAAAAGAAGGGCCAGATCTGGAAATCATTTTCCCACAAAAATGGTGGGAAAATGATTTCGCCCAAAAACAAGGAATTTGGGTGCGTGGGTGGGGGTGGGAAAACCTTTTCCAAGCCAAATATGTCCTATCAAAAAACACTTTAAGGGTGGAAAAATTGAACATATCAAATGGAGCCTAATTGTTTGTGTGTGATTTGTGCCTGCATAGAGTGATGGCCGAATCACAGATCATCCGAGCCGACGAGCCAAATTGACACCCCTACCTTGCTCATAGGTGAAACCTATAAGGCCCAAAAAATTTGGAATCCACCCATTACCTTACTTTACCTTCCATTCTTCAGCCAAACAAAACAATCTAATTTGAATTCTTCAAACTTCAATCTCTCCGTCACATTAATGTCTGAATCTACCCTAATATTAATAAATGCATAAATAAGAGATTAATAATAAATTTTGAACCGTGTACATAACAAGTCGTGTCCATATTATAAATAGTCACTTATTGAAGTTTAATTTATATAAATTTTGTCTACACATAAAATCTCTAGAGTTTTGAATTCTTGAAAAACACAAAGAAAGTGAAAGAATTTAAAGGTGGGATCAAGAAATCAAAGTGAAGGATTTTTTTTTTTTTTTTTATATATAAAGTACGCGACACGGGTAAATTCTAAAATATTTACGTTTTGTTTATAGTATTCCAACAAAATTATTATATTCTTATTGATATTAATATTTTCCCAACAATTATTATAGCAGATTTCTCAATATTTGAACCAAGTGAAAAATCAATTTGAATTATTAATTTTTTAAAACTAAATTCAATAAGGCAAGCCATGAATATATTATACGCCCATTGTTTATTTACCATATTAGCGTTTTTTTATATATATATTAATTTTTTTTCCATATTTTACTTAAAAAATATAGTAATATGGAAAAAGTATGAATCACTTCACTGATCCTAGACATTTCAACTGTGAGCTGAATAAATGCCATTTATGATTTAACACGCCCTTTCCCATTTTTCAATTAGATAATCAATTAGGCCCAGATTTCACCCACCAAAGACGCCCCTTCCCATCAAATAAGAAAAGAAGCTTTCCTAAATTGTGCCATCGAGATCATTCAAAGAAATCGAAGAAGATTCACAACTCACCGATCCTCTCCAGTTTCTCAGCTCCAATTTCTACAGCAAAATATACGAAAGGCATAGTGAAGTAGTAACTTGGAAAGCAGATTATTGTATCCATGTCTTATTTTGGCTTTTTAAAATTCAATAAACGTTGGGTTCTAGATACCTGTTTGTTAAGGTATCGGTGGTTAAATTGAATAACGTTGGGTGTTTGGTAGTTAAGGTCAGCTTTTGTAGTCCTTTGCTATGTTCACATCACTGTTCGGTGTGAATTTTCTGATATAAAAAAGGACATTGAAATTAGAGCTTTAAGTAAAAACCGGAAAATCGGAAAATCGAACCGAACCCGCATAACATAAACCTAACGGTTTGGTGCCACGTGGACCCGTCAATCAAATGGTTTTGAACCAAACCAAACCGGTCAAAAACGGTTTGGTTTAGGTTTGAGAATTCTAATTACGGTTTAAAACCAAACCGGATCGGCGAAAAAAAATATAAAAATAAAAAAATAAAAAATTTTTTTTTTTTTTTGAAAATTCATCCAAATATGTTAAATTCAATAGTTTTGTCATTTGTGCGTACTTTTGTCAATTTATAATTTTCTATTACATATATATTATTATCACCAAATAATCCTAATTTATATCTAATAATCTCAAGACTATCCTAGTCGACCAAAAATCATTTTCATCTTCAGAATTCAAATTTCTGAGTCTACATTCTCAACTGGAGGTCAGATACTTGTTTATGCGGAAAGAATTTGTTGCAAATTAAGAATGAATCTATATTGCTACGCCAATATTTAGATGAAGTGGAAACATTTGATGATTTAATGAAAGTTGTGGCAGGTGGTTTATATTTTCTAGGGAAGTGCTACAAGTACATTAAGGGTGGCACCCTTAATGTACTTGTAGCACTTCCCATTTCTTTTCAATGAAAAATCCACCAGGTTACTACATTTGTTCACTTGCCAGTTAAATGATGTGATGAATATGTAGTGTTGTGGTGATTGAGATATACCATAGCGGACTGCAATATAGCAGGCTAAAAATGCAAGTTTCAAACCACGTTTTGATTGCTAGTTTAAACAAGAACTACTGTAGAGTATGTCCACTATATGAAATTACACATAATGCCACATAAAGCATTTCTGACCGTGCCTATTACGTCGAGACGTTTTTAACCTTTTTCCACCATATTGGAGTAGACAACAAATGTAGGCACGTCTCCTAAATCCTAATTATGTGCAAGCAACAAGCTGTGACAAAATGCAAATGTAATGCACAATTCAGAACATATATCACTCCCATGAGTATTGCTTTTTCCTAGGAACTGAGAGGTTCAAATCCAACCGAATATGTTACAACATTCTGTTTGTTTCATGGGTTTATCTGAATGTACCGAGGAGGGGGTACCGAATTGTGTACCCCCCTCACAAAAAAGCCGACGCTACCTGCATTAAAAAATTCCGACCCGTGGTCCCCACTTTCTGATGTGAGTGGGGTGTAAAAGATTAAGTAAAATATTAGGTACATGTAGCATGACCCTTGTTTCATTACATTACATCTTACATCATATTGTTTGAGTATACGTTTTGCTACCGGTACATCAAGGTGTACATCGGCGTGTACATCACACTCACATGGGGGTGGGACCCGTTTGAATAAAAAAATATTTTATACAAGTGGGTCCACCCCTATGTGAGTGTGATGTACACCTTGATGTATAATTCTTGATGTACAAGTAGCATTTTTGGTGTACTAATTAGCCAATTGTGGAAAGAGTTATGCTACAAAACCATAATCATTTACCTAAAGGTTCACATGTGCACAGGCACCCCCCAATAGGGGAGAGCCACTTGTCCATTATGTGAAACTTTAGATAAAACATTATGGACACCCTTATGTACACCATAATGTACAAGGAGAATAATCCTTAGAATTTTCCTTGTGAAAAAATGTATTCCAGAAACATAAATCACCTAACGTGTGATGTCTACCAAAGGTTGGCAAAATCAGGAAACAAAGTAGATTATGGACAAGAACAAAAACACCAAAATTCGAAAATATATGGAAAAAAAAATGAAGAAGGACGGGCAATATAACATGGAACGCATTTCAATTAGGGGTGTAAGCGGTCCGATTTTACCGATTTTTGAAAAATTCTCAAACCAAACCGTTTAAACCAGTTTGAGAAAAATTCAAACCTAAACCAAGCCATTTTGAATGGTTTGAAAAAAAAACTCAAACATAAACCTAACGGTTTGGTCCGGTTTTAAACCACCGGTTTCATCGTATATTTTTTGTTTGTCTACTTTTATGACATTAATTCATTGAATTCAATATATATTTGTATCTTACTAGCAATAGATCTAAAACAAACTAAGAGGGTGTTTGGTAGGGATTTTTTGGGGGAAGAATTGATTTTGAATAGTGATATGATGGGAAATGTGTGGTTGAAAAAGAAGATAAGATTATTGATGTGATAGAAAATATTATTTTATTGAAGAATGTGTGGTTGAAAATGAGAATTAATTTACTGTAGAAATGAAGAATCTGTACCAAACAGACTCTAAATATATCTACTACAAATTTAAATATCAACTAAATCAAAGTGAAATCACAATAAACTAAAATATAGTTTTTTGTTTGCCATTTTAGGCTAAGATGTTACGATAACGTTACAATACAAGTCTATTAAACTATATATAAAGCCCAAAAAACATAATGATGTTCAACAAGACCTCGTGATCACCATATCTGAAAAATAAAACTACTGATTAGACAGAGAGAATAATCAACAATAATAATAAATCAATTGTTTATAATATCTAAACATAACAATTACACAAGCTTAACGTTTTATATTGTTACGAATTCAGTTTCTTACGTATACTCAAACATCAATTTTTGTCACACATGATTCATAGTCTCCATTGTCAAACGAATGTATTCGTTACATCATCATAGTATTGGATACTATATAGATAAGAGAATCTTTAAAAATATGGTAATAGAAAATAGGATAATTCTTCTTGTACATTAGGGGTGCCATAATGGTGTCCATAATGGACACATGGCACCCCACCAACACACTCTCCAATTGTGGGGTGCCATGTGTCCATTATGGACACCATTATGGCACCCCTAATGTACAAGAAAAATTATCCGAAAAGAAATAGATTAATAGAATAGTCA
Organism: Fraxinus americana; assembly: GCA_035079005.1. Lineage (NCBI taxonomy): Eukaryota > Viridiplantae > Streptophyta > Magnoliopsida > Lamiales > Oleaceae > Fraxinus > Fraxinus americana. The sequence continues at coordinate 25,453,086 of CM068725.1, forward strand.
ACAGACAGAGATTCTTGCTCTCGCACACAGAGTACCACTTGATGAAGATTTGTTCTTGCTAGTTTTGTTTTGTGATTTGTCTCTTACTCTCTTTTTTGTTGAATTTATAGTGGTTGTCGGCTAACTCCCTGTCCGGCTGGGCTATCCCTGATTTTTCATGCTGGTCTTGCCGTGTTGATTCTCGGTTCGGACTTCGACGGTTCCGTATCCCAGGTAAAGATTTTTTCTTGCTGAAAGTTGATTTTTTCTAACTTGCCTATTTTGGTACTTAAATCGTCGTTTTCAATCCTCTTCGTTAAAAAAAATTTCGGGGGGGAGGGGGCCCGCCCCCCTCCACCCCCTGTATTTTCGCCCCCCCAAGATGAAATTCCTGGCTACGTCCCTGGTGATGTACATGAGAGTTGCAATGTCACGGCACCCACTCATTGCTGGAACATTGCTGTATTCCCAAGTCCGTTCTCTAATCGTTCTTGTAACTGACTTGCTGTCATGATTGTAGTCTGTTCGTTTTAAAGTATGCCAGGTATATCGTAAACGAGAAACTTGAGGAGATGGCAGAGAGAGTTTTGATCCGGTCATATCAAGATCCAACCTGTCATGCCAATTTTTTAAGCACGGTTGCGAGAAGATTATTGAAGCATATGATACGGATTTCGACCTCGTGCCACATAGCGTCAAGCGTGACAGAAAGTTGAAAGGCATAGTTATTGAGTAGTGAAGTAGTAACTTGGGAAGCAAATTATTGTATCTTTGTCTTATTTTGGCTTTTTAAAATTCAATAACGTTGGGTTCCAGATACCTGTTTGTTAAGGTATTCTTAGTTAAATTGGATAACATTGGGTGTTGGTAGTTAAGGTAAGCTTTTGTAGTGCCTTGCTATGTTCACATCACTGTTCGGTGTGAATTTTCAGATATAAAAAATGGCATTGAATGTTATATTGCCCGTGCTTCTTTTTTTTTTAAATGCTAATTTTGTTCCTGTCCGTAATATACTTCCTTTTCCTAATTTTGCCAACTTTTAGTAGACATCGCGTTAGGTGATTCACGTTTCTGGAATACTGTCTTTTTTGTCAAAATTATGATTTATCCACAATTGGCTAATTAGTACACAGAACAGAGATTCTTTTACTGGTATGCTGTAGCTGTTTTGGTAAATTTGCATGACAAGTAGTAATACTCAAACAATATGATCTAATGTAAGTTATTTTGGATGGCATACAAGGCAACACATGTCTTCAATACCATCTTGTCACGAAATATTTCGTTTCTAGATATTCTTTCCACGTCCGGCTGTGTCACAACACCATTAATCTCGTTCTCACCCACATCATTGGCTTCAACAGTGGATATATCGATCGATTTTGCTAGTGGCACATCAAGATGTACATAGGGGTGTACACCCCCCTCACATGGGGGTGGGACCCGCTGGAATAAAAAAATATTTTAGACAAGTGGATCCCACTCCATGTGAGGGGGGTGTACACCCTTATGTACATTTCTTGATGTACAAGTAGAATAATACTATATCGATGCCGGAAATAAATTCATGTAACTTTGGGACAGGTTTCGACATCTTCAAAGTGTAAATGTTTGGACCAACATACTTGCATCGCTGCACAACCGTAGTAGACAACACACTAGTTACCTCGGACACACTGACCCGCAATGCATATGCAGTGACGCAATGATCCCTGCGCTTCAGCTCTGATAAGTGCAATTTGTGCACTTATTTGTGACCCTAAATCATGATATTTTATTGTCTTTTGGATTGAATTCTACCTAATTTATGTTAAATTATGTTTTGTAGGTAAAACTTCATGTTTAACGAAAAATTTGAGAAAAAAATGCCGAAATTGAATGAAATCGACAATTTTGTAGATTAAGGTCTACACGATAGAAATTGAAGGATTAAATTGCATTAATTCTAAAGATGGGATGACTTGGAGAAAAATAAAATTAATGAACTTGCAATTGGAATAGGACTTCAATTATCACTGGCAATTCTAATTATATGAGAAGTGATTGGTTGCTTGGAATTGGAATAAGACTTCAATTGCACTTGGAAGTCTAATTTCACTAGTATGGATTGGTGGCCAAGAAAATAATATATACGCGTGAAGGCAGACAGAAAGGGAAGAAGGGGGTTCGGGGCTGAAAAGAAAATACATACAGGAACCCAAATACGCAGAAAACAGAAAGAAAAAGCTGCAAGAAAGAAAGAAAGAACCAGGAAAAAGAAAAGAAATAAAATAAAAACAAAGAAGAGAGGAAAAGAAGAAAAGTCAAAGGAGAGTGAAGGCTGGGAAAGAAAATAGAGAAGAAAGCTGCAGCAGAAAGTCATACGCAGAGAGGAAAGAGAAAAAGGAAAAAGGGGAGTGAACTGCAAATACCAGAAATTCTCACGTTTGATCAATTATTGGTGATGTCGTTCCACTTTTGCATGTTTTTATTTTTACATTATGAATAATTAATTTTTATATTAGGGAAAACAATGTAATCGACTTGTGATCCTTAATTCTTTTATTTAAGATTTATGTGATTTATTTATTTATGTGTTGGTTTTATTATGAGTTTAATGCATTAAATTATCTGATCAATAATTTGATGATCCATTGAGTCTCTTACGAATCGAGAGGTGAGTTCGAGATTTAGAACGTGTAATAAAATCCGGTAACGAGGTATAACGTGTAGAGATACCTATACTAAGTGCTACGGTCGTTATATGAATTCCTAGTGACATAACTCGTTTAACTAAAGAGAATTCGCATAGAGATATGGAATTGAATTAGTTAAATAGGTTCAATGAGAACTCGAGATGGGTAAATTGAATACCGTAGGAGAATTCGACCGAACACTACATTAGGCTAGAATCTTGAATTGAGAGTTAAGGTGATCATTAGATGAAGTTGTTTTGCCCTAATATTCATCATGCATTTGAATCATTATTTGGTATTTCATCATACTTTCCATTAGTTTTAGGTAGTTAGCTAACAAAAGAAAAATAATTTACACAACTTTTACCATTCTTTATTTGTTTGTCTTTTATCAAATAGGAGTTAGAAAAGTAGATTAAGACTAAAGTATAGTTCTCGTGGGAACGATAATCCGGACTCAAAGGTCCACTTTATTACTTGTTACGATTCGTACACTTGCAATAGAAAAAAACGCAACAAGTTTTTGGCGCCGTTGCCGGGGATTTTTTACTTTTAGTCTTAATTTATTTATTTTTAACTGTTATTTGATTTTATTTTTTTTTATTTTTTTTATTTTTTTATATATCATTTAACTCACCCCTTACGGTTTTAATCGATCTTGTGTTGGTATTCTCTTTTTGTACTTTTCAGATATTATGCATGATTCCGACATTAGTAAAGTAACAAAATTGTTGCAATGACAAATCTCTACATGGATTATCAAGATATGCTTGGAGGATATCCAAGTTGTGAAAATTGTTACGAGGTGCATTGTATTGGGCAATGCTTGTTCTCTAGTTTACACACGCCGAAACTTTTGAGATTTCGAAAATATTTGATATGTAGAAAATAAGCAATTGAAAAATCTGATGAAGTGTACATGCTCGTGGGAGATTTTGTGCCTGTCAATTGGGATGAGGACATCAAACTTGTGGGAGATGGTCATCCCCTATTGAACGAGAAGGTAGTTGCAAAGTACTTTAATGAACTTGTCAAGTTGGATGAAAAAGATATGCTTATGGGAGATTTCATGTACTGGGGATGATTTCAACAATGGGGGTACAATCCACTTCAAGGGGTCATCAGGACCGACTTCTCATTGCCTGTGGATTTAGATTGCGGACCTAGCACTCCACCCGATGAGAGTTCACCAATTGAAGAAGAGTCAAAAATGAGTGAAGATTTAATCACAACGAAGCTAAATGAGGATTTGGCGATCAATAAGGAGGAAATCAACTCACATTTTTTCCACTTTATTGATTGTCCAAAAATTAATTTTGTGATTGGACCTGACGAGGAGATAGAAATCTACATAGTTGAAGTTGAGTCGGATGGAATAGACAAGTCCTATTATGTTGAAAAGGGCAAGGAAGAGGTGTGGAGATCGGATGAAAAGTGGATCAAAGTCAAAAGAAGAAAAATGGACAAGGCATCAAAAGCCTTCTTTAGGTGCCCGTGATCAGTCGCCGTAGAGTCGAGCTAAAGACTATAAAAAAACGCTTCTTGGGAGGCAACCCAAACTTTCTTTTTATTTATTTATTTTGTTTTTTAGTTTTAAGATGGTTTAATTTATTTTAAGTTTATTTGGAACTCATCAACCTTACCCGTTTCCCCTTAGGTCTTTGATAAGTTAGTTGAGTTATTAGATGTTAGAGCTAAGTAACACATATTCAGTTATTTGATCTTAATACCTTATTTGATTTTTCAGGAACATGGCATCACGGAACATTTAAATCAACATTGACCAATGAGCCAACTGAGAAATATGAAGCTAGCCATGGAATTACATGTCATATCAGGGGAGTTTTTTTTCGCATTCTTTCCCACCCCTTTATATACGGATTTAGGATTAAAGACATTGAGGACAATGTCTAGTTTAAGTTTGGGGATGGAAAACATGAGTTTTCATTTTATTTTTGTGTTTTTGTGTGCTTTAATATTAAAAAAAAAATTGAAAATTTTCAAAAATATTTTCTTATTGTGTGCTTGTGTAAGTTAGTTGGCCTGGCTGACAATAATGAATATATTAAATTTTGAATTGATTTATGAACGGTGAATAAGTTGCATGCTTAGATTAATTTTTACTTTTCCATGTGAAATTTGATATATATTGAGCACGTAAATTGAGTTAAGCAGTATGTAGGAATGAGCTGATTTCATAATTGGATAGGTTGAAATAGTGGACCATAGATGCTAAACTCAAAACCACTATATTCTACATTCCTGGACCAAATTTAGAATAGTTTGAGGGGATTTCACTGCTGTATGGAGATATTGAGATAAATAGGGATTCCATGTGTGATATTAAAAATCTTGTGTGGATTGTCTAAGGTCAATAGGATGCAATTTGGTGAAAATCTTAAATTAAATGTTGGTTTACTTGGATAAGTGTTTAATGAGGGACATTGCACTAATCATGGAAAAAAAAAAAAAAAAAAAAAAATTATATATATATATTTGAAAATTTCTCTTCGTAGCCTTTATGACTTGAGCAATTAAGCCTGTAAGGGTCTTTAAAACCTGTTGCCCTATAGTCATTTGACTTAGGAGTCATCGGTCGAAAGCTTGTTACATGGGTCATTTAGAAAGTTTAAGGGAGAGAATGCCTCAAATAAGAAAAAAAAAATTGTTGAAATAAAAAAAAAATAAAAAGAAGAAAAAAGAAGAAAAAAAAATTGAAAAAAAAAATCAGAAAAAGCAGATGGATGAAACAGAAGATGTACCAAACTCCTTGATTATGTCTCAAACATTTATTTAAGGAAATTCGACTTTTGATAAGGGATGATTAGCCTAGTTAAGTTCTAGAGATTGAAACAATCAAATTTAATAGAGAATCTTTATTTATTGACATATTGACTTGCAATTGGTGAGATTTACCTAGATTAGAGAGGTGATGATAGTATAGACTTCAACCTTAGTTAACACACTTGAAAAGAGCGAAAAGAATAAGTTTGGGGGGGTGTGTGAATCTTACGAGTGATGAAAGAACATATGTGACTATTGAGGTCGGGAATTGAAACAACTTATGAATTCATAATGTTATTCTTAATTCTTCACACACACAGAGGTCAATTTTTCATTGGAAAAGTAAATTTTAATTTATGTAGTGTGATTTAAATTTGATATTATGATTCCAATCTTGAGATAAAAAAAGTCAGGTTAGCTAACTAAATCATTTTGCATTACTTGATTGAATGTTCACCAATTAAGTAATTAGCATTGATTGTTTGTGTGTTTGTTAGGTTTTAATTTTGTTTGAGAACAAACAAAGATTCAAGTTTGGGGTTGTTTGATAAGTGCAATTTGTGCACTTATTTGTGACCCTAAATCATGATATTTTATTGTCTTTTGGATTGAATTCTACCTAATTTATGTTAATTATGTTTTGTAAGTAAAACTTCATGTTTAACGAATAATTTGAGAAAAGAATGCCGAAATTGAATGAAATCGACAATTTTGTAGATTAAGGTCTACACGATAGAAATTGAAGGATTAAATTGCATTAATTCTAAAGATGGGATGACTTGGAGAAAAATAAAATTAATGAACTTGCAATTGGAATAGGACTTCAATTATCACTGGCAATTCTAATTATATGAGAAGTGATTGGTTGCTTGGAATTGGAATAAGACTTCAATTGCACTTGGAAGTATAATTTCACTAGCATGGATTGGTGGCCAAGAAAATAATATATACGCGTGAAGGCAGACAGAAAGGGAAGAAGGGGGTTCGGGGCTGAAAAGAAAATACATACAGGAACCCAAATACGCAGAAAACAGAAAGAAAAAGCTGCAAGAAAGAAAGAAAGAACCAGGAAAAAGAAAAGGAATAAAATAAAAACAAAGAAGAGAGGAAAAGAAGAAAAGTCAAAGGAGAGTGAAGGCTGGGAAAGAAAATAGAGAAGAAAGCTGCAGCAGAAAGTCATACGCAGAGAGGAAAGAGAAAAAGGAAAAAGGGGAGTGAACTGCAAATACCAGAAATTCTCACGTTTGATCAATTATTGGTGATGTCGTTCCACTTTTGCATGTTTTTATTTTTACATTATGAATAATTAATTTTTATATTAGGGAAAACAATGTAATCGACTTGTGATCCTTAATTCTTTTATTTAAGATTTATGTGATTTATTTATTTATGTGTTGGTTTTATTATGAGTTTAATGCATTAAATTATCTGATCAATAATTTGATGATCCATTGAGTCTCTTACGAATCGAGAGGTGAGTTCGAGATTTAGAACGTGGTCTTAATTCAAATGTTCGTTAATTCGGTTTCTTTCTTCTTCCTCCTTTCCTTCTGGTTTTGCTGCTGGTTGTTTTCCTTTGCTTCTTTTGCTTTTCTTGCCCCATGTAGCTCTTCCATAACAATCATCTCGCTCACTTTGATCTTGTCCCCAAGATCTATCAACAAGGAAATGGCGCCTGATCCAATCTTCATCCTCCCGGTAACACTTTCTGGGGATGAGTTTGACCAATGCATAAGCCACTGTTCTGCCACTTGATTCCTTCATTGTACTGACCGTGTTTGTAAAATGGAAAGGGGGTGATGCTTTGGTTGGTAGGTGTCATGTCTTTCAAGAAGTTGCAGAGTTGGAATTATCCTATCCTCAAGTTGTTTCTTCAGTAAGGAGATATGGAATACAGGGTGAATCTTTGATCCCTCTGGTAAAGCCTTTTGTTAAGCTACTTTCCCAATCTTCTTAGTAATCTGATACGGGCCAAAATACTTAGCTCCCAGTTGTTGACCCTCTCTGTTTGCCCATCCGTTTGAGGATGGTAGGCAGAGATGAAGTGAAGCTTAGTACCAAGAAGATGGAAAAGTTTAAGCCAAAACTTGCTAGTAAAAACCTTGTCTCTATCAGATATTATGCTCTGGGGCATCCCATGTAGCTTGTAGATATTGTCTAAGAAAATTTGAGCCACCATCGAAGCTGAGAAAGGGTGAGTCATAGCCAGAAAATGCCCATATTTCGTGAATCGATCAACCACTACTAGAATGGTATTTTTTCCTCCTGAGTTGGGCAATCCTTCGATGAAGTCCATGCTGATATGGCTCCAGGAGTACAGGGGTTGGGGTAATGGTTACAGCAATCCTGCGTAAGGAACGTACTCTCCCTTGCACCTCTGGCAAACCTCATATTACAGTACCAGTTGCCTGATTTCTTAATTCATTTTTTGCCCAAAAAAATTGCTTTGCTCGATAGAGGCTATTATGTATACCAGAATGGCCTCCTTCTGGGGAGCCATGTAGATTCTGTATTAACCTCGACCTGATGTCTCCTCAAGTCCTAATATATATCTTTCCTTTGTGTTTCAATAATCCATTCTCAAAGCTGAAGTCAGCGTCAGACTTGGGGTCTACCATCAGTGATTGGATTTTTTCTTCTGCTTTAGTATTCCTTTCGTAACTCTCAATGACTTCTTCAATCCAAGCATGCATAACCACTGAAATTCCTGAACATCCAGGACCGCCCTCGTGTCTCCTTGAGAGAGCATCCGCCACTACATTATCCACCCCACTTTTGTAGATAATTTCATAACTGAGACCAAGAAGTTTGGTGATCCATTTCTGTTGGAGTGGGGTAGCAATTCTTTGTTCAAGTAAGTATTTGAGGGCTTAGTGGTCAGTTTTTACCACAAAATGGTGGCCCTCCAAGTATTGCCTCCATTTACAAACTGCAGTCACTAGTGCTAGCAATTCCATCTCATAAATAGATAGCCCCAGCTTCCTAATCCCAATGGCTTTGCTTAGGTAAGCCAAGGGTCACCTTCCTTGCATTAACACTGCACCTATGCCCTCTTGGAAAGCATCGGTTTCTATTAGAAAGGGCTAGTTGAAATCAGGTAAAGCTAGTAGTGGAGTAGATTTCATTGCCTCTTTCAATGCAACAAGGCGATATCAGTTGCTTCTGACCAATGGAAGTTGTCCTTCTTCAGTAGATCAATGAGAGGTTTGGCTATGATTCCATAACCCTCACAAACTTCTTGTAATAGCCTGTGAGTCCCAGAAACCCCCATAATTGTTTGAGTTAGTTGGCTTAGGCCATTATCTCATTGCCTTAACCTTGATAGGGTCTGTTGATACTCCCTGGTGGTTGATTATATGGCCTAAATACTCCACCTGTGTCTGTCCAAAATTGTACTTAGACCTTTTTGCATACAATTGATGGTTTTGTAGTATCTCAGCACTGATTTGAGATGGTGACAGTGGGAGCTTATGTCTTTACTGTAAACTAAGATGTCATCAAAAAATACCAACATATAGTCTCTCAACTGGTCCTTGAATACTTCATTCATGAGACTTTAGAAGGTGGCAGGGGCATTTGTGAGGCCGAAGGGCATTACTTTGAACTCATATAGGCCCTGGTGAGTTTTGAAGGCAGTTTTAGGAGTGTCAGCCTCTACAACTCTGATTTGGTGGTACCCTGCCTTGAGGTTGATTTTAGAATAGAACCTTGACCCATTCAATTCATCCAAAAGTTCATCAATCAGAGGCGTGGAGAATTTATCTTCGACAGTAAGAATGTTCAGCTGCCTGTAATCTACACAGAAACGCCATGACCCATCCTTCTTCTTGACTAGAAGGACTGGGGATGCAACGGGTTGTTGCTATGTTTGATTATGCCACTGTCCAACATCTCCTTAACCAGCTTTTCAATTTCCGATTTCTGAATGAATGAGAATCTGTATGGCCGAATTTTGAAGGGCTGAGCACCCTCTTTCAATGGAATATGGTGATCATGGGTTCTAGGGGGTGGAAGCCCTTTTGGTTCCACAAAGACCCCAAAAAATTGGTTGACAACCTCCATGACCTGGTGTCACGGACTGCAGCTTTACTTAAGCCCCATAACCCTATCGCAGCCGAAGTTTGCCCAACTTCAGCCGTACATTATAAATATTTCATTTAATTGTAAAATAGTTGGAAATTAGAAAATTTTAGTATGATTTTAGAGACTTTAAACATCTACTCCCGTTAGATTGATTTTTGTTGCTAAGTCTATTATAGGGGGTATTAGTCTTTCAAACATCTTTCAAGCTTTCTAGTGTTCGCCCCCTGCACAAGCCATTGTAATTTCCTGCTTTTGTCTATTGTAATGGTTAGCTTTATCAATGATCAAGTTTATTTCAATGCATTTCAATTTCATGTTGTAAGCTTTCTTTAAATTGTGATCAAATTTACTTTCGTTCCGAAACGACTGGGAAAAGGCGGAAGGTAGTCTAACGGAGCAGACTACCATCGCACGGTATCCCTTTCTGTGTTAAGCAGAAAGGTAACCCGTGAAAGTTGGTATCAGAGCTGCGGCTCAAGACACTCGATAAGAAAGCTATGGATCCAATGGAATTGAACACCACGAAAGTGGTAGATCCTCAAAAGAGGAACACGAAACAGCGTTTGAAGGCATTTGAGGTGACAAACACTAGGTTGTGTTTTACCATAGAGGGCCTCGGAGAAAAGGTCGAGGTGGCAGAGACGAAAACTTGGGAATTGCCCATCCAACTGGATGAATGCCAAGAAGCTTGCACAGCTAAGACTGAAGCTATTGCTATCATACTTGATCTACAGGATGGGTGGGAGCGTTGAGAGCTCAATTACTAGTTTTCCAATGCGCGGTTGGCAATGGGCAAGCCACCACACAAGAGCCTATGCATAGGCTCAAAATTCTAGATCCGTGTACCTACGGAGGGGCATGCGATGCTAAAGAAGTTGAGAACTTCTTGTTCAACATGGAACAATACTTTCTTGCGGCTTCGATCCAAGATAAAGCGAGGAAGGTTACACCAGCTACCGTGTATCTTGGTGGAGATGTAAAACTATGGTGGCGGATGTAGTATGTAGATATTTAGGCCAACAGGGGTCCAAATAGATTCTTGGGATCTTCTCAAGGAAGCAATTAGATCTCAGTTTTTTCCAGAGAATGTGGAATAGGAGGCTAGTCAGGCCTTACGAGGACTGAAACACATAAGCTCCATTAGGGAGTATGTGAAAGCCTTTTCACCTTCATGGAAGGATTGGAACCGTAGACATGTACGGAACTTTAGAGACAAAATGTCATCGATTTAAGCGCAGCTATGAGAGTTGCCAAATGTTTGAGTGATTATCAATCGGAACCGAGAGAGGATCGACCTTCGGGAAATAGCCAGTCTATTGGAGGTGGAAATAGACCTCATAGACCCAGCTCGAACTCAAATAGGGGAGAGAATTACTCTTAGAATCGGGGAGGAGCCTATCAAGGCGACCGTCAGGGTAATAACTGGAACTAAGGAAAAGCAAATGAGGGCAGATCTGATGCTAGTCCTAAATTGAAGTGCTTTTTATGTGAAAGACCCCATCGAGTGGCGGAGTGTTCTCAGAAATGGATGGTGAATGCATATTGCCAACTAGCAAGTGGCGGACCAAATCAAAGCAAGGTACCCCACAAGCTAGCTGTCATGGCGAGACCGACTCTGAAGAAGATGGGGATGTAGTTGGTACATTCTCACATCAGTGCAATACACTATCGCACCAAGTTACTAAAAGGGAATATGGTCCTTCGAAAGAGCCGAAGATGGAAGAATCGAAGGCTCACAATTGTAGGGCAAAATGCCTAATGTACATTGATGTGAAGATCAATGGAAAGCCAATCAGGGCTATGATAGATACCGGTGCTACCCACAACTACCTTACAAGTGCCGAAGTAGAGCGGCTCAGACTTGTTCTAGAGAGAGGTAAGGAGAAAGTTAAAGCAATCAACTCCGCTGCTCAACTAATAGCGGGAGTAGCGAAATATGTGTCAATCAAAATAGGTCCCCTCGAAGGAAAGACAAATTTGTCGGCAGTTCAGATGGATGATTTCGAGCTCATTTTGGGATTAGAATTTCTTCGGGATACAAGAACAACAATGTTGCTGCATTCCGACTCGTTAATAATGATGGGTAGTAAACTATGCATTATCCCCACACAAGTTTGGAAAACATGCGAGAAAGGTATCTCAGCCATGTAATATAGTAAGGGTTTTAAGAGGAATGAACCCTTATTTTGTGCACTCTTCGATTAGAAGAGATTGAAGAGGTGACTGGTCTGATTCTAAAGCCTGTCAGAAGGCTTGTTAAAGAATTTGAGGACATCAAGCAGAACGAGTTACCAAAGAAATTGCCACCAAGGAGGACAATTGATTGTGAGTTGAACTTGTTTCGGGTGCCAAACCTCCCACCATGGTACTAAGTCATCTGTCTCAGCCGGAGCTTGAAGAGCCTCAGAAACAGTTGAGAGAAATGTTGGGAAGTGAGACTACGGTGGAGCGCACTTCCGTACAACTACAATGTGCATACTATTGGCATCAAAGGCGGGCCGGCAATTTAAGTTATGAGAAAACTTATCTTGGTTGTCCGCAAGATATGACAGATCATCAGAAAAAGGAAGGCTTACTGGAGCCCCTTTCCGTCCCAAACAGACCATTCGAGAGTGTGTCGATGGACTACATTAGCTGATTACCAAAAGTTGGAGACTTTGGCACTATTATCGACGTGATAAATGGCTTATCTAAAGAGACAACTTTCACCACAGTGCCCGAGTATGTATCAGCTAAAGAGACGGCTCAACTCTTCTTCAAACATATTGTTAAATACTGGGGATTGCCTAAGAACATCGTCAGTGATCGGGATTCTCGATTTCTGGCATACTTTGGACCGAGTTGTTCAAACTTCTTAGTTCAACTTTGAGCATGGGTTTGCGTTTTCATCCACAATCTGACTGACAGATGGAGCGTTTCAATGCTATGCTGGAAGACTATTTTCGGCAACTTATCTCTGCTTCACAGAAAATTTGGGTAAAACTCGTGGATGTGGCTCAGATGTGTTTCAATGCTCAAAAGAGCTCTTCTCCCATTAAGAGTTCCTTCGAGATTACTACTGGCCAACAACCGTTACTCCCTATACTAAAGAGATTCTTGGCCATTTAACTACTTGAGCTTCTAGGAACTACCTTCAAGAGTACTTGATCAAATGGAGCAGATGAAACAACGAGTAGAATAACTGGGCAAATGGAAAAGACCTTGAAGCCTTCAAACCATCAAGTATGTCATTCATTAAGGGCTCCAAGGAAGTCACTAAAACAAATGGGGGAGAATGTCACGGACTACAGCTTTACTTATGCCCCATGACCCTATCGCAGCCCCAGTTTGCCCAACTTCGACCGCACATTGTAAATATTTCATTTAATTGTAAAATAGTTGGAAATTAGTCTTTCAAATGTCACGGACTACAGCTTTCTAGTGTTCGCCCCCTGCACTAGTCATTGTAATTTCATGCTTTCATCTATTGTAATGTTCAGTTTCAAGCAATCAACGATCAAGTTTATTTCAATGTATTTCAATTGCATGTTGCAAGCTTTCTTTAAATTGTGATCAAATTTACTTTCGTCCTTAAACGACTGAGAAAAGGCTGAAAGGTAACCCGTGAAACTTGGTTTGAAATTTCTTCTTCTTCCTTTTCAGTAATAGAATACAACTGCCCTGCTACCCCATAGTGTTGCCACTTAAATAAACTTCACATTTCTTCTACCTCCATCATCCTAACGCGAGGTCCTGTGTTTTCACTACTCAGTGTGATTTCCTCCTGTTGGTGCTTGAATTGAACAAATCCTTGCTCGAAGTCGAATAGGATAGGCCCAAATTGACTCATCCAGTTAACCCCTAGCACCATATCACTACCTCCAAGCTTTAAGGTTCTTATCCTATATTGGACCTCCCAGTGGATAGATCACAGTTTTACTCTCTAGTTTCTCACCATTTGCCACCCTTATTGTCATGGTTTTAGAACTTTCTATAGGGCAGTTCAACTCTTTGGCCAGTTTCTCATCTATGAAACTATGTGTGCTGCCACTATCTATTAGAATAGATATCTTCATTTCTTTCAAAATTCCAGGTATTCTGATGGTTTTGTGTCTTAGGTTCCCAGCTAAGGCATTGATTGATATCTCTATTACCTCCTCCTCATCTGTTTCATCCTCCTTTTCCTTACCACCTTCACCCTCACTCTCTTCATCTACCAATATATAATTCAAGGCTCTATTCTTGTAAACATGCCCTGCAGTGTATTTCTTATCGCACTTGTAACACAACCCCAGGCTTCTCTTGGTTTGGAAATCAGTAGGAGTGATGGTTTTATAGCTATTTAGTGGTTTACTCGCTTTTGGCCATGGCTCTTTGGGCTTGTTTTCTTCAGGAGGTTTTGGGGGGTAAGGGTTCAATTTGTTAGGGGTGAAACTTTTGGGTTTTTGGTATTTGTTTAAAGCTTGAATAGTTGATTCTTGTAGGCTAGCTACCTCAAATGCTTTAGCTAAGGTATTTGGTTTCATCATCTTCACCATTGATTTAAACTCCCATCTCAACCCACTTGTAAAAACAGCAATGTAATACGATTCAGGAACATGTGATAGGCCCAACATTACTTGTGATTTTAGTTCTTCAAACTTCTCCTGATATTTCTCAATAGATCCCAGTTGTTTGATTTTGCTGAAAATCTCCACTACTTCCTCTCCAGTGGTTTTTGCAAACCTTCCGCATAACTCCTTATAAAACAAGTTCCAACTGGCTCCCGCATGGCTGACTATGAATCCATCAAACCAGATATCAGCCTTTCCTTTCAGGTACACTTCTGCTACTCCCACCCTAAATTCCTCTGGAACCTAATGTAACTGGAAGTACTTCCTGGCTTTCCTTAGCCATTCTCTAGGACCTTCTCCACTGAAATGAGGAACATCGATCTTAGGTAGTCTAGTATTCCCCTTCAATTCTCCCCTGGGATTTACACTAGTTTCTATGGCACTGGTACCTGGTGTGTAGGTTTCACTCCCAAACTTCAAATCGCCCATAGATTCTTCCATTCCTTTATTCTTCTGAGTGGTCCTCAAATCAGTAGAAATTTATCCCATGAATGCCACAATTTTCTCGTATTTTTTGTTCAAATCCAGCACAGCATCTTCTATTCTCTCCTGTCTACCTCTCATTGCTTGAAGGGTTTGATCTGTAGCTTCAAGATTATTTTCTAATCTTCCAGTAACAACCTTAAAGCTAGTGCCCAAGTCTGCTACCTCGAGATCCAATTTCTTTAAATGTTCATCAATGGCTTTCGACCTAGTACCCATTTCTACGATTACCCATAATATTCGCCCGCTCTGATACCTATTTGTCACGACTGAGACTCAATTTCATCTTCCCGCAACCAAATTCAGCCGAAGCCCGCTGAAATTCAGTAACAACTCACGCAAATAACATAAATGGGGAGGGGGGGTGGGGAATGGCGAAAAAGAGAGAGAAGAGATGAGGAATAAAGTAAATTGTAGATTCAATCCACTACTAACTGAATTTCATAACAAATTTTACACCCATCTACTGAGTATACACAGGCTTATATATACCCAATCGAGGAAGAAGCGTGATTTCGACAGGAAAGGGAGAAAAGCATTTTTCCAATTATTACAATTTAATTAAAATCAACATAATAAAATGACACCGTTTTGATTAGTGCCAAACGACGTCGTCTTAATTCAAATGTTCGTTAATTCGGTTTCTTTCTTCTTTTTCCTCCTTTCTTTATGGTTTTGCTGCTGGTTTTCTTCCTTTGATTCTTCTGCCTTTCTTGCCCCATGTAGCTCTTCCATAACAGAAAGCAGAAGGCGTAAACAAGATATACTTGAAAATTACAAAATAAACAGCCATCACAGCCAATTAAGCAATTCGGGGCTTCACCTTCTTCTTCTGCTGTGCAGGTGCTGCCGAATAATCGTCGATGGAATGTGGAATTGCCGACGGCCGAGTCTGCGTAGTGCATACTGTCGTCTAGGGCTTGAACATGGATGGAGCAGCAACAGGTCACAATTGGAGGAGATTGAATGGTGGAGGTTGAGACTTGAGAAGTTCAACTCTGGGGAAGAGGAGGCGGAGCGGAGACGGGAAAAATGAGTGGTTGAATTGAAATTCGGTTGTCATTTGGATGGTAATGGAAATGGATCTAATGGCATTGGGATGAATCATGAAAGGTATTGGGCTTCATCATGAATGGTATTGGGCTTCACTGTTGAGCATTACAATTATAACAGGCAACTTACAAAAATACACTTAAAATTAAAAATGTTTTGAAAAATCATACAAGAAATATTTTAAAAGTAAAATATACTGTTTAAAATTATGTGCCACCTTTTTTTATTAAAAAGTGACGCAATGTCACTTTTTAATGTTAAATGTCACTTTTTTGTTTAAAAAGACATACAATGACACTTTTATTAAAAATAGATATTTATCACTTAAAAAAAGTGACGAAAAAAGTGACAAACGCTAAAAAAGTGACGAAATACCAATTAAAACTTGGAATTAGTTCAATTAAGTGACAATTTTGTTTAAAAAAAAGTGACACTACCACCGTTCCTCCTCTTTTTTCCTTCACCGTCAAACATCTTTAAATCAATTTAACGCCATCGTCATCTACCAACTCAACTAATCCATTGACCTCCACTTAATGAAGATCCCAACAAGAGAACGAGTTATAACTTTTATTATATTAAATCACCTGTAACTTGTTTGCTATACATCACGATGACCTGAAACTAGTATTCCCTAGCCAACAAGATGGACCATACCTATTGGTATAATCAGAAGACTATGCTACCTCACACCAATGAATATATTGGAAGTGATAATATTCAAAAAAAAAAAAAAAAAAAAGTGAGAATAAATAAACAAGTGAAAAAAAAAAGTGACAAAAAGTGATTAAGTAATAAATTGCAGTTTTTGCATGTCTCTTTGATTAAATCCATAATCCTCGTTGGAATCCATTTAAGCAAATTAAAATACACTTAGAAAGACATTATGGCCTATCATCTCTTCGTTACTGCTGCAAGAACCAAGAAGGTTCCATATTTTCATAAACTACTCGTATTCATGTAGTCTTCTTAATCCTCTGTTGTTTTCCAAGAGATCGAATCTTAACACGGCCAAAATAATTGCTTTTCAAGAAAGAAAATCAAGTATGAGAACCAAAGTAATTAGACAGAAACTGAACCATACTAATCAATGATGCCTATATCATCATAGAAGCATTTATCTAAAAGTTTTATACTGAATGGTGATGTGACAACCAACAGATGAAGGTATTTTGTACGGGAAATAACATGGTAATTTCTAGAAGTTATCTTTGTCACTTTCCCTTCCATAATTGAGCACTTATTTTACATTTTTCTTCATTTTTCCTTGTATGTATGTTCAAAGGTGGAGGCAGAGCTGAAGCACTTCGAGACATACTCAAAAGAGTGACAAATATTAAAAAATGTAACAAAACACTTGAAACAAGAGACAAACACTAAAAAAAGTGACATAACTTAAAAAAATAGCAAAAGTCTTTAAAAAAAATTGACAAACACTCAAGTGAAAAAATACTCAAAAGGACACGGTCTACCCACTTGAGACAATGATCAAGTTAAGTATTTACCCACCCGAGAAAGTGTCACTTCTTTACTAAACATTTCTTTTTAAAGTTAAGTTTCACGTTTTAATTAAAAAGTGAACAAGCAATAAGTTAGAAGTGACAGAAATTTTAAAAAAAAAGTGACAATTTGTATAGAATTAGTGAATAAAAGATGATACAATAGACTGATTGTAAAATATATATGAAAATTTTTGTACTTTCTCAAAACTGTTATTCTTGTCAAGTAAACTATAAAAAAACCATATTAACATAGTTCTTTAATTGGCCATTTACATAATTTTTAGATAACTCGTTTTATTGACAATTAGGGTCCGTTTTATTGCAAATGTGGAAAATGGGTAGAAATAAAATGTTTTACGAGGAATTAAATTGTTTAGAAATTGTTTTACTGAGAATTGTAATTAATTGTGTTTGATTGATATGATTTTTCACCTGATCCGTTTGACTTTTTTTTTATGTCAATTAAAGGGATAAAATTTCTTATAATTGGGGATAAAATTTGTTTATATTGCCAAAAAATAATTTAAAAAAATTAAAAATTGAAAAAAAATTGATGTTCGTTTGACTTTATTTTACATGAAAATTGTCAATATAAAGGATAATCTTTTTTTACAATTGTGGATAGATTTTGTATCCATTGCCTAAAAAAAACAGGGAAATTTTTTTAAAAATAACCTGGAAGCCATGTTCCACCTTTTCCAAGGCAAAATTTCTTATCAAACAACCAATTTCCATGGAAAAAATTGGCTATCAAACATAGCCTTAGTGAAAATGAGTAAAGAACTCATCTTCAATCTTCTTGGTCATAAATCATAGTGAAGTTGCACTGCTTTATATATTTATCCTTAGAACATTGGAAATGCACGCAAATGTCTCAATGACAACAAATTAAACATTATTCCCAATAACTATGTTACGAATCTGAACCAAGTATCTAAGTAAATTGCTCCCAATCATCGTCCAAGTGAAATAACTACTACCACAACAATGATAAGCACATAATAACAAGAATAAATAATAAGTTTATGGACAAGACTTTAAATTAAGAAAGAGTGGCCTAGAATTCATGAGGTAACTTCCAAGGGTGAATAACCAGTGAGCTGTTGTTATTCCAATAAATTGTAGTTATTCTTAATTACCGCAATAGCAATAATGAAAATAACTTAATAACAAAGGAAATAACAAAAAAAAAAAAAAATTAATAAAAAAAAATCAAGGACGTCATAAACCAAGTTGTCAAACGTGAAAATCACATAACCCGAACCTATGCATCTTCACCTTGTGTCTTTATAGAGCTATCTGTCTTTTTGGCATTTGTCCGATGAAAAAGGCAAAAAGGGGATTTCTTGGCAAATTCCCTTGAAGGAATTATGAAACAAAGGCCATCATTGCAAAGTCCTTAATAATGATAAAGCCATCATTGCAAACCCCTTAATAATGATATAGCCAACATTCATTGCAAAAGCTCAATCTTGACTACAAAACCCCTTAATTGAATTATGGAACAAAGGCACCAGATAAGGTGGTTGAAGCAGCAAGATTTAGAAGTTGTGGGTGATGATCTCTTGAAGCAGAATCGGTGGGGATGATGGTGAGGAAAAGCAAAGTTGTGGGTGAGGAGGGTTTCTCTTTGGGGGTGGAATCGGGACAACGGGTTTGTGATCGGTAGTTGTAGAACGTATATTTTACCTTCTCAAATGGTTTAATTATTTAATAAGGGTGTGTTCGAGCCACATTATTTTGGAAGAATGTATTCTGAAAAGTATTAACCAAATTAATAAAAAAATGAGGGTATTAGGCCTAATTTGCCCATATTGAATTTGCCTAAACAGGGCCGGCCCTGGGACCAAGACACCTAGGCAAGGGCCTAGGGCCTCAAAATTTTGGCTTGGGCTTAGGGCCTCAAAAATATTGAAGGTTTAAAAGAAGAAAGGGTTTAAAAATGGGAAGTCTACATAAATCAGGTTTTTATTTATTACCATTTCAAAATTAAGGTTAGATGTTTTAAATTTCAAAAATCAGGTTTTTATTTAAATTTATTTATGAATCACTTAATTAATTATATGTTTTATTAATAAATATATAACGGTCACAGATATATACAATTTGGTCACAATTCAAAAATTTTTAGGTCACAATTCAAAATTTTCATAGATCACAATTTGTTTATTGATCACAAATTAAAAATTTGAAAGTCACAATTTGTTCATCGGTCACGGATCCCAAAACTTACGAGTCACAGTACTTATTTATGTCACAATTTATCAATTTATTGGTCACAATTAATAATTTTTAGGTCACAAAGTAATTTTTTAGGTCACAATTTCTTATTATTGGTCACACACCAACAAATTTATTGGTCACAATTTGTGACCACCACCAACACAAAACCACCGTCGTCAACACCAACACCACCACATCCAGGCTCCACCAACAAAATCCCCGTTCCAAACATCACTGTCGACGTTTTCACCACCACCACCACTACACCAAACTGTCCCACCAAACTGATCCACCGCAACTGAAAACACAGGCCACCACCGTCCCCTACCAGATCACGGTGGTGCAGCCGTGCAGATATCCTGACCACAGCACAAGAAAAGCCCCAACCACCACCACTACAAAACTCACCTCTACCACCAAATGCCACACAAAAAACTGTACCATCACCGCCCACAAACTGGTCACCGACTCACCACACACAACCACTGGTCAACAGCACGGCACCCAACCACCCATCGCACACCACCGAACCAACAAAAAACACCCCAACCGCTCGCACACCACTGCACCAACGAGAACCCCCAACCGCAAAAATCATCCACAAAAAATAGAGCCAAACCCCGGTAACCCAAACCCCGACACTGTTGCAGTTCGCTGCTGCGAGATCTGAGAATGGTGCGACGCAAACTGCAGCAACAATAACAAATCTGGAAATGAAAAAAAGGAGGCGACGCTATTGGAAAAAAAAATCTGGATCTGTAGGGGTCAATAACGTATGTTACCGTGTGTGAAGGGAGTGGATAATGGCGAGAGAAACGGCGGCGGCGTGGTAGAGATATGGGTGAGACGACGGCGATGGCGTGGTGGAGGAGAGAGTCGGGAGGAAGTAGAGATGGGTTGATGATTTTAGGGTTAGGGCGGTTGGGGGTATATATAAATTAATTTATTGTAAATAAATATAAAAATATAAATTTTTTTAATTCCTTAAAACCTGATTAGTGAAATATCAAACTTAAATCAGGAATTATGAAAATGAATATCTAAAATTAGGTTTAGGTGTAATTTCCTCTTTAAAAATCTTGAAGGGTTCAAAAATCTCCCTGTTTGTTTTAAATTCTTACTGTCATTTACCGTTAGGCCACTTTGTTTGACTTTTTGATTCACGGTGGGACCCTCAAGTTTGGCCAAATTGAACAAAATTACCTATATGTCATTTTAACAATTAATTCATTCTATTTGAATGAAGGGCATTTGTGGTAATTTAGGAAATATTGAGTCCAACATTGCGGCTAGAATTCTTTGCCTACATTTCCAACGGTCTAAATTTGTATTAAAATTTGGTGAGAATCACCTCCAAATTATAGAATAGATTTTAAGAAAAATCCAACGGTGTGGAAGAAGGATTTGCAGAGATTCTTCAATAATTGAATTCACCTCTCCAACCTTTCCACTTCCTAGGGTTTCAACTGTCAATCCTATTCCTTTTGAGTCTTGACCTTTGTCCCCAAACTTAGAGAGGAATTATTTTGTTTCATGTGATTTCTGGTTTCTGCATTTAATTTTGCTTGAGAAATTCATGATTAAGAAGTTTGAAGAAGCCTAAATTTTAAGGTAAAGTTTGGTCCATAGGCTCAATATATAATTAAGTTGTGCACTTCAATCATTTTATACGTGGTTACAGCTAATATAAGTATATAAGAACTGGATTAATTTTCTGTTTAATCTCCTAATGATTTAAAATTTTTAATCTCTTTCCTAGTTGATGACAAAATATTACTTTCCTGTCAATTGCTATTTGTTTGTGCAAGTTTACCGTGTCCTGTCAATTGCTATTTGTTTGTGCAAGTTTATAATTGAAACGGTATTCTTAAGAAGGATTTTGCTGTTTGACCCATTGGGGTCACCTGTTTGTTCACACGGTGACGTGGAAAGACCAATTTAAAAAAAAAACAATTCAAACTGGGCCGGGTCAAAGAAATCCAAATAACAAAAAACGAGCTGGAGGTAGAAATCAATTGAATGGAACGAAGGTTGCCCGCGAATCCACCGCACCAAATATTGAAACTTACCACCAAGAAGCAGACGACGACGGCGGAGGAGGTACCAGTCCACCGACAAAGAAGCAGTCGTCGGGGAAGAACCCGGTGCCGGACTCGTATATATGGCGGAAAAATGTATTATTTTTACCCGATTGTTTTGTGAAACTAAAATTAGGGGAAAGCTAATTTTTAACTAAAATTAGGAGAAAACTTAAATTTAGTTCGAGTCGTTTGTCATACTTTTCTTGTTTTGTGAAACCAAATTAGTTGAATTCTTGTTTTGTGAAACTAAATTAGTTGAAACATGTGGGAAAGCTTAAATGTTTGAACCCTTTTTTCATACATTTCTTCTTCTGTGAAACTGAGTAAACATGTTGAGCTGAACATTTAAGCTTGAAATTGTTTTTTCTCGTTTACTGAAGATTGGAAAATTGACCTTGTAATTTGTTTATTTACTGCAGGGAAGGAAAATTCGGAGGAGGTCATTGATATAGTTCTATTAGAGTCTGAAAACGATAACATTTTGGACAACGTGAACGTTGTGTATAATGGAATTGTGGGAGTAGACGGTGTGATTGTACCCGAGGTGGGTATGAAGTTCAACGATGAAAAGGATATATATAATTTTTACAAAAGATATGCGTACGACGTTGGATTTTCGGTTAGAAAAAGAAATTCACAAAAGGATGACGATGGAATTGTGAGATATGTTGTGTTTACATGTAGCCGAGAAGGTGGAAGGCCTCGTACTACGAGCGGTTCGTTGAAGCCGCAAGCTACCATTCAGACAGGCTGCAAAGCCAGGATCACTGCATCTGCAGATGCATGCTGAATCTGGAAAATTAACACAGTCAATCTCATTCACAATCATAAAACAAGCCCTTCAAAATCCAAATTGTATCGTTGCAACAGAGAATTGAGTGCCCATGTTAAACGATGGCTTGAAGTAAACGATATGGCAGGGATTCCGTTGCACAAAAGTTATAACTCTGCAGTTGTAGAGGCAGGGGGGTATGAGAATATGACTTGCGTGGAAAAAGATTGCTGAAACTATGTTGAACAAGTTAGGCTGTTAAGACTTGGAGAAGGAGACGCCGCAGCAATACAATCCTATTTTTCGAACATGTAAGCAAGGTGCTTAGGTTTTTACTTTAGTATGGATTTAGGCGAAGAGTTGCGGATGAAAAATATTTTTTGGGCAGACAATAGGAGTGGCCAAGCATATAAAGAGTTCGGCGATGTCGTAACATTTGATACGACGTACCTGACTAATAAGTACGACATGCCGTTTGCTCCTTTTGTTGGAGTTAATCATCATGGACAATCAATACTCCTTGGCTGTGGGTTGGTCTCGAATGAAAATACTGAAACATTTATATGGCTTTTCAAGACTTGGCTTCAATGTATGCATGGCCAACCTCCTACTGGAATTATTACTGATCAAGATAGGGCTATGCAGAACGCAATTCAGATTGTGTTCCCAAACACCAAACACAGATGGTGCTTATGGCACATATTAAAGAAGTTGCCCGAGAAGTTTGGATACCATGTTAATAAGGGCGAGATATTTTCTGCTATACACGTACTTGTATATGATTCTCAAACTGTTGACGAATTCGAAGAAGGTTGGAGAGAGATGGTGGACAGATATGCATTGCATGATCATGAGTGGTTGTCGAGAATGTATGCGAACAGATGTCGTTGGATACCTTTTTTTTTAAGAAGCAGGTTCTGGGCGGGTATGTCAACTACTCAGCGAAGTGAGAGTATGAATGCATTCTTCGATGGATATGTGCACTCGAAGACGTCCTTAAAACAATTTGTTGAACAATACGAGAGAGCATTGCGGAATAAGGTAGAGAAGGAGTTTCAAGCAGATTTTAAATCATACTCTCAAATGGTACCATCCGCAACGAAGTATGAGTTGGAGAAGTAGTTTCAAAGAGTTTATACCATTTCAAAATTTCGGGAAGTTCAGGATGAATTCATTGGAAAGGTTTATTGTGACTTCATATCTTCATCGGAGGGGTTTTCGGGGACAACTTATGAGGTATTGGAGGATGTTATACTTGAAAATCAAGTTAAAAAACAGAAGTTTTCCGTGACATTTCAAATGGAGACATGCATGATTGTTTGCAGTTGCCATTTGTTTGAGTTTCGCAGTATAATTTGCAGGCACGCGATCGCTGTACTTATCCGTAACAATGTCACTACATTGCCGGAAACCTATGTATTACGGAGGTGGAGAAGGGATGTAAGTAGAGCCCACACAAAGGTCGCAGTGAATTATGATGGTTTGAGTAGCACCCCTGCCCAGTTGAGATATGATAAAATATGTCAATCATTTGCTTCACTTGCGGACATGGCAATAGGGAACGACGACCAAACCCGTCTCGTACTAGAGTGGATAGAAAGCAAAAAGAAATCATTTCAAAAGACGCGATCTGGTTGCGAAAGTAATGATGTGTCCCAACATGTATTCCAATTATCATCGGATGGTGGAGCGTCACAACATAACGGCGATGCAGTGATACAGGACCCAAAATTCTCGAAGAGGAAAGGCGCACTGAAAAAACTTCGAACCAAAAGCCCCTTGGAAACAGCATCAGTTAGAGCAAAGGTACTACTAGTTACAAATAGCGGTAAGTTTTTTTTTTTTGCAAAAAAAATTTACTGTGCTGATGAGTAGTAATTATATGTTGATTATGCAGTCACATCCGACTTCTAGTACACAAAGGGGACAGAAGACATACCCTCCTAAACTGGGAGGTGTTCCGCCGATCGTACATGATCAAGGTCAAGGTAGGTGTTCATTATTTTGGAATCTTTTTGAAGTCGTTCTGGGGTTTCCTTAATACTTTTATTATTTTACACTAGGGAATGCAGTGTCTTACTATTTTCCAGTCGTACCTCACCAAGGTGGCAGGGGAGATGTTGTGTCGATCGTACATGATCAAGGTATATGTTAATTATTTTGGAATCTTGTTGAAGTCATTTTCTAGTTTCCATAATAATCTTATTATTTTACAGCACGGAATGCAGTGTCTTACTATTATCCAGTCGTACCTCACCAAGGTGGCATGGGAGATGTTGTGCCAATCGTACATGATCAAGGTATGTGTTAATAATTTCAGAACTTCGTTGTCTTCATACTCTATTTTCATTAATACTCTTGTTATCATTACTTTAGGAAATGTAATGCCGTACTATCGTCCACCACCTCACCAAAGTGGCGCAAACTTGTAAGGAAGGCAATATGTGTAACAATGGAGGTAAGAGCATCGCTTAGGGAATGGAAGGATCTTGTCTGCTTCTTGTTCAACAATTGAAGAATCTAGTTCAATTAGGCTTTTGGTTGTTTACTTCGATGATTCATGTGTTTTTATACAACATTCATTATGTACTTCAATGATGACAATCTATTTTGTGTTTTGAAGGAAAAGAACCAGATTTATTTTTATTACAAAACTTGATTCAGAATGGTCAGTTTATGATGCTAAACTGGTATATGGTTTACTTGCCATAAACTTTGAATTGAGGTTTAATAGTGGCACAAATGGATTTATCTCTCAGTTTCAGGGTAAGCATATAAAGGTTGAAGTATCTAAAATATTCATCATTCACATCCACAAAGAAGTTTGGATAACAATTGAAATAAATGAATCACAAAACTCAAAATGTATTAGCTTTCAAGAAAGTACACACTACATGCAGTTGCTTAAGTTCCAGCCATCCTTAGCCTACACTACAGACATTACATAATGTTATGACTACAGACATTCTCAGCCTACACTACATTCTACTACATTTCAGTTACCCAGTCACCACAAATTCAAGTAACTGAACACCAGTGACTCATTCTCCATACAATACATTCACCCAACTATTTACTCATTCTCCATAACAACATCATCAGCTTACAACACATTCACCCAACTGAACACCAACTACATATACTACAACAATAAGACTCATAACAAAACACATACTACACATCATAAATCATGCCGGTCCTTTCCCTTTCTTATCCACTTCCGCACTTTCATTGGCATTACGTATTGTCACAGTCAATTGAATCTCAATGATTTTGTCTTCGGTTACGCGACACCGAGTATGGAACAGGTGAGACAAGTGTTCAGCTTCTTCGACCGCCACATGATTTTTTGAATTCATAGTTCCACTAGTTGATCCTCCATTCGACTCCCCGCCGCTTGATTCCCCGTTTTCGACCCATTCCCAATATTTACAGTTAGCACTACAACAGTTGAAAAGTCTGCCCTTGTTCTTCCAATCCTTCTAGACCTCAAAGCATTTCACAAAGCCTACTTTACACTAAGGGCAGTGTCATTTTTTCAAGCAATCCGCAAAGAAGTGACCCTTTTCACGACAACTATGACATACACCGGAGTTCTTCCCTGTCATACTTCAAACAAAAAAAAAAACGAGATATCAGCTATATTAACCAACAACCACAACCACTGTACAATCTTCAATTCAAAGCCAACAAGTAGAAATGATGCTAATTAAAGATAAATTAATAGAAACATGTAGGCTGAATCATATTTAGCACAAATGTACCGATTGTGCTTTTCTACAACAGGAAATCGAGGAAAAAACGAAATCTTCAAATCGCTGTACTTACATAATGTTTGGGAGAAACGACCGCATTATGTCCACCGGCTTCTTACTCCTAACGAGATGGAGGAGTGATGGACTTTGACCAAAGTTTCGCAAATTAATGTTTTTCTGCGATTCGGGGGGAACGATCGCGCTGTGCTAGGTTTCAGCGATTTGGGGAAAACGACAAAGGTTGTTGCTCACCCGAACTGAGTTTCCACCTGCTTCTTCCTCCGGTCAAGATGAATGTGTGGGTTGGCTTCGATTTCACTTTCAATTTCGCATGGAAGGGTTTCTGATTCGCCTCTCCACTGTAAGCCAACCCTCTGATTTTGGGGAAAATGACGGACGCTATTGGTTTTGTTATTGGGCCGATTGAAGTGAACAAATTGGTTGGGTTTTTAATTGGGCCGATGCAATTTGAAATTTGAATTGCTTGCCACGTCAGCATGTAATCCACCGGGTGAGCCATCATGTACCCATAGCGCGATTGTCTTGAGAATCATCTTCTGTATTTAAATGTTGAAGAAATGGAAACGTCTTGTCCCAAAGCTTTATAAATTACAACCCTACTACTTGATTATTTTGTGGTCAATTCCTAGAATTCATTGATTTAATTAGGTTGTAAGTAACTTGAACTTTTCTAAATCTTACTTTCTATTCAAAATGTTGTTTGATTATTTCTTGCAGGTTGATTGTTGAATTACTTCACTTAGCAGTATTTGGGAAGTGGAATATTTTTAATTCGAACACCTCGATCAGGTTCTATTATTCTTTTCTTTTAATTATGTCCACTAGAAAATTTGAATCTGGATATTCCCAGAGAAAACAGAATAAGAAGGTTGAACAACTTATTAAATCTCAAGAGGGAGCCCTTGATAAGTTTTTTAGTGTTAGTAAAGAAATACATAATGAAGACGTTGTTACTGAAGAATATGAAAGTGTTAATTATTAAAATATTTAAATTTTGTTACATTTGTGAAAAATGATTATGTTGAAGGGCCTCATAATAATTAATTGCCTAGGGCCTCTAAATTCTCAGGGCCGGCCCTGTGCCTAAACTATACGAATTTTTGATCGTCCTAACTGTTATGGTATGTTAATTGCTATGCTGACAAAACTCAATGCACTTGATCATCATTGAATATCTATAAAAGTTACTTATACATTTTTATTGTTTCTCATAGTTACAAAAATCGACAAAATTGACTTTCGTTATATAATGAAACTTGTTATACAATAAATGGCACATGACAAAAACATATGAAAACGGGAATCCATGCAAGCCAAGTAGGGAGTTCACATACATATGGATAGTCAGGGGCGGACGTAGACTTTCGAAACTAGGGGGGCATAATCTAACTTTCACAAAATGACGAACAAAAGAAAGTAAAAGATATCTTATTACAATTGTTCTCTACGTGTTCTCATATTTTGATAACGTTCAATAATTACATCATTTTCAATCTTATCAAATACATCTTTCTCAATACATGCAATCAAACTATCGTTCAACCATTGATCTCTCGACTGTAGCAGTAGCCACGGGAAGAATTAAGCTTAATGTCAGAAGCTTGTAGACTAATGGATACACGTCATGTTTTTTCTTCGCAACCAACTTTTGTGCAAGATCACTAATGCCTTGTAATCCTTTAAAATCTTCGGAGGTTCGCATGTCAAGAATATATGTATCTAATTGATCATCAAGTTCTGAGATATCTGCTGCATCAAAATCTTGCGGATAATAATGACATAGTCGAATCACTTTGTTCTTGTCAAAAGCATCAAATGAGTTATTTGGAGACAAACACGCAACACAAATGAGCAAGTCACTATTTACCTCAGAAAAATGATCATTCAGCTCCTAAAGTTGCATATCAATGATAGCATAAAACATTTCCACACGATAATGATGCAAATTTGTTACTGTCTCATGCCATAAATGACCTAAAGTTATGAACATATCGTTCATATTGGGAACATTGATCCCGTGAGCTTTACAAAATGAGCAAAGAATTGTGAAAAAAAAATCCCATTCATCATCCCTCATTGTTTGGAGCCGTACTTTACATAATTGCACCAAACCTATGGCATTGACAATATCTTGATCTTTTTGTTGTAATGCTTTCGACAATTCATTTGAAATCTCCAAATTTTTTTTCATAAGATGTAGATGAAATGCAAATTCAAATTTTAACATCAACTCAAATAAAATACAAGTATCACCTCTAGTTCCGGTACTTGTAGTGTCCGTAGCAATCATCTCAACAACGTCGACTATGGTTGAAAACATGACAATCAAGTTAATTAAACAACTGTAGTGAGAGCCCCAACGTGTATCACCAGGACGCTAAAGAGTAGTTTCTTGATTGAGACCTCGTCCACTTGATAATTCACCGATACTGAATGATTCAAGAACTTTCAACCTTCGATTCTCTCGAATAAGATCACTCCGTTTAGCGGATCCACCAACACAATTCACCGATTTGTGTACTGTATGAAGAAAGTTTCAATTTTCGGATATTTCTGTGCCACAGCTACAAGAGCTAATTGCAGTTGATAAGTAAAGCAATGAATTTAATATTCACGCGGGTTTTCTTTCAAAATAAGTGCTTTGAGCTCATTATACTCACCTCGTATGTTACTAGCTCCATCATATCCTTGACCTCTCAAATTAGAAATACTTAAGCTATGCGTTGAGAATAATTGATCAATTGTAGCCTTAAGTGAGATAGCCGTGGTACTAAAAACATGATGGACACCAACAAAATATTCTAACACATGACCATTCTTCACATAACGAATGACAACCGACATTTGCTCCTTAACTGAAATGTCTCTACATTCATCAACTAAGATTGAAAAGAAACTGTTACGAACATCTTTCATAATCACATCTAGACATTCAGAAGTAATAGCACTCACAATATCTTTTTGCACCCGTGGTGATGTTAATTTGAGATTTTCAGGTGCATTTGTTAAAGCAACGGCCTTAATCTTAGCATTATGATCACACAACAAATGCAATAGTTCAAGAAAGTTTCCTTGGTTGTTCGAATGTTCAGATTCATCATGTCCACGAAAAGCCATACCTTATCGTAGAAGAAATCGAACACAATCAATTGATGCACTCAATCAAATTCTATAATTTGTTCAAGCTTGATGAGATTGCTTAACGAGATATGATCGAATACTTTGCTCTTAATTCTTGAACAATTCATATTTGGCTCGAGCTAGATTGTGTGCACTACCTGAAGCCCCAACATGTACTCTAAGGTATTCTTTCTTTTTCCAATTTGAGAATCCATCGTTAAGAAAGGAACCACCACTCAAACTGAAAAGATAGCAATAAAAACAAAAAACTGCATCTTTCGCTACACTATATTCCAACCATGTAGGATACTCATCATACCAGGAAACACAAAATCGCCTCTCTTTGTTACCCATTTTTGTAGATGGAAATGTATGATTGCGAGGCTGACAAGGACCCCTTTGTATATAGGCTCTTCGAATCACGTCTCGAACATTAACCTCATAATTTTGAATTGGAACTCTCAATCCAGGATCGACGATAAGATTAGCAACATCAATATCCCCAACTAGCTCAACATTCCCAACTTCTCCATCATCAACATTATTTTCATTACTTTTACCTCGAATATTCCTTTCAACATCAACATTCATAGATTTCCGTTTAAAATATTTGTCCATAACTGATACAAATAAAGAAATCAATCACGATTGCCTATCAACAGACAACAGCTTCACAGTCCATAGAAATCCCTATTAACAGCTTCACAATCAGTCAATCACAATTGCCTACTCAATTTCATCAAAATCCTAAATCCCTAAAAGCCCTAATTAGAAATCACTATCAATTTTCAAAATCCCTAAATCACAGTCACAGATTCACAGTAGACGACACATTCACACACAGAACAATCCTTAAATAATTTAAATCCATAACCATAATCATTACTTTCGTTACAAAGAGAAAAATGGAACTTACCTCACAGGGGATTGGTCGGTTGGCGCTTGGAAACGGAAACGGGAGCTCAGCTTGGTCAGTCCGTTGGAGCTTCAAATAGCAGACAGCAGAGCTGCAACCTGCAGGGGCAAAAACAACAGATTTAATTTCAGTTTGGGAGGGAGAAGAAGAATCGGGGCCTGGTTATTGGAGGAAGCAAGGTATTGTGCTGCGCAGCTGCAGGCTCTTGGAGGGAGAAGATGTGGGGCTGAGGGATGAGAATGGAGAGGAGTCGAGCCTGTCGAGGAGAGTTGGGAGCTGCAGTTGCTGGAGGGTGAGAATGATGAATCATTTCTCATATTATTGTATGTGTGTTCATGGTGTTCATTTGTCTCTATTTGTTGTTCTATTGTACATAACAATTTACATATCGTTTTCTACAATTCATAGCGACATACATCTCATTATCAGTATACTATATGAAATTTGATATCTGATGAAATTTTAGATTTTTTATGTTGAATTGAAATTATGGATACCGTGGATATGATATGGATATCAGTTTGTTATCTTGTTGAAAATTTCTTATGCGGGCTTGTATGATAAAGTCAAAAAGGTGTTGAAAATCGATAAAAACTATATAGAATGGAAATGTCAACTCTTGTCCCTATAATGTTTAAAGCTCCAGGTGCATCCATAATCAACTTGTCCCAATAATGTTTAAAGCTCCAAACGCGAAACATTGTTGATTTTGACTAGAATCAAGAAGACTAATTGAAAACCTTTATTATACGTAGTATGCTTCTTTTACCACACTTTAGATAGTGGATTGAGAATATTTTTCCCTTCATTTTAGAAGTTGCAAATTAAAGAAATAGAAGTGCATTCCAACGTAGATGTGCCATTGCACTAGCATCATTGACATGTAGTATCGAATAATATTATAGAGTACCGTATGCAAATCTTTTTCTTTCTTTATTAATCATAAACGTTACTATTATGCTGATAAAAATGCTATATAAAGAGAGATGATAAGTGTAAAGAAATTATGGATGCTGAAGCTGAAGAAAGGGAGGCGAAAAAGCAAGGGACGCATCGTTGATTTGATTAAAGATTTCAAAGCCGTCCCTTTAGCTCTTGGATTTTGCTTTTTCTTTAAATTTTACTAAAGAATTTAAAAACGTTGTCAATAGAATGGAGTTTAATGAATTTATCAACCATTTTGCTGAATTATTCAATATTTCATGTATATAAGCCTTTGTTTGGTTTTGCTAAAAATCATGTTTTTAGTAGAGTTAATGAATTGTATGGTTCAAAAATTAATAAAAAATGTTGTACGGTGAAATGTTTGGTTGAAAATGAATTTAGAGAAAAAAGAGGGACAAACACGGGTTAAATTTCACTTCAATGAAGGAGAGGTGAAGTATTTGAGAAATATTTTTCGAGCTTATAGATAAGGATTTGATATCTGTTCCAGAATCTGATTGAGAGAGAGAGAGAGAAAAAAAAAAGAAGCAGCCTAAGCCAACTAGATTTTGAGTCTGTCAAAGTTGTTACATCATGACATATAATTTTTCTAATGACATCTTTTAATTTATGATTATGCCCTGTTTGAGCCAGATTATTTTTTTATCCTCATTCTTCTATTCATTTTCAATCACATATTTTTCAATAAAATAATATTTTTCGTCACATCAATTATTTTTCCTTTTTTTTTCAACCACATATTCCCCATCACATAAAAAAAAAAAACATTATTGGGTTAATAATGTGCACCAAACAGGGGGCTATATATCTCTTTTGAAGAAAATACATCAACTGTATCCAAGAAAAACCAGTAGTTCTTGGTTTAACAGCTAATTTCCGCAATTATATTTATCATCTGGGCTCGTTGCAAAATTGTTAACTATTATTACCATCTTGACATTCTTAAGATCATTTCAAACATTTACTGCAAAAATCATTATTTTTTCAATTTTCATTTATTTGACAATTAAAAAGTTAATATTTTGACAAAAAAAACTACAATACTTCTAACTTTAAAATAATAAAAAAAATAGAAAAAAGACTTCATAGTGTTTTTTTTCCTTTCTTAGTATTATGTTTTGGTATTGGTTTTGTGTGTGTGTGTGTGTGGTTTTTTTTTTTTTTTTTCAAAAAGATAATTTTTCCCTCATTCTTAACACCAAAAATCTATAGAAAATAATAAGACCACGCCCCGAACCACCACCACTTGTAGTTGAATTTAGTTAAAGGATTCAAAGCCCATTACTTAGTTCTTGGATTCTCTTTCTTTAAATTTTAATAAATAATTTAAAAATAACCTTTGTAAAATTTCCATCATGTCATTAGAATAGAGTTTAGTGAATTTATCAACCATTTTGCTGAATTATTCAATATTTTACATATATAATTTTTTCTTTAATAGAGGAGGAATGGATTATTTGAGAAATATTGTTACAAGCTTAATTTTAATTTTTTAAGAAAGTTAATTTCACTAATAATTTTATTTAATTCACGTGAGACACTACTTCAAGATAATAATTCAGAAGAAGTTTAAAAAGAGAGAAATGATGGCTTTGACAGAGTTTTAATGATTTCAATTCAAGATCAATTTGAGAAAGAAAAACACTTTCAAGAACAGTATAAAATAGTATAAAGATGTATCATTTCAATATATTGTGCAAAGTGAGAGAAATTATATACCCTTAAAAGATTTTGCAATATTGAATTCATCTATCCATTATTTTTAGCATTTTCAACGTTGTTTTTCAAGCACATAAATAATGGTAAGCTTTGTTATGTTATAATTGTGTTGTAATTTAATTTCACTAATCCAAGTTTCACTCAAATTATCCGCAGTTAATTTCTTTCAAGAATCTTTTTTTAAGAACGTATTAAACTTTAAACACTATTCACGAAATCAACAATT
Organism: Fraxinus americana; assembly: GCA_035079005.1. NCBI lineage: Eukaryota > Viridiplantae > Streptophyta > Magnoliopsida > Lamiales > Oleaceae > Fraxinus > Fraxinus americana. The sequence continues at coordinate 25,486,015 of CM068725.1, forward strand.
TAATTCATCGACCCACTACTTTTATCGACTTTTCAATAGGATTTTATTAACTTTTATCAAAATTTATTAAAAATTTGATTTTTAGATGGAGATTTGATATCTGCCCTGGAATCTGATCAGCACTAGCCATCTTCGATTTCCTCACAAAATCTGATTGAAAGATAATAACACGAAATTGCAGCCCACCTTAACAAGTGGTGGTTTTGAGAGGTTGAGGTGGAAAAATTGAGTAGAGGGAAGGGTAGGGTAGGGATGAAGAAGAGAAAAATGTGAGTGCGCATCTTTGGTACGTAACTTTATGTCGTGTAGAGGGACCAAAGATTAAAAAAAGAACAAATAATTGCAAGTGGAGGGAAGGGATGAAGAAGAGGACAATGTGAGTGCGCATCTTTGGTACATAACTTTATAGGGAATTGATATTTGTACCGGGGGGTTGACAACCCCCCTCTCCGGCCTCTCACAATAGTGGGGGGCCCACCTTTTTTTAAAAAAGGTGGGCCCCCCACTATTGTGAGGGGCCGGTAATTGTAGCAGATCTCAACTTTATATCATGTATGGGGGTCCAAAGATGGAAAAATAATGATAATAATTGCAAGTGGAGGGAAGGGATGAAGAAGATAACAATGTGAGTGCCATGTTCAGTGTCACAACTTTATGTCATGTATAGTGTCCAAAGATTTTACTCACAGAGAGAGAAAGGGATATTAGGCCATGTTTGATTTGACAATTTTTCCATAGAATTTGTAAATGAAATTTCATATTTCCATAGAATTTTACTCTTGCAATTAAACAGATCCTTTGTGATCTAACAAATTCAAAAGTAAGAATCTACCCACACAAAAGTAAAAATAAAAATCTCAAGTCTCCATTTCTCACCAATCTGACGCCTTCTCCTTTTTATTGTGTTATTAGTCAAAGACGATTATGTTGTAGGAGGTGATCTAACAAATTTGAACAGTATAAAAGTGAATTTTGCCTTAGAACTCTCCAATTAAACTTTCAAAGATAAAAAATTAAATCCCATACAACAATATATCAAATAAATTAATTTTTTTAATGATGTAATTTAATGTACAGAAACTTAATGAAAATTTTACAGTTTATAACATCTCTCGCGCCATTCACTTATATGTAGATTATTAAATTTATTTTAATGTTTTTGCATTTAGTTTATATAATTAAAATTAAGGATAAAAATATTGACTTTTAACCGTCAAATAAATTGTAGTAGATGCAAAAGTGATTTCACGGCAAGAGGTAGAAATATTGGCAAAATGTCAGGATTGATAAGTGCCAAATCCAAAGAAAACCCCGAATGATAGAGGATATTGCGCAAAATAGCCTTTAATTAACATATGAAAAAGCAATTTTTTTTTTTTTTTCAGAAAAGATGACTTGCCCTCATTCTTTAACATAAAAAATGTACAGAAAAAGAAAAAGCAACACCCCACCACCATTAGTTGTCGTTGAATTTAGTTAAAGGACTCAAACGCCACCGACCAAAATATAGCTTTTGAATTTTGCTTTTTCTTTAAATTTTACTGAAGAATTTAAAAAAAAAAAATGTTTGTAAAGCCTGCATCATATTATCAAAATGGAATTTAATGAATTTATCGCCCATTTTGCTGAATTATTCAATATTGTACACATATAAATTTGTCTTTAATTTGTGAAATGTTGTTACGAGATTAATTTTCATTTTTAAAAAAATATTTTTATTTAATTTGCATCAAGACACAACTTTAGTATAATAATTCAGAACAAATTTGGATAAAAAGAAATAATAACTGTAACAGAGACTCGTTGTTTTCAACTCAAGACATCAAATTGAGAAAGAAAAATACTTTCAAACAATATAAAATACACGATACATCAGTTCAATAGATTATGCAAATTGAGTAAGAAACTATGTACTCTTGTAAAAGTTTGCAATATCGAATTTATCTATTCAATATTTTTAATAGTTATTTTTCAAGCAATTAAATTATTGTAAGCTTCATTATGTTATTATTATAGGTTTACTATATGTACGAAAGAATTTTATAGAAGGGATGATATATACACGGATGACAAGCATTCATTGACTTCTAAACAAAAAACACTTTTAAATCAATCAATGTTGTATTGCCACATGCGTATATGTCATTTCTTTCTGTCAAAAACTTATATACAAGAAGCTTTATTCAGGGTGTGTTTGAACCACATTATTTTGGAATAATGTATTTTGGAATAGTAGATTGATGGAGAATGTGTGGTTGAAAAAGAAGGAAAAGTTATTAATGTGATGGAAAATATTATTTTATTGAAAAATGTGTGGTTAAAAATGAGTAGAAGAATGAAAATAAAAATTTTAATGTGTACCAAACAGGGACTCATTATGATTATGTTGTAGTTTTGTTAAGCCTCCAAGAAAATACATTAACGTGCATTTGAAGAAACTTGGATGTTGCCTGGTTCTTGATTCAAATGCGAAAAAGTATTGCAAATTGAACACCCAAATTATCGTAGGGGGAAATTGCAATTTTAGTTCAGATCTTACACACTTGGTAGTAAATAGGTCCTCCTTCTGTTTCTTTTAGAGTTCACATCCTCAAAGTACCATTTCTGGTGAGCCATAGTTCTCAATGGATGTTGTGCTTATTTGACAATTAAAAAGTTAATATTTAAAAAAAAAAAAGAAACTACAATACTTCTAACTTTACTTATAATAATACAAAACTTAAATACTAAGAAAGGAAAATTTTTTTTGTTTTTGTATTTTGTTTTACGTTCTTTTATATAATTAAAATTAAGGATAAAAATATTTTCTTTTAACCGTCAAATGAATTGTAGTAGATGGAAAAGTGATTTCACAGCAAGAGGTAGAAATATTGTTAAAATGCCATGATTGATAAGTGCTAATCCAAAGAGAACCCCAAATGATAGAGGATATTGCGCAAAATAGCTTTTAATTAGGGGTTTTCATTTAAAAGGCCCCGTCTAAGCAGAAATTTATTTATAAAGATCAAGATCTATCATTTTTAATTAGATAGCCTAAACATACAAAGAAATGAAAAATAGAATTTATAAATTACTAAAATATCCTTATATATAAAAAGACATTATTGCCCTAATTACCATTTCAATTCTCATTTAACCCTAATTGAATTTTGACTTCCCTTTTTTCTACAATTGGCTTCACCAACCTTTTCATTTTCTTTTCATCATTTTTTCTACTTCATGGAACTATAAAATCTATATATTCATTCTCTTGAATACTCATTTGGTTGAAGTGAGTAATCAAAACTTACAACAATCTTGTTGGGTATTTGGAGAAAAAGAAAGTATTGTTAAATTTCAATATTTAGGTTACTTTCTTTCTCCATTACTTTGAATCATTTCTCATATTATTGTATGTGTGTTCATGGTGTTCATTTGTCTCTATTTGTTGTTCTATTGTACATAACAATTTACATATCGTTTTCTACAATTCATAGCGACATACATCTCATTATCAGTATACTATATGAAATTTGATATCTGATGAAATTTTAGATTTTTTATGTTGAATTGAAATTATGGATACCGTGGATATGATATGGATATCAGTTTGTTATCTTGTTGAAAATTTCTTATGCGGGCTTGTATGATAAAGTCAAAAAGGTGTTGAAAATCGATAAAAACTATATAGAATGGAAATGTCAACTCTTGTCCCTATAATGTTTAAAGCTCCAGGTGCATCCATAATCAACTTGTCCCAATAATGTTTAAAGCTCCAAACGCGAAACATTGTTGATTTTGACTAGAATCAAGAAGACTAATTGAAAACCTTTATTATACGTAGTATGCTTCTTTTACCACACTTTAGATAGTGGATTGAGAATATTTTTCCCTTCATTTTAGAAGTTGCAAATTAAAGAAATAGAAGTGCATTCCAACGTAGATGTGCCATTGCACTAGCATCATTGACATGTAGTATCGAATAATATTATAGAGTATCGTATGCAAATCTTTTTCTTTCTTTATTAATCATAAACGTTACTATTATGCTGATAAAAATGCTATATAAAGAGAGATGATAAGTGTAAAGAAATTATGGATGCTAAAGCTGAAGAAAGGGAGGCGAAAAAGCAAGGGATGCATCGTTGATTTGATTAAAGATTTCAAAGCCGTCCCTTTAGCTCTTGGATTTTGCTTTTTCTTTAAATTTTACTAAAGAATTTAAAAACAATGTCAATAGAGTGGAGTTTAATGAATTTATCAACCATTTTGCTGAATTATTCAATATTTCATGTATATAAGCCTTTGTTTGGTTTTGCTAAAAATCATGTTTTTAGTAGAGTTAATGAATTGTATGGTTCAAAAATTAATAAAAAAATGTTGTATGGTGAAATGTTTGGTTGAAAATGAATTTAGAGAAAAACGAGGGACAAACACGGGTTAAATTTCTCTTTAATGAAGGAGAGGTGAAGTATTTGAGAAATATTTTTCGAGCTTATAGATAAGGATTTGATATCTGTTCCAGAATCTGATTGAGAGAGAGAGAGAAAAAAAAAAAGAAGCAGCCTAAGCCAACTAGATTTTGAGTCTGTCAAAGTTGTTACATCATGACATATAATTTTTCTAATGACATCTTTTAATTTATGATTATGCCCTGTTTGAGCCAGATTATTTTTTTATCCTCATTCTTCTATTCATTTTCAATCACATATTTTTCAATAAAATAATATTTTTCATCACATCAATTATTTTTCCTTTTTTTTCAACCACATATTTCCCATCACATAAAAAAAATACATTATTGGGTTAATAATGTGCACCAAACAGGGGGCTATATATCTCTTTTGAAGAAAATACATCAACTGTATCCAAGAAAAACCAGTAGTTCTTGGTTTAACAGCTAATTTCCGCAATTATATTTATCATCTGGGCTCGTTGCAAAATTGTTAACTATTATTACCATCTTGACATTCTTAAGATCATTTCAAACATTTACTGCAAAAATCATTATTTTTTCAATTTTCATTTATTTGACAATTAAAAAGTTAATATTTTGACAAAAAAACTACAATACTTCTAACTTTAAAATAATAAAAAAATAGAAAAAAGACTTCATAGTGTTTTTTTTCCTTTCTTAGTTTTATGTTTTGGTATTGGTTTTGTGTGTGTGTGTGTGTATTTTTTTTTTCAAAAAGACAATTTTTCCCTCATTCTTAACACCAAAAATCTATAGAAAATAATAAGACCACGCCCCGAACCACCACCACTTGTAGTTGAATTTAGTTAAAGGATTCAAAGCCCACTACTTAGCTCTTGGATTCTCTTTTTCTTTAAATTTTAATAAATAATTTAAAAATAACCTTTGTAAAATTTCCATCATGTCATTAGAATAGAGTTTAGTGAATTTATCAACCATTTTGCTGAATTATTCAATATTTTACATATATAATTTTTTCTTTAATAGAGGAGGAATGGATTATTTGAGAAATATTGTTACGAGCTTAATTTTAATTTTTTAAGAAAGTTAATTTCACTAATAATTTTATTTAATTCACGTGAGACACTACTTCAAGATAATAATTCAGAAGAAGTTTAAAAAGAGAGAAATGATGGCTTTGACAGAGTTTTAATGATTTCAATTCAAGACATCAAATCGAGAAAGAAAAACACTTTCAAGAACAGTATAAAGATGTATCATTTCAATATATTGTGCAAAGTGACAGAAATTATATACCCTTAAAAGATTTTGCAATATTGAATTCATCTATCCATTATTTTTAGCATTTTCAACGTTGTTTTTCAAGCACATAAATAATGGTAAGCTTTGTTATGTTATAATTGTGTTGTAATTTAATTTCACTAATCCAAGTTTCACTCAAATTATCCGCAGTTAATTTCTTTCAAGAATCTTTTTTTAAGAACGTATTAAAATTTAAACACTATTCACGAAATCAACAATTTAATTCATCGACCCACTACTTTTATCGACTTTTCAATAGGATTTTATTAACTTTTATCAAAATTTATTAAAAATTTGATTTTTAGATGGAGATTTGATATCTGCCCTGGAATCTGATCAAGATATAATATATCAGCACTAGCCATCTTCGATTTCTTCACAAAATCTGATTGAAAGATAATAACACGAAATTGCAGCCCACCTTAACAAGTGGTGGTTTTGAGAGGTTGAGGTGGAAAAATTGAGTGGAGGGAAGGGTAGGGTAGGGATGAAGAAGAGAAAAATGTGAGTGCGCATCTTTGGTACGTAACTTTATGTCGTGTAGAGGGACCAAAGATTAAAAAAAGAACAAATAATTGCAAGTGGAGGGAAGGGATGAAGAAGAGGACAATGTGAGTGCGCATCTTTGGTACATAACTTTATAGGGAATTGATATTTGTACGTCAACCCCCCTCTCCGGCCCCTCACAATAGTGGGGGGCCCACCTTTTTTAAAAACAGGTGGGCCTCCCACTATTGTGAGCCCCCGGTAATTGTAGCAGATTTCAACTTTATATCATGTATGGGGGGTCCAAAGATGGAAAAATAATAATAATAATTGCAAGTGGAGGGAAGGGATGAAGAAGATAACAATGTGAGTGCCATGTTCAGTGTCACAACTTTATGTCATGTATAGTGTCCAAAGATTTTACTCACAGAGAGAGAAAGGGATATTAGGCCATGTTTGATTTGACAATTTTTCCATAGAATTTGTAAATGAAATTTCATATTTCCATAGAATTCTACTCTTGCAATTAAACGGATCCTTTGTGATCTAACAAATTCAAAAGTAAGAATCTACCCACACAAAAGTATTTGGATGTCTATGGATTGAAAAACAATAAAAATAAAAATCTCAAGTCTCCATTTCTCACCAATCTGACGCCTTCTCCTTTTTATTTGTGATCTAACAAATTTGAACAGTATAAAAGTGAATTTTGCCTTAGAACTCTCCAATTAAACTTTCAAAGATAAAAAATTAAATCCCATACAACAATATATCAAATAAATTAATTTTTTTAATGATGTAATTTAATGTACAGAAACTTAATGAAAATTTTACAGTTTATAACATCTCTCGCGCCATTCACTTATATGTAGATTATTAAATTTCCAAGAAAATACATTAACGCGTATTCATGGAATCTTGAATTTACATCCTTAATATACCATTTCTGATGCACCGTAGTTCTTGATTGACAAAATTCGGTTAATTAACAGCTAATTTTCCTATCGTTTGGGATCCCTATGAAATTGGTAACTATTGTTGAAATCCTCACATTCTTAAAGGCATTTCAATGTTTAACCGATCCTCGTTTGTTGTGTTTATTTGACAACTAAAAGTTATATTTTGATCTAAAAACTACAATACTTCTAATTTTACTTAAAATCATACAATTTCATGGTAAAATATTTTGCACTTGAATCCAATTTGTTTAACCACGTATTCTCAAAAAAAATCACTATTTACAAAACCAATTTTAACAAAATTAAACATATGCCGAATAATTAAATTATCAGAGGGGAAATTGCAGCTTTAGTACAAATTCTATACACTTAATAGAAAACATGTCCTAATTCTATTTCTTCTAGCATTCACATCCTCGAAATTCCATTTTTGATGCGCATAGTTCATGGTTGACGAAATCCATTTAATTAATCGGTTTTGCTAGTGGTACATGGTGGTACATCGGAGTGTACACCCCCTCAGATGGGGGTGTGACCCACTTGAATAAAAAAATATTTTACACAAGTGGATCACATTCCATGTGAGGAGGGTGTACATCATTATGTACATTTTTTTATGTACAGCTAGAATTATTCTTTAACTAATAGCTAATTTCCACATTACCACTTATCTTTTGGGTTCTCTACGAAATTGTTAAATATTATTGCAATCATGACATTCTTAAAACCATTTCAACGTAATACTTCAACTTTATTTAAAATAATAAAAAATAAAAAACTAAGAAAGGAATAAATATAGAAAAATGAAGTCACAGAAGAAAAAAAAGGCTTCATAGTGTTTTTTTGTATTTTCTTTTTCATTTCTTAATTTTTTTATTTTTGTTTTGGTATTGGTTTTATGTTTTATTTTTCAACAATTAAAATTAAGGATATTATTGTCTTTGCAATAAAAATATTGATCTTTTAACATTCAAATAAACAATAGCGTATGGCAAAAGTGATTTCACACAAAAAGATGAAATAAGGTTAAGAATATCAGGATTGATACGTTAAGTACCAATCCAATGAGGACCGCAAATGATAGGGGGTATTGAGCAAGCAAAATAACATTTAATTAATATATTGCAAGTAACTTTGTAACAAAAAGATGTATTACCTTCATTCTTTAACACAAAAAGTTGGATAGATGTGCCACATTTGTCGTTGATTTGATTAAAGAATTCAAAGCCGTCACTTTAGCTCTTGGATTTTGCTTTTTCTTTAAATTTTACTAAAGAATTTAAAAATAATGTTTGTAAAACATGCATCCTGTCAATGGAATGGAATTTAATGAATTTATCAACCATTTTGCTGAATTATTCAATATTTCACGTAGATAAGCATCTGTTTGGTTTTGTAAAAAATCATGTTTTTAGTAGAGTTTGATAAAAGTTAATGAATTGTATGATTCAAAAATTAATAAAAAATGTGGTACCGTAAAATGTTTGGTTAAAAATGAGTTTAGGAAAAAAAAAAAGATGGACAAGCAGGGGTTCAATTTCTTTTTTATAGAGGAAAGGTGAAGTATTTAAGAAATGTTTTCCGAGCTTATAGATGGGGATTTGATATCTGTTCCATAATCTGATCGAGAGATAAAAAAGCAGAATAAGCCATCTTTGATTTCTCCACAGTTGCAATAACACGAAATTGCATCCCACCTTAAGCAATCAGACAAGCATTTTGTTAGGTTTCCAAGAAAACACCAAAGCAATCACGCCCAGGGGCGGAGGTGGGGGAGGGGTCCTGGACCCCCCTCAATTTTTGACAAATTTTTTTATTTTTATTTTTTTTGTGTATAATTAGTTTAATTAGAACAATGGTATATTTTATTTGATAAGGCATATTTTAGTTTAGTCTAAAATTGTTTCAATAGCTTTTTGTACTCCATTAGTTATTATACATTATGTTGTATGAAATTGAGTAATATGATTGCTTCACTTGAAAATGTTTCATATTATAATTGCAGTATTTACGTTCTTACACCGATCTTCCTGTATTCGTCCATGATAATAATTTGTATCGTAGTATACAAGTACCATTAATGTAGAATTTTGACCATGAAAATTAAATTGGGTCTTCTACATGTTTTAATTTGCGATTTTATTGAGTTTATATGTCGTCTTATTGTTTGAGTGCAAGCTTGATGAGTTCAAGGCTACTGAGGAAGATCCGATCTACGTAAGCTTGAGCTCAAATTCGAGTATGTAACTTCTGATAATTTATATGTTTCTTGATTTTTTTTTTAATAATGTACATTAATTTATGTTTTTTGATTTCTTTTTTCTATCACAAAGTACTAACTTCCCTCATTTTAATAGATAATGTTTCAAAAAAAAAAAAAAATCCGGGAGCTCTGCCCCCGAACCCCCGTGAGCCCCCACCCCTTCAACTCTCGGACCCCCCTACTTTGATGGGCTGGCTCCGCCCATGATCACGCCATATTATTATAACAAAAGTTGTTGCATCATACCACACAATTTTTCTAATGACAGCTTTTAATTTGTGATAATTTATCTCCTTCAATAAAGTACATCAACTTGTATTCAAGAATATATCTAAGCAATCACATTCGCCAAGAATATATCTAAGCAATCACATTCGCTCCAGCCAACCATTTTGAGTCTGTCAAAGTTGAACAGCCACATTATCCTCCCAAGTTAGTGCTCTAATGGCATATTCTACCTTTGTCATCTTTTGTCATTATTAAACATTAATGCATTAATTAACAACTAATTGTTTAATTTCTTGATAATCTCAACACCTTCTACCAATCATAACTCGTCGACGGACACAAAAAAACTATTAATTTACCTTAATCCCATGCTTAAGTCCGAGGTCCCCACCATGTTTGTCACCTAAACATTATTATATTCTTCTCAATACTCAACTTTGAGAATTAGTCATTACTTTCTTTACATTACCTAAACACACCTACAATTGTACAAATTCCACTTTCACGATGAAAGTACGATCGTCTGATTACGTTTTCCATTTGATATACCAGTCTAATGAACGGTTAAGATTCTCTTATTTGTACGACTCCGAGTGCATTTAGTAAAACTTTAATTATGTGAATTGACAAGATCGATCAACTTTAGATGTCGGTCCCACTAAATTTTAGTTATTCTTATCTTATTCAAGTTCAAGGTTATGTCCTTGTGGTAGCAATTATATGAAACTAGCTGGCCGTGGACCTTATTGAGTTTCACATTATAAAACATAAACCTTTCTTTTCATTGATTAATTAAACAATGAAGGCTCCAACTTCTACCCCATCCACAAATTTTTTTTAATTCGATAATTTGAAAATGACTTTGGTACAACAAACTTAGTACTATTAGTCCATATTTGTCCAATTGTGGCCCACATTCATTGGTGGTGATTTCAAAAGGGCAAATTATTTGTTTGAAAAGTTGACTTATGTGCTATCATGAGGTAAAAGAAAAAGCAAGAGCAAAAGATAGAAGACGAGAGAGAAAGAAAATCGGAGATACATGGAGCTAGCTACCCCTTCAAGTTTCTCCTCTTTTTCTTTCTTTTGCCATTCTTCATGATTTTCTCATATTTTCTAACGCCATGTTCGCCGTAAATCTAAGCACTTTTATGGTAATTTAAAATTTCATCCATTTTCTATGTACTAGTTTATCGCCCGTGCAATGCACGGGCAACGTAATTTTCAAGGTAATGTTAGCGTTGAAAAGAAGTTTTGGAATATGAGGCAACAATTAGATGTTTGAGCAAGTTTTCTGGCTGATATCAGGTTGAAGGAAAAAGATGGGACGCACAGGACATCATGAAGTATCAGATTGTTTGTGAGCTTAACATTTCCTATATGAGTTGTTAATGCTATTGCACTGTTAGGGAGAGTGACAGATTGAGCGACTTTAGACTTAACAGTGGTGAGAAATGAAAGTGAGCAGACCATATGGTCTGTTGCTCCAGTGTCAATAACCCAAGGTGCAACAGATCCATTCTTACTCTTTGTGTTGTAGGCAGATAAGGACATGTAAATACCAGAAATTTTTGATGTGTCTACTTGTTTGGAAGATTCACTGGTTGTTGGTTTAAGTAGAGCCATCAACTGAGCATATTGCTCTTAAGTTAAACCAACTTGGTTTCTGTCATTAGTCTGCTGTTGTGTTGGTTCCGTGGAAGGTGCATCATTATCTGTGAAGTTGACGTTGGCCCGTGTCCTTCCATATGGTTTATGACTTTGTGGATATCCATAGATTATGAAACAATTGTTAATAGTATGGCCTGGCATCTTGCAATGGGTGCAACCAGGTTTATCCCTATTTGCCTTAAGACACCTCTCCAATGAATGTCCTACCATCTTACAAAATGTGCAATAGTACCTTCTTTGGATCCCAGGACTTCTCCTCTCTACTTCCCCTGGATAGTTCTTTGATAACAATGCCATTCCTCCAGCTGCAGATTTATCAATGGAGATATCCCTCATTTTTTCTTCTTGTTGGATTATTGAATAGACGTCATTAAGTTTGGGAAAAGGCTTTATCAACAGAATCTGAGCTTTGAGGCCTTTGTAGGAGTCATTGAGTCCCATTAGAAACTTCATAACCCAGTCTCTTTCTTGATTATTAACTACTGTCCTCAGTCCTCCACAGGTGCAGTTGGGAATGCACTCGTAATTCATCAGTTCATCAAGCAACGTTTTCATTTTTGAAAAATAAGTACTTACAGTGTCTTCACCCTGCACTAGTGCTACAATTCCCTGCTTCACTTCTAAAATTCTGGGAGCATTTTGCTGAGCCAATGGCTGTTCTAGCTCCAACCATAGCTGCTGCGCCGTTTCTGCATACAGGGTGCTTGCTTTGATGTCCATCGTCATTGTGTTTTGAAGCCGGGTGATGACTATATCATTACACCGAAGCCAATGCACTATCAAAGGACTGTTAACTTCAGTTGGTTCACAAATACTCCCATCAATGAATCCTAATTTGTTCTTAATTCTAAGAGCCCTTTTCTTGGACCTTGCCCAAGAATGATAGTTAGTAGAATCCAGCATTTGAGTAACCAGTAATGCTCCAGAATTTTCATTAACTCCTGTGAAATATGAACTGTTAGGTAGAAAAGGATCTTGTCCATTTGGATTTGGATTTGGATTTGAGCTTGAGTTTTGAAATGGAGTTTGATTTTGATTTTGATTTTGATTTATAATGGAACTAACGTTGTTTTCTTCATTTTTAGCCATCCTTGCTCTGATACCATGTCAGAAATATCAGTCGAAAATGGTGATAAAGAAAAAGCTGAATGAAAGGGAAGAATGAAACACGAATTGAACTCTTAATTCTGTAATTCTCATTAATAAAATAGTGAGTACAATCACACATATATATATATATATATATATATATATATATATATATATATATATACAGAAATGATCTAATGAGCACCGGTGCTCATCTTATCCTAAGCACCGATGAGTTGGCACATTAATTCATTGGTGGATAAAGATTTTGTGAGTTCCAATCCACCAATGAATTAATGTGCCAACTCATCGGTGCTTAGGATAAGATGAGCACCACAGCTGTCAAAATATTATTGCACACTAATCAAATAAATAACTAAATTGGAATCTATTCTAACTTCCAGCATGTGCACCAGCAGCCTCCACACCTGTGCATGCCTTGTGACGTATCCTTCCAGCATCTTCTTAATTCTGTTGGTCTGTTGCAAATATAATTTCAATAACATGATGGTAGAACTTATTGTTCATTTATTCTTTATTTAATCCCGCCCACATTCTTAGCTTAAGGTCAAAGAAAAGAGAGAGTGTATTATGATTGATAATAATAAAAGCACAACCAATAGGGGTCTTCCATGTGTCAGTTATGGACACTCTTATATATTGTGCTATGTCCATAGCACAATCATTTTTTATTTTTTTTTTGCGTGGGTCCCTCTATGTGAAGTGGGTGCCATTCAAAGTGTCAACCCGAATGTAGAAATAACATTATTGAATTTAAATTGTTACCAAAATATTGCATATCAAGTTCCTGTTTGTTGGGGATTAAAATCAATTTTTTAGTAAAATCTAATAAAAATTAATGAAATATATAGTTGCAGAGTTGTGAATTTTATGAAATGTATGAGTAAAATTAATTATTGACTTAATTTTAATTTCTACAGGAGGAACAGCTATTACAAGGTTGACAATAGATAAAAGGCCTGGACAAGTAACCTTTCCAATCCATCACGTAGCTTTGGAAATATTGATGGATTGATCAAATTATTCTTGATCGACCAATAAGAGCCGTTGATAGGTTTGAGTCTACCCGTACATGTCTTCCACTCCACACAATAAAAGTGCATTGTTAGTGGGCTTTAAGTGACAAAAAACTTCATTTTTGGAAAGTCATCTTAGTGGAAGTCTCTATTTGCAAAGCTAAAAGGGACTTCCAAAAAAAAAAATTTCTTTTTTCCTTTGTTTTTTACCTGAATGACAAGCAATTCAAAAAATGAGTACCCACTTTGCCTTTTTCTTCGACCGACTTTACACTGTAGATAACTAGATATTAACTGAAAATATATGTTGCTGTATTTATTAATTAGTATCATTATTGCTTGTTAATTAGGATAACCTTTCTTGAATAAGTGTAGATTACTTGTAGTGAACAAATCAGATTGACCGACACGCATTCTATTAAATCTAAGCCGTAAAATACGAGTGCTTGAGCAGTAGAACATGCATATAGTATGAAGGTATGTATGTGTGTGTGTGTCAAGCGATGCCCCACATGATGGTAGAACTTATTGTTCATTAATTCTTTATTTAATCCCACCCACCTACTTAGCTTAAGGTCTAAGAAAAGAGAGAGTGTATTATGATTGATAATAATAAAAGTACAACCAATAGGGGTCTTTCATGTGTCAGTTATGGACACTCTTATGTATTGTGTTATGTACCCATAGCACAATCTTTTATTTTTCTTTTTTTTGCGTGGATCCCTCTATGTGAGGTGGGTGCCATTCGAAGTGTCAACCCTGATGTAAAAATAAAATTATTGAATTTAAATTGTTACCAAAATATTACATATGAAGTTTCTGTTTGTTGGGGATTAAAATTAATTTTTTAATAAAATCTAATAAAAGTTAATAAAATATATAGTTGCAGAGTTGTGAATTTTATGAAATGTATGATTAAAATTAATTAATGACTTAATTCTAATTTCTACGGAAGGAACAGCTATTACAAGGTTGACAATAGACAAAAGGCCTTGGACAAGTAACCTTTCCAATCCATCACGTAGCTTTTGAATTATTGATGGATTGATCAAATTATTCTTGATCGACCAATAAGAGCCGTTGATAGGTTTGAGTCTACCCGTACATGTCTTCCACTCCACACAATAAAAGTGCATTGTTAGTGGGCTTTAAGTGACAAAAGACTTCATTTTTGGAAAGTCATCTTAGTGGAAGTCTCTATTTGCAAAGCTAAAAGGGACTTCCAAAAAAAGTCACATTTTTTTTTTCTTTTTTCCTTTGTTTTTTACCTGAATGACAAGCAATTCAAAAAATGAGTACCCACTTTGCCTTTTTCTTCGACCGACTTTACATTGTAGATAACAAGATATTGATCGGAATTGCATTGTTTGGCCGGTCTTCCCCCTTGTGTTTTAATGGCTTATATTTTTTTAAAAAGTCATAGCTTCATCCGCACATCTTATTGAATCAATAATTGTGCAAATGACAATTTTAATTAAAATGCTAAGTTGTTAGTTGGAAATATTTCCATTAGATATATACATCTTCAAGTAAAAATTATATTGGTTAAAAGCAATATAGTATGACTTTAAATGAATACATATAGGGAAAAAAATGGATTTATATGTTGAGATAAAACACGAAATTCTACAAGTTAAACAAGAACAATTCAATATTTAAATATTTTCCAAACCCTTCATTTAAGCTCAAGTAGGTAGGCCTAAAATCTCTTACCTAACTTGAATGAGATTTAAATATTGAGCTCAAATTCACAAAATAGCGCCTAGCTCGACTTTCATGCATGTCAATTCTAACTCGATATCATATACCACAAATTCAGGTGTATTAAATAAAAGCACGGTAACTTGCTTTTATTTAATCTTTTGAATATGCTTAAAATATATTATGGAAGATAAAAATTCAACTTATTATGCTTTGAAAATGATCAGTTTTCAAAATAAAAGGGAAACGAAAGTAACGATTTTAAATTCAATAATACTGAATAGTAGGTTATATAATTATTTAAATTCTAATAATAATTGAAGGGTGAATTGGGAACTATACAAAACAATGAGGGTATTATCGTCTTTCAAAATTTTCTCCTCAATCCTTCTTTTTCAAATACTATAGATAAAATGGAAATGAAAGTAATGATTGGAGATTCAATAATACTGAATAGTAGGTTATAAAATTATTTAAATTCTAATAATAATTGAAGGATGAATTGGGAACTATACAAAACAATGAGGGTATTATCGTCTTTCAAAATGTTCTCATCAATCCTTTTTTTTTTAAATTTTGTAGATAATGTGGTTGTTCAACTTTGACAGACTCAAAATTTTTGGTAGGTGTGACTTCCTAGGTATATTCTTCAATACAAGTTGATGTATTTTATTGGAAGGAGATAAATGATCCTCATCTGTAAGCTCAAAAAACATTTCTCATATACTTCACCTCTCCTCTCTTAAAGAGAAATTTAACCATTGTTTGTCATTATTCCTCTCATTTTCAATACACATATCATGGTATTCGCAATTTTTAATAATTTCTGAACCACACAATTCATTAACTTTTATCTAAATCTCCTAAAAATACGATTTTTAGCAAAATCAAATAGAGGCTTATATATGTAGAATATTGAATAATATTGCGAAATGGTTGATGAATTCATTAAAATTCCATTCTATTGACGGGATGCATATTTTTCAAACATTATTTTTAAATTCATTAGTAAAATTTAAAGAAAAAGCAAAATCCAAAGAAATCTTTAACTAAATCAACGACAAATGGTGGTAGTTGGAGTGTGGCATTTTTGTTTTCAATACATTTTTTGTGTTAAAGAATGAAGGTAATTCGTCTTTTTGAAAGATAAATTGCCTTTAAGATATTAATTAAAGGTTATTTTGCACAATACCCCCTTATCATTTGGGGTCCTCGATGGATTGGTGCTTATCTTATCAATCCTAACATTCTTAACCTTATTTCAACCTTTTATCACGAGATTGGGTGATTGATAACGAGTGTGGGAAAAAAAAAGATTTGGATAATGAGAAATTTTCTTGAATACAAGTTTTGTTATAATATAATGTGGTTATTCAACTTTGAAGGAGAATAAAAAAAAAGCTTGTACGATTGCTTGATAATACGTGCACGCACATGCTCAAACACCCATCCCTTTCTTTTTTTCTCTCTGTCTTCTTCATCCCTTCCCTCCACTCAGTTCCTCCACCTCCCAGAACCACCACTTCTTAAGGTGTGCTGCAATTTTATGTTATTATCTCTCGATCAGATTCTGTGAAGAACTCAAAGATGGCTTATGCTGCTGTATTATCTCTCAGTAAGATTCTGGAGCAGATATCAAATCCTCATCTACAACAACATCAAACTCCTCTTCAGGACCAACAAATTAAATCTCTCCAGGAAAAGTTGGATTGCTTACTACATTTTCTGGATGATTCTTTGCAGAGAAGGAGCAAGGAAGTACAATGTTTGGAAACGGAAATTCGAGATGCGGCGTACAAAGCTGAAGATATTATGGAATCACATATATCGAAGAATTTTGGTCAGGAAGGTTTTCAAGAAAGACAAACGAGAGACCAAATTTTTTGTGTAAACTTTGAGATGGTTGCAGATGAAATTAATTCCATTAAGACGAAGGCCGCTAAGCTTGAGAAATTGTGGGACTCAACAGATCCGCGTCAGAGCGAGAGGACTTCTTTGCCAACCGGTCCATCAAGACTTGATTCAAGAGGCAAGAATGCTATGGTCGGGTTTGGTAAAGATCTGAAGGAAATAAAGGATCGACTTACTGGATATCGACGTGGTCTTCAAATAATCCCAGTTATAGGCATGGGAGGCATTGGCAAGACCACCCTTGCTTTAAATGTTTACAATGATCCACTTATTGAACATCATTTTCACATTCGAGCCTGGGCATCAGTTTCTCAAGTATATAGTGAGCGAGAAGTCTTGCTGAACCTTCTGGATTCCATGAAACAACTCAGTGCTGAAATGCGTCAAGAGAATGATACTGAAAAATTAAAAGAGAAACTATATAAAAGTTTAAAAGGTATGAGGTATCTTGTTGTGGTGGATGATGTTTGGACTACAGAGGCCTGGGATTCTTTGAGAAGGTTATTTCCAGACGATGGGATTGGAAGCCGGATCATGTTTACAACACGACTGTTGAGCGTGGCTGACTCCTATAGCTCTCCCCATCATATGCAATTTCTAAATGAGACTGACAGTTGGATTCTACTTCAGCAGAAGGTGTTTGGAGAAGATTCTTGCCCTCTTGAACTGGAGGAAGCTGGAAAGGAGATTGCAGAGAATTGCAAAGGACTTCCACTTTCCCTTTCCGTGGTTGGCGGCCACCTTTCCAAAGCCAACAGGACGAAAGATCACTGGGAGTATGTTGCAAAAAATTTCAAGTCAGTCGTAAATGCAGCAGATGCAAACTGCTTGGAAATACTATCTTTAAGTTACGATTACTTGCCTCATTATCTCAAAGGATGTTTTCTCTACATGGGAGTTTTTCCAGAAGATGATGAAATCCGTGTCTCCAAACTAACCAAGTTATGGGCTGCGGAGGGATTTCTAAAACCAGTCAGACATAAAACCTTGGAAGAAGTAGCAGAGGAATATTTGGCAGATCTGATTTCCAGAAATCTTATTTTGATTAGCGAGAAGAGTTCTAGTGGAAAGATAAAAACCTGTAGCATCCATGATCTGTTAAGGGACCTATGCATAAGAAAAGCCCAGCAGGAGAAGTTTTTTCATGTCACAGCTAAAGATGTCAACATTTTTGCTGAAGGCATAGAGTATTCACGTCGCCTTTGTATTAATCCAGCTATTTTTCGCCAGGAATTATCAAACAGTGACAATTCAAATGTCAATCTGTCCACAGGATCCTTGCCACCAGTCCGTTCTGTTTTACGTTCCGGTTTTGACGACATTTATGAATCAGGTGACGGAAAACTTTTTCCACTGCTCAGGGTGTTGGATCTTGCTAAAGGAAAAGTAGATGGTTTCCCAATTGGAGAAATAAAATTAGTGCACTCAAGGTACATCGCTTTTTCATATGATGGGAAAATTTCCATACCTAAAATACTACCAGATTTTCTTTGGTATCTACAAACCTTAATTGTAGATTGTGATGATGTACATTTACCAGAGGAAATATGGAGGATGCCACAATTAAGGCATCTCCTATTCGGGATGTGTTATTTGCCGTGCCCTGCTAGATCACCAATCGATGGGGAGAATTTAGTTCTAGGTAACCTTGTAACATTGTCGAGAGTGTGTAGTTCCAGCTGTACTAAGGAGGTTTTCGAAAGAGTTCCAAGTTTACAAAAGTTAGGAATATTAGATGAAGTATTGGGAAGTAAAAGGACAATCTTTTCTTTGGGTAATCTTGTAAATCTTCCGAAACTTGAGAACCTGAAGATATTATGTAATTGGAAAGGTGTGAGTGTCCCGATGAATTTCACCTTCCCACCAACTATCAAAAAGATAACTTTAGTGTGTTGCAAAATTCCTTGGAAACATATGACTATTGTTGGTACAATGCCAAATCTTGAAGTGCTCAAACTGAAACGTGACGCCTTTGATGGGCCAGAATGGAAGCCAACAAAAGGAGAATTTTGCAAACTAAAATTTCTTCAACTTGAGGAATTACATCTAAAGCATTGGAGAGCCGATGAGACTCACTTCCCTGGCCTTGAGCACCTAATTATTCACCTATGTTTCAATCTAGAGGAGATCCCAAGTAGTATTGGAGATATACCAACGCTTAAAATCATCAAATTGGATGACGCTAGCCCTAAGGCTGTGACTTCGGCAGAGAAAATACGAGAAGAACAAGAGGACTCCGGAAATGATAGCCTTCAAGTTCATGTCACTTACCCGCACCAAAAAATCCATCAAAAGGTAAAATCCATCTAATCAATTCTCCATCTCAAGAAAATTTATGGGTCTTTGTAATGAAATTTTAGAAAGCATTACCATTTTTTTTTCTCTTTATTCTTTAAACCACTCTAGATTTCATGTTCTATTAATAAAGAAAATATAATATTAAATTTATAAGTGTGATAATTTCACCACATTTACTTTAGCTAAAGAAGCACAAAAAGAAGACACGAATATTCTCTTGGATAACAAATTTGAAAGAAAAAGTGCGATTTATTGCATAATGAAATAGTTCTTGCAAGTAAGAAATTATGTTGTGGAGCATATTTAATTGAGTATAGAAACTGTTATATAAACTCCATTACTAATTTCATCCAACTTAAACAGAGAAAGGAAGCGGAGGCTGAAATTATAGGTGGGTCAAATGACGACCAGCTACTCAAGGCCGCAAAACGGTTTTACAGATATCTTTACTATGGTAATCAATTAATTCACCTTTATTGAAGCCAATTAATTTGATATTAATCTTATAACTGTTTATGATATTTTCTCTTAGATATCTGATTCCATTTGCTTTCAATTAATTTGTTTCCACAGACGAAAATAAGGAAATAATGCCTGCAGTTGTTTCTCGACTCGTTGAGTTTCTTAATAGAGATGATTACCCGCGTCTTCAGGTTTAAATATGTGCTATTAATTGCTTCTTCTTGTTTATTTCTTGCATTTCAACTGCTTAATGCATCGAGTTATTCATTTTATTAGTATCAGGCAGCACTGGCTGTAAAAATAAGTTCATCTGAAAACATCAACATGTTGATTGATCATGGTGTGATTCCCATTCTGGCGAGAATTCTTAGATCTCCCGAGGATGATCTTCGCGAACAGGTACGTGTTGTGTTGATATTTTATATATCAATTAAATAAGTAGTAAAATAGACCTAAGAGTCTGGATTATCATTCATGTGAGGACCACATGGTTAAAATAAAGAAAAAAATGCATGAATAGGCAATTCAGGGTTCTACTCGGTGAACGAAAAGTGTTAGAATTAATGAGTTTATCGTATTTATCCCCTTAATTTCAATCACCAAATTCCGACAATAATGTGCACCCAATAAATTCTTCTGAATTAATCGATCAATCATACTCAATTAAGTCAATTCATTATGCATCTACGTGAATTGGGATAAACTTTAATCAAAATAATTTAATCACTAAAGAATTCAATTAATGACAGCAAAAGTAGCAAGTGTATATCACTCCTACTCAAATTTCAGTTTTTACTAATTAAGTAACTCCTCTCAATTCGTTATTCTTAAAAAATCATTGAATTAATGATCAAATAATTCAAGGTGAGGAAGAAATGAAATAACATTGTTAACAAATAGGGAAAATTGCAACCAAGTTGCCAACAGTTCATTGAGGAACAGATTTGATACAAACTTTTTTATTTGTGCCACACTAGATACCAAAGCTTTAAATCATAAGTCCAAAATGAAAATTTCCATTTGTTTGACCCAAAAACTGTTAATTGACTCCAGAAATGAAAAAAAAAAATTATAATTTCAACCAAATAAGGTAATAACATTTTGGCCATAACAAATTTTTCCTATTAAGGATGTGTTTGATAAATATTATTTTGGAAAAATGTATTTTGAAATAGTAGATTGATGGAGAATGTGTGGTTGAAAAAGAAAAAAAAAGTTATTGATGTGATGAAAAATATTATTTTATTGAAGAATGTGTGCTTGAAAATGAATAGAAGAATGAAAATGAAAATTTTAATGTATATCAAACAGGGCTTAAGTAAAATAATAATAATACCCTACCCCATCTCTTTCTTCCCCAACCCCCTCACCCCAAATCCAAAATCACCCCTACCCAGCTGCCGATCGATACCGCCATAGCTACATTTTCCCATGGCGAAGAAACCAAAGCTCGCCAACAAATCCCCCACTCCCACACTAAAATTGACAAAAAAAAAAAAAAAAATCCAAACCCAAAATCCAATTATCTGAATATGACTCCAACTTCGACCCCGACCGACAACCCAAGCTCCAATCTCTCCTCGAGGCCTTCTTTAAAGACCAACTCATCACCTTCGTCACCAACCTTTTCTAATTTGTGTTAATCCTTCAACTTTTATATTGTTGAGCTTTGGTCCCTATTTCAACATTTTCTTTCGGCTTGATCATTTTTCTCCAATTCCTCAATATTTAATCCTACAGCTTCCACATTTATCCTTGGACCTCAATGATCTTTCGAAAATTAGACCTCAAATTTCAAAAATGTGAAAAATAACCTCAAACTTTCAATAAAATGAATTTCACTTTTGAAACTTGAAACGTTCTATCGATTACTCCATATCGATCTCGTGCAGTTCGATTAGCCTTCAATAGCTCCAAATTAGCTTAAAACCTTCCTTTTTTACTCCAAATACCTCCCCACTCGGGTTTTACCAACAATTATCATATTTAATTGGACCTATTATAATGACACATATTTTGTCACGTAACGATAAACACATTGCATTATTCAATATGTTGACATAAGCCCGAGGATAAACTCAATTTGCATTAGGAGTATTTTCGCAAGTGGATGATACACAGAAGAGAAACGCAAGTGGAAAACTCCACTACTAATCGTTCAAATGTAAAATTCTGGGTTGAAGAAATTACACATGAGCTCAAGAAAATTACTTGAAAGTTGAAGCCTAACTAAAAAGCTCTTTGAATATGAAGTGGAGAAAAATAAAGGAATGCATATTTATATGAATTGATTAAAACTAGGATCAATTGATTAATTGTGTCAAGCTACTGATCAGAGATGAAAAGCTGTGCCTTTAAACTAGTGCCAAAAATGACATTGTTCCATGACTGCTTTTACGTTTGCTTCAGCTGAGTAGAAATAAAAAATTTTAACAGTAAATGACATAACAGCACCGTACTCCCTGTATTAGAGATATGTTTTTCCAACTTTTTACAAATTGATAAAGACTAATACGAGCTTTTAATTTTATTTTATGTCTGCCAGGCACTTGCTACGTTATTAGTTATTGCCATGGACTCCGAACAATCTCGTGATCTTATCCTTAGTCATGGAGTGTTAATCACCTTATCGGAACAAATTAATGATAAAACAAAACTATCCATCATGAGACTGGCTACGCAGACATTGGCAATAGTTTTTAATGGATATCCACAGCCTCAGTTCGAGCAGGTTGGTCTTCCAAATGCTTTTCTGTATGGTTTTGATGCATATAAATACTGCTGGACCTTTTTATATTTAACCGATTCCATATGGATATTATTGAGCAGGTAAAACCCGTCATCCGTCTTCTTGCCCATCTGATTCATACGGACGATGAAGTAGTCATTTGCAATGCATGCCTGGCAATATACGAACTAACTCTTTGGAGAAAGGATATAATCCAAGCTGTGATTGATGCTGGTGTTTTCCCTCGTTTGATTGAGCTTTTACAGTAAGGAAAAAAAAAATCCAACTTGATTTTGTTCCTTATTTTTTGATTTGTAACTTCAGTTCTGTTATTGAACTTCTTAGTTGTACTGATTTGGTTTAGTGGTTTGCAGACATCCTTCACTACTTTTTGAGGATGGTGCCCTTGGCATCGTTGCTAATTTTATTTTATATGTAGATGATATCCAGATTCAGGTATCATCTGACTCCTGTTCTTACATCTAATCAGAAAACTTTGAAGAATCATCACCAATTTTCTAGATATTTCCTTATACAAACAACTAGAGAAATTTAGAAGAATCCATACATCACCATTATTCTAGAATCCATGAGAATTCTTTATAATTAATTTATGGAATTATCTAGAATCGTCAATATTTGTATAGAAGAATCCAATGTCTCTATATATATGTATGTGTGTGCTCAACACATTAGTAGTATATTTGAGTGTGTAAGTGAAAGAGTGTAAAGAGAGTGAGTGTGCAAGAGAGAAAGTGCAAGGTGTGTGTTTGTAAAGAAAATACTTTTGTTAATAAAATCATTTTCGTTTGGCCTCTTAAACTTAACAATTTGGTATCAGAGCGAGGCGATTGAAGACGGATTTTTGAGCTTCTTGAGTTCGTGCACTAAAGGAGATTGTGAAGCTTTATTAAAGTTTGCTTGATTACGAGGAAGTAAATCAAGTCACGATGAGCGACCTACAAGTAGTAGGAGGAGTAAAGAAGCTCAATAATCAAAACTACACGACATGGCAAACTTGCATGGAGTCGTATCTCCAAGGGCAAGATTTGTGGGAAGTAATTGGTGGAAGAAACGTGATACCGTCAGAGGAGGCCGAAACTCTGAAGAAATGGAGAATCAAAGCGGGTAAGGCTATGTTCGTCATAAAGACAACAATTGAAGAAGAATTGTTGGAGTATATAAGAGACAAGACTACACCAAAGGAAGCATGGAACACTCTAGCCACTCTATTTTCAAAGAAAATGACTTAAAGTTGCAATTGTTGGAAAATGAGCTACTCTCGATCACTCAAGGAGAACAAAGGGTGAGTCAATATTTTAATAAAATTAAATCTGTTTGTCGCGAAATTTCAGAATTAGATTCTTCAAGTAAGATTTCGAAGTCTAGAATGAAAAGAATAATTATACATAGTTTGAGACCAAAATTTAGAGGATTCATTGCTGCTATACAAGGTTGGCCAGAGCAACCTTCATTGGTTAATCTCGAAAATTTGCTGGCCGACCAAGAATCGTTAACTAAACAAATGTTAGGGGTCTCAATAAAGAAAGAAGATGAAGAAGCTTTATTTAGTTATAAAAGAAGAGGTCGATACAGTCAACAAAATAATAAGGGATTAAAAGAAAATGGAGAGGGTTCTATGACAAGGGGAGCAAAACAAAGTCGAGACAAAAGAGGTCAGCCGTTTAAGGGATTTCAACGAACTAATGGCTCGTGTTTTGTATGTGGAAAACGAGACCATTATGCTAGAGACTGTCAGTTCAGAAAAAGACAGCAGAAGGTAATATGGCAACCTCTAATGAGCAAGAAAAATATAATAGTGAAGAAGAATGGGATGATGTAGCATCGCTTGCGCTAATGGAGCATACTCGAGGGGAGGAATGCAGTATAGATCCCGAAGAAGAATCAGCACTAGTGGCGATGCTCCCTCGACAAATAGATTATGAAAGTGATTGGATCGTCGACTCTGGGTGTTCTAATCATATGACGGTGATAAAGAGAAGCTACAAAATACAACGAAATACAAGGGAGGCCGAATGGTGGTAACTGCCAACAATTCAAGATTGCCAATAGCCCACATTGGTAAGACAGTTATCACGCCTCGTTTTAGTCCTAGTCAGGTGCAGCTACAAGACGTCTATCACGTCCCAGGAATGAAGAAAAATCTTCTATCAGTGGCGCAGCTAACATCATCAGGTAACTACGTTTTGTTTGGGCCAAAAGATGTCAAGGTGTATCAAAATATAAAAATTTTGGGTACACCAATAATGGAAGGACGAAGATTAGAGTCCATCTACGTAATGTCAACAGAGTCTGCATACGTAGATAAGACTCGAAAGAATGAGACAGCAGATTTATGGCATTCAAGACTAGGACATGTGAGTTATCACAAGCTGAAAGTAATGATGAAGAAGTCGATGCTCAAAGGTCTTCCTCAACTCGAGATCAGAGATGACATGGTATGTGCTGGCTGTCAATATGGTAAAGCACATCAGCTACCATATCAGGAGTCAAGTTATAGAGCAAAGCAACCATTAGAGATGGTACACTCTGATGTGTTTGAACCTGTCAAGCAACCATCAAATCGAGGGATGCGCTACATGGTAACATTCATCAATGACTTCTCAAGGTACATTTGGATTTTCTTTATGGAAAAAAAATCTGAGACATTTATAAAATTTAAGGAGTTTAAAGAAAAAGTAGAAGGAGAAATCAAAAATAAGATTTAGTGCCTACGCACGGATAATGGGGGAGAATATACATCAAGAGAATTTTCTCAGTATTTAAGAGAACATAAAATACATCATCAATTGACATATCCAAACACGCCACAACAAAATGGTGTAGCAGAAAGAAAGAATCGACACCTTGCAGAAACGTGTCAAAGTATGCTACACGCAAAAAATGTTCCAAGAAGGTTTTGGGTAGAATGCATAAGAATAGCAGAACATGTGATCAACAGGCTACCACAACCGAAGCTGGGGTTCACATCACCATTTGAGAAATTATGGAAAAAGAAGCCAACAGTAAGTCACTTTCGTGTATTTGGTTGCGTCTGTTATTTGTTCATGCCTGATCACTTGAGAAGCAAGTTTGATAAGAAGGCAATCAAATGCATATTTGTGGGGTATGACAGTCAAAGAAAAGGATGGAGATGCTGTGATCCTACAACCGATCGTTGTTATACATCAAGAAATGTGGTGTTTGACGAAGCATCTTCATGGTGGATACCGCAGAGTGTGGAGCTACCAAATTCAAAGGAATTAGACGACAAATTGCAAAAGGAGATCACAAAAGGGCAACCAAGTCTTGAGAAAACAAAAGATGGACAAAAATCAAATGATAAGAAGGAGCCTACTGACGCGCTACAAAATCCTTGGCAGACAGGTGTGCATCAGACAACACCAGAAGAAATAAGGCCAAGTCAACAAGAGGCGGCTGAGGTAAGAACAAGCCCACAACCACAGCTAAGAAAATCAACCAGACAAAGGAAACCAAACCCCAAATATACTAATGCAGCAGTAGAAGAAGATGACAGTATCAAAGAGCTAGAGACCTTTGAAGAAGCAATCCAGCACAATGAGTGGAGAAATGCAATGAAAGAAGAATTCATGGCTCTAAAGCAAAACAAGACTTGGGATTTGGTGCCAATACCTAATAGGGTAAAGCCTATATCTTGCAAATGGGTATACAAAATAAAAAGACTTCCAAACGGATCAATCGAAAAATACAAAGCTCGGCTAATAGCTCGTGGATTTTCACAGCTATATGGTCTGAACTATGAAGATTACAAGATCATTGACTTTTGTGATGCGGACTATGCTGGATGTTAAAATATACGAAAATCAACAATTGGGTACGTATTCAGCCTGGGGTCAGCTGCAGTTTCATGGTGCAGTAAAAGACAACCAACTGTATCTTTGTCAACCACAGAGGCAGAATATAGAGTAGTAGCAATGGCAGCTCAAGAGAGTATGAACCAGTAAGCTACACGCAATTATATTGTGATAATCAATCAGCTATTCGTATAGCAGAAAATCCAGTTTGCCACGCAAGAACGAAGCATGTTGAAGTGCACTATCACTTCGTCAGAGAGAAGGTACTTAAAGGAGAGATCGACTTAAAACATATCAATATTGAAGAACAAGTCGCAGACATTTTAACGAAAGGACTCAGGGCTTCAAAATTTGAAGAGTTTCGAGCACAACTTGGGATTATAAGAAGAAAAGAGTCAAAATAAAAAGTTGGTGCTGAAGAGGAGAATTGAAGAATCATCACCAATTTTCTAAATATTTCCTTATACAAACAACTAGAGAAACCTAGAAGAATCCATACATCACCATTATTCTAGAGTCCATGAGAATTTCTTATAATTAATTTATGGAATTATCTAGAATCGTCAACATTTGTGTAGAAGAATCCAATGTCTCTATATATATGTGTGTGTACGCTCAACACATTAGTAGTATATTTGAGTGTATAAGTGAAAGATTGTAAAGAGAGTGAGTGTGCAAGAGAGAAAGTGTAAGGTGTGTGTTTGTAAAGAGAATACTTTTGTTAATAAAATCATTTTCGTTTGGCCTTTTAAACTCAACAAACTACATTTTGAGCACATGAATTTGTTGTTATGTGGTATGCTCACTGTTCTATTGGTAGGCAATCAAATGTCTACTGAGGTGTGTCCTTGTCAATGACGGCAAAAATGTACTGCTTCATCCTTCATGGTTCAGATATATTCATTTTGCAAATAGTCTTGTTGCTTCTATTGCTAAATAATCATTAGAAAAACGGCTTCAGTCCTCATTGTTTTTTGTCATATTCATGAACCATGTAATTTCAGTTTCAGCACAATGCATATAATGCATTTGAAGCAAATACCATCTCTAGGAATCCTAAAACAGTACAAAATCAAAAGTTACTCCCTGAAACTTATTAGTTGCCAAGGGTGTGGTTTTGTTTCGAATATACGCAAATGCACATCATGAGTCAACAAGTGATGGAAATTGATTATTATAAGCATTTCCAAGTTTCTTGTATTGTTACCTTTGTCATCTTATGCCTATTACTGAATAGCCCGTGAGTTTAAGAATGGATCAACTTACTTTTAAGCAATTTTTGTTCCGGAACACTTTTTTCCTTAACTTCTAAGTAAAAAGGGGGGGAAAAAAAATAACTTTCTCATTTTGAGAGATTAACTGCTTGTTCTCATGTGATAAGATTTCTTTTATGATGATTTTGTTTTTAAGAACAATTTTTTTGGGGACTCGTGACCATTAAAAGATATTTATTAAATTCATTTCTATTGTTGTTCAAGTTTGGAATTGCTCCTATTATTTTGTGATTATCCTCGATTATCCTCTAGGGTGTAGTTACATTGAATTCATTTAACTCAGACATAATTGTGGTTCACAAGTTGTATGAGGGTGTATATTGGTGTGCCATTGTGACATTCTATAGGGATCCCCTTTGACTAGGAAATACTTAGTGGTGAAAATATAAAGAGACAATCCAATTCTTTGATGACCCTTCTTTTACTAAATACCATTATGGGAAATCAACACTTATACTCTTTGACCACTTTCTAAGAAGAACCAAAATAAGGATTTCAAGGCTAACTTCATATTAAGGATGTCAAGCAATGCTGTCTTTTTTACAAACTTGGTTATGTTGAATGATTTCCAGGTTCTCATTGAAAATGGGACTCTTTTTGGCCTGGCTAACTTTTTGACACAAGACTATGGCAAACATGTCAAGATGCGCACATGTCTAATCATTGCACGTATCATTGAACGGGCTAAGGATAATTTTCAGGTATGCAATTACTGTGGAATTGTTTTTGCTTTTGCAATATTGCTCTATGACATGACCCATCTTGAATTATACTAGTGGACCGAAAATATAATGTGCGTCGATGGTGGATATCAGCTAGATGTCACATCCACCAAAAAGGCTAACTTTGACCTCCTATCAATGGTATGCTAGATAATGAAAAGTCAATTGACACAATAACTGAACTACATTGCGAGACTGTGGTTCCAAAATCAACACGCTCTCCAAAGCTGTAATAACTCAACTGCTACTTGGTAAGAAAAACGTTGAAAACTATGAGGTGATAGCTCGATGAGTAGATAATTTAAAAAATAATTATACTATCTCAATTGTACATATTTATCAAAAATTGAGTTCACATCATTTGATAATTCACAGTGTAACATCATATAATTATAGTCAAGAAGACATTCTCATAACGCTGAAAATATCATCTTATAGTCACGATATAATCATTAATCGATATCCATACTATAATCTTATCACATCAAAATATACCGAAAAATTTACCAAAAATGTATACTCTGACTAAAATCTTGTCATATGCATGTAGATTGTCGCTTGGGCTAAGCACTTTTGACACGGGTGGTATGTGCTGTAGCAGACTCCCAAAATTAATACATTAACATCTAAAATTAATGTAGTATTGGAAGTAAGGGACGATCCCACGAAGAGTATATAATTCAATATTTTATGTTTTTTACAATGATAGGGAGTTTTTGTATGCAAACAATTGTAAATGACACAATTAATAACAATGAAAATTAAATTAATGAAAACAATCAAAAGACTAACTTTGGTCTAATTCCACATCCACCATCGAAAATCTACAATTGATCACAAATGCAAGGATAATTCAATTCATATTTTGAATATTCACCGTTGGAATAATTTTCATATGTCTCCTTAATTTTAGTTCGTTAGAAATAGCGTTCTAATTAACCCTAAATAATAAATAAACTCATACCAGTGCTTAAAATAATTGAATAACAGTTTTACATAATAGAGAAATCGATGAACTAAATAACACAAACACCAGCGGTTGCATTCAATCTATTTAAACGTTCTTCTTAAGATTTAATAATTAGTTAAAGGAATCAAACAATTACGTATTTGATATTTAACTTAGCAGAAGATTGTAACGAATAACAAACTAGTAGGCCTTCTAGCAATTAAACATAACAATCATAGAAATAAGTGTAAAAGAATATTCAATACGCAAAATAAGAATTAAACAATAAGAAAAACTATTTAGATCTCATAATATGTGGTTCTGATACTTCAATTTCCTTTGACCAAGTGTAAAAGTTTAGTTACAATTCATGATTCTAAGAGTAAAATGATGAAGAACATTATCCCCGTTCTAGGGTTGTAAATCATGTATTTATAGTTGTTTACATAGGTAATTGATTTAAATTCAGAAACCAAAATTTTTGTGTCCGAAACCAAAATTTTTGTGTCAGGAATGAACTATGTGGCCGTATGGTTTAGAGGCTCGAAGTCGCATAGAACAATTGAAAATGACACTATGCGGTAGTTGTCTTAAATTCAAAAATCAGAATTTTCGTGTCGGGAATGAACTATGCGGCCGTATGGTTTAGAGGCTTGCGATTGCATAAAACAATTGAAAATGGCACTGGAGTTCCCTGAAACTCTTCTTGCAACCACATGGTTTTAAAATCTTCCACTAAATAGCTTTCAGTATTTTACTTTTATCTTTTTCTCCTGATGTCCGATTGAGACGACTCAAGATGCGTTGGAAAGATAACTCAAAATGATACAACTTTTCTTCAGATATCATCTTCCAATTCAATCATTTACCGTGTCAAAATTGGGTCTCAAACTGAGATTGAAAATTCGATGCATAACCTTTTCGGCTAGGAGTTGATATGTTATAATACTTTGATTGCACTTCATACCTTTTACTAATTTCTTCATCCGATTGACCTCTAACATTCTCAAATCTTCATCGTGAGTATTTGCATTTCAGTCCCCAAACTTTTATTTCCTTTCAGTTTTGGCACTTGTTCGCTTATTTATTCCAAATTACACCATCTCCATTAAATTACCACCTAAATCAAAATATGAGATTAATGAGTACATTTTGTCACAAAATAATTATACAAGCGTATTAAATAAAGAGGGAAAAACTATGCATTTTACATTTATATCAACGGGTCTCAAGCCTCTTTAGTGAATGAAAGCGGATCTCAAAGATCTCTGATAATCATTTCTAGAACAAGGCTAATGACTAAGGCCCCTCAGTGAATACTCACGGTTAATACCTCTCAATGCATGACCAAGACCCTTCCATATAGCATGGAATGTGGCCAAAGGTCCCTCAATGAACTAAAAGAAGTATATAATCACGTATTTTTTTCTGATCAATTTTAATATCATATGTCTCACATTCCAATTCCCTTAATAATTTATATACAATCTTTGTAATTCCACATACATCACAGTGAGAAAGTATATCGTAATAGTTATGTAATTGAAAAAATAATATGCGTAATTGTGTGAATTTAATAATATAATCAATTTATAAATATTTGCAAATATTTAAGTTTCTTCACGAACATATCTATGGATAGCAATCTGGTAAAAATGATGAGCATTTTCAAACTTCCACGTCACTACCTAAAATAATGGTATGATTACTTAGATTCAAACTAAAGAAAATCCATCACGTAAATCTTCAACTTTTATATTTATTCTTGCATCTCTTTTTTCTAACTTTTTCTGTCTTTAATTATTTACCAATTAATCACCACACGCGATCAAATTTATTAAATCACTTGTACTTTCTTAAACTCATTTCCCTAGACAACTCTTATACATAATTTAATCCAAAACAAAACTTAGACTTTAATATTAGTCATTTAGCTTCACTCAAAACTTTAAAATTTCAAGAAACAAAGGTTTGACAAAAAACTGAACTAAAATTCTAGAGTATTGAAATTTTGCACCAGTTTTTATATATGGAAAACTATCTTCAAAAACACGGACATACACAACACTTTTTGGCATTTTCAAATGTCACACCAGTGTGATAATTTTGTACGAAAATTGAAGAAAATGAGCTAAAATACCAAAATCAAACATGAAAATCCTTATTCTAATGTAATACCTCATAAATCAAGTGTTTTATATCATAAAAACAAAATAAATTAAAGATTGAAACACTAATTTACAAACCACTTTCATATTTCATCCACTATAACACTGATCTTTCAATATACATTATTCTTTGCAATATTATTATTTTGCACCTCAATACATATCAATAATCTTTAATTCTTGCTAAACTATTGATAACCCAATATTAATAACTAACCAATGGGGGGAGGGTGAATTAGTTTTTGAAACTTTTTCGACTATTAGTCTCAAACTTATTTAATTCACAAGATAAGGATGCAAAATGTAATATGAGAAGTAAATATGTAAATTTGATAAATTTTCAAGTATGGATAAGGTACAATATAAATAGCGATTTAAGGTAGAGTGCAATAATATAAAGATAACAAGCAAATTTAGTGGGGTTCGATACACAATGTGTTCTACGTCCCCGTTAGCAAGTTCTCCATCACGAGTAAGGTTAAATGCACTATAATAATAACTTAAAAACAAGGAGTATCGATCCTTAAGTGACTTATAATAAGGAGCATTTATCCTTAGGTGACTTACAATAAGGAGCACATATCCTTAACTACAATCAAGTTTTCAAAGGGGCTCTCGAAACCACCAAGATGTAAGTAATAGTTTTACAATTGAAAGAACTCTTTTAACAAATGATATAATCAAATCAAGTGTATAGAGAGTTATGATAACAATTTAATAGATAACAAATAGTAAAACTCAAGTGTTTTTGTTGTAAACTTTGATGAAAGAACAATGAAATAGTTTGTATTTATATATCTAAGTTTTCAACCTATGATATCTCTTAACAATTAATACAAGTTAAGTATGAAGGGGGATTTACACTTCAATATAAGTGTTGGCAAAGAAACTTTTATCAAGAATTGAAAGTAGATGAAATTGAGAAGTTTCTTCCAAAGTAGAATTCTTGATGAAATAGATGAAACTAATTTTAATCAATCAAGAGATTCTTTTTCATAAATAAAATAGAACGTGGAAACAAGTAAACTCAATGATTTTCAATAAATAAACTCTCTTAATGTATCTTATAAGTTGTTAGAATTGAATGCAAAAGAATTGATATTTATAGAGTAAAAGACACAATCAGTCACTTTCAGTTGACCGAAAGTGTGAATATAGTCGTTGTAGAAATCAAATCGTTGGAGTTTTGGTTGATACTTCGGTCGAGCGGATCGATCGATCGGTGAGGGAGCCGATAAGTGCTACAAATATGGTGAGAAGATGCAAGATACGGTAAGTAGCATCTTTTGGTCGACCGGACTATACTTCGGTCGACCGAAGTATATAAATTTTGAAATTTTACTTTTATATCAAAATATTTGTTTTTCCAAAATCTATTTCATATTATGAATCAAAACATTCTTATGCAAGTGATGAATGATGAAAAATGGTTTGAGCTTTATGCATTTGCTAAAATTGACAAGTTATACCTTTACATATAAATTGAAGCAACTTCTAAAATTTTAATCTTCAAGGTTCTTATTTTCTTCAAGTTTCTTTTGACTGTTTGTTCTTCAATTGGATGAAGATTTGATCATTTGAGTGTTTATGAAGATTTATTCATGAAAAGCTCAAAAAACTAGATATGTTAGAGACGTAAGTGTATTATTTGTCATAATCAAAACTAGTGAAGCTAATCATAGGTCAACAACTATAAATATAACCATTTGTGCTTAAACCCTAAATTCAATCATTCTTCCACAAGTAATTATTTTACTTACATATAAAAATTGTGGAAAAACCTGAAGAACCCTCATTAGTTTTGCCATCCTTTTCTTTCTCCTCATCCTCCTGTCTTTTCTTTTTCTCGATTCTTCTTTGCTTCGATTTCTTCTCTTCAACTAGAAATCAAAATCGAGTTGATTGGTTTGGGTAAATTCCAACCCAAACTAATCGGGTCCAGCTATTGAAACCGAATCAAACCAAACCAAATCGATTTGGTTTGGTTTGGTTAGCTGGTTTGTGTTGGAAAATTAGCTTAATATGGCTACTTTTGGTATGATTTTGAGCGGGACCCATTCATTCATTTTGAAAAATCAAAGTTGATTTATGTTCTCCTCTATGAGAATATCGAAATTATATATTTACTTAACAAAATTATAATCAGGTGAATGAGAAATTAAAGCATAAAATGATGAATTGGAAGATGTTTTGTTATATTGGAAGGAAACTAATTCAAGTTGTCTCGATAGAAAGTTGAAAAAAGTCATGACCACTTTATATATGATTACACTTTATAAGTGTGTAATCATGTGTGGCGTAGAGGCCCACTCCACTTTGATAGCCCAAGGATAACTAACCGAGAAGAGGACTTTCGAAGAATTAATCTAAACTCAAACAAGTAAAGACTAAATAAATCAATTTAAATATTAGGTGCAAATATAAAAGAGATAAATAAAAGAGAGAGTTGATGCAAATGATGTAATCGTGGAAGTTCGTCCAAATCAATGATCTACGTCCTTTGTTGCCATACTCTTTGGCACAAATAAGACGTCTTTACTATATTGATTGACTTATGTGCAATCCAAAATTATACAACATTTTCGGTAGCTTATAAATAAGGAGCACCGATCCTTATACAGTATTGAGCTTTGCGGGATCTCAAGACGATCCACTATTGAGTTTTAACGGGACTTCAATATGACCCACGCAATGACTTACAACAAGGATCACTAATCCTTATATAATGTTGATCTTTGTGGGATTTCAACATGACCTACACTTTA
The DNA here is from genome assembly GCA_035079005.1 of Fraxinus americana. NCBI lineage: Eukaryota > Viridiplantae > Streptophyta > Magnoliopsida > Lamiales > Oleaceae > Fraxinus > Fraxinus americana. The sequence goes on from CM068725.1 coordinate 25,520,281, forward strand.
TCAAAGTGATTTTATAATGGAATTCATCTCTTGATAAATAATACAAATAATTAAATACTAAAAGAGGCTAATACTTTAATGAAAAGTAACAAATAATAGCTCAAGTGTTAGATGAAAAACTTTGCTAAATATGATAGATAAAAAATAGATTCATCAAATCAAATTTTTCAACGAGAACATGAAAAAGAGTCAAACGCAATTTTAGTTCAAAAATCTTCGCAACATATTTCTTTCTTTTAATGAATAATTGTAATAAATTAAGTAATTGTAATAAATTAAGTACTAAGAGAGAAATGAGAATTTTTTTTATAATGATAATGATTTTATAAGTTTGATTTAATCGCTCAACGTTTTCAATATGAAAAAGTGGAAATGTTTGTGCAATGTAAATGCAAAGATCTTTTTCAAAATATATATATATATATATATATATATATATATATATATATATATATATATATATATATATCATTTTTAAGATTGATATAAATAATTTAAATACAAAGAGAGATGAAAAACTTTAATAAGAGAAATGATTTAAGAAGTTTGATCCAACAATCAAAAGTTTTGTTATGAAGAAATAAATGTAAAAATGTATGCTGAAAGAAGATCTTTCACAAACATATTTCACAATAGCGTTCTCTTCTAGTTGTTGTAATGAATGCAAAGTGAAATGATAATTATAATAGTCAAAATGTCAAAAATTCTGACCAATCGAACGATCCATGCGGATATCCGCATACTGAACTAAACTACCAAATTGGCCGTTGTTTGACGAATACAGAATGGTTAAAAGTTTGTCTGTTGTACGAACCAAACGTCCTCTTAGACAGTGTTTTCCCCCCGAATTTTTCTTTCTTGATTGTTTTGAAAATATAAGCTTTTGAATGACATTTTTACTTATTTTTTCAAGATAACACTTGTAAAAAGTTTAAATAACAAGTTGAAATCTTACATTTTGAAAAATAATTTTTATGCAAGCGTTTTTGTAATTTTTTGCCGTGCATAAAAATTCATCTTTTGAGTTTTTAATGATTAATTGCTAATGGTTAAAATATTAGTACATTTATATTTGAACTAAGAAGTCTAATCTTTGACATTATTTCGAAGTTTGCCTCATAGACGTCCCGTCTTGATAATTCTTTGATATCATCTCTCATGTTCATGATCTTAATCCTTCTTGACGTTTATCTTTTGAGTTCTCGTCTCAAATAACTTTACTTGAATGTTTAACTTTCACTTTGATTGTCATTTTGAGTTCGATTTATAATGTTTGATTGATTTTAATATTGAACTATAGTCATCTAAATCACTTGTTAGAAACAATATTAATCTTGTTTGTTATGATCAAAACATTAAGGATGAAATCAACTATAGATCAACCCACGTATGCCATAAGAGGTATAAATCAAGGACCGAATTGTACCTTAAATCTTAAACTTGTGTACGAGCTGAGCTGCGTACACGGATGTCGAATTGAATGGACCAAAATTGGCCCCTTAGGAGGGTTCATTTTTCGCCTATATTTCCTATATTGTTTTATTTTTTTTAATTTCTGTCAAGTGGTTATAACACTTGGTAACTCCGATTCATCATGCCTTCAATAAGAGCTTATTTAGATATTCAATTTCTTCTTCATTCCATACGGAAATCTCTCATTTTTCTTCATACCCTACTTAAAGTTCTTTCTATCCAAAGTCTTGGTGGTCATCTTTTAGCACAATTTCAGTTCACCAGCGTAAAAACGCAGTGCTGATTTTTCGTTTTATCTTAAGAGACAGATGCTCGAAGAAACCTCAAGCACTCATGGTGAGAGAGGGAGTCTGTTTTAATAACACTGTGTAATACACATGCCTTGATTTCCAAATTTGTTCCCTTTTAACGATTATACAGTTCTACAATTTTATTTCATATTCATGTTCTTTCTGAAATAAACTGTGTAGTTGCTAATTTTATGTTTGTAGATTCTTTTTCCCTTTATCTTTTCATATGTTACTTCAACGATATTTTAAATTTCGTAAACTAATCTGCAATTATAATTGCTGCCTTATTCGCAACTACAATCATACTTTCAATTTGTTCTTATTTAGTATATGTATTTTTCGTTCTACAAATTAGATTTCTGACAATTTGGACATTGATCCGAGATTGAGTTCAAAAAATTTGCAAACCTATTTTTGAGTAAAAATTGTGTTTTTGTGTGTGTGTGTAAGAAAACTTGCTTGCTACATATCAATAATATATTATGTAAATAATAAAGGGTCCATTTTCTCAAAATCGTCGCATATATTCGATTTTTATCAACAAATAATTGCATCAAAATAAAAGGCAAGGCTATAACTTTTTTAGGTTTAAAAACATGATTTTAATATATATAATCTTCTTATAATATAATTTGGATTGTGCTACATGTACATAACAATTTCCATAATGATTTACCAACAGGTGATGTGGCGGAATTTAATTGGATCAAAATCTTATGAATCAAATAACTTCCCCATTTATATTTTGACACATTGTCATTTTGTAAAACATTATGTAAATAGTTATGTATAAGTAGCATTTTCTATATAATTTTTAGCCCTTTAATTCTAATAATATAAAATTCTTATTTGGCATTATTTATGGCCTTTTAAGTATTAGTAATTACAAATTAAACCCCATGAAAATATTTGTTTAACTTAAGTCCTTATTTGACCGTGACATTAACTATTTGAATTTTTTATTTTGACTAAATAATTTTTTGATTGCGGCTATAATAAGTGGAGTGTAACACTCTATGCGTTCATAATAGATGCCTTGAGATAAATAAGCAATATTTTTATGCTTTTTTTAATTGGAGAAAAAGGATGAATGATCCTACAGTAAAAACATTTTAGTCATCACAAGTCGATTATTGTTTTGAAAATCAAGACCGTGAGCGGAGGTTAGTGGGTTGTAGCCCACCATTGTCCCCCAGCCCATAAAAATTTGTGGAAATTACTCATTTCCCTACTTTTGGAGATTCAAATTCTAAAATCAGATTTCATGTTTTAGTTTTTAAAAATCAGATATTTTAGATATAGATACAGATTTTTTTTATATTTAATTAAATATTAATAATATTATTATAAAAATTAATTTATATACACACATCCATCCACCCCACCTTAAATCCCTAAATTTTGAGTTCAAATAATCCCCCTCACCACCCGTCTCTCCGGCAACCGATGACCTATTCATCTTCGGCAATCGACGACGAAGGCAAACGCAGTTGAGAACGAGATGATGCATCCGTCTTCTTCCCCTCCAAACTGAACTCACTTCTCGCATATCGCCAACAACTCCAATTTCCTCCACTACTGACACCGCTGCAACTCTTCTCCATCTCGTCGCCGTCGCTGCAACTTTTATGGATCTGCTGCGAAGCCCATCCATGACTTTCAAATCGCTGCTGCGACGGAGCCGATGCCGCTTTGCCTTTCCGCTGTTACAGATCCATTCTTCCTTTTTTAAAAAAATTTTTTGAGCAGTGTCGTGGAGGTGTGCAGTGCTGTGGTGGTGCAGTGTGTGGTTAATGTGTGCGGTGCGGTGGTGGAGGATATTTTCGGTGCAGTCCACGATGTGATGGTGGAGGCGCTACATTTTTTTTTTTGGTTGTGGGTGGTGGTGGAGGGGCTGGTTGTGGCACGGGCTGGGGGATGGTGGAGTATGGGTTAGGCTGTGTGTGGCAACGATGGCGACGCTTGTGGTGAGTTCCGGCGAAGAAATAATTTGACGATGGAACGGTCACCGGAATAGTCGTCGGAATCGGAGCAGTTGCAGAAAACGGTCACCGGAATATTCGTCGTCATCGGAGCAATCGCCGAAACGCTAGCTGGAGTAGTCGTCGAAACGGTCGTCGGAAGGACGGGGGTGGTGGAGGTGGGTAGGTTGATTATATTATATATATGTCTTATATGTGTGTATGTATAGGTCAAAATTTTGATTTTTGAAATGTGAAAGATGTTTTGTTATTTTTGAAATAGTGTAAACTTAAAGTGAGATTTATGAATTTTTCCCTATAAATTTTTTAAGAAGAAATTGTAATTTTGGTCCAAATATTAGCATTAGTCCAGTTCAGTATTGCCCCTTAGTCCATATAAAATCCTTTAAGAAGAAATTGTAAATTTTGGCCCAAATATTCTAGTTTGAATCTCAACCCAAGTCCAATGCTCAATTATTCAAATTGTATTAAAGATGTTATGATTATTAATTACTCTTTTCATGACATTCATGAAACGTGAATATTTTATTGTCAAATTAGATATTCTATTTAATGCACGTTTGACTAAAATTACTTATAGTTATTAATTAAATTTTATTATACATAACTTGTATTGATTAGATCTAGAAGTAAATACTCATTTTAGTACTTAGAGACAATACATATTTTGATAAATTTAAAAGTAGTTATTTTTTAAATTTCTACGTATGTGTTTCATATATTACTTATTCATATTTATAAAAAAAAATTACTAATTTCAACCATAAAAAAGATATTATGATCAAAATAAATAATATACTCTAGATTCGATGTTATGTATTTTTGCTTATTTCTTTCATGATTCGGTCAATTTATATTTTTTATGGCAAGCATCGATTTTCTATTTGGTAAAAAAATACAAAGATTTAGTAGAATATTTTAATGTGAGACATCTACACTTTTTATTATTATTATTTCATGGAGTTCCATATTTTTTTTTATCGTGAATGTCACGAGAATAGCCTCCGAAACTCAATTTCTTATAGTGTGAGTTTATTCGAAATTTTTTAAGTTTTAGCTCATCCTAACATCATATTTGGCTCCGCCCTTGATCAAGACTGAAGATTTTTTTTCTTGCCGTGTTTTACAATTTTCCTCGGAGTACTTTTGTTTTGGTGTTTCGATGAATTTGACGTTTGTTCTTCTGTTTCTATTTGTAAATTGAAGTACTCTTCCGTTTATATTTCTTAAAATGACGGATGCTGAGGATATGTCAACTTAATACACAGGCTGTGATTGAGGTTGGTATTGTTTCACTTCTTGTCCAACTGCTTCAAAATGATGTATTTGATATACAAGAGGCAGCTGCTTTTGCTATTTATAATGCCACGACCGTGGGAACTAACGAGCAAATTAAGTAAATTCTTCACAGCTATTGTCATATTTTCATAGCTTATTGTGCATTTAGGTTGAAGACTAATGCTTCATCTTGGTAGCAGGTTCTTGGTGGACGAGGGTTGTATAAAGCCACTTTGTGATCTTCTAGTTACTCCCAACCAAAAGATGATCACCTTATTCTGCTTGGGTGGCCTTGAGAACATTCTGAAGGTTGGAGAAGCTGAGAAGACCCAAGGTAACACCAAAGATGTGAATGTCTTTGCTCAGATGATTGATGATGCTGGGGGTCTTCAGAAGATTAAGAACCTCGGGACTCATGACGACAGTGAAATATGCAAAATGGCCTTGACGATACTGGTAACTCATTGGCAGGAAGAGATTGATGAGTATTGCCTCCGGGTGATGCGCCGTAATAAATTTGGAGGCACGATTTTTAACATTGAATGGGTCATGAAGTGAATTTGTAGTTTTTAATATTTTTTTGACACTACGGTATACTGATATTTTGGCTTGTTAGTACGTTTTAAATAGAAATTCAATGAAAAATAATTGTATTATATAAATATATTTAACCTTTATTTGATCCCTATAATTTTTTTTTTACATTTTTCTCTCTCTTATTTTCAATCACAAATTTTTCAATAAAATAATACTACGTAAATCCAAAACTTTTTTTAATTTTTAAACTCTACTCTGGACAACTTCTTGCTTCTATTTAAAAGTGGATTCATTGACTTTTCTATAACACATTTTCCATCAAATCGTTATTTCAAAATATATTTTTGACAAGCAGTGAAGCTCAAACAGACAAATTAAGATATATTTTACCTTATCTTACTGTCAAGGGTTTTGTACATGTTATGGCAAACATATCGCTTGAAAGTTATTTGGACAACTTATCACAATATTGATTGGGTAACTTAGAGGTCTTTTGAAAAATTATATGAAATGTATATTGGAAGTAAAAAATTCATGGTAAAATTAAGTGTTACTTTTTGAACTTAAGTGTCACCTTTTTATTAAAAAATGATACGCAATGTCACTTTTATTAAAAAGTAATGTTTGTCACTCAAAAAAGTGAGCGATGTTCAAAAGAATGACAAAATTTTTAAAAAGTGACGTACACTAAAAAAGTGACAAATTAAAAAAAAAAAGACATAAAAGAAAATAAGTGACGAACACTCAAAAAGTGATAGAATTTTAAAAAAATGACAAATACTGAAAATGACATAAATTCAAAAAAGTGATAGAAATAGTATGACGGTGATATTCTCTTTGAATGATCAGTATCTAATTTACTTTGGTTAGACTTTTGGTAGAAATTTAGACATAGCGATAGTTTTCTAAACTTGTGACACAAATTCAAAAAAAGTGACGAAATTGAAGAAGTAAATGATTAATTTTCACTTTATTTTAGGAACTAAACACTATAAGTTGGAAATGGCAGAATGTCAAAAAAGTGATAAAAATTCAAAAAGTAACAAACACTTAGAAAAGTGATAGAATTTCAAAAAAAGTGAGAACCATCAATTAAAACCTTAAAATAGATCCATGGGTAATCAATTTTCTTCCACTGTCTCTTTGTGATTATGTTTCACTTCATTTTAAGAACACAATACTATATAAGTAGAAAGTGGCGGAAACTCAAAAAAATGAAAAGAACAAAAAGTGACAAACACAAATCAAAACCTTGAAATATATTCAAGGGATGAGATTTTCTTCTGCATATTGTCTATTGGAAAGTATGTTTTACTTATATTAATTAAATATGACTAGAATCATTGGGCGATTGAAGACTCTGAAGCATTCCTTCTTATTAGAGTATTAATTGTCAAGACAATTACGGCATGTTAAATTGGTTCGATTGAATAATACTAATAAGGTTCCAAAAAGAAAAAGAAATGTCCCTCACCAATCAAATCCTGAAACGTTGCAAATCAAAAAGACAATTCGAAATGCTTTTTTTCAAGCACGTTCCCCCATGATTTTATATATCACATTTAATTTAATTTAAACCCGATTTAGAAAAGCATTTGTCTACTGATCTTGACATATATCCAACAAATTGAATTTCCATTTTGCATTTGTAGTTTTGTACCATCTTAAATTCTTCCACAGAATACATCCCACTACAAAGATTTGATTTTTCAATCAAAGATTTATCAATAAATTTAATTTGAACCTCATCTAGTATATTAAGATATACATACATAGCTTCAGAGAAAAAAAATGGTATTTACCTATAGGCTATAGTTTCCCTTATTGCTTCTTGTTGGAACCACGAAGTCGGCCTCTACCCAGTCTGCCTAGATGTGGCTGCGACTGCAGCTGCGAAGGAGTTGCGACAGATGGTGGAGTTGCCATAGACTTGGAGAAAGTCCTAGTAGTCGACGGAGGTGGAGAGACGCGCCTATATATGCTCAGTAGGTTCTTGTCCCGGATACGGCGGTGGCGTCGCCCTAACATCAACGTTCTGTCAGCTGAGCTCTTCCATGCACGTCCGCTCTTTTATGCCTGTTAAGGTAATGAAAATGAGAAAAGTTGAAGAAACACCACAATGTCTCTCTCTTTTTACATTTTGAGGTTCGAGATTTGTAGGTGTATTAATTACATTTTAAATTATTTAATGTGGTAATTACATCAAATCAGAATTTTTAAAATTCAGTTTCAAAGATCGGATATAAACTATATTTATATAAAAATCAGATATTATTTCAAATATTTAATATTATTAATACCAAAAAAATTTATATCAAACCCTAATTAATTTCCCACACATTTTCTCTCTCTACATCTCTGAACACGTCGATCTCTCTCTCTCTCCTCTCTCTCCCTCTCACGGGCAACGGTGATGCCTTTCCCTCTCCTTGTCACGGTCTCTCTCTTTCCACTCTCTCACAGGCAACAGCGATGCCTCTCCCTCTCCTTGTCGCGACGCAGTCCCTCTACCGTCGTGGCGCAGTCTCGGGGCAGTTGCTCTACTGTCGCGGCATAGTCGCAGGTCAATCCCTCTATCGTCGCAATGAGTCACTGTAATCAACATTGTCAATCTGCTCCTCTTGCAGCACTGCTGCGTGCAGTAGCGTCGGGGACAACAGATTTGAGGATTTTTTGGTGGATGTGGTGGCTGTGATTTGAAATGGCGGTGATGTTTGTATTTGGTGGTGGTGCTGGCGGTCGCGGTTGTGGCGGGGACAATGGATTTGGGGATTTTTTACTGGATGTGGTGGTTGTGGTTTGAAATGGTGGCGATGCTTGTAGTTGGTGGTGGTGCTAGCGGTTGCGGCCGGGACAACTGATTTGGGGATTTTTTGGTGGTCGTGGAAATGCAGTAACATCGTGAGTTTTGTTGTGTTTGTAGTTGGTGGCTGTGGTGGTGTTGGCTGTCGTGAGAGATGGCCTCTGTGGTGATGTGGCAGTCGAGGCTGTGGTGCGCTGATGGAGATGTTGGTGGCGTTTGTCGTGGTCGTGGTGGTGGTGCTGCGATGGTTGTGGTTATGTAGTGGTGTTTGTGGTATTTTTAGATGATGATTTGTTGCCGGAAGGTGGTGGTGGTGGTGGTGGTTTTGGCGACGGGGTTCGGTTGTCATGATGTTGGTGAAAGTGATGAGGTGAAGGTCACAAGTTTTGATGGTTGTCACGGACTATTTGGTTGTTTATGATCATTAAATTAATTAATTTGTGACAGATAAATAATACGTGACTAATAAAAAATATAAATTGTGATCAAAAAATAATGTGTGACCTAAAAAATTGTTAATTTGTGACCGATAATTTAATAATTTGTGTCTATTTATTAAATTATGACTTACAATATTTGTGATTTGTGACCGATAAATAAGTTGTGATGTATAAATTTTTTATTTGTGATCGACGAACAAATTGTAACTTATAAAATTTCTGAATTGTGACTGTAAATAACTTGTGACCTAAATTTTTTTTTGATTTGTGACTGTAAAATAATTTGCGATTTATAAAATTTCTGATTTGTGACCAGACATATAAAATTTTTGAATTGTGACCGTAAAATAATATGTAACGTCTCAATTTTTTATTTGCGACTGATGAACAAAATGTAACCTATAAAATTTTGAATTGTGACTGTAAAATAATTTGGGACTTGTAAAAATTGTGATTTGTGACCACTTATATGGAATTTGAGATCAAATTATATGGAATTGTGACCTTAATATATTTAATTAATAAAATATATGTTTCATTAATTAATTTCTAAAAAAAATATGAGATTTGAAATTTTAAACCTTAAAAAATTTAAAATTTGAAATTTTAAACTTTATATCTCAAATTGGAAATGGGTAAAACTAAACCTCTTACTTATGAAATTTCCCCTTATTTAATTAGTTTAAAATGGTGCTATTCAATTTTCTAGCTTTTGGACCGTATTTGGCCTAATTTCCTCAACTAGATATTCCATCCCCAAATAGCCGAAGACAATTTGAGAAACATCAGACACTTAAAAAAAATGTCTGAGAAGGAACTAACTGAATCTGTGTGAACAATGATAGATATTCAATCCAATCCACATAATTTTTTTTGTAGTGACTGATTCGATTACCGTATAGTAGCTTGTTGGCGCTTGGAAATCACAGGCAGTGGCGACGCAGTCAAGTTGAGGTGTATCCGTGTGATTTCAATTCAGCAATTTGAAAAAAGAAGGGGTACTTACAAAAATACATTTAAAATGAGAAATGTTTTAAAAAATCGTATGAAAAGTTTTCAGGAAGTAAAAAATATTGTGTAAAATTAAAAAAGTGATACAATGCCACTTTTTTATAAAAATTGTCACATTTTTACTTTTTTTTAAAAGTGACAAAAACTCAAAAAAAGTGACAAAACTAAAGAAGTGACAAATACCAAAATAACACCATTAATTTGGGCAGCACCAATAGTCATGTTCTTAAAATAATCACCACGTCCAAGTCAATCTACATGCTGATTATGTAAAAAAGTGACAATGAAAAAGTGATATATTGTCACTTTTAAAGTTAATTGTCACTTTTTCATTAAAAAAGACATATAATGTCACTTTTATTAAAAATTGATGTTTGTCACTAAAAAAGTTATAGAAATCAAGAAATTGACCGGAAAAAGTGATAAACACTAAAAAAATGACAAAATTCATAAAAGTGACCCCCATCAAATTGACATTGTGTTTGTCACTAAAAAAAGTGACAAAAAAAGTGACATTGCGTCACTTTTTTTAAAAAGGAAAAAGTGACATGTTTCTTTTTATTAAAATGTGATATACAAATTTTATTAAAAATGATGTTTGTCATTCGAAAAAGTGATATAAATTTTAAGAAAGTGACAAGAAAAAAGTGACATACATTAAAGAAAAAAGTGAGAAAATTAAAAAAATGTAACAAACATTAAAAAAGTGACAGATTAAAATTTGTGACAAATATTGACAAAGATTAAAAAAGTGGCAAATAAAATAAAAAAAAAAGTGACAAAAATTCACAAAAGGGGGACAAACACTAATAAAAGTGACAAAATTCAAAAAAAAATGACAAAACACCAATTAAAATATTAGAATGAGTTCAATAAAGTAACAAAAAAAATGTAATATAATCAAAACATGATCAAATGACATTTGTTACATGATTGTGATTAGTTGGAATCAATTCAATAAAGTCCACCAGTACAAGCTCCATATCTACCACCTGCACCACCACCTAAACATCCACCGCTCCCTCCACCAAGTCCACCACCACCTCATGCTCCTGCTCCTCCGCCATGTCCACCCGCAGCTCCTCTTCCCAGGTCACCGACAACTCCACCTCCCAGTCCTCCACCAAGTCCACCACCTCCTGCTCCTCCATGGTTGGGGCAGATGATTTTATGGTGGAGGATTTCTCCATTCCTAATTTTAATGTTTCCGATACAATTCGAGAAATCCGAATGGCAGACCGGTGTCCCTGCTTGTTCTTATAAGGAAAACGCGAAGTGTTGGCCGAGATTCTCAGTTCTGGGAGGTTCTCACTCTCATTGGCGTATTTTTTCATTCCCTGCTCCGATTCAAGCCTCTTCCGTACGCTCTCTTTCGACATCATTACATCCATCCTCAAAAATCTCCTTACATCCTTAAGAAAATCCGACAACTTTACATCGTTCCACCAGTCGTAATTATCCAAAATAGCAAAAGGCTTAGCTTCATGATTTCGGCCCAGAATCCGGCTAATAGCAGTCGAAATCCCATAAACATTCCTGTCCAAGGCAAGAAGGTCAAGCTCAGACCGCTCAAGGCTCTTGCGGGAGGGATCTCATACGCGACCTGTGGCACCACCTACAAGAGCAATAACCTAATGCCAACATCGGAGGAACCAAGAAAGGAATATTGTACCAAGGAGGTTACCCAAATGGAGACTCTCAGCAGTAGGGTCGAACCCACAGGCGGAATCCCGGTAGGTCAAGTCCAAACTCCAAGACCAATTCAATACTATACAATTACCCTTGTCCCACCGTTTGCTTCCTTTGTCGCACCACTTTTATCAACACATCCACCGACTATGCCGTGGAGGGTAGAGGCTTGACCACAAGCTAAAATTTATTCATACAGAGGAAATGGGGTAGGGGCTAAGTTGCGGACAATTACAATAAAACAGGCGGACCTAAGAGAATTGGGAGTGATTTTGATAGTTTTAGACAGTATTAAATACTTGATTAAATTATTTAATCATTTAATAGGGTATTAATCAAATTAGTAATTTTTTTAGGGTATTAGACCTAGGGCGTGTTCGGTAGGGATTAAAATCAGATTAAAATTGAAAAAATAACCGTTATTGTTGACTTTTATTAGACGACTGGGACCCAATAACGATCATATTTTCAATTTTAATTGGATTTTAAGTCGTACCGAACAGGTCCCTAATTTTCCCAAAAAAGAATGACTGTAACATGTATTGGGTTAAAAGTTAAAAGGTTGAAAATATTTTATTAATTGGGTTTCAAACTTTGGTTGGTTTTGGGCTGGGATTGAACTAATCTTTGGAATCGGTTTTAAGCAAAAAATAAAGGGGGAGAGAGGGAGGGGGGGGGGGGGGGGGGAAACACAACTACGAGACTGTAAAAATCACATTTCTTAACTAACAATCTTACAAAATACCTTCATAAATCGGGTGATAATTTCAATATGTTAATATAAAATTATAAGATAATAGAAACCAAAATAAGATAAAATACCTCGTTTAAAATTAGATCCTAAAAAATAGGTATTCTTCTATATTTCTCACTCTCCCTCTCACAATCAAATACTACTTCTTTTTACACTCCCTATTTTCAAGAACTCTCCAAAATCACTGCAATTTCTCCATTGTGGGAGTCGATGGTTTGAAATTATCTTTTATCGAGTATGACTGTACGATAGTGTTATAATCTTTTAAATTGAGAATCTTGAAATGAAATTACAATTTATCGAGGGCAACTTTTATATAGAGAATCTTGAAATCAAAATCAAGCATGACTGTGGCACGATTTGGAAAGCTCTAATTTGCTACAGTGGCTATAGTACTCGATTCAATATATTGTATGACGTGATAAATTTTTACATGGAAAGCTCTGATTTAACTTTGTTTTATATGGAAATTGTCCATTGAAGTGATAATTTTTTTCACAATTGGTTATAAAATTTGTTTCCATTGCCAAAAAAAAAAAAAAAATTTATTTTCCTAAAAAATCATTTATTTCATCAAAGTTTAGTGTTCGTTTGGCTTTGTTTTATATGAAAATTGTCCATTAAAATGAATTTTTTTTTTACAATTGATTATGACATTTGTTTTCATTGCCAAAAAACAAAAAATACAACTGTAGTCTGGAAAAACTTTTCCCACCAAAATGGTGAAAAAAAGTTTTCATCAATTTCCAAGAAAATTGGTCACGTGAGCACCTCAAGTGAAAAACCAAGTCCCAAGAAAATTGGGTAATGCTATTCATCCACACTGGGGATGAATAACATTACTCAAGAAAATTATACCTATCAAACAACTAAAAAAGTAGAAAATGGAAAAAAAAAATTCGCCTTCAAAGAAAAATAGAGGCTATCAAACAAGGCCATAACTTCAATACATATCATTGTTGAATAGATATGTGTGTGTATTCATTTCATTATGGTCCAGTGTCTAATATCATGAACGAACACTATTATTATAAAATAATTGTTCAAAATTATGCTTTAACGTAAGCCTTAGGAGTTAATTGACCATAATTATATTCTTTCATACAAAACTATAATCTCTCATTTAACTTCATAAAAAAATAACTATTTGGTTCTTTGAATTTATATGTAATTGTTGAATATTCGTGAAAATAAACGAGTGCAATTTTCAAAAGGTATTAATATTTAAATAAATGAAAGTAAATTACTAATTAACATCAAATTAATTTTTTGTTAGTTTAAATTAAGAACATACAATAAAAGAATAAGATAAACTGTTTTCTTTGTCATGTGATTGGTATTAATTTTAAAATGAATCAACTTGATTCCATAGTTTGTTGTTTACTTTATTTGCTTATGATAATAATTGTTTCATCACTATTTAAATTGAATAAGATATTTAAAAAATAATTATTTAAATTATTGTCTTATATATAAAAACTTTTTTACAATTGAAACTAAAACATTATATTCTACGAACTTTTATCGTAAAACATTTAAGTTTCAATATTAGATTAGGAATGTTTAATGACATGTTTGAGCCTCATTCTTTTGCCAAAATGTATTTTGAAATAATGATTCGATGAAGAATGTGTGGTTATAAAATGAGGAAATTTTTTGAATTTACGTGTAATATTATTTTATTGAAAAATATATGATTGAAAAGAAAAAAGAGAAAAATATATTTTGAAATTAATGGAGATCAAACATGCTCTAAAGATAATTATACTATTAAATATAACAATCATGCTACTTGTACATAATCATTCACACAATCTTTTACACCCCCTCACATGATTTAAACAATAATTTAAATATACATTTATTTGAAAAATGTGTGTGCTACTTGTACATAATCATTCACACAATCTTTTACACCCCCTCACATGATTTAAACAATAATTTAAATATACATTTATTTGAAAAATGTGTGTTTGTGTCACACACATATTTTTCAAATAAATGTATATTTAAAATATTGTTTACAAAATATATCTTTATCATTGCCTTTTATATATACATTTTTCAAAATATTTTTATTTTTTATGAATAAAAAAATAAAGTTAAACCCTCCTCCTTTATCCGGGTTTGGGACCGGCTCCTTCAATTTCGAGTAAGCGGAGTTAAAAATTGTACACAAACAACTTTTTACGTGTAAAAATTTTTTTTAAAAATTATAAAGATATGAAAATTAAATTTTGGCGATGAATATGGTGAAATTAAATATCACTTACTTGGTTACGTGCAATTTCAGCATATTTATCTTGAATTCGATAATTAGCGTCTTCCCAATCCTTCACGCACATTAATGCTTCAAAAATATCTTCTTTTAGTTGACTCCTGACCTCAGAGAGAATCCTCTTCCATGCACTAAAATCAGACACCGAAGTTATAGTGCTAAATGAGGTGTTAGTAGATCTTTTGCCATTGCAGAAACTATTGACCATCGACGTTCATTATCTAGCCAGAATTCAATTACCTCTTCTGAATTTTTCTTAATTTCTTTGTTATTAGGCAAAGTATGACGAAAGTAATCAATTAATTCAAATGACAACGCATTTGGACTGTTACTCGAAGTTTGAGTACATGCAGTGGAAAACAAACTACTACTACTACTAGAGGAACCACATGCATATGCAAATGAATTTTATCTATATGAGTTCAAACTTTTGAATAAATCTCAAACTACAGCGTCGTCATCTCTTACATTAGTGGGAGGAGTAGATGTAGATACACAAGTATAGCGATGTCAATGAGCCGAGTCGAGCCTAAAAAAAAAAGTTCGAGCAGAGCCCGAACATTTTTGGACGGAGCTTTTTTTGGCCCGAGCCTAGTCGAGCTGAGCCAGACCAAAAAAAAATGAAGCTCGACCCGAGCCTTAGCGGGCCAAGTCGAGCCCGAGCCAAGCCGGCTTGGATTTTTTGGTTTTTTTTTTCTTAGCTGCTTGCTAAAATAGTTGCTTGCAAAGACAGCTTGTTGCCTCTAGGCAGGTTGCAAGCTGCTTGCAACAGTCCTGCCTTCAAAATTTTTTTTTTTTTTTATTAATAGGAGGCTTGCCCGGGCCACAAGTAATATGTGTACCAATTCGTGAAGCATATAATTCGTATATTTCATGTAACGTTTCTTCCAAGTTCTTATAAGTATTCGGTACATTAAAAGTTAAAGTATTTGAAATTTTATCAATTACAAATTTATTACCCTATAAATTATATCAGGGGGTACATAACGCATGCTAAAGGAAATAACATATGTAATTCTTCCCAATATTTTCTAAATTTTAATTCCATGGAATATATAACTGCATGAAAATCGGGGTCATTTTGAAATCTGTTAAAAGTCCTAACAATTATATAAAGACGTTCAAGAACCATACAACTAGTGGGATAATAAACACAAAACAATATATTATGTATAATCATAAAATGTTGTCAACATTTTTTTATTTTAAAAATTATATTACAATCGGATTCATTTAAGATAGTATCATCTTCGTCTCTAACATGACCATTGTTATAAAATTCAGTAATTAAATGTTCAAAACCTTCATATGATTTTAATAATAAGTAAGTTGAGTTCCATCTATGGCCTACGTCAGTAATAAAGGTTTTTGTATTCGTCATCCCAACTTCTTCACAAAATTGTTCAAATGCTTGTTTTCGACTAGGTGTAATCGTGATATATACAAGTGCATTCCTAATTTGGTCAATTTCATCCTTAACATGTTTTAAACCGTCTTGTCCTACTAAATTAAAAATATGATACATACATCGAATATGAAATAAATAACCACCAAAATCGGGTTGAAGTACTCTGTGCAATTTATCGATAACAACCTTATTTACACTAGTATAGTCGAACGTAAAAGAACGAATTTTGCTCTCGCATTCTTTAATAATGTTCATGATATCATTAAATATAGTTTGGGCGTTGTGCGGGTACTCAACAATTTTAAAAGCAATATTTTTTTATACATGACACAAAGTGGGTCTATATAGTGTGTAGGTGTAGCTATATAACCTCTCTTATTAATCTGTTTCCACATATCAGAAGTTAAAGATATCACACCCCTATATTTCTCTAAATCCCCAATCAATAGTTGTTTTGCATGAATAAAATATTTAATTGTATTAAAACGGAGAGTATTTCGACTTTCCCCAAAGTACCTCGGCTGAAGATATGTTTTGACGTAGTCCACAAAATGTTGGTTGTCCGCTATTGCTTGTGGCAACTCCGCCGCGGCAACGAACTTCACCATTCCCTTTCGAACTTCCTCATCTGAATACATCCATGTAGAAATGGCATAGTAGACCACCGGCGCCGAAGTACCAAACTGTAGTTGCATTGACCAGTTGGAAGAAACCCATGTTTGGCCACACATGTTTTGTAATGACAATTGAGGTGGGTAGTTCCAATTCCTCTTTGTCATTTCAGTCGTTGTTGACAGTATTTATATACGGCTTTGGTTTCGGTGATTCCATCGACCACACGATCAATTTAAACCAATTTAAAATGATCCCAACATTTTGTTTGCTTCTTACCCTTTGTCTTCCCTCTTGCATCGGGAATATTTAATGTAGG
Organism: Fraxinus americana; assembly: GCA_035079005.1. Classification (NCBI taxonomy): domain Eukaryota; kingdom Viridiplantae; phylum Streptophyta; class Magnoliopsida; order Lamiales; family Oleaceae; genus Fraxinus; species Fraxinus americana. Next base: position 25,537,155 of record CM068725.1, read on the forward strand.
CTCTTTATCTTGTTCCAAATCAATTGGAACACTGGATCAATATCAACGTCATCCAAAATCGATTGGATGACTACCCTCATGAACATTGAAATCTTGAATGTTTTCTTGCATTGAGAATTCATTGAGATTGACGAATTCATTCCCAAATTGATTTTGAGTAGGTGTTTTGCCTTCCAAACTGAATAAGTTTTCAACAAACGATCGTGAATCCATTTGCGAATTATAGAAATTGAATGTAGAAATATATAATTGAGAAGTGAATGAAAATTATGTAGTAGTGTAGTGTGTAAAATGAATTATAAAATCAAGATAATAATGTAAAAAAAAATGTATAAGAGGATTATATAGAATGAATGAATAATATTGTCGATAATGACTTGTAAATGGTTGAGAGAATAGAGATTAGAGAGTAGAGAATGAGAGATTGATAATGATAGATTAGTAAGTTTGGTGGGAAAAAAATGTTGTATTGGGTGGATATTTATAGGAGAAAAAATTAGAAGAATTAAGAAAAGAAAAAAAAAAGACTAGAACGATCACTAAAATTTCAAAAAAAAAAAAAAAATTCTATACGAGCCACGAGCCAGGCTGCTCGTGGCTTGTCTACCGAGCCGCCCTGCTTGACTCGTGTTCGGGCTTATCTTTTGACCAGCCCGAGCTGCTCGTGTGCGTCTACAGTACTAGCCGAGCTGGCGAACGAATCGCTCGACTCTATTGCCACCACTATCTCGAGTCGCTCAAGCCGATTGTCATCCGTAGTTTAGGCCTCCAATGACTCATCATGTGCTAGAGAGTGAGGAGAACAATTTTATAGGTTTGGGACTAAAAACGTATGGGTGCTAAATATTGTGGGACTAAAAGGTAGATTTTCTAATCCAATTGAACAACAACGATGTAATAATTAATTACAGACGAAAAAAAAAAACCGAAATCTGGACCACTGCGTAGGCCGTAACCGATGTTGCTACGGTTGCTACGTCGTTTCATTCGATAATCATAACATTCCAATGGGTTCTGTATGGCTGTCGCTTTATATTTGAACTCGAGTACTTCCAGTGAAGTAAAAATCAAGAAAAGATATAATTGGAAGGCTCACAGCATAAACTGCCGAAAAATTCAACAAAAAACTCACCATTTGTTGAATTTATACAGAAAAAGTTGGGTTTTTCTCTTTTATCACCAATCCGCTAGAAAAACGTTTAAATCTGGTATTTTTTCGTCTTGATTTGTACATATGCTTTTTCTTCGGTGAATTGAAGCGTTTTTTTCTCAGAGCTAAGTGATGTACTGCATTTTGTCTTTTTATTTGAATTGCGAATTTTGCATTCAAGTCCTCTTGTTATTAGATTGAGGCGAGGATTTGAAATTTGGTTACTGCTGTTTGATGTTTTATCTGGAACTATTCTGAATCTGTTTATGTGAATGAAGTTTGATTATATGTGATTTTCTTGTAGAGTTACGATTTTGAAGTTTATGTAAAAGCTTTATGGCGCAGATCAAGCCTCAAGCACTTTTGCAACTAAGTAAAAAGAAGGGGGGACCGAGTAGGATCAGCGTCACAACCATTCTAATTTACGCCCTAATTGTTATAGTCATGGCATTTTTCCTTTACTCTTCCTACATGCACTGGTCTAGGAGGTTTGTGAATTTATTCCGTTCTCCTTGGTCCTTGCTGTTGTTTGCATTGCATTTGAACTTATAATGTAGTAATCTGGTCGCCATATTTGTTTAATAACATCCGAAATTGATTCAATTAGGAAATGGTGTATATGGATAATTAGATCACTTAAAGATGTATTTGATGAGCATATGGGGAAAAGTTAGTGATGATTTGAATTTCGTAATCCTTCCTGTGATTAGTCTGATTAATTTTTCAAGTTAAACTGAAGTTTGTCTTATAAACTCTATTAGTACAAATATTGCAGTCAAAGATTCTCTTTCTGAATGTAAAGGGGTGGAGAAATATGCATGGAATGATAATTTTAATTACTTACAGATTCTGATGCAATTGTACGTACATATTCTAAGTTGCGCAGAAATAGAAGTCTAGAAATAATCTTTGCGTTGGTTCATAACCCATGGATGCTTATTCCTGTGCAGGTCACAATTTCATATGAAGAATGCATCATTAGGTGTAGAGGTAAGAATTGTTCCCAACAGTTTCTATAGTAATTCTCCTCCTCCTACTAAATCACTTATTACATTATTATGCTATGCTCCCCTGGTTGTAAATAGGACCCTGACCTGTTGCTGCGAGTTTGCCTCATTGATTGCCTGTTGCTGCTAGGAATTGAGAGTCCTGCTATATCACAGAGACGAATTAGGATAGATAAGGACAGCTAAGAAGAGTAAATTGTAATGTGTTAGGAATTTTGCAGTAGAACTATAGAACGTAACAGAGAATTGTATGGTTTATTCAGCTGAAATGGAAGATAGAAATGCAATGATCCAAGTCATTCGAGAGGCCTGGACTTTTCTAACTATTCTCAATCTTTTCCTGACTGCCCTCTAATTCCCCTCCCCTGTCACATATATTGACAACTCCTGACTCACTCACTACCCTCCCCCCACAAGGATAACAGACTACTAACTGAAAGTAACAGACTGCCTCTGCCGCTGAGCGGACCCACGGTTACTCTTCTTCTTGGCTGCATCTTTGTTTAGCACAATTTCCCTCTTATTTCTTCTTGCGTACGTGAACATAATCGGGAGTCTATCAAAGTTCACTGTTAAACAGCTGATTACAAAATTCTCAGATTTCTAATTTAGGTTCTCTTAATGATTGTTCATCCAATAATTCTGGATGCATTTCCTTTAAATATGATTTTCTTCCGCACCTGCTGGCTTCGGCAATGCATTTTCTATATATATTATCCTAACGAGTTTATCTTTTTCTACTCTACTGCAGCACGATAATATGTTTGGTGATTTAGAGAATGCAGTTGCGATCCCCAAATATGCTGTAAGTTTCTTGATATGCAGGTTGTGCCTTATTGTCTAAACATGGCAGTTGATATGATTATGAATCACTATTCTGTTTATGACCAATTTTATAAACTTTAATTATGCTAAAGTCGTTCTCTTCTTGTAGTAGCTTTGTCTGCTTGTATTTTTTAGTTAATATCACATTGAACTGTAAATGACTTAAGTCTAGTATTATTATAGTTATTACTTAGTTGACCATCCCTTGTTTGCCTGAAAGTCAGTCAGTTCCCTTTTATCTGGTTGTTTTGGAAATATTTATTCTCAAGTTTTTCCATCTTCATTTTGGTTTTGCCCTTTTCTTTTTTGGGTAACTTAACCCACACATGTGTGTGTGTGTGTGTGTGTGTTTGCAGGTGATAAATACCTCAAAAGGATCAATAACTGTTGAACTATACACTGAAGGTTCTCCTGAAGTTGTCGCAGAATTTATTGACTCAAGGTACAAATTGGGAAAACTTAATCCATCAATTGCTCTGAAATTTTGATGTCTTAGAAAGGGTGCTCATCTAGGTAAACTTTATATTGCTTAACTATTTTCTTTTTCCCACTTACCTATTTGTCCTATTTCTGTTGATGAAATTTGTGCACTCTTTTAGTTGATTTATGCTGATCCATGAAAAAGTAAAAAAAAAAGGCATTTTTCTAATGGTTATACCTCAGAATATATTTTTATAATTGTCACGCATTTAATTCAAAGACCGGTAGCCTCGGGTGTGTTATGGCTCCCTCTCTAGGCATATTAATAGAATTTTTTTTATCTACTGTGTTGCATTGGTAGCTACTCAATAAGCATATTAAGATTTGTTATGAATCAAACTGCAACGGAGTTATCCGTCCATTGACTTTAGGAAGATGATAAACATTGTCACATGATTATTGCAGCAAATTTCTAGACTATTAACCAAGGTAACAGTTGACATTGTCACCTAATGCTTTCTAATTCAGATTCACCTGTTTTATGCAATGAGGGGATGTGCTATGTCCGACTCCCCTGTCCATTTCCAGAAAAAGGAGGGAATAAAGAAAATCTTCTGGTGTTGACATCCTTTTCACTTCCATTCTCTTTCTTTCTTTAGCTCCCTCCCTTCCTCCCTCCATGTGCTTGTGTATGTTCTCTCTGTACTAAGCTGTTTTCCATTCTATCAAGGTTTTTTGCTTAGTTTTGCTTTGTATGATATTTTTTGCTCATCACTATCACTTGCACTTGCAATGTCCTGGAAGTGCGTCACAGAATTTTAACTTGTATGAGTAATGTGACCAAACTGAATTTGCAGTAAGAAGGGACGCTTCAAAGGAAGGCTCTTTAACTGTGTAATAAAGAACTTTGTCATCCAAGCAGGCGACGTTGATAGACCTGGAACAACTGAAGATTGGACTTCAAGGGGAAAACTTTATAATCAACTCGACACAAGGTATGATCTACCTCAAATCTCCATAAGTTCTTTTTGAACTCATTTAGTCTTTAATGTGCCATTGCTATTGAAATGTACTGAATTAATAATGCTTGACTAGCTTGAAGCATGAAGCTTTTATGCTTGGTACTTCTAAGGCAAAACAGGATGGCAGCGGATTCCATCTTTTCATTACAACTGCACCAATTGCAGATCTAAATGAGAAAATTAGTGTATTTGGACGAGTTGTCAAGGGAGAAGAAGTTGTACAGGTTAAACATCTTTGCTTATTTTCAATTTTATTACGCACACTCCTTATGCATTTCTTCATTACAAGAACTGGATCAGGCCTGCTAGCCTGTATATCACCATATATCCATTTCTTGACCTAGAATACTCTTAAGATGGATATTAATTCCATGGATAAATAATTTGTACATAATTATTGTACATAATGGATTATATATGCCCATGTGGAAGAAATCCGACCGTGGATGTGAAGTGTAGAAAAGTCAAAAATTGTAGACTACCGATGGATGTGCGCTATATGTCAATTATGTAATGTATTATGTAAATGATTATATACTTGTAGCATGGTCCTAATTCCACTTACATACTTTCTTATGTCCGTGTCATTGCCTTTCTCTTGCATTTCTGAGTTTAGATTATGTCATGATGCATTTGCTGAAATCATTTTGTACTTTCGAAGATTGATAATAAGCCGTGATGATCAAGTCTTCAACGAGGATGCCAAATATCCAGTGTTTGATCAATACAATTATCTGCATTTCGACATGTTACCTTGTAGATCAAAATATACTTTTTCTATAGCTTCTAGAGATATTTTAAGAACTCGACATACACAAAACTTATATCGACTTAGGCTGGTGATAGCCTAACTAATAAATCTTTATTTCCCATGAAAGAGAGCAGTTAATAAATCTCTGTGGCGTGAACTTTTCAGGGGTGGTTATTTCATTAGTTTTTCTTTTAGTTCATATTATTTGTTAACTTAGTTCATAATGAGTTGATGACAAGATTTTCTGTTTTTTCTACTCCAATTTCTGCTCTTCGTTTCCATGTTTTTATTTCAGACGTTTGTTGCATGTGAAATTCAATGATTATATACTGAATGCATAATTGTGACATGATATTCAGGAAATTGAAGAGGTGGACTCAGACGAGCATTATCAGCCTAAAACACCTATAGAAATCATCGAAGTGACTTTGAAACAAAAGCTTTAATGGATGTTAGTTGGGTTTTGTGACTGCTTTCTGTTTATATGATGAGGCTGTCGACGCCATCAAAGACAGCTTCTTATGGTAAAGTTGAGTTGTTCTTTTTTACCTTCTTGTTCTTATTAAGTGCAGGTTTTAAGTCCTCACTTCTTAAGCTTAAGGATTTCGTTTATCCTGTTTGTATTTTTTCTTTTGTTCTTTGTTATTGTTTTATTTTCCGAGTCTGTCTGTTGATACCAGAGTTCGTTTTTGCATTCATTTTTACGAAGTCATTAGTTGTTCCTTCTGATTTGAGCCAGATTTTTGAGAATGAAGCTTTTTCAAAATTGAACATTCAAGTACTCTTAAATCTTGGACTATCAATCTTCAATTCTTAAATTTAGGTCTCCATGTAAGGATTTTTCCATAAATGTATATTACAAAGTTGGGTTGTTCCCCTAAGAAGTTTTGACCGAAAATGTATCCTTATCGTTTGAACTCCCTGCCCCGTCTCTACCTGTCCACCGTGCCTGCAGCCGCTTGCTTACATTTTTTTCATCGGAGGATTTCAGTCCTTCCAAAGAAGGCTTGAATCGAGAACCATTGTAATTGAAAACATTTCATGTGCACGTGTAATATAGTTCATCTATTTTAAAACGGATAGCACGATCCATCGAATGATATATGCTTGAAAAGTACTTGACATTTTTTTATGAACTTTCACTGACAACTATCGTTTCTGATTTTGAATTTACATACAATTTAGTTTGATCAGTTGATTCGGAGCTACAATGAAGTAAAGGCGCCAATACTCCTTGATCTCGAAAATCCAATCAATTTGATGTGTCCCAATCTTGTCAATTACGTAGTGAAATATTTCTCTGTCTGACGAGACATTCTCTATTTTGTGTGCGGGATAGTGAGAAAAAATGGGTCTAGCATATTTCAAATTTTCTCGTTCTCTTTAGTGTTTGTATAAAGAGCAGAATATCGAAGGTGCGACAAAATCTATGTTATTTTTCATTACTTAGGGGTTTGAGTTAGTGAGAAATTCTATATGATTTAACGAGTGTTTGATTCCCATTTTTTCATCATTATAATAAGAAATACGATCGTTGCAACTCAAAAAAAAAAACTCAAACAGTCATATTTCTCATTACAACGAAAAAAAAATGAAGATCAAACGGAGCCTTAATAACTTTTTGATACAATGAAATATTTTTGTCTTTGACAATCTGTGACTTTTTTTCGATTTTGAAAGATTACACATAAATCTCTATATTATTTTTATTCGTAATTTCATATTTTTCATGCATTTAAATATTTATCTAAGCCCCCTGTTTGAGCCCCATTTTGGCAAGAAATGTGTTTTGTAATAATAATTTTTTTTGAGAATGCATCGTTAAAAAAGAAGAAATTTTTTTCGGATTACATCTAAAATTGTTTTATGTAAGAATTTGTGATTGAAAATGATTTTTTTAAAAATAAGGACCAAACGTAGGGTCAATAAGAATCACGCGGACAAATTGAGAAATTGATCTCAGATTTCAACCGTTCTATTCAAGACACATCAAAATAATCCATCGAAATTACAGGAGTTGAGAATGTGGATTAGAGGAGAAACAGGGTGAGAGTGCGCACGATCTTTTCAAAAAGTTAGATTCAAGAGTTACGTCTCTTTTTCTAGATTTATTCGATAGAAACCGTATATTGAAAACTAACTTTGTATATATTGGAAATATTATAAGTCTCTTGTCACAAAATCAGTTAGGGGTTCAACTTGTTATGACTCAAATAGGTTATAAAACTCTATTGTACTCTTTGCTCTATTTTAACTTGCAAATAGTAAAGATAACAGAAATATGATTAAGAATGGCAACATGACGGGTAGAGCTTGGATATTTGAGAGGAGATCAAAATATTTTAATTTTTCTATCTGATTACTTACTTATTTTTTTATTTATTTTAAATATGAATTAAATTTAAATAAAAAAAGAGTTTTGGATGGAAACCTTGTTTTCCGATACCTCGACTAGGTAGGCGACGCGAAATTGGCATTTTGCTATCAATCAGACTGCATGTTTGACATTAAGCTCCCGTTTGGCCTCTATTATTTTCCATTGAATTATAATTCATTTTTCTCTATTTTCTAATCAGCCACACATTCTCTAATAAAATAATATTATACGTAAACTCAAATTTTTTCTTATTTTTTAACCACATTCTCTAAAAAAAATATTATTCATCTAATTATAATGTGAAATAATGGAAGCCAAACGAGGGTTAAGTTTGACATTTTTTTAAACATTGATATTGACAACACTTTAAACAATTAATGACACAAATTTTGACAACATTTGAAGTGTCAAACTTAATGTACACCAAGTGTGTATAACTAATTTAATCATTTTGCCATTCCTAGTGAGACAATAAACTACTACCCGTACTAATCTCGAATAAAGGCCAAAAGCTTGTGGCAAATATTGAACTTCCAGAAAGGTTGGGGGCCATTAGGAAATATAATTATCTTAGAAGCGCGTGACGGCTCACTCTCGCTAATGGATGGGGACAAGAAGCTTGCTAAAATAAGCTGTAAGTGCTCACATCTTATCCTGCGCACATAGTTGCAGCATAAGAGAAAAGAGGGAAAATGAGAGAGAGAGAGAGAGAGAGAGAGAGAGGAAGATGTGTAGAAAGAGAAAGACAGGCGGGTATAGGACTGAGTCAATTCGTCGGACCCGTCCGAGTCAAGAAACCGAGTCGTAATATCCCCCACACAAACAAAAAATTATCACACACAAACAGGTGTGAAAAAAATGGTGAAGAAATTGAGTCGCCTTTGCCTTTACCACAACTATACCTCTAACCCTAATACCACAATTCTAAATAACCCTCTACGTTTTCTCTCTCCCTCTCTCTCTACAATACTTACACTTATATCTATATATTTGTATCTATTCGCCGACTCGTTATCTCTGCCTCAATTGCATCGTCTTTTTCTTCTATTCTCTTTTCCAATCGTTCTCTTTATCTATTTTCCTTATCTTTTTTTTGACGACCGGTTTGTCCTGCTTATCGGATTGTTTTCTATTGGCAAGGTAATTTTTTTCTGGGTTTGTTAATGTTTGTTAGAACTTAGGGCTGTTGATTTTGCGGGTTCCATTGGAGGGGTTTTTTTATTTTTATTTTTTGGAATATAGCTTGGTTTGCCATCTGGGTTTGTGGTGGTCCTCAATTAGTGTGGGGGATTGCGTGCGTATGTTTGCTTGTTTTGCTCAGTGTGCATTGCAGGTGTGGGTTTAGAATTGGGGTTCTGAATTTATGTTGGGGTGGGTTGGATTGTCTTCGATGAAACCTTGAGATTATGTGGATTCAGTTGATTAAGTGGGGGCTTATTTTACTTCTGTAGACTGCGGTATCTTGATCTACTGGAATTTGCTGATTGTGACCGTCTTTAACTTGTTCTAGGGCAATTCATTCAGTAGGTTTTACTGGATTTTTATCTGAAATTGAAGGCATTGATGCAAGTTCCCTTTTTTCCGCTCTTCTTTCTTTTTTTTCTGAGTTTAGTTGAATTCGAGCCTTTCATTCTTCGATCATGCCGAGTGGCTCTGGATTGCATTTTGTAATTGATGTGCTTTTTAGCCCCTTAATTTTTCTATATTCTCTGGGGATTGGGAGTGGGGGGTGAAGCTAAGTAATTTATAAGTTACATTGACAGTTGCATTATCGGGAATGTTTCTTGGTTTGATTTCATCCTGTATGGTTTTTAGTTTCTATTTGTCAACACCTCCCCTTGTCATTGCGTTGCCTATGCAATTTTATTTTCTTTTTGTGGGTTTAAGTCCTTTTGTTCTTTATACTTCAATTTCTTTCTATTTATTTTTATACTTTCATTCACAAATGCTTTCTCTCCTTTTGACATTCTGTTGTGGTTGGGAATGCAGGAGCAAATGTTTTTGAGGGATTATCCAGTATAACGCTTAAAAGTTTTGATACCTTTGGCAGAGACTTAATGTATAACATGGGTCGAATGCTTTTATCACATCTAAACATTTAATTTGCACTTGTGCAACGACAAGGATTGTGATTAAGAGTCTTTTGAGATGATGGATCACTTTAGGGCACCTCAAATTGACAGTATTGGAGTTACTATAAGAAAAAGGAGGAGCCAGACTTTACGCCGTCCTAGACCCGAGCCTCAGTCACTCCATGATCAATCCTCTATATCACCAACACAGCTTTCGGATGAAACGAGTAAGATCTCAAGTGATGAGATTGGTGATGCAAATTCTAGAGGGAAAATGTTCAATCTCAATCAGTGTGTATCGAGACCATTTCCTACTAGTGGATCTGATGGTGGGTCGAATGCGTTAGATACTAATGATGCGTCTGGGGATGGAATGGGAAATGAGAACAAACTGAAGAAAGTTAAGCTGAAGGTTGGTGGTGTGACACGCACAATACAAACCAATTCCAATTCTACTGGTGCATTAGGCACAGGCAGTGCATCTTCGGCAAAGGGCAATCAATCATCAGATTCTCGACAGCGGCAGAAACTCATCCTCCAGGTTTTGGTCTTTTGCTTCTTCTCAGATTATGAACTAAGGAATTCTCTTTGCATGCACAATTTTTTGGGGCTAATTCTACTTAATTTGGTTATTATTTCACCAAGTATGTGCATGGATTCCCTCAGAATTTATACTTATGTGAATTAATGCAGAAGAATAAGCCTCCTCAATCGGCAAGGAATTTCTGAATCACTATCCAAAACATTCTGTATGGGTAGCGCAAAATTGCTGATACATTGCTGCTTGAATTGTTCAAGAAAATAAAATAAAATAAAATCAAGCAAGCAAATTTATATTTGGCTCAATGAATAGAGATTATTTTCTCCAAGAAATTAACTTTTCCATTTGTATGTTCAATATGTTTTATATTTACGGAAGAAAGAGCCTGTAAAAACGTGAAATCTTATTTTATCCTTGTAACCTCCTGGCTCGGTGGGTGTTTGGTTGGTAACCCAAAAAGGTAAATTATGAAAATTTTGAAGATGTAAAATTCTTGTTTTGGGAATAAAAATATATCATAGATGTTTGTGGTGAGATGTGTATATCAACCGAGCTTTCGAGTATTGATTCTCTTTTAACAGACTTTGCTGTATATTGACTGGGAAAACTTATATTTTTTGACATCTTTCTATCCCAGGAACATTCCGATGAATATCATTCTCCAGCTCAAGATAAGAAAAAAGGGATCCCATGGAAGGGTTTCTCCAAAGGGGATTTTGGTATTGGGAAGGAGGATAAAGGGGGGATGCTTGCAAAGAATTCCTTTGAAAAGCAAGGAGAGAAGTCCGTCCCAGTTCGTAAAAGCAGAAGGATGCCTAAAAAACGTGTTTTAGATGAGGAATTTGATGAAGATGATCACGATGATGAGATCCGGTACCTAGAGAAACTTAAAACTGCAAAGATAGCAGAATATAAAGACACGATGACAGATTCAGCCAGAAAACAGCGGAAAGATGGGAAGTTTGAAATTATGGAAGGCACTGGAAAGTCTGGTAGAGATTTTAAAAAGTCCAAACCCAAGGACGTGGATTATGAAGATGATGAAGAAGTTTTGTCTGATGGTGAGCCTGAAGGAAAAATGAAGAAAAAACAAAAGAAGGATCTCTCAGATTTACCATCGGAAAACAAGAGGGAATTGACTCTCACGACGCGCCTGCGGGCCCTTCTAAGCAAGGATGCCTCTTCTGCATCTGGTGCAAGTCAAATTGAATTCCCAAATGGTCTACTGCCTGCTCCACCTCGAAGTGAGTATCTTTATTTTTCTTTTGATTCCAGCCTTATTAATAATTTCCTAGCATTCTACTCGTCAATTTGTTTAACCTGTCCCTGCCAAATTTGTATGCTTCAGAGCAAAAGGAGGAATTGTCAGAAATGGAACAGCAGCTGAAGAAAGCCGAGATTGCTCAAAGGCGTAAAATGCAAAATGAGAAAGCAGCACGGGAGTCAGAGGTTTGCGTTTTCTCTCCACTGTATTGTCATCTTGTAGGAATTTTAGAATTTTAATGCAAAAATAAGCATGGAACACCAAATTTGTAGGCTGAGGCAATTAGAAAAATACTCGGCCAAGATTCCAGTAGGAAGAAGCGAGAAGATAAACTGAAGAAGCGCCGGGAAGAGTTGGCACAGGTACTGTGTTCTTCTGGAGCCTGCTATTTGAGCATTGCTACGAAGCTAACTACTAATAATTCTTGTATCTCTCTTGGAACAATAAAATACAGGAGAAGGCCACCAATGCTGAAATGCTAGCATCAAGCACCATTAGATGGGTCATGGGCCCAACTGGGACCACTGTCATTTTTCCGCAAGATATGGGTTTCCCAAAAATTTTTGAATCCAAGCTTTGCAGGTAAAAATTGTTTTCTTCTCGTCCTTTGAACAATGTTTCTAGGGAGAGTTATAAAATGCTACCTATTCCTTTCGCATTTTCCTCTCGCACTTGGTGGAACTGGAATGTTAAATCAGTTGGAATGACACTGATCTCATTTTGGCCTCTCGATTTCGTTTTGCAATTTCAGTTTTCCCTTTTCATTTTCCTCTCATCTTGATGTGATTCCAGTATGAATGAGGCTAATCTCGTCCGGGTTTCATTTTGATATTTTAGTGAATGTGACAGTCTCATCACGTTTCTGGATTTTGTTTTGAATTTCCAGATATCCTCCACCACGCGAAAAGTGTGCTGGCTCCTCTTGTACCAATCCATACAAATACCGGGACTCCAAGTCAAAGCTTCCTCTCTGCAGTCTCCAATGCTACAAGGCAATTCATGAAAAGACACGTATCGAAAAGGCCCACTAACGTTGTGGTTTGTGTTGCTATTTCTTTCGTCTATGAAGGAAGATATTCTTGCTTGTGTCAATATATCGAGGCCTTAAGGTGCCTTGTTTCTATGTTATATTATTTTTCTTAATCTAGAAAGAATATGGGAACTCGGATAATCCTGGAAACCTAAATTACCAAGATTTTTGCACCTATGTTCATTCTATTTTTTTGAGTTCTAAGTTCGAATATGAAAGTTCCAGAATTAAAACTTCACCACTAGTCGGGTCTTCTCCACCAATGACCAGGCTTTTTCTATCTGTTTAGTCCCCGTTGTGTTGATGAAAATGGACTAGAACATTGCATGGCAAAAATCGTGCAAGTTGTGGTGGCGATTCGGGTATGAACTTGGTTTTCTTGAAGCAACAGGGAGATTGAAAATTGGTGACAAAATATTGTCGAATTAAAAAAAGGTTTAAAAGTGTATTCGGAATTACTATAGCGTTTGTCTAACTGCGAATTCTTCCCAATAAAATAATGTTTATTATTTATTTTACTTTATTTGTTTACCGTCCAACTAGATTAATACATAATTTAATTGAATGAACCAGATTGTGGCACATGGCACAAGGGTCAACAGATTTAATTTTGAAGAGATACCTTCCAACGGTATAAATATGAAAGATCGTTATATCCAGTGGCGAATCTAGAATTGAAGGTTAGCTAAGGTGAACGTTGATTATTGACTGTCAATAGTTAACATTCGTAATAACGAAATCATTTATTTATATTTAATTAAATAATATTTAGATTTTTCAATCTATATGTAAATGCGATAAAATTTAATGTGTGATTTTTTTATTTTCCCAAAAGTAAATGCAACTTGCTTTAATATTTTGACCAGATAGCAAAATGTTCCAAAAATGTTGTACACAAAGTTTGACAATATAATATTCGAGTCCATGTTGTGTTGTGTCAGACATGGAGGACAACAAGATGATTAAAATGTCGAAGTAAATTGATTTAATGAATCAAACATGGAAACATGTAGAATTGCATGCAATCCACAAATGGAAAATGGTACTGAGGTTTTGCGCCATGATTTGATCACTCCAAAATGTATTTTCCAATCACAAACATTCCTTATGACGAAGCCCGAGTCAGCTCGTAATTAATTAAAAATAATTAAAAAAAAAAATTTAAAGCTAAAAGGCTGAAAAAATAAAAAATAAAAAATCGAGTCGGCTCAGCCCGAGCCTTTTTTTGGCCGGGCTTGAAAAAAACTTTGCCAAAAATGCTCGAGCCGAGCCCGAGCTTTTTTTTTTTTGGGTTCGAACTCGGATCGTTGACATAACTACTACCAGGTGTAATGAAAAGAATTAGGCATTTGACATTAGCAATTATATATATGGCACTATAGTAGACTATTCAAGACCCAACACATCTTACTTTGTAGTTGTTGAGTTGTGAACATGTGACATAAAGCATAATGAAATCAAAAGAGCACATCATACTACTTTGTCATTGAGATGGAACAGAGCCAGTCTCTAAGATAAGAGAAATGCTATGGTTCACGTAACATTTGACATAATGTGAGCGGAGGTGGAGCCCACGAGAGCCAGTCTCTAAGATAAGAGAAATGCTATGAGTACATAGCATTTCACGTAACATTTGACATAATGTGAGTGGGTATCGTGGGCCCCACCCCCACTCACATTATGTCAAATGTTATGTGTAGCATTTCTCCTAAGATAAACATTGTTGAAGGCTCTATTACAGTTTGCAATTTCACACTTATAATCAGTTCCGCTCCCACTCTTTATACCAAGTTCATCATCTACGTCAAAACCATCAAGTTAAATATGAGAGAGACATTAAAAAGAAGAGACCCAAAACTTTAAAAACACCTAGGTCATCTTCTTCTTCCTGTTTCCCCGCCGCAGGTGCGATTTTTGCTTCCTTCTCTCTGGCGGTTCCCGACGATAGCTATAACTTCCGGTGGATCCAACACACACGGCTGCGCTCCCTCGCTGGATGTTGACTTCGCCACTGGTTATATCTTAAAAGACATGTATCGATGAACCGTAAGCACAAAGAAGTAATAATGGAATTCTTATCTCGAGCAAATTTCTTTCTTCTACATTTTCATTCTACTTTGTACAAAGTAAGGTTGCCTAGAAATAATTTTATGGTTTTGCAATTTGAATGATTTTATAAATTATACATAATTAATTTATTTGAACGATATAAAAAATGAAATAGTTATATGCATTAATTTTTCCAACAGATCTGCCATGCACTTTCCTTTGTGGACCGTCAAACAGAGTTATGAGTTTTTATGTAATAATAATTATTTTTGTTACGACATTATTTAATGACAAAGCGTCAATGTGCTTTCCATAATCCATTTGGTGACTACATAACTTACTACTTTTATGCATATAAAATATTTCATTACAATTGGATAATAAATGTCAACCCAAATGAAATAATTAGATGTAATTTCAATGTTATAAGTATCATATTAGACTTATCAATTCAATAGATAGAATCGAAAATCGGATTGAATAAAATAATTTGACGTAATATCAATGTTATGTCAGACTCATCAATCCACCCCAAAATCAATTAATTCACTCCCCGAAACCAATTGGTTCGCCCACCAAAATTTTGTTTTGTTTGACCTTTTAACTTGCTGAATGGAATACAGAAAGCATTGAACCATAAAGTGGTTTGACTGAGAGGAGAGAAAAGATGCATTCATCTGTACTGTAAGAACAGATCAACAAATATATTTTGTGTCAGCAAGCGTGATGAGAAAGCGTCATACTGTGGAGGAAAGCAAGATAGTTCTACACATTCCAACCAATCACGTCGATCTTCTGCTAATGTGCATTCTATACATTCAAAGTCGCGACTTTATTTTCTCACGAGTATATATTAAATTTGCAATTATTTATCAACTAGCATGAAATGGAAGCATGTCCTATGTCAACTAACAAAGGTCGTGAGAGCCACTTTAATTATATTCCTTTTCTCAATTTTTTTTTAATTATTCTTGGTGATTAAAATTCAAATATATATAGCTATGTTGCTAAAATTAAGTTTCTTGTGAATTATTTTTTATTTTGGATTAAATGGACTCGAAATCAGAAAAATGCCAACAACAAGGCAACAAATTATTTTTCAGTTGTGGCGCCGTCGTGAGGGAGCTGTTTCATAACCTTTCCACCACCCTCGTCAGCCCCCTGTCATTCCTCCTACTTGCGCGGCTCACCACTGCCCGCTATTTGTTAACAGTTTTTGATAATTATCGTGCACAATTATTAATTTTCTAGTTTCAATTGTTAGTGTTTCAGCTCTTACAAATGGATTGATTGGTAAAATCACACTTTTGAGTGGTTCGCCCCCGCCTCCTGCGGCGGCTATCGGATTCCGATCGTGTTTATATGTTGCGCGGATTTTACTTTGCATTTTACGAACATGTGTTGCATTGGGAATTGAAGGGAGCATCGTCGCCGGCGTTGATGGCTCCAGGTTTGGGCAGGAGAAGAGTTTGCTGTGTAGAGTAGTTTTATTCTTCGGATTACATGAAACAATGACGTTTTGGGCGGCGACGGTAGTGAAGCCGGTGGTGGATGACACGATTTTCGGGTTTCCCAGGGTGGGGAGTTGGGCAGAGAAGGTGTCGACGGCGGTTAGTTTTGGTGGTCTGTGGTGGACCTGGTGGTGGAAGTTGAGGAATGAGATGGAGGCGCTGCTGGTGGTCCCGGAGGTGAAGAGGGAGCTAATGATGAAGATTGGGGTGGCTGATTTTATTGGATGGTGGCTGTATTATTTGACGGTGACAATTGGGATGGTCAGGGTGGTGAAAGGTGTCATGTGGGTCGTGATGACTTTGACGTGTCGGCGGTGGTGGCGTCGGGTGGAGGGCGACGACGGTGGTGATTTCCGGTCAAATGAAGAGAAGGTTTGAATTTGGCCCTCTTCAATTGATATAAAGTTCTTGTAATTTATTTATTTTTTCATTTCATTTCATTTCATTGCTAAAGAAAATATATTTTTTTAATTTTATTATTTATTACTGACAGAAATCTAAAAAGTTAAAAAGGCATTCTTTATCTTTTATGATAGAGTGAGAGAGTTTGAATAATGAAAAAAAGGTACAAATCATGTCATTAGCCCCAATTCCAATTCAATTTTCTGCCTAATTTTATGTAGAAAAAACAGCCTCAACAAGCACATGTTTTCTCCTAGGATACCCCAAACCAATAATGTGGTTCAAATACACTTTGTCATCCTTAACTGTTGGTGCTGTTGCTAAACGATGAGTCGCACCTCGACACTTGCCCACGATAGTGGCACTCTCCCAATCGTCAGAGCTCTCGATCAATCTTGAAGTCATTCCGGCCACAACGAGCTTGGCTGGAGATAACAACTCCATACCATCCGCGAATCTTAAAGAACCACTTCCAAGTATATTAACTAATTTAACTTTGTCTCCCTTTCTGATTTCAACCTTATACAACTTCCCAGATACCATATGTGCGACTAGTAAGTATCCATTCGGATGGTAAACGATCCCGTTGAGTCCAAAGAGATTATTGTACCATTCTTTTGGAATAAAGAGGGGGCTTTTTATTATGGATAAAAATTCACCCTTCACTCCTACTTTCCAAATCTTGTTTCCTAATGGGTCAGTTATGTAGGCATTACCCTCTGTATCAACTGCTAAGTCTTCTGCAAATGCTTTGTCTCCTGAATAATTTAAGAACATGAATTTGATCACAAAAATAATAAGATTTTTGTATAATTTATAATTTCGTTTTGTATATTACACGGATGATTTCAACTATAAAACCATGGTTGAAAATTGTTTGATCATCTTTTTGAGATAATGAGACCAACAGACTAAATCGATTGTCAATTTAAGGTTGATCGGTGAATAAACTTGTTTTGACCCTTTCATAGAGGTTCTAGTTCAACGCACCAAACATGATCTAACCAACTGCTAATTCTCGGGTCAAAATCATTTGATTATTCGATTAATTAATTATTTTGTCAACACTAAAATATTTTATAACCAAACAGTTGAATGTTGAAAGGAATACTAATAGAGCATGTTTCTCTTAGCTTAAATTTTTTTATTTATACGGATTAAAATAGATAACTTTGTTAATGTCCAAAATTTAAAATAAGTTGCTTATTTTTTTAGTAAAAAAATTACTTTCAACTAAAATAAGTTTTCTTACTTAAAAATACGTATTAAAATAAATAATTTAACGTGTTAAGAGGTAAAAAGTTTTTTAAAAGTTATTTTACCTTTTTAAGTTTTAAGTTTAACCAAACATTCTGGATTAACTTTTTTATTTTCTTACTTATATGTAAAATGTTACTTTTACTCCAAAGTTACTCTTACGGCTTAGCTTATTTTCAATATAAGTAATTTTAATATTTCCAACTTTTATAGCTAAAAGAATATCTATTTCAAAAACTTTTGGTTATAAGTAATCTTTTCAAACTTAGCCAAACAGGATATTAATTTACAACAATGCTTAGTGTACAATTATTAGAAGATTGTAATTTTTACATTTTCTCATATTAGGGTGAGACCCGCTAATTAATTAATTAGTTGGCTCAATCCTAATGTGAGATATTGTAAAAGTTACAATCCCCTAATGATTGTACAAATGGATTTTTCTATTAATTTACCCTCACCTGGGCCACTAAGCTTGGTAAGGAAAATCCGCTCCCACGAGGTCAAATCATAGGCCGCCACTGCACCATACTGATGCCCCACCGCATCCCCGATAGCCACAACCACCCGATTCCTCGGTCTATCTATAACGAATCCCAACGTCTTATTTTTTTCAAAGTCAACGTTATCGACCACTGAAATCTCCTGTAAAATCGTTCCCGAAGTATAGTTTTCTGGCACCTGAATCACCCCAAAACCACCATCAAAATACGATACGACAAACCGCCGATTAACATCGTCCCACTTCGCGCACTCCCTGAACCAACCCGCACTATGGTACTCGAACACGTGAGTTCCAGGATCGGCAATTTCCAAGTGAATGATTAAAGCAAAGGGAATTGCGGAGAGTAGAAAGATAAGAAGGAAGAATTTTGTGAAACAGAAAAAGGAAGCCATTGTTTTGAATGGTTTCGCATTTGAAGTTTAAGCGCTTTATATAGGGAGCAAGCTCGTGGACAAAATTTATTAATTTTCAACGGGGTCCCTAATCTTTCAAAGTGTGCATTCACATCCTCAACTTACTATATTGCACTCACGTCCTCATTCTTTTAAAGTTATGGCACACTCGTCCACAATGTAAAATATTATTTGAAACTTAAATGTCCATCTAACACATAAATGTTTATTTGTTTGAACCCCCATCATCCAAAAAATTATTTTTCTTCCAATTAATTTTCAATTAGATATTCTTTTAAAAAAATATTTTACATGTAAACTCAAAACTTTTTCTTAATTTTTAACCACATATTATCCAAAAAATTACTATTACAAAATTCATTTTTATTCAAAAATTGAATACCACAAGTATTGTGTCGAAAATATAATATAAAAAATATAAGCGACTCTTAACAATTTAGCCTCCGTTTGGCTAATTTATAAACGATTTATAATTGACTAAACTTCATTTTCTTCATACATTTTAATAGACTTGCAAGCAGTGACGAATCTAGGAATTTGAGTGAGCCCTAGGTGAATGTGCGCAGTCGCTCAACGATCACCCCAATATATGGAAAAAATAAAAATTTCTAGTAGGGTCATCACGGGCGTCGTCATGATTTGCTGGGTACTAGTCCCGCCCCTACTTTCAAATATGTATTATTCATTTATTCAACACTCATTTGTATATATTTATATATTAAATCGTTTTTGAACTCTTCCCGAAAATGAGGCTTCGTTAAATGAGATGATTATGATATGATAGTTTTCATTGACTTGATGGATGATGAAGACGGGTATGAAATAAGAAAAGAACAAAGAAAAAATTATGGGGGGAAGAAACTTTCAAAAATGATGGCTGTATCATACTTTGAATAAGTTTACCACCAAATTCTAATTGTTTTGACTGAATTAATCAAGTCATTAATCTCGTAAGGTTTCACACTTACTAAGAGCTTGTTTGTGAGGAATTTTTGGGGGAAGAATTAATTTTGAATAGTGATATGATGGAAAATGTGTGATTGAAAAAGAAGAAAAAATTATTGATGTGATGAAAAATATTATTTTATTGAAAAATGTGTGGTTGAAAATGAGAATTGATTTAATGTAAAAAAATCTAAATCCCTCCCAAACATAGCCTAATTGAGATAGACATTTGCCTTGGTTATTTGTGACTTTCACAAAAGGTGTAGTGAATTATAGTAATTTTATACCTAGTCTCCCACCATCCTAGTCCTCCTAACCCAAACTTTCGAGTTACAATTTTATCTTTCTTTACACATTTTATTTTTTAGTATTTTCTATTTAATCGTACACTATTATTAAAATTTGGTACGAATAGCAAAATTGATCGATCAATATTGTTGACTTCATACACTTTTTAAGTTTTTTTTTTCCCATTCTCGTGGGATAGTTTCTTGTGGTTAATTTAATCAAACATAATAAATATATATCTTATTATCATACTATTTAGCGTATTTATTTGAACGATAAAATTGACTAACGAAGGGGTTGATATATTACACAAGTTTCTCAAAAATTTTGGTATGACCAATTTGATAGTACTTTTAAAAAGTTAAAAATCATTTCTGAGATTAAAATACTGATTTTGAATAGTTTTTTGAAAGTGTTTTGTTTGATTATTGAGTTTTTATATGAAATTAATGTAAAGTATCTTTTTCAAAAAGTTCTTATACAAGTAGTATAAGCCATGCCAACGGTCCAAAAAAAATTGCCCATTCATCTCTCTCTCTCTCTCTCTCTCTCTCTCTCTCTCTCTTCAAGAAATAATCTCGAAGATTGTGTGGTGTTTACTCTAAGAGATATGCCACAAGTACACGGGCGTTTACACACCCTACCCCACGCCCCCCTCACAATGGGAAGGCCCGCCCATTATTTTATTCACCTCAGGCCCCTCTCATTGTGAGGAGGGCGGTGGGGTCGTGTACCCAGGCATGTAAACGCCCGGGTACATTTAGCAAAATTCTTACTCTAAAGACTTCAACATCAAAAATAAAAATTAGAGAGTCGTTTTCGAAAATGAGTTGAGAACTTTCCTTGATTTGCCTTTAATTATTATTTAGAGAAATCATTCACAAATGAATCATTTAAATTACAAGTTAGCCCGACTTGACTACATTTATTATATATTGTATTATTTACCAGTGACAATGATTTGTCCAAATATATGTTGAACAAAAACGCAATATGTACACTTCGAGTGTACTTTTTTTTTATATTTGATTTGTTGTTAAAAAGGATTGGAGAAAAAAATATATATATTTTTAAACTGTCCAATGATGAGTTGATACGTGGTAAAGTGTAAAAAATAATGTAAATGATGATGTACATATAGCATAATTGTATGTTGAGATATCGTAATCAAAAGCTTTGATTTTATAATAAAAAGCTGAATTCAAATAGAGATTTTGATTTTGATAGTTTGACATAGTTAAAAATGGTAAGGTTTCACACTTACTAATTGAGATAGACATTTGCCTTGGTTATTTGTGACTTTCACAAAAGGTGTAGTGAATTATAGTAATTTTATACCTAGTCTCCCACCATCCTAGTCCTCCTAACCCAAACTTTCGACTTACAATGTTATCTTTCTTTACACATTTTATTTTTTAGCATTTTCTATTTAATCGTACACTATTATTAAAATTTGGTATGAATAGCAAACTTGATTGATCAATATTGTTGACTTCATACACTTTTTTAGTTTTTTTCCCATTGTGTGATAGTTTCTTGTGGTTAATTTAATCACACATAATAAACATATATCTTATTATCATAATATTTAGTGTATTTATTTGAATGATAAGATTGACTAACGAATAGGGGTTGATATATTACACAAGTTTCTCAAAAATCTTGATAGGGCCAATTTGACAGTACTTTTAAAAAGTTAAAAATCATTTCTGAGATTAAAAAACTGATTTTGAATATGTTTGAATAGTTTTTTGAAAGTGTTTCGTTTGATTAGAGAGTTTTTATATGAAATTAATCTAAAGTAACTTTTTCGAAAGTTCTTATACACGAAGTATAAGCCATGCGAACTGCCCATAAAAAATTTGCCCGTTCATCTACTCTCTCTCTCTTAGAAATCATCTCGGAGATTGTGTAGTGTTTATTCTAAAGACTTCAACACCAAAAATAAAAATTAGAGAGTCGTTTTCGCAAATGAGTTGAGAACTTTCCTTGATTTGCCTTTAATCATTATTTAAAGAAATCGTTCACAAATGAATCATTTAAATTACAAGTTAGCTTGACTTGACTACATTCATTGTATTATTTATCGGTGACAGTGATTTGTCCTAAAATATGTTGAACAAAACGTTATATGTACACTTCAAGTGTACCTTTTTTTTTTTTTGATATTTGATTTGTTGTGAAAAAGGATTGAAGAAAAAAATATTTATTTGTTAAAACTATCCAATGATGAGTTGATACGTGGTAAAGTGTAAAGGATAATGTAAATGATGATATATATATTGAATAATTGTATGTTGAAATATCATAATCAAAAGCTTTGAATTTATAATAAAAAGCTGAAATCAAATAGAGATTTTGATTTTGATAGTTTGACATGGTTAAAAAATCCAAAACCCACGCCCAAATTCAAATGAATTTGGTCATAGAATTTATATTTTAAATTATTATAATAATTGAATCTATTTTGATTTGAAAATGTTAGTGAAATGGACCAACTTGCCAAAGAATCGGTCAAAATTCAGTAGAACCCAAATACATGGTGAATTTGCAAATCTACAAATCTTGATTGCCCCCACGGTATGAAGGGGCCGCTAAGGATGCGATTCATCCTTTTACAATAGAAGTTCGATGATTTCATTATATACATTAAATAATATATTTGACTTGTCCTACTTGAAAATAACGTTTTAAATTAATAATTTGCTATATTTATTAAATATAATACATAATTCAAATAGATCCCACATAATATATAAAATTAATAAATTTTCCTAATCAATGCATCAATTGCGGGACAACAGATTTGTAATTCACTAGTTATTTCAGATGCTTGCCAAATCTAAAAAAACCCATAGGTAACTTACAAAAATATTCTTAAAATTAAGGGTCTTTTGAAAAATCATATGAAACATATTTTGGAAGTAAAAAGTACCATGTAAAATTAATTGTCACTTTTTTAATAGAAAAAGTGATACAATAAAAAAAAAAAGCGACACTGAAAAAGTGACCCACTGTCACTTTTTAAAGTTGAGTGTCACTTTTTTTTTTTATTAAAAAATAACATACAATGTCACTTTTATTAAATCAATTGATATTTGTCACTCAAAAAAGTGATAGAACTTTCAAAGAATGGACAAAAAAGTAACAAACATTAAAAAAGTGAAAAAATTTAATAAAAAGTGACGAACACTAAAAAAAAGTGACAAATTGGCAAATTTCATGTTAGTGTAACACAATTGAGTTAAGGGAACAATACACAAAACCCACATATAAGAATTACTTTTCAAAACTAACAAATTTGTTTGATTATTTCAAAAATCATGTGGTGAATAAATTTATTAAATATTAAATTATAATATATTAAATATTATATTATAATATAATA
Organism: Fraxinus americana; assembly: GCA_035079005.1. NCBI lineage: Eukaryota > Viridiplantae > Streptophyta > Magnoliopsida > Lamiales > Oleaceae > Fraxinus > Fraxinus americana. The sequence continues at coordinate 25,560,372 of CM068725.1, forward strand.
TATATTAATTATTTACACCTCATGACACCTTACCCATCCCATCACCCCACTACACCACCTTCCCATCTCCGGCACCACTCCGGCTCCAGTTCGGTCAGTGCTCCAGCGACGGTCCGACCACCGCTCCGGCGACTTCTCCGATGAATATTCCAGCGACCGCTACGACGATTTCAAAATTTTCAGAAAATTGAAAATCACACCCCCAACACATGGATCCACCTACCACCACCCCACCCCTGCCTCTACCTCCTAAAAAAATTCCTCGAAAAAATTTCAAGTCACTTTATATAATCAGTGACTAATTGTGACCAAACGTGTATTCAATGTGACTAACTGTGACCAAATTAGTGTTCAGTGTAACTATTTGTGACCAATTTTGTGCTAATTGTGACCTATTGTGACTTGATTATGATGAGGTCACAATTGGTCACAACTAGTCACAATTAATCAGTCACAATCGGCCACAATCGGTCACAATCGGCCATAAACGATCACAATCAATCACAAACGATGAATATCGATGAAACAAATACTTCTATAGTCCAACTGATGTTAAACACAAGTTATTTAGTACATGCCCATAACCCATTATCACAACATAAGCAGCATGTAACATAAAAAGTATATAAGAAACTGAGGATAAAGTAATTTATAGAAAATTCGTTTTGTTTACCATAAATTTCATAAGACAATTAAGGCAGTCCAAGACTTGCTGCATCAATAGATTAAGGAAAACAAGTTTCTACCATAGATAAACTTTAAAGAAGAACAAAAACTATGAAACTGTTCAAATAAGCAACAAAATGAAGCAATAACTGACTTAATTAATTTCGGGCTTTTTGCAAATAATCATGCGCATATGAGTGAAAATCCTAGTCTCACCACCTCTAGTCAAGTAATCCGCAGTGACAAAGAGCATTTCGTGCACATCAACAACACCCGTCGGAGCAATCCCAACCCAAGCAAGAATTGTAACTAAAATGTGATTCCTCCAGTAAGCAATCCTCCCCATTTTAAGTCTGCTCCACCATGGATTTGTAGGTGGCTTGGCCTAATCCTTCTCTTTTATCACTTCAAATCCCACTTTTTTTGCAATCTCTGCAATGTCTTTGTAACTCCTCAGCCCTAGTAGTGCATCACCTCTCTCAATTTCCTGGATCACCTCCAAGTACTCCAGGTCATCCCCTTGGTACAATTCTGTGGTCACCCATTCATAGGAGACATACAAGGATCCGAGCTTTAAAACCCGGTATATCTCGCTGTACACTTCTTCCAATTTTGGTGCTTGGCAAGTGGCTTCAATTGAATAGGCTCCGTCAAAACTGTTATCATCAATTGAATAGGCTCCGTCAACAGCCCGGTCAAACAACCAACAAAAACCACCCTAAAAACTACGGTGCCACCAGATAAGCCATCACAATACACCAGGTCGTGCAGATCGCTCCCAGTGATGGCTTTTGGTGTCTCCGGCGACAGCTTCCAAATTGCCGCAAAGAGCTGTTGCCGTCGACTTCCCGCGAAGAGGCTCCGGTCCCCTTCCATTACAACAGTATCGCGTTGCTGCTTCCGTAGTAGTGACGGCGCCTCGACTTCTTCGTTGCAGCACCGGGATTGTGGTGGCGACGACGTGGTGGCTGCAGATCGAGATTGGGGGGATTATTAAGGTTTTGGTTTGGGGTTGGGTGGGTATGGCTGCAGATCGGGATTGGGGGGGAGATATATGAGCTGGTATGGCTGTGAGAGAGGGAGAGAGAGACGAGAGAAAGGATTGGGAAGAAAACTATAAATTAAGGTTTTAAATTTTTAATAATTATAATTATAAAATATAATTACCACCTGAATTTTGAAATATAAATTTTATCACCTTGTTTTTGAAATGTAATGTTGAAAAGAAGGGTTTGAGGTAATTTTCTCTTGAGTTAATATTTGCCCGATTGAGGCATGACAGAATACGTTATCACTTTTCTAAAGTCCAAGTTAAATATTTCCGTAACACTTTCAAAACATCCAACTCTCTTCATGAACCTTAACAGATTTATTGGTGAAAATTAATATAAAAAAGTGGCATAAACTAAAAAAAAAGTAACATAAACTTAAAAAAATGTCGTAGTATACTGATTTGTGTGAGAAACAAAAGATTTTTGAGGTTATCTTCGACGGTGTCAATCGGATAACAACCAAAACTAACGATCAAGGAGTTTCCAATCAGCGTCCGTCATTCTTTCCCCTTTTTTATTCAGATGAGGATGGTCCATTTTTTTATTGTACATATAATCCTCAATTTGATTATCCAAAATGAAAAATCCATACTATCAAACATGTATATCCCCAACAACGTTCTTTCTTCACACGACATTGCTCTCAATCAAAATCAAAAGATCTGATACCAATTCAAACATAAATTCCTAAAAATTCTTTAATGAATTAGAATCCACAATATAACACATTGCATCCCTTGAATCTTTCCTACCATATCTGCGTTGTAGCCACTACGAAGAGAGGCTCCTAAGAGGCTTACAGTCTTTTATTTGTGTTTACTGTGGTGATTTTCCACCAAATCCACGTCCCTCCCAACCCCGTTTGCTTTAATTCGACGATTAGGTATCAGCGGTTGCTCCAGTATCTCCAACTTAATGGATCGGTATGATTTAATATATATACAAAGATCAAGGTAAATCTTTATTTTTCTAGGAAAAGAGGAGAGATGAATATAGAGAGAGGAAAGTGGAAAATAATTAGGGTTTGACTTGTTGACAGGTTAAAATTGATGTAAAAATAAAGTATTTTATACTTTGTAATTATTTTTCAAAAGATCCTTGTATTAAGAGTATATAGTCTAATCTTCCGTTATTTGTATTCCTTGGAAACCCCTGCCCACATTACCATTCAATATTTCTTGGCCCACCATTGGCCAAACCACCTGAGCACTAGGCTAATGTGAGTTGGATCACTTAGCCACGCTACATAATCCATTGTTCTTATGATTCAACCAGGAGACCTTTCTATATATAATATTTAACTTTTCTTAATATGGTGAGAAGCATGGTGGAGCCACTCCCTACCCTACTCAACTTCTCCCTTTTTTGTATGTGAAAAAATAAAAATAAAATTAAAATTGTGCAATCAGTTTCTATGGAAATGTTCTCCTGTCCACGGTGGGCAGAACAAGACTGCTCACCTGCTGATGTGGCAGGAGAACTCCACGTTGGGTTCTCTCCAAATGTGAGAACCCAATGTTGGGTTCTCTTCGAGTGTGCATTATAAGACTTCTCACCGTGGGCAGGAGAACAACTCTGTCAGTTTCTAACCTTTAGGTGGTTCGAAAACTCACCCCGTCTATTACAATATGAATTGTCAGCCCAAAATCTTAAGTTCCATTTGCATTTCATCCATTTTTATAATTCTATTAACTTAAACATTAAAATTTTCTATGTGAGATGCAAAATTTTACTTTTTGACGAGTGAAGTTGACATAACACTATAATCAACACTTAACATAAAATTTTGACCCTAAACGTTTTATTAATTTTCCGTTCTAATGTTTTTTTACTTACAAGTCTCGTCATAATAATTGAATGTATGACCACTTATAAAATTTTGCAAAATGTTTGTAGAAGACAATATGGTAAAAGAGAAAAGTTTTTATTATTTTATTTATAATCAACTCAAACAAAGTTGTGTTTTTTCTTCACTTATTTATTGGAAATGAATTTTATTTTATTTTCATATTTTGTAACATAAGAAGCTATGATTCCATTAATTTTCCAAAAGCTTGATTGTTTTTATACATAATATTGTCGATTTGCTTTCTTTTTCAAAACTATTTTGTTTGTGTTTTTATTTACGGTTATTTAAAGTTGATTACGCTATTGTTTGGTACCCATTATTTTTAAAATACATTTTTGTTGGAAATTCTCCAAAACTTTTAGTCAACATTCCTGTTTTTCTAAAAGAATCTCGACTATAAATATATGAATATCCTAGTGTAAACCCTAGTACTACCTAGTCAATCTATAAAAGGTATATTTGATTCACAAATGGGGGGAAAAGTACCATCAAATATTCCCTCATCTGGGCTTCGCGTTTATACTAAAAGAAGAGATCATTAGAATAATAGAGCTCCTTCTTCAAATTTAGAGCAAAGCCAATCATCATCAAACTACACAAGTTGGTCCTCCTTCACATACTCTAGGTACCTCTTCTTCTCTAGATTCTTCGTTTGATAATTCTTCTAATCTTGACTTGCCTATTGCCTTCAGGAAAGGAGTTAGAACATGTACCACACACCCTATTTCTCACCATCGGTCCTATCATAGACCATCCAGTAATCATAAGGCCTTTACTTCGAATGTTTCCTATTTGTTTATTCCAAGAACCATTCAGGAAGCACTGGATTACCCAGAATGGAGATTTGCTGTTCAAGAAGAGATAGATGCACCAATTGCTAACGAAACTTGGGAAATTGGTGACCTACATAAGGGGAAAAAGACTGTAGGCTGTAAATGGGTATTTACAGTAAAATTCATGGTTGATGGGAGTATAGAAAAGTACAAAGCAAAACTCGTGGCGAAGAGGTTCACTCAAACATATGACATTGACTACGAGGAAACATTTGCTCATGTAGCTAAGATGAACTCAATACACGTGTTTCTACCTTTAGCAACTCACTCTAATTGGCCCTTATATTAACTAGATGTGAAAAATGCTTTCTTCAATGGAGATTTAGAGAAATGAAACTTTATGGATCTACCACGAAGATTTGAAGGGAAAAGTAGCAAAGTCAAGGTATGCAGATTGAGGAAATCATTGTATGGACTCAAACAATCTCCTAGAGCTTGGTTTGAATGCTTTGGGAATGTAATAAAGAGTCACTATCCAAGGTCAAGCTGATCATACTATGTTCTATAGACACACGAGTAGCGGTAAAATGTCTATCCTTATTGTCTATATTGATGATATACTTTTGACGGGTGATGATAATAATGAGCTAGAGAGGTTAAAGAAGATTCTTACTCTAGAATTTGAGATCAAAGATTTAAACAACTTGATGTATTTTCTTAGTGTGGAATTTGTAAGTTCAAATAATCGAATTTTTGTTTCCCAATGTAAGTATGTGCTCGATTTACTTGGAGAAGCAGGTTTACTAGGGTGCAAAGCAATAGAAACACCTATAGAGCCGAACATAAAACTCCAACTAGCTAAGGCTGAAGAAGTGACCAATAGAGAGCAATACCGACGATTGGTAGGAAAAATTCGTTCTCTCTCATACACGTTGTTGACCTCGAAAAATGGCTCGGACACGTGGCCAACAGGATAAGTCTTCAAGTCAGCTCTTCCTGCACACTCATCACGCCGTCAGTGGCTCGTGGCCTTTCCTAGAGGGGATGGGAGCGGCCGCAAGCACTCCGACGGTCAAGTCAATTTTTATTTTACCGAAAAAGGGTTTGCCGACGGTGGAACACTCGCCGGAAAGTGGTTGATCAAGTGTGTATAGATAAAATTGGCACATATAAGGGAGAGGATGATACTTGATTTCGCAATATGTAGGGGAGAATATATGAGATTCCAATCCTTCTTCTGGCACAAGGAGGGGATATTTATACTAAGGATGAAAAGAGGAGAGCCGTTGGATGAGCGGATACGTGTTGCCAGATCCTCAAGGCTCGTCCCATCCTATGTGTCAATCTGTCCCTCCATAGGTCGACTGGTATTGAATGTTTCTGACATAGGCTGCTGATTTGACCGTTTGAGGACCTGCCACACGTCCCATCAGTCAGAGATTTGATTTTGGAAAGATCTTTACAAGAGATCTTTGATGGCGAGGCGAGGCGAGGCAAGGCAGGTGAGGCGTTGCAGCGTTATAGAAGCGGAGTGCGGGCCTTTGCATCCACTGCGTACCTGTGGATGAGTCCGATTCGTTTGCTGACGCCTATTCAGTTCGTCCTTTAAGTAATCGCTCCGGCATGTATAATCAGTTCGTCCCATGTATAATCACCTCGGACACCGCGTGGCATGGTCACCTATACTAACACGTGGCGGCGAGGTGGAGGGTTTGACACAGGCCCGTAACAATAGTCTCGCAAGTCCTTGTATGGATATTCATATAGTACGAGGACTTTTAATTTCAAGTTGGGAGATATGGGGATGAGTCGTTGGCGGTGAGGGCTGTAGAAACACGGGATTCTGCTCAAGCCGAAGTGATAATGGCCAACAACTCTAAAAAGAGCTGTAGCAATGCAGAGCCGTTGTGACTGAAGCGATAAGGGTTGGCAACTCTAAAAAGAGCTGTAACAATGCAGAGTCGTTGTGACCGAATCGATAAGGGTTGGCAACTCTATTAAGAGCTGTAGCAACACGAAATTCTGCCCAGGCCGAAGTGATGAGGGTTGTCAACTCTATAAAGAGCTGTAGCAAAGCAGAGCCGTTGTGATCGAAGCGATAAGGGTTGGAAACTCTATAAGAGCTGTAGCAACACGAAATTCTGCTCCGGCCGAATTGATAAGGGTTGGCAACTCTATAAAGAGCTGTAGCAACGCAGAGCCGTTATGATCGAAGCTATAAGGGTTGACCTTGGGTCTTGTGCTAATGATTTGAAAGCCTTTGTCTTCCCAAGTTAATCATGAGGAGGCGTTCGTTTACTTCCAAGGCACGCCTCTCTCGCCATAAATGATAATGATGGCGACGGCTCTCAATTCTCAAGGCGACGTGTTCAAGCTGCGCGTGTAACTCACCGCTTCATCAGGGCCGTTAATTCAAATGACCATTGGTTTTAACGGATATCCCTGCGTCCTAGTTTTGCATGGTCCAGATGCGTTATGGATGATCCAACGGCTGGGGTGAGTTTGAGGGGCTTATAAAAGGCCCATCCCCTTCATTTTGAAACCTTTACTTCGAGAAAATCTCTCGTGTTCTTTCAAACTTCTTGGAACCAAGTGACCGTTTCTATTCTCCGACGAGCATTCAGGACTCCGGCGACCTCCTTGCAAATTCCAGTGGGCAAGTACCTTCCAACGAATTTAGGTAACATTTTAGATTTCAGTTTCCTCCATCTCCTTTTCGTTTCTTGCGTCTGAGTCTATTGAGATGTCGAGTGGGCAAGTTGTTGAGGGGGGGAGTGAGGAGAGGCGAGGCAAAGAGAGCACTTCACTGAGGAGGCCCATAGTGATTTCCTCTGACGAGCTGAGTAGGGCGATTAGGGCGGGGGAGAACATTTGGAAACGTCCAGATTCTCCCGTTGACACGTCTGTCCAGTGGGGAGCTTCAAAATTCCCATCCAAAATCACTTCGGGGCAGATGGAGAGGTGTAGGGAAGTGTTCAGAATCCCCCATAATATTCAACTTATCCGACCCGAACCCATGAGAGGGCCTGTTACCCTAGGCCAGGGTGTGTGGCAGTGAGTGACCATCTACTTCGGCCTGGGCTAAGACTTCCATTTCACCCCTTTTTTCGCTTAGTTATTAGGTCGTTTGGGTTGGCCCCCACTCAGTTCAACCCCAATGTGTGGTCCCAGATGGTTGGGACATGGATGCTGTGGCAGAGGGCTAACATTGGGGTGGACATGCCATTCAGTGTATTCCACTCCCTTTTCTTTCCAAAAGCCACGGCGGGGAGCGAGGCGAGCAAAGGCTGGTGCTACCTGGCTCTCTGGGGGTCCCATTCGCCGTTTATGGTTGGGACACCCTCCTCAATCAAAGGCTGGAGGAGTTCGTGGTTCTGGGTGTCAGGACGGTGGGATACCGTGGAGAATGATCCGATGGCGCCTCGGACTGTCCCCACCACCTATTCTACTAGCAGTAAGTGACTTTCCGATTTGAATTTACTTGGCTAACTTTGCTTATGATTTTAATATTTCTGTTCTTTGCAGGCTCCCTTCCGAGGTGTGAGATAGCGGAGGAGGACTAGGACATCATCAGCCAGTTGTACCAGACGCCCTTACCAGAGAGGAGTTATAAAGAGCTGATTGACTAGAATCATTACTTCGTTTTGAACGGACTGATGGCAAATGGGGGTAAGTAGCTTAGCTTCGGTTCACGTTATATCACACTTGTGAAAAAAAAGAATAATTTCCTGTTCTGTTTTGTAGCGGACTTTGTGGAGAAGAGTTTACCCAAACTTGACCTCGCCACCATTCGTCGGAGCGTGGCGGAGGCGAAGATGCTTAAGACAAGCTCGACTGTGTAGAAGAAACAGTCGGAGCGTCTGCAGACGATGAGCAAGGCAGGTTAGCCTTTTGCCAAAAAGCATGAGACAGAGGAGGGGACCTCCCTCCTGCCAAGAAAAAGGCGCGCTGGCCCAACTGTAGCCCCCACCCCTGCAGCGTCTTCTCCTCCCCCGACCGACGTGGGGTTTAGTATGGCGGCCCCACCCTCTGCCCAGGCCATCGTGCCCATTACTGCGTATTTTGTTGAAGGGGCGACCAAGAAGAGGTAGAAGAGGCCAGCCAGTGCGACGGCCAGGGGCAAAGTCACTGATTTTTTGGGGAACAAGGACAGAGATCTGTCCGAGGCGGTGCTGGAGATGCTCCCAACAGAAATCGCATAGGCCGCAAGGGTCCACAGTAAATACTGGACCGAAGACTGGGCCATCCACGCCGCCTCGTGTGACATCGAGGACCTGCTGGCGGCGAACAACGGCTGCGTGGCCAGGGCCCTAAGTATGGGCACCGCGGCCGAAGATTTGGTGCGGGGCCTCCGGAAGAAAAACGAGGACCTGCAAAAAAGGGTGAAAGCCTCTTCTAACTGGGAGGCGGAGGTGGAGAAGGCGAAGAAGGAGCTGGAGGAGGTGGAGGAGAAGTGGATATTGACCTTCTCGAAACTGGATTCGGTTGAATACGAGGCCAACCGCCTGAAGCATGAGTTGCATGAGTCCGTCTCTCAAGTGGTGGCTCTGACAAAGAAGGTGGATCAGGCCAATGACTACCAGAAGCTCACATCTGAAGCCCTTGAGGAGGCCAACAAGGAAAGCGTTGAGCTGAGGAAGCTTACTGAAGGCCAGGCCGATGAGATAAACTCGTTGAAGGCCGAAGCTAAGACAATTGGCGAAGTGGCGACCCAGAACTATAAGGACAACTTTGAGAATACGCCGGAGTATGACGAATTCGCCAATTATTGGACCTCCTGGGCGGCAAAAGAGATGATGTCCCTCCTCCGTGAGAGGTATCCCGACCTGGACATCAATTTCCTAGAAGAAGAGTTCGGGGGCCCCACTGGGGGCAGGCCGTCGAGGACGAAGAGGCCCCTCCAGAGGAGGCCGAAGGCGAGGAGCCCGAGGCAGTAATTAATGTAGATTAGTTCGCAACTCTTTTCTTTTTATATGTAATGGCTTCGGCCTCTTCCTACCTGACAATGATTCAATTTTTCAAAGTGTTGTTGCTTATTCTCTTGTTCATTTGCTGCATTACCTTGTAGAATGGCTCCGAACAAATAATATGGCATCGGACTTTCAACCACTTAATAAAATGGAAGAAACCAATGAACAAGTAACAACGCATCGGACTTACTCAACCACTTAACAAAATGAAAGAAACCAATAAACAAGTAACAACGCATCAGACTTACTCAACCACTTAACAAAATGGAAGAAACCAATGAATAAGTAACAACGCATCGGACTTACTCAACCACTTAATAAAATGGAAGAAGCCAATGAACCAAGTGATATCGCATCGGACTTACTCAACCACTTAACAAAATGGAAGAAGCTAATGAACCAAGTGATATCGCATCGGACTTACTCAACCACTTAACAAAATGAAAGAAGCCAATGAACCAAGTGATATCGCATCGGACTTACTCAACCACTTAACAAAATAGAAGAAGCCAATGAGCAAGTAATAACGCATCGGACTTACTCGACCACTTAACAAAATGGAAGAAGCCAATGAACAAATAATAACGCATCGGACTTACTCGACCACTTAACAAAATGGAAGAAGCCAATGAACCAGTAATAACGCTTCGTCTATTTCTTGAGGTGCGCATGCTACTTTGCAAAGGGTGGCGCTCGCACCACCTCCGACTAGGCAGAAACCATTGGGGGTGTACCCTTTGAATATGGCTTGCACCTTGCTGAGTTTGTCTGATGTGCGCATGCTGCTTCGTCAAGGGTGGCACCGGCACCACCTCTGATTAGGCAGAATTCCTTGGGGGTGTACCCTTTGAATGGGCTTGCACCTCTCTAAGTTTGTCTGATGTGCGCATGCTGCTTCATCAAGGGTGGCACCCGCACCACCTCTGACTAGGCAGAATTCCTTAGGGGTGTACCCTTTGAATGGGCTTGCACCTTTCCAAGTTTGTCTGATTTGTTGATACAAGAACGAAGTAAACAGCACCCATTTATTTGATTGCAACATTTAATTACATACTCCCTATTGATAATACTTCATCAGATGCTCGGTATTCCAGGGGTGAGGTATCACCTTTCTATTCAGATTTTCAATTTCATACGTTCCAGGTTTGATCTCGGCAGTTATGAGGTACGGCCCTTCCCAGTTTAGTCCTAAAGTCCCCGTGCCAGGATCTTTGGTCAAAGGGAAGACTTTACGAAGCACTAGGTCACCGATGTGAAACACCCTCTTCTTCACCTTGGCGTTATAATAACGCATCATCTTTCGTTGGTAAAAGGCGAGCCTAACTTGGGACTCGTCCCTCTTCTCTTCAAGAAAATCTAGTTCGAGTCTCTTCAGATCGTCATTCATCACCTTGTTGAAGTGAAGGCGATGGGGGGATGGAACGCCCACCTCTACAGGGCTCATTGCTTCAGCTCCGTAAGCCATGGAAAATGGAGTTTCCCCGGTGGCTGTTTTGCAGGTGGTTCTGATGGCCCATAAGACCCTGGGCAGCTCGTCAACCCAGGCTCCCTTGGATACATCCAGCTTCCTTTTCAGGGTGAGTTTGATGGTTTTGTTGACCGCCTCGACTTGTCCGTTCACCTGGGGATGATGTGGCAAAGAAAAATGCATTCTGATCCCGAGCTCATCACACAAGTCCCGGACCTTTCTGTTATCGAACTGTTTGCCATTATCCTAGACCAAGGAGTGAGGTATGCCGAACCGAGAGATGATATTCTTCCAGAGGAACTTGGAAGTGTTGGCCTCCGTGATTTTAGCTAGAGGCTCTGCTTCAACCCACTTGGTGAAATAATCTATAGCGACTATAGCTAAGCGGGCGTTTGCTCTTCCCTTTGGCAGGGGACCAATAAAATCCATACCCCATTTGGCGAACGGCTAGGGGCTTAATACTACTGTGAGCTCTTGAGATGGTTGCCTCTGTACATTGGAGAAGCGCTGGCACTTCTCACATTTGCGTACAAATTCTGTGGCGTCCCTTTTCAGGGTTGGCCAGTAATATCCCTGCCTAAGTATCTTGTGGGCTAAAGCTGTTCCACCCGAGTGATTCCCACAAACGCCTTCATGCACTTCCCTGAGGATGTAATTCGCTCCATCCCCTCAAGTACATCGGAGAAGGGGAGAGGAGAAGCCACGCTTGTATAGAATATCATCTTGTAGGACGAAGTGTGCAGCTCTTCTTTGAAACCTCCGCGCTTCGGTTTCGTCTTCTGGCAAGATTTGTTCTTTCAGATAGGCCAGTATAGGTAGCATCCATGGCGGGGTACTCTCAACCCACATCAGCTATTCGCTCTTCTTAATGGATGGTTCAGCTAGGTGTTCGATGGGAACTATCTTGAGCAGCTCTGAATCTTTGCTGCTGGCCAGTTTTGATAGGACATCGGCATGGGAATTTCCTTGGCGGGGTACTTGGATCAGCTCAAACCTTTCAAAGTTGGGCAGAGAATTCATGACCAGCTTCAGATAGGCCGCCATATGTTTGTCCCTAGCCGCAAAGTTGCCATTAACCTGATTCACTACTAATTGCAAATCACTGTTTATAATCAATCTTCTCACTTGCAATTCTGTAGCCAGCCGAAGCCCAGCTAGGAGAGCCTTGTATTCAGCCACATTGTTGGATGCCCTGAATCCCAGCCTTACGGCACAGTTGAGTTTGTGTCCCTCCGGGCTCTCCAATACAACCCCAGCCCCCGAACCTGTCTCTCCGAAAGAGCCATCGACGAAAAGGTTCCAGGTGGGGGGCTCTGCTGGTTCCATATCAACTTCGATTTCAGGGGCTTTGGCAAACTCTGCAACGAAGTCAGCTAGGGCTTGGCCCTTGATGGCCGTCCGGGACGTGTAAGCTATGTCGAATTCGCTAAGCTCCACTGCCCACTTCAGTAACCTTCCCGAGGCGTCTGGCTTCTGCAAGACCTGTCTCAGTGGGAAGTTCGTCAAAACATGGATGCTGTGGGCTTGGAAATACGGTCTCAACTTTCGAGAAGCGGTGACCAGAGAAAGAGCCAATTTCTCCATATCCGGGTATCTTGCTTCGACAGGGAGCAAGGCTCTGCTTATATAGTAGATTGGCAGTTGGTGCGTTGCTTCTTCCCGCACAAGAATTGAACTGATCGAGTTCTCAGCTACAGCTAAGTATAGCAATTAGGGTTCTCCTTCCCTTGGCTTGTTGAGGAGTGGTGCTCGTCCCAAGCAATTTTTCAATTCTTGGAACGCTTCCTCTCACTCATGGGTCCATTGGAACTTCTTTCCTCCCTTGAGGATTTTAAAGAAGGGTAAGCACTTTTCAGTGGCCCTTGATATGAAGCGATTGAATGCAGCTATCTGCCTGTAAGCCGTTGTACTTCCTTAGGCTTCTGAGGCGATCTCATTTCTATCAAGGCCTTGATCTTTTCTGGATTGGCTTCTATTCCCCTCTGATTTACGATGTAGCCCAAGAATTTACCCGAAGCTATACCGAAATCACATTTAAAGGGGTTTAGCCTCATGTGGTATCTTCTCAGGGTGTTAAAGGCTTCGGCCAGGTGCTTGATGTGTTCCTTAGCCGCGAGGCTCTTCACAAACATAAACTTCCATTGTCTTGCCGAGCTGATCAGTAAACATTTTGTTGACCAACCTTTGGTACGTCGCTCCAGCATTTTTCAGGCCGAAAGGCATTACCTTGTAACAGTAAAGCCCCCTGTCTGTGATGAAGGAGGTGCTTTCTTCGTCAGCTGGGAACATAGGTATCTGATTGTAGCCTGAATAGGTGTCCATGAAGCTTAACAACTCATGCCCAGCAGTCGAATCTACCAACTGGTCGATTCGTGGGAGCGGGAAGCTATCCTTTGGGTAGGCCTGATTGAGGTTTGAGAAGTCGATGCAAACCCTCCATTTACCGTTATGCTTCTTCACAAGCACTGGGTTTGAAATCCACTTTGGATAGTTGGCCTCACGCACGAAGCCATTGCTGATGAGCCTCTCCACTTCTTCTTTTAGGGCCTCATACCTCTCGGCATTCAACGCCCTCCTGTTCTGCCTATGTGGAGAACAGCTCGGATCGACTTGCAAGTGATGGCAACTGACCTTTGGGTCTATACCAACCATGTCTTCATGCCTCCATGCGAAGACATTGGAGTTTTGTTGCAGGAAGTTTTTCAGTTCCTACTTAATTTCTCCATTCAGCTCCTTTCCGATCTGTAAGACCTTGGATGTGTCTTGGGGGTCCACTGGAAATGTTTCCAGTTCCTCCATTGGGGCAGTATGTGACTCGAATTCAATCACCCTGGGGTCCAGTTCCTCCAAAGATATTTCGGACCTAGCTTCAATCATGATTACATCTTGCGTCGGGGGTTGCCCTTCTTCAGGGGCCTCCGTCATTTCAGTATCTAGCACCATGTTAACTCGAGGTTCTGCCTTTCTTAGGGAATTAAGATAGCACTCCCTTGATCCCATCTGGTCTCATCGGACAGTAGCAACTCCTCGTTCGATCGGGAACTTCATGCAGATGTGATGAATGGAAGTGACTGCCCTAGTTCTTTTAGGGCAGGCCTCCCCAGAAATCCGTGGTAGGCGGATCGGCGATCAACCACTAGGAACTCCATGAAGTGATGTGCCACCGGGGCGAGGCGCCCATTTCGACAGCCAGAGTAATCTTTCCTCTGGGGATGATGCTGTCCCCAGTGAATCCGTAAAGGGGCGAGCTCATGGGTGTTAGCTCATGATCTACTGCCATTTTGTCGAAGGTTGTGCCGAACAGGATATTGACTGAGCTGCCATTATCCACCAACATGCGCTTCAGCCCATTGCTGGCCACCACGGCTCTAACTATCAAGGCGTCCAGTGTGGGAAGTGCACTCCCACAGTATCTTCCTGGGTGAAGGTTATGGGCTCTGCAGCCCTTCCGCCTTGTGATTGGTTCACTATGTAACTGACCATGGGCGGGGTTTACGCCTCCCTGGCATAATTCTTCAGTGCATTTTTTGATTCACCTCCCATATGGGGTCCTCCAATGATGGTGTCAATTTCACGAATCGGTTGTTGTTCGCTTGAGGGGGCCGAATCTCTCCTAGGGCGTTGCCCACTCCGGGGCCTTTCCCTATCGCTATTTCTGTTGTTTGGAGAGTGTTGCCTCGTCTCGCCCCTCCTGGGGGGACTACGCCTTGGATTGCTGCTTTCGTAGTTGTGTTCCCCGTCATTACGAGGGTTGTTCGTGGGTCTGCCTGAACCCATGCAATCTCTGGTGTCATGACCATAATGGCGATGAATGGTGCAATAGAGTCGTACTTCCAGAGGCCTATGTCTATGCCTTCCACTTCTTTCCCTATTTTTAGAGGTGGAGGGTCGTCCGATATTTCTAGCAGGGTTGCCTGTGCTTGGTTCGACGTTTTCATAAGCCAAGGTGGGGACCGAATTGAGTGTGGTAGTGGCCAATGCTTGTCCCGAAGTGGGAGCCACAGTGTGTCCAGCCTGAGTCCATTGCTGGCTCACTATCTGGGAGGTGGGTCCCCTGCTCATTGCCTCTGAGGCGGTGGAAGTCCTTGGGCAGCCCTGTTTCTAGGGTCAATCATTTCCTCATTGACAATCTCAACTTTCATCATTTCTACCAACTCATCGTATGTTGAAGGGTTCTTGCTTCAGACATCCCTCCAAAACAAAGTGTTCATGTTCAGCCCCCCTTTTAGAGCCGAAAGGGCCTTTTTGTCCGTGGCCTGCTCGCAGTAGGTTATTTCGTCGGTGAAACGGGCAAGGTAATTCTTTATGGTCTCTCCTGCTGCTTGCCTCATGTCTTGCAAACGCTGAATCAGAGCCTCTCCCTATTTCCTAGAGAGGTATTGGTTCAAGAATGCCTTCTTCAGATCCGGCTAGCTACGTATGCTAAGTGGTGCCAGCCTGCTATACCACACTTCGGCAGCGCCACCAACGGTTAAGTGGAATGCCTTTCATTTCAAGGCTGGCGATGCGCCTCTGAGGCTCATTTGTGTTTTGTACTTGTTGAGATGTTTTTCCGGGTCGCCCTTTCCTTCGTCCTTGGGATTTTGGGAGAAACAAAGTTGTGAGGCATCGAAAATATGCGAAGCTCCCTGGAGAAGGGCAAATTGTCATCGTTGTCATCCAGCTTGTGCGACCTGCAAGGTCTATCAGAATCACTCCCATCTGTTTGATGCCGAGGTGGACGCTGAGCTATCTCAGCCCTGCTTCCCCAATCTACTTGACTCCGCCTCTCTCGCCTATTTCTAGGCGAGGGGCTTGAACCTCCTGGCTTTGTGCCTACCCTTGATGGCGAGTCGTCTGCTGCGGGGGCTGGTTCCTATTTCTAGGTGTCCGTCCAATTCGGTCAAAAACACTGGCAAACCTCTGAGGTCGTCCATATTCCGGAGGAAAACTCCTCCTGCAGGGGTATCGTCGGCCGGGGTAGCGGTGTAATTTGAAGTGTCCATTCCCACATCCCTCTCGACAGGAGCCTCTCCCTGGGGACTCAGGTGGGTTTCCCTATTGGACTCCGCCTCAGTTCGTCTATGGGCCGATTGTTGTGGATAATGTGGGGTTTGGAAACCGCCCTGGTTTTGTACTTGCATGAGAAGCTCCTGCATGGCTGCATTTTGGGCTGCGATGACCCTCATGTTAGTGGCCATTTGGGCCACTTCGACCGTCAAACGTGCAGCCGTTCTTCTACCTCTACGGTAGCGGTGGTGAGGCCGCTGTTGCGTAACATTGGTTCAAATGATCTCTTCTTCAGAGATATCCCTTGCTCTTGTATTCGCCTCTTCACCGCTGGAACTCATGGTCCGAGGTGGCTGAAAATAGTCATTTTTCAAGAAATAATCCATTTCTCAAGGGGAGAATATCAACCGGATATTCAAGCAACTTTTAGTGGGAGAACTCGTGGTTAAGTTAGTTCTCACAGACGGCGTCAATCTGTTGACCTCGAAAAATGGCTCGGACACGTGGCCAACAAGATAAGTCTTCAAGTCAGCTCTTCCTGCACACTTAGCACGCCGTCAGTGGCTCGTGGCCTTTCCCAGAGGGGGTGGGAGCGGCCGCAAGCACTCCGACGGTCAAGTCAGTTTTTATTTTACCGAAAAAGGGTTTGCCGACGGTGGAACACTCGCGGGAAAGTGGTTGATCAAGTGTGTATAGATAAAATTGGCACATATAAGGGAGAGGATGATACTTGATTTCGCAATATGTAGGGGAGAATATATGAGATTCCAATCCTTCTTCTGGCACAAGGAGGGGATATTTATACTAAGGATGGAAAGAGGAGAGCCGTTGGATGAGGGGACACGTGTTGCCAGATCCTCAAGGCTCGTCCCATCCTAGGTGTCAATCTGTCCCTCCATAGGTCGACTGGTATTGAATGTTTCTGACATAGGCTGCTGATTTGACCGTTTGAGGACCTGCCACACGTCCCATCAGTCAGAGATTTGATTTTGGAAAGATCTTTACAAGAGATCTTTGATGGCGAGGCGAGGTAAGGCAGGTGAGGCGTTGCAGCGTTATAGAAGCGGAGTGCGGGCCTTTGCATCCACTGTGTACTTGTGGATGAGTTCGGTTCGTTTGCTGACACCTATCAGTTCGTCCTTTAAGTAATCGCTCCGGCATGTATAATCAGTTCGTCCCATGTATAATCACCTCGGACGCCGCGTGGCATGGTCACCTATACTAACACGTGGCGGCGAGGTGGAGGGTTTGACACAGGCTCGTAACACACGTTGTGACATAGCCTTTGCAACAAGCATGGTAAGTCAATTTATGTACTCACCAAGACTCGAGCATTTTGATGTTGTTTATAGGATTCTAAGGTACCTAATAGGGATTCTAGGTATAGATTTATTATTTGGGACATGGCAATTTACAGGTTTAAGTACATACTAAAGCAAATTTGGCTAGAAGGGTCACTCATAGAAGATCAACTTCCAGCTATTGCACTTTTTTGGAGGAAACCTAGTAAGATGGCGCAGCAAGAAACAAAATGTGATGGCAAGGAGTAATGAAAAGGCAGAATTTAGGTTGTTGCTCATGGAATTTGTGAAGCACTACAGATCAAAAAGTTGCTGGAAGAATTAAAGTTTACTAATTCACCATCAATGAAACTATAATGAGACAATAAAACTACAATAGCTATTGCTTACAATCCTATTCTTCATGATAGAACAAAACATGTAGATGTAGACAAGCATTTTATTAAGAAGAAAATCGATGAAGGAGTAATAGGCTTGCCATATATCTCGACAGCTGGGCAAGTTGCATACATACTTACAAAGGGACTGTCGAAGAAACAATTTGAAAACTTCACTATCAAGTTGACCATTGAGATATCTTCAAGCCAGTTTGAGGGGGATTGTTGGAAAGTTTCCAAAACTGTTTGGTCAACATTTCTGTTTTTCTAAGAGAATCTCGACTGTAAATGTGTGAATATCTTAGGATATTTAGTTTCCTAAGAAGTTAACATCTTTTATGCTTTCCTTCTATTCTTTCGCCGTAACTTTTATTTATACAAACTTGTACATATTTTATGATTAATGAAATATTTCCACAAGAGGCTCTCTCATTCTAGAATTTCTCTCTCTCTCTCTCTCTCTCTCTCTCTTATTTTCAGCTACACATTTTTTGATAAAATATTACACGTAAATTCAAAATTTTTGCTTTTTTTTTTAATCACGCATTTTTCAACAAAATACTATTTCAAAATATATTTTGAGCAAAAATGAAGCTTGAAGAAGCGCTTATTATTATTATTTTTTTAAAAATATCTAATAAAATATGTATCTTACTATCTTTATTGTTTTTTCAAATATCACTCTACTTTACATTGTCCTCTATATTGTCAACTATCATGTAACGCCCAAAGATTCTTGAAGCGTTACATGAAAAATCTTTTTAGTTGGAGCTCTTTAATGCTAACAAAAATAAATTGTAACTAATAAAAATTTTGGGTTTTAAAACATATAAAAATGATGGTAGATATTTGTCCATTTATACTTAGACAATTATGGTGTAATAGTAATTTGATTTTGGAAAACATCTCGAGAAAATTCGACAACTATAGGTTGCGCAGTAGTAGAGAGAAATATGTTTGCCCTAGTAAATGTCGACTAAAATTTATGAAATTTTAACACAGCCTATAACACTCATATACGTACAATATATAAAAATTTGGGATCTCGACAATGATGTTTGAAGTATAAAAATATTTTTCAACTATGCTCAATAGTGTTTTCGATACAGACACGACGCAATCTACTATAATGGACTTAACTTTTTCTCTAGTTAATATTTTAAGATAATTCTAAAGATCACTATTAGAAGTCTTATAAACCTTTCAAACCCTACTGATTTCACTCTAAAATATACACCGTAGCCCAAGTTATACCATTTTAAATAAGATGACAGAATCTGAAAATTCAATTAAGCAGTAATTAAAATTCATGCATAATCAATCCAATATTTCTAAGTTATAGTTGATATGCAACGTATATAAAAACTAGACGAAGTAGACAATTAACAATTTTACAAAAAAATGTCATCTAGGTGTTCAAAAGAGATTTACATAATTAGAAATTTTACTAGAAAGTTAAATAGCATTTCAAATCGCATGCACTTGCCACTATGCCATACCACTGTCATGTCTTGAATTAACTGTAAATTTTGTAGGATGAGTACCACAAGTAATACTGAGCAAGAAACACTCAAGTAAATGATATATATATATATATATATATATATATATATATATATATATATATATATATATATATATATATATATATATATATATATATTTATTTATTATTATTATTTTTTTTTTCTAGAAATGCAAACTTTAGTTGTTTGTGTCATCGTCAATTGCAAAGTGAATTGGTGATTAGGCAGTCCGCTTACTCTAAGATTTTGATGACCTCTTTCAAGTAACAAAAATCATCTCTTCATCGCTTATTTGAGCCTCCAAATGGTGGTTCAAACACAAAAGGTTGTTGCTTTAGGGGTTGTAAAAGGTTGTTGCTTATCAAACACAAAATGAAAATTGTAATTTGCAGTAATCAAAATGGGAATAAAAACAAATGTAAGTCGCATATAATTATTTGTATAAATGGGGATTTATGAGTTAACGTGCACGTAAGTTGAGCAATTGAAATGACTTTTTTTTCTTTTAATAATTATATAATGGGTTTTAAATGATTGAAACGGCTATGACATTTAGTGGATAGTAAAAATTTAAATGAAATGCCTAGTGGAGAAAAAGAAAAGTCAGATTGAAGAATAAAAGTAAATTAAAATACGTGGGTGAATAGATGAGAGTTTCTTGAAGGATAAAAATCACGTTTAAGGGATATTTGGCATAAACAATAAGTCTATCTAAATTTTTAAAATTTTAAGTACTTAACATATACGACGATTAAAATAAACTATGTCATCACAAACATTTAAAAGAGATTTGACACCTTACAAAATTTTTTTAAGACAAGTGCGTGCAACTTTACTATCGTGGCCCAAAACTTTAACTTGAATTCTTAAGAAGCGTTGTAGCGACGAAATAATATAATCTAAATTATTTTTCGATTTATACAAGAAAAATTATTTTAAAACAAAACACAAGATTTTTTTTTTCTCGGTCGGTACATATCTAGTGTAATGAACCCCTCAAACCAATTACAATTTTCACAAAATGAAATGATATATACATTAAGCCCCTATTTGATTTCCCTCACTTTACATTAATAAAACATTCTACACATAAATTAAATTTTTTTTTTCTACCTTTCAACTAAAACATTCTTTAAAAAAAAAAAATACTATTCAAAACTATGTCCATAAAATTATAAGGCCACCAAACTGGGGCTAGTACAATCTAGTTTTGTTATATTGACTTGATAAAATCCTCAAGAAAGATCTATGATTTCTTACCCAAAAAGGAGATTTTTTTATACAATATCTCTAGTGCATCTAACGTGGCAGTTTATGATTTGCAGAAAGATGATAAGAAATTTGTGTCCAAAATTCATTACATATTTACATATCCCAATTATATATCTTCTCATCTACTCAAAATTATCACATTTCTCTCAATTTCAAAAAAAACTTATAAGCAATTTTCCAATGGCATCTATTACTGGTTTAACTCTCACAACCCCAAGAATCCTAGCCAAGGTATCAGATTCACCAAAAATCAAGCCCATCAACAACTTCTCATTCCCATGGAAGAAGAGGTGCAGCACTCAATTCATCCGCCTTGTGGCGGCGGCGGCGCCAGATGGTCTGTCGGAGAAGGTGGTGGAGAGCATTAAGACTGCTGAGGAGGCCTGCGCCGAGGACCCCGTCAGCGGCGAGTGCGCGGCCGCGTGGGACGAAGTGGAGGAGCTAAGTGCTGCAGTGAGCCATGCAAAGGACAAGAAGAAAGAATCTGATCCTTTGGAGAATTACTGCAAGGATAATCCAGAGACTGATGAATGCCGCACTTATGATAATTGATTTTTTTTTTTCACCTTATAATTATGTCTTTAATCCCATGTTAAGGTTGAATTGAAGTGCTTAATCTTGGGCAGTTACAATACTTTGAATTGTTTGTGAAATAGAACATAATTGGTAAGTTTAGAAATACCCTAAATCTACTTTTTAAGTAAATTTTATATTTCCTCAAAAAAAAAAAAAAAGTAAATTTTATATTAATACTAAATTGAATAAGTTGCTTTTCTTTTGCTTATAAATCTTCTATGTCTAATTAGTAATTACTCGTAATGAATTGAACGGACCATAAATATTAAAAGATAACTCATACAGTCAAATCACTTTTTATTCAAATACTTTGAAGGATCCACGAGTATTTTTACTATCAATCATCAATTTTTATCTATTCATAATTCAAAATATTTATAAAAATTCTTTAAATTCTTTATTATTATTGTTATCGTTTCGAGTTGTTTCGTTTCATAGTACCTTTAGATTTTGATGTTCTTTTCGAGTTATTTTGTTTCATAGTACCTTTAAATTTTGATGTTCTAGACTAGGTTTATGCATGATTTGGGTTGGATTGATTTTGAGCCCAACTCAAAATTGAAATCGATGGTTCACTTTTGGTAAATTTCAATTCAAATCGATTCAATTCAACTATTGAAATCGAATCCAACCAAACCAAATTTATTCGATTTAGTTAGTCAGTTTGAACATTGGTTTGAATTAAATACATACTTATTTTGGATTGAAAATTATTTGTAAAAAAGTTATATTTGTATCTTTATTATTTTTTAAAGTTTAAAAATCTTAATTTTAAAATGAAAAAAATAGAAATACGTATTAACTAGTTGGATAAATTAATTGACGGATTGGTTGCGATTACCCCTTTTTTTAATAGTTAAAATTAATCGAATCAAATAAACAAGTTGCACAAGTTGACCCACTTGCGTCAAAAACAACCTGTTGCAATCCATGAATTCATCCCAAGTTTCAATTTTGCAAGCTTTCTTTGCAATTTCGGCATGCTTACGATGCCACCACAATGTCGCTGTGAGAGGTACATTGAAGCAGTCCATACCTTCATTGCCTCCTCGACAATATTTATGTAATTGAAGTACACTTCCATTTGCCAGTCAACTTTCAACCTCTACGATAATTTAACCAATGAGGCAAGTTATATTTTAATTTTGAGTAGAGAAGGTAGATAGAATATAATGCCTAAAGGAACAAAATCATAAATATATGGAAAACATCAATCTTTTTAATGGTTAAAATTAATTGAATCAAATCAATTTTTTGATTCAAATCGACCCGTATCTATTTTTTTGGTCGATTTTATTGATTTTTCAAAAAAAAATAAATTTGCCCACATCTATTCTAGACTAATGCATGACAGTTGTTACAGTAGTGGCCCTTAAAGCTTAAGAGGGTTCATTTTGAATGACGTTTTACTAAGGATTCGTTTGATTGACAAATGTGAAAAGACTTTCCAATTTCATGTAAGTTGGAAAATAAAAAAAGCTTAATGTGATTGTACTTTGGAATTCAAACTCCATTTTTACTTTCGTATCAAACAATAAAAATAGAATTTGAATTCCTCGAATTTGACATTTTTCATGGAATTTAAATCAATCAAATGGATGCTAATAGATTAATGAAGATGCCTTTGACTTGTCAATTTAAAAAAAAAATTATTTTTCAAAATAAGAAATTGGAGAATACCATGTTTTGAAAATTATTTTACGACATTTTATTTCATAAATTTGATTATTTCAAAATTCATTTTTTTTAGAATTTTTATATATATTTTATTTTTTTAAAAACATTTTTATCTAAATACTTATTTCCCTTGTTTGAATGTTTGATGTTTCCACTGAAAATACTGAAAACATAAAATATATGTTTTGAGTTTTATATTATAAGTTTGACATTGTTTTCTAAATTGTATTTTCAAAAGTATCAAAACAAACAAGTTTTGAGGAGAAATTGCAAATTTGAGTTTAATTTATGCTTATAAAATTTTTTGATTTTTGACCTTTCATCATAAAATACGCAGATAATTCTGAAACAAATCACCTCTCTAGTAAATAGTCACGTACCCATCACATATCTAACTACCAAATTTATGAAATTGGTTAATTTTGCAACTTGCTAGGCACCCAAATTGAGGAGAATTAAGCTCTTATGCCAGGCCTGTTACAGGCCTGGCATAGTTGAGCACTCACATGAGGTGGGTCCTCATTAACCCCCCCCCCCCCCCCAACAAATGTTAAAACACCCATCCCCATCTCACAATTTGCTCTGCCAATCTCACAATTTGCTCTGTCAGGCCTTTTACAGGCTTGGCAGAGCAGCATGATTCAATTGAGGAGCTAAGTGTGTAGCTATAATAAATGTTGATAATCTATTTGTTCTTTTTCAAATTTCGAAAACTAACTTGCTACTCGATAAATTTTTGGACCAACAATGAATTTTTTATTTTCCAAAAGTTCCTTATAAGTGAAGTGAGCTATTTAACTATAATAAAAATGACATTTGACAGCATTTTTATTATTTTATAAGCACATTTAATATATTTATTGCGGGGTTACTAAATTCTGATGACTATGGCGTAACTGTAGAGGATGTTGTAATTATATTTTTCGATGAACTAACTAATTGAATAAAATAATATGATTGGAATAAAAATATAAATGAGGTTATCTAACCTTTTTTTTTTAATAAAATCGAACTATTCAATAAAATATAATAATAGATAGAGCAACAACTCGACTTTTTAGCCATATTTCATTTTTTTTTTGTTTTATTTTGTAAAATTAAGCTCACTTAGATGAAAAAAGAAAATATTTTTTTTGAAAAAACAATCGGCTCCAATAGTACAGACTTCGAACCAAAATTTTCATTTTTTCAACAACTTGTCGGACAAATAAGAAGCAGTCGTATGTTTTGATGTTTGAATTATCGAAAATGCCTTCATGAGAAGAACGAATGAAATGCTAAAACTGACATATCTGTCATTTTGTCGTCTACTTTAATTGCTAAGTAATCAATCGAATGAGGCATTCAATATATGATACTGGTAATGAGAACCATGTACTCTTAGCATTGCACTGTATAACGATTGAAAAATGATAGAAAATCAAGAACAAGGGGCTAAAATTAAATTTGGAAAAAGGTTTATTGATATATAATCATTTTAAGCAATAAAATAAAATAAATAATAATAAAGAAACAAACATTTTAAACAACAATGTTCTTTCTTTCTTAACCTATACTTCGTTTGGAAAGAAATTTATATATAAATTATTGACAGATTTTTTACAGAAATTTGAAATTTGTGAATCTTGTACCTCAATCTGTGTTTTTCCTCCACACTTGATTCAATCTCTTCCCTCCAATTCAAATTCATGTGTGATTTCTGTGAGTATTTCCAGTACTCATAGCAGGACTCATTTATATTTCGTCTCAATTCTCAAACATTACTTTAACTATACATATTACTGCTCATTATTACTTATTCGTGAAATTTATCATAATTCTTTTTTATAAATTATTTATAAATTCTGTCAAATAGATATTCAAACATTAATGAAAAGCGGAAAGAGAAAGGAACATATTTTTTTGCATTTATTATTTTTATTTTTAACATTTTAAGCTTTGCCAAACGTGCGTATTTGCCTCGTCAGCGTAATTTGCTCTACCAACAAACTGAAATTAGTGTACCGTTACACCCGAGCTGGATCTGGCGCCACCACATAACGCTGTCGACGTACAACTCTACCACCAAAAGTAAGCTCTCTGTAGCTTGACTTCTCCGCAGGTAACCGGTGATTTTCTTCTTAAAACGCCATATCAATAAACAGAGACATTTATACGTAAACACAGCTCGAAAAGGCGAAAATGGGAATAGAAGACGGAAAGCAGTTGGACGAGAAGGCGAAGAGGATGAGAGATCTGTTATCGAGCTTCTACTCGCCGGATCTTTCATCAGCATCGTCGCCTTCAAATGCTTCTTCCTCCAGATTCGCCACCCTCGACACCATCAACGCCACCTCCTTTGACGCTGATCACTACATGAATCTCCTCGTACGCGACTTTACAACTTAAACTTGAATTAAAATTCAAATTTCTTCATATATTGAATGTTTTTGAGAGTTTAGTTGCAGAAACTTCCGTAATACTGGCCATTGATTGGAATTTTGATGTTATAGATAGTTTTTTTTGTTTACAAGTAAACATGGCGACATGCAACGTCCTGTCATTGCATTCATTTTATAACGTACGGAGTATATTCTAGGGATATTTGGATTGTAACAGATAAAAATATTGGTTTAAATAGTATAGAGTTCCGATCAATTATGAATGTTACTAGCAAATTTCAGCTATAGAATACTTCGAAAGGGTTTAATGGCATGACGAAACTATTCATTTGGGAACAAGGAATTGGAATTGAGAGACATTATAGAATTTCTCCAATGGATGAAATTCCATGGCACGATCACGCCTTTGATACCGTCTCGAGATACATTTATGCATTGATAGTTCATTTGTGAGAGATTAGAAGGATAATGGACAGCTTTAGAATGCTTCAGAATCAGTTGATCACTATGAGAAACTATCCTATTTATGGCTGGAAACCTAAAAGAAATGCTAAATTAAGAGTGTAAATGAAACTTAATTGACTATAATGGTACGATGAGGATTGCAAAAATATTTTTCATTTGGCAGCACTATAACATCTATCATTTCAATTCAACTCAGATCTTTAGTAATTTGGTTCTGTTACTAAATATTATGATTTTCAAGCTGATTAACGGCCCAACGTACTTTTCATATTTATACTGGGTGCAATATTCAAACCAAGTCCCTGTTTGGTTTGGATTAAAATCTGATTTTAGTCCAAATCAAAGTCAAACAATCGATATTAATCATATCTTTCATGGGTCACACAACTTTTCAACCACACATTTCAAAAACTTCTATCACAATTTACTAAAAATCTAATTTTAATCCCCACCAAACACCTTCTAAGACCATTGAGAAAGCAAAGCTGAAGAGCTTTTTGGTGCTCGAGTATGACATAATTTTCAATCGAATGAGTGCATGATAATTACTTCTTTTTGACCTATGACTAGTTCCATTTTATGGAAGGATATTAAGCTTCATATGTCAGTAATGTCTTGGAGGTGAGAGTGAATATACAATTCTCATCTTTGATAAGCCTTTTTAGCTGATGGTGCAGCACTTTGCAGTGTATGTTATATTTATTTAGTGTGTAGGACTGTTTTTTAATAATTATCTGAATGAAAATTTTAGGTACAAAAGTCAAATTTGGAAGAACTTCTTATGAAGCACGTCGAAATGGCTTCTGAGATAAAAAATCTGGATACCGACCTGCAAACGTTAGTATATGAGAATTACAACAAGTTCATTAGTGCTACAGATGCAATCAAAAGGTAATTCTTGTGTCGAAACAAACTTCACCCATGTTCGTAGTGAATGTAATTATTCTTCTTACTGAATAAACATATATGCCGAAAATTTATTAATAAAGGGTCATAATTGTTGATCCATTTAATTGTTTTGTTTTGTCAATCTCATTTGTTTTCGCTGTTTTTCTAGGATGAAAAGTAATATAAATAGTATGGAAGCAAACATGGAACAGCTTAACGAAAAGGTGTTTGGCAAGGGTCTTTTTGGTTACTATCAATTGTAGTTTCAAAATAAATTGAGAAATCAAGAACATGAGATGAAAACTTGTTCAAAACAAAATTCATTGTAATTGTTTCAGATTATATCCGTGCAATCTAGGAGTGATGGGGTCAATACTTCTCTTTTTGCAAAAAGAGAGCATGTAGAGAAGCTGCATTGCACACGCAATCTGCTGCGGAAAGTTCAGGTAATGTAGTGAGTACCAATCTGTCTGTATGTTGAATTTCCTGATACAGACAGTTCATTGTTAATCTTGGCAAAATAAAGAAAGGGTGACTTGTATAAAAGAAGGAACACGGCTGAGTGACTCATTCTGGTCTCCCCTTTGCTTCGAGCAGTATGATTAAATTAGGAAAGAAACATCTTCCTGTTATGAGCTGCTCTGAATTACACAATTTGAATGATTTCCAATTGAAGAATAAGATTTCAACATTGTCATTTTGGATGAACTTGTGATTGTTCCCACCATTGAAGATAGATTTTTTCATGTTTTATACATCCTGTAAATTCTGCATGTATGAGTTAACACAGATTTTATCTTGTGTGAAAAGAACAGTTTATTTATGATCTGCCAACAAGACTTGAGAAGTGTATCAAATCGGAAGCCTATTCTGATGCAGTCAAGTTCTACACTGGAGCCATGCCAATTTTCAAGGTCGATATCTTCTTAATGCATGGGAAAGTTTGAATTTACCCGTTTTCTGAGCCCACCATTGGTAGTAATGAAGAACTCTCTACTTTGTCAGTAACAGTTTCTTCTTTCTGACCCATTCTTTGTCGCTATTACCAGAAATATGGGAACTCTTCCTTCCAGGATTGTAAGCGAGCATCAGAAGAAGCAGTGAAGAGAATTATAAAAAAATTGCAGGCATGTCCTATTCTGTTTTAGTGCTTGGCAGTGACTGAAGCGAGCATCATTAAAAATGGAATCCTTATCGAAAGAGTTATGTAGATGAACTATATCCAGATATCAGAGTCTAAATAATTATCAACTGAGATTGTGATAAGAGTAGTGATGTATTGCGATTCAAATGAAAAGTACTACACCAATGTGACTGAATGTCAGTTAAAAAATCTTGTCAAAAAAAAAAAAAAAAAAAAAAATAGAAGAAGAAAAAAAAGAAGGAAACAAAGTTCCAATGACTAAAATACAAACTTTAATTTAATTAAGGGTCTCCAAGCATAAAAAAGATACGTGTCATGGATCATAATATGGAAGACAGCAAGACTTGTGGATATTTATTTTGTCAATTTTGCGAGCTTCAGTTTCTACAAACACAAATGATGGAGTTGTTTACCATGTGAGTCAAAGTGTGGCATGGATTAGAGTACTCATGAACCAAAACCTCATGTCAGCTTAGAGGAAGATAGGAACCTTCTGGTTGTTAGTGTTCTGTCTCTGAACCTTGGAATCCTGTTGATATAGATGACAATAGAGTTTTTACCATCCTCTGTCAGCATATAAATGATATAAAATGGCTGCATAATTTTATAGTCTTGTTTCAAATGAACAGATGAACAACTCTATGTACTTTTTCACAAGAAGTGCTACTAAACCTTCTCAGAGATTGGTATCTTTTACGATGAAAAGCTAATAATTAGTGAGAATGATTTTCTATATTTTCTACTATTGTTTTCAGGGGAAGGTATTTTCGGATTCCCAGTCCATACAAGCAAGAGCTGAGGCTGTGATGCTTCTTAATCAGTTAAATATCCCGGTTTGTATTTCACTTACTTTTTTTTTCTGATGATCTATAAATAGATGCAAATATGTATCTAGTCAAGGATGAATACACCTTGCAGACTTTAAGTGTGGAGAGTTAGTGGTCATCCCAGGGTAATCCCTGAATTTTGTTTGTCAAAGTCATCCATTCACAGTTGTGGAAAACAATATTTTATGTCTCTGTTGTTGGTTTTCCTATAATATTGTTCACTTTTGATAGTTTTCCCTTCTCTGACAGGTTGAGACTCTGAAGCTTAAATTGTTTGAAAAGTTGGAACAGTTCCTTTTGGATTTGCATTTTGAATCTAAGGACCTAAAAGCTGCTTCAGCAGATGATGAACTTCCTAACCAAGGAAAAGTCGATGTTTCAGCTTTTGCTGCTGCTCATGAAGTAATGAATGAACCTAAATTTTTCCAATTTTTTTAAGTAAAAAAGCAACAAATGGATAGATATTGATTGTTGGAATAAAAACTTGTGTGCATTAATATTTGCCTTTCACAGATCACTTGTGGATGGTGTGTACATGTGAATAAGTCACAGCGATGTGTAATTGTTTCACTCAGTATTTTATTCATGATGTAATTATTTCTCTCAGTATTTTATTGAGGCATAGATCCCATATTTTCTAGCCCGGCTATTTTACTTTTGTTGCATACAATAAAATATGTTCTTTAATTTTGTGTTTATAGTATATCACATTTAAAATTACATTTTTGAAATGTTACTCACATTCAGGCTTCTATTCGTGAATTTGCGGAAGCTCTTCGTGCTTATAGAGTTATCTTTTCGCATTCAGAACCACAGCTATTTAAACTTGCACAAGACCTTGTTATGAAGTATGGCTGCTCTTTCATTCCCAATTTTTATTTGATAATCCTGCTCTTGTGATTGCATTAGGGTGTAGTTCTTATATTTTTGCTTATGATTTATATGGTTTTGCCCAAATCGTAGGGAATTTGAAGCCGCTTATCAACATATTAAGAAGCAGCTCCGCTCTGCAGATATTCTGGCAATCCTTCGTAAGTTAACTTGGTTGCAGTATCTCATCATTTGTTGTAAACTAGGTGTCAAAAATGCTACTTCCAGTATCTGAAGGTGTGCAACTTCTTTTGGTACCATTTTACTTCCATAACTGTATTGAACCATGTTAGTAACTGACAAAAGAAAGAAGGGTAATGATCTCGTTTCTGTATGAATGATAAGGTCAAACACTTCCTTCTTTTTATCATAATCTCCTTTTCCTTTTATTTGGTTATTTTGTACATGAACTAGCTCTCGAGAAGCATCTGACAAGCCGTTTGATAGCATTTGTGACAGTTTTCAATCCCTACTATTTTTACTTTATTATCTTTAGAACCGTTCTTTTAACATAAACACATTTCTTCTGAGGAATTTCGTCTTTAAAACTTCTAACTTGGATGTAATTTTAATATTCATTTGTTTACAGGAGTCATTTGGACTGATGTGCTCCTACTTGATGAAGTGTTACCTGGGGCTGCCCTTCCTGATTTTACTCTACAGGTCATTGTCGATTCTGCAACTAAAACAGATGGCAATACCTCTGCGTGTCTATCTGGATTGCTTTGTGACTCGTATTTATTGAGGATAATATGCTGATAAATTTATGGTTTTCACTTTTCAGGCTGCTCTTATTGCTGTCAAAGATTATATCACCAGTGCAGTAAGTTATCTTTTACTTGATATTTCAGGTTAGTAATCATTTCAATATAAAGTAAGTCAAGAAGCTCAATTATTTGGATTATAGGTCTGCTTTTTTGTAAGATGAATCCAGCATCTACATAAAGTTAGTTTAACAAATTCAGAGTCTATACTTATGCATGATTTTATTTGTTTAATTTTTCTTCTCTGGTAGATGCTTTCTCAAAAATCCAAGTTATGCAAAAGGAGGGAACAGAGGAAGTATACCCTTTGAAGGCAGCCTTCGAGGCCAGCAAAAAGGCAGTTATCCAAGGCAGTATGGATGTCTTATTGGTAATGACAGAAGATAAGAGTCCCAGACGAATTACTTTTATTATGTGACGTGGCATTTCACATTCCCGCTATGCTTTTTTTTTTTTAAAACCTTACAAAGCTCTCACTTTTGGCTATCTTAAAAGTAAAATTCTGGGGATTCTTCACTTTCCAGTGTGTGTATTGTGTGTTCTGTTTCAAAGGAAACTATAGGATGAAAAATAAGGCTGTTCTTCCCTTTCAAGTGTAAAATGTTAAGATTCTGAAGAATCCAACATGGTGAAATATGCAACATAGATTTGCAAACAGAAAAGGTGGGGATAATTTAATACATTATGTTGGTATTTTACAAGATTGACTCTGTGAAATATAGAACTCCTGGATGTTACTCTGTCGTCACCTTTGCTTTATGGAAACAAATGTCCCTACTTTTCTCATACTCTAAAATTCTAACAACTATTAAATATATGGGGCCCTTTGCAGTTCACAATAATGGTCAACAGATCATAAAACACACTCTTCAAGAGCTTACTATCCATATCATTCAAACTACTACAAATAATTTTTGAACATATTTTTTTTAGTATTCTGACTGGTTTCTTTTCCTAGATACTCCTCTAATGTTAACATCTGTGCCACTCAAGGGTGTCATTTACTAACTCATAGAGAAAGTATAAGCTAATGCTTGGCTTATTCTCCTGCATTACTCTAAAAGAACCATCTCACTTATAAACTATCATGACTCATATTAGATGTCCATTTCGGTCGTTGCTCAATGTCACGTATGCAGATCAATCTTTTTATTTCATTTAACTTTGGTATTGAATTAGCCTGTTGGGTTGATCTATCTTCTACTCCAGGTGATGGCACATGATTTTAGTTGCTGAGTTTCTGCTGCTTCATCACTTACTGTTAATTTATTTGTGAATCCAGGACTTCCATCACCTTCTCATTGAAAACTTTGAATTATTACTGGCGTTGAAAGGTTTTGCAATGGACTGGGTCCAAGAAGCGTTTCAAGATTTCTTCAGGAAAGTTCAAGACTATTTCCTCTTGCTTTGTGGAAAGAGTAACTCTGCCAGTCAAGATCGAAATCCAATAGAGGGAATACCAGGTGACAAAGTTCCTGCTGGGCTTGTTCTTGTAGTAGCTCAGTTATGCCATTTTATTGCAAAAAGTGCCATCCCAAGAATTTCTGAGGCAAGGAATCAACTCTGAGTTGTTTCTTAGTCATTAAATTAAATTAACACTATATTCCTCAATACCTTAGGTCCTCCTGTGAACTTTCTATTAAAAATTTCAGGAAATAGCATCTTCTTTCTCTGGTAGTGGTGTTCGGGGCTTTGAATACGGTCCAGCTTTTGTTCCTGCAGAAATTTGTTGCACCTTTCGGGCAGATGGTGAAATGTACTTGCACCTTGTAAGCATTTAACAATTAAATCTTTTTCCATCGTCAAAAAATTTTGTGTTATTCATTATCTTAGACATGCTGATTCAGTTCAATATTTGAATGAGTTAAGAAGCATTGTTTTTGAGTATGTTGTGTCAATATGCCTGTTTAACGAGGAGGTTGATTCCATCCCATTGCTTGCAAAAAGCATTAATACTTCGTGTCAGTTTCGTCTATTAACCAATCTCTTTGCTTCAACACTTTCTTTTTCACGATTAATTGATGAAGCCTCTTCAGAGCTGAATTCGAAAATGGGTTTACTGACTTTGTTGTGCTAATTTTAGTAGACAAGCCTTAAGGGAATGTCAAACCTTTCCTACTTCCATATCTGTAGCTTAGGCTAAAATCTCTTGTTAAGTAAAAACAACGGTAGTATACCAAGGAGAACATAACAAATTGACTGTTAAAAGAAGTATTTTTAGTGCAAAGCACGTCGTTTTCCAATATTTAGTGTGTGGTGCATGACAAGAAAAGGAGATTATACCTCAATACTTATTTTGATCTTTCTATCCTTGCAGTATATGAAGATGAGAGCTCAAAGAATAGCAGTCATCTTGAAGAAGAGGTTTACAGCGCCGAATTGGGTCAAGGTTAGTACTCATCTTGAAATCGTGGCTTCCACCCACCCCCCCCCCCCCCCTCTCCCCGGCTAAATACTTCAATCTCATATTTATTTCACCTATGTCCCATAGCACAAAGAACCCAGTGCATATGTTTGTCGATCTACTTCTTCAGGAGGTATTTCCATTGTCATTATTTCATGCTCATTTTTTCTCTCTTTATTTATGGTAAGGATTCTGTCAATTTTCCTTCTACATTATTTCTGTAGGTTGATTCCAGCTCTGTGTGCCAATAAATATTACAACCTAAACTAGTTCAAAAACTAAAGTTTCTTTATTGGTCTCATATATAGTTTGAAGCAATAGGAACTGAAGCAAAACAAATTTTGCCCCACGGCCTTCATTATAAACATCAACGCACTGACAGCAATGGGAGCACTACATCGTCACGCAGCAGTACATTGAGAGACGGTAGGTTGAGCAGGTCAAATACTCTGAAGGCCAGGAGCCAGCTTCTGGAGATGCATCTAGCAAAATTATTTAAGCAAAAAATGGAGATTTTCACTAAAACAGGAAACACGCAGGTTTGGACACTTCTGTAGATAAATAAGGTGTATTTGTACGGTGATAAAACTGAAACAGGATTGCCATTACTTTTGCAGGAATCTGTCATAACAACCATAGCAAAACTTTCTTTAAAGAGTTTGCAAGAGTTAGTCAGACTTCAGACATTCAATCGAAGTGGATTCCAACAAATTCAGTTGGATATTCAGTTTTTGAAGTCTACTTTAAGGGATATTGCCGAGGATGAAGCTGCAATTGATTTCTTGCTTGATGAGGTAAGAAGCCAATTTTTTGTTCAAGTCATCATGTGGCCCTTGCATGTCCAACTCTACTAAGCTAGGTTGTGCTTTCCAACTTGGATTGGTGCCAAAAAAATTGAAGCAATATATATTTCCATGAGGGTCACATCAAATTAAACAAAATTTAGACTATTTCGTCTAAGTAGTAGGTTCGCCCCAAGTTCAATACTTTTCTATTTGTTATCCCTTGAGCTTCTGGTAGCACAGTTGAGATTGGGATGGGTTCATTGCCCGTGCAATTATAGTGAAAGGTCGTGGACCGACTTGTTCCTCTTTGAGAGTTGAGACAATATGTTGGTGACCAATGGAGCAATTTCGCTTTTAAAAACAATACATAAATATTAATGGAGGAATAGTTTAAGTTCAATGACAAATATTCAATGATCATCTTTTTCATTGATTTAAATGAATACTTTCAAAAAGTTTCTTCTTTGACTTGATAAGTGTCATGTATTTGGTTGAGCAGGTGATTGATGCTACTACAGAACGTTGTCTCGATCCAGTTCCTCTTAAACCACCCATTTTAGACAGACTTGTAAAGGCAAAGTTGACAAAGACTTCACAATAGAGCTCGGTTTCTGAAGAGAATTCGTCCAATTTCAAAGTTGCTATTAATTTTGCTTGCTAATAGTCATTTGTTAAGTGTTAATTGGGTTACCTATTGGCTCTCTCTTGCTTGGGGTAACCAGTTCAAGCATTCATACAATTTCGCCTTGAGGTTCGTGAGATGTTCGTCTGCAATGTCTTAGATTTTCTCGGTAGGTGAAAGTTTTGTCTCCATGGACAGGGGCGGAGCCAGACTTTGAACGTAGGGGGGGCCTAGAGGTAAAGGTGAAGGGGTGGGGGCTGCCCCCGGAAATTTTTTTTGGATACGTTATTAACAAAAAAACCAAGAAATTTATAAAAGAAAATATTAATCTTTAATTTAGCAAAATCATACTTTGATAACGTTATATAACTACATGATCATCAATCATGTTGGCAAAACTCGGGCAAAAAGTTATTGCATTGGTCACTCGAGTTAGCCTCTAGCGAAAGTCGAGCGAGGGTTGAGCAATTGTAAGTATTTTTATCATAACTTTCTCTACGGATGTCCGATTGTGATGATTCAAATTTCGTTGGAAAGCTAACTCGAAGGGCTACAATTCTTCTAGAAATAGCCATATCCAAATTCTAATGTTTGCTCATGGATTAATTATGGAAAAGGGACTACTGAAGTAAGCAAGCTGATTCATATTTGGGTGTAGAGAATATTTAATAGTGAAGTATAACATATGGCCCGTTAATAACAATTTTTTGGTATGAAATATGGCACAATGAATAAGATTTTTTATTCTTTTATACTGTTCATTATAGTATCGACAAGTCATACATATGTGTTGCTTGTTCTTCTGCGGATAATATACACGGAAAATGAGCAGCTTTTAGTTAAACAAATTATTCTTTTTCTTGTTGGATTTAACTAATTTTGACTGTCGTGGAAACAATTTGCTCACCATACTTGAATTGATATCTAATAAGTTACAATTATGTTATCTTGACAAAGATGTATAGTTTAGTTTTATAATAATATAGGCTCGATTTATAACATAATATAAAACATTTTGCTAACTTAAGTAATAATTGGAAAACAAGGAAATACATGGGATACGTGCAATAGAGGTCCCAAACTTTTCGAAAGTGTGTAAATTACATCCAAACCTTTAATCGTAAGAGTTGAGGTCCTAAACGTTTCAAAATTGTGTGGCGGAAGGATCTGTGGTCGGACCAAACCTTTAATAATTGTGCGCCGGAAGGACTTTTTTCCAAAAATATTCATCTTCCCCGATCCATCCAACTGATGATGAAGTGAACCAAAACTGATGACATGATAACTACAGTAACATTTATTTGGACGAAGATAGTTTGGAAAGATTTACTTGTAGAAGCGAGTTGTCAGTTGTGCACTGAGATCTCCAAGTCCTTTACCTTCCGTGCAAGCATATGTCAAAATGAGACAGAAATTTCGGTAAAATTCATTAAAAGCTGCAAGAAAATGATAAATAACTTGCAATTTAAACATGTTCTCAGCTCGCCTTATGAAATTTCAGAAATGCAGAAAAGAGAAGAGTGAAGCTGTGACTTGCAAAGTCTAATATGAAATTTCATTGAAAAGTGTCCGAACGCAGGTTGCAATATATAGGGACAATCATGCTACTTATACAATTAGTTTGACAATGTGTGAGTTGTCAGAGAATCTGACTATTGATTTGAAAAATTGACAATGTATGAGGTGTAGGAATCCTGATAATTGATTTGAATCCTAGTCAAAACCTTGTCGACTCACACATTGTGAAATTAGTTGTACAAATTCATTGCACAACTAGCTTAATACATATAGGGATCATGCATGTTAACCATGGTTAAAAAGTTACCGAGGTTACAAACCTTTTTTTTTTTTTTTTTTTGCCGTGGTTAGTTGAGCATGAAAAAGAAAATCAAATATTTCTTGTACTGTCTACCCTTGTCGAATTGTGCATTTTCAGTGCCTGAAAATTGAGCGTAGTGGGTCCCACCTAATTTTGCATTTTTCAGTTTTTTTCCTCGAGGAATTTTGAACGAAGTAGAGCCTTTATTGCGAAAATTAATTTGAATTGTAACGATTATATTCAGTTAATTAGTTACTATTAATGATCATGCACATAGTTATTGTCAACATTCAACGAGTCGAAGGAATCGCTATGGTGAAGACTTCATTTTTTTCTCTTCATGAAACAGGTTGACGATGTTCATCTGGAGAATGAATGACCTTTCATTTATGTGCGGATGGAAGAAAGATTGTGTACACCAAATTAAAAATATATTAAATAAGAAATATTAGGTGCAATTCGTGAGTAATCTATGTATACAAGTACACGAGCACTAATGGTTTAGTTGCATAGATTAGATGAGAAAAATCTCAACCAAGTCAATAATTTTCTCAGTTTGTTCGATTGTTATCTGAAAGGACGAAATAGAATAATAGACCTTTTTCAAGCGAGCAAATTCAATAGATTTGACATAACCAATCTCCATAGATGAGTTTCTCAAAGCATGAGCAGGGACGGATTTTTTTTTGGGGGGGGGGCTGCCCCACCTCCCCCCCCACACAAAATTTTTTTTTTTTTTACTTAGGAACAAAAAAAAAATTTACGTAAAAAAAAAATTCATGCGTAATTTTTTTTTTACGTATTAGCCCTCCTGTAGTTCGGTCCTGGATCTGTCCCTGAGCGTGAGAAAAGTTTTTATATGAACCCATCAGTTTGGTGACTTATTTAACGGTCTGAATTCCGGTCGAACCAAGCAGTCAGGTCCAACTTCGGGAATAGATAATACTGAGTAGCAGCTTAAATGTCAGCTGTTTTGATGCATGAAAGTATTTACACAGAATTCTTCCATTTATTGAGAAATGAACTAACAAATCAGCCCTCAAAAGTTTCATACTCACATTGCATGATACTAGTTCACAACAACAAATCTTATATACTTATAATTACAAAATAATAGAGATAAACGTATTTAGGTAACAGAAATACAACTGAGCGATTTCATGGTTATCTTCAGTTTGAAGACCAAAATGGCATCTGCTCAAGCAATTGAATCAGGCATATAGTCCATCAGCACTGAGAGGGTCGATTCGTCCCAATTTCGGATGCTAGTCTTTTACTGGTGGCTTCTATATTGAATTCTCAATACAGCCTAGGAAAAATCAGCTACGAACTTCTTGTAATCACGTTGAGGTTCCTTCATTCCTTTTTCTACCATTCCTTTTAACTATTTAACGTGTCACATTGGAGCAACAGCCTCTCCTCCAAAACTGCCAAACCCGTAATTTCCTGTGATTTAGTATGGCTTCATCTTCTCGTTGCAAATGTAAAATGGTCAACTAAATGCCCGCTGATTGTTCAACTTGTTTTATATCCTGACCGCATTCGCAATTTCGCCACCATCTTGATCAGAGCATTGCACGTCTGAGCATCAGGCTGGGGTGATAGGGTCCTTTCTCCTTCGTATTCTTCAACAACTTATACACCCTCTCGATCTTCTTTGATTCACAAATCCCATCATCAAACAAGTCTATTATGCATCCAACTTATACACCCTTTCGATCTTCTTTTGATTCACAAATCCCATCATCAAACAAGTCTATAACGCAGCATCCGACACTCATCCATAACTAAGCATTTCATTTTAAGTACTCAACGGCTTCCTTCATCTTACCTTGTTTGCAGAAGTCCCTAATCAAGATTGGGAAAGAAACCTGTAGCCTTCATCAAGTTGAACAGCTGGATTGTATCAGAGATTTTCTTGAAACCTTAACGACCCATTGAACAGCGTGTTTTGAACAACAACATCAGGTCTAAAACCCTTATCAATCAACCTATTTCACCTCCCGCATGACTCCAATAAAATCTTCACCCTGCGCCAAAGACTGAGCGGAACATTATAAATCCTAGAATTCAGCATGAACCTACATCCCAATTTCTCAAAGAAAGCCTGTGCTTCTTTTCCCAATCCCCAGGATTTCCCAGCAAAGAGTATGATCCACGTCTTCCACAACTTTAGTATATTAAACTTCTCCATCGATGAAAATCCCAACGGTCATTTTTGTTAGCCCAAGAATAACTAACCAAGAGGGGGGTGAATTGGTTATTGAAACTTTTTCGTTAATTACTCAAGATTCTAATATAGAGAATGCGCAAATATTATAAACACAAGTAAATGCGTAAATAGAACAATATAAATTAGTGCGAAGTAAATGCGTTAAGTAAAAAAGATAGAGAATGCAAACGATATGTTATGGAGGTTCGATCCAATCCAATGATCTACGTCCCCCGTTACCAAGCTCTCCGTCACGAGTAAGGCCAAATGCACTATAATGGTAATTACAACAAGGAGTACCAATCCTTAAGTGACTTACAACAAGGAGCACTTATCCTTAGGTGACTTACAACAAGGAGCACCAACCCTTAAGTGACTTACAACAAGGAGCACTTATCCTTAGGTGACTTACAACAAGGAGCACCTATCCTTACAATCGAGTTTTCACAAGGCTCTCGAAACCGTCAAGAAATAAGTGATAAATTACAATGAAGAAACTCTCTTAACAAATGATATAATCAAATTAAGTATTAGAGAGTTAGGTAAACACTTCAATAGATAGCAAATAATAAAGCTCAAGTGTTGATATTGTAAACTTTGATGAATGATGGATAATGAAATAGTTTGTATCTTTGTATCAAAGTTTCCAACCAATGATCTCTCTTAACAAATAATATAAGTTAAGTATGAAGAGAGATTTTACACTTTAATAAAAGTGTTGGCAAAGAAAACTTCTACAAAAAAATGAAGAATAGATGAGATTGTAAGAAGTTCTTTGCAAAATAGAATTCTTGATAAAATGGATAAGAATAGGTTGGAACAATCAAGAAATTCTTTGTAACAAATGAAATAGAATTTATACTCAACTAAACTCAATGATTTCTAAAAAAAAAAGCTCTCAAAAATCTCTTCTAAGTTGGTGAAAATGAATGGAGAAGAGATGGATATTTATAGAGCAAAGTAGGAAGGCCGCAGTAACTTTCGGTCGACCGAACAGTAACTTTCGGTCGACCGAAAGTGTCAAATTTGAAAATCAGACCATTACTTTCGGTCGACCGAAAGGTTTCGGTCGACCGAAATGTTTCGGTCGACCGAAATGTCCAGACAGGACAGCTTTCGGTATTTTGATCATATCTTTCTCTCCCGATATCCGATTAAGGTGATTCAAAATGGGTTGGAAAGCTAACTCAAAAGGCTACAACTTTTATTCAGAAGTCATCTTCAAATTAGATCATCTTCTGTGTCAAATATCTGTCCCAATATGAGAGTGAAAACCAGAGTATAACTTTTTGATTAAAAGTTGAAGTATGATCTTTTTAGAGACATTTGAAAATGATTTTTCATTTGATAATGAATTTATGAGAAATATTTGAGCTTATGTACTTGCTAAATATTGACGAGTTATACCTTTACATATATAAACGAGGTTCGATAAATAACTCTATCTTCAATGTTCTTGATCTTTTCGAGCCTCTCTTTGACTTGTATCTTGATTTGCAATTCTCAAATGAATTGTCTTGAATACTCGTTTAACCTTCACTTGTACTTCATTTGAGTGTGAATAATAATCTTTATAACTTTGAAGGCTTAAACACTCAATTCAATTTGTTAGTAAACAAGATGGACTTGTTTGTTATAATCAAAACATTAAGGTCATAATCAACCATAGGTCAACAATTTTCCTCTCCTTCACAGAAACAAATGCTTCGATCACCATAATAAATGTTTCCATCATGAGCAGATCCTTCCTGTCGATTCTTCAAGAACAGACACCATGCTCTCAAACTGTCTCCTCTTCTCAACATCAATAATCATTGCATTTGAAGCCCTTGAATAATGCTCAAACCGCCAGATCTCGACTTAAGTTCAACTCGCATTCATCTAAAACAATTCCATATTCACCTCCAAACGCAAATCTTTGATCTGAATCAATTCACTCGCCATGTCAACCTCCTCCTGATCAGTCCATTTCACATTTTTAACCACAATTGATTCATTTCCAGAACCAATCAATGCTCATTCTCAGGATCAAATCACTCATCAATAACACCAGGAATTAAATACCTTAAAATTATTCAAGCAATAAAACGAAATACTATGATTGTAGGGAAATCTCAGCTTTCAAAGTGGGTTTAATGGCAATATTTTTCAAAGAGGACAGAGTGAAGTGGGGTGTGGCAAAATAAATGGAATTTCACAATAAGCACAATAGAGACTAGTCAGGGGCGGAGCTAGCCCGTCGAAGTAAAATGAGGGTTCGGGGGCAGCGCCCCCGAATTTTTTTTTTTTTTTGAAACATTATCTATTAAAATGAGGGAAGTTAGTACTTTGTGATAGAGAAAGGAAATAAAAAAAATAAATTAATGTACATTATTAACAAAAAAATCAAGAAACATATAAATTATCAGAAGCTACATACTCAAATTTGAGCTCAAGATTACGTAAATCGGATCTTCCTCAGTAGCCTTGAACTCATCAAGCTTGCGTTCAAACCATAAGACGACATATAAACTCAATAAAACCCCAAATTAAAACATGTAGAAGACCCAATTTAATTTCCTTGGTCAAAATTCTACATAAATGGTACTTGTATACTACGATACAAATTATTATCATGGACGAATACAGGAAGATCAGTGCAAGAACGTAAATACTGCAATTAAAATATGAAACATTTTCAAGTGAAGCAATCATATTACTCAACTTCATACAACATAATGTATGATAACTAATGGAGTACAAAAAGCTACTGAAACAATTTTAGACTAAACTAAAATATGCCTTATCAAATAAAATATATCTTTGTTCTAATTGAACTATTTATACACTTAAAAAAAAATTTGTCAAAAATTGAGGGGGGTCCAGGACCCCCCGCCCCCCCACCCCGCCCCTGAGACTAGTATGAGTATAAGAATGAAGCAAAAAACACATGGACAGAGAGCTATTGTTAATTTGCTTTCCTTGAATTCATCAACCTCGTACCGTTCAGATTTATAATTCAGTGCTGCTAAGGAAGAGTTTGCCATTTACGGTGATATTTCTGAGGGAACTTGAGTGAAATATAGATTTGAAGAGTAGGGGTTGCTTCAAAATGCCGAAATATACAGCCTTTTTGTGTAAATTCAAGAAAAAAGAGAATGCTTAAATTGAGTGGGACGTGGATTCGAAGATCAAGAATTTCTTCAAAATGTTCAAATATATAAGCCCTTAGTTTAAATTCAAGGAAAAAAAAGAATGCTTAAATTCAGTGGGATTTGGATTTGAAGAGCAAGATTTTCTTCAACATTCTCAAATAAATAGCACATTCATAGTACAGGGAAATTCAAAGGGGGAAAAAAAAAAGGAATGGTTGCAGTTGGAAGTTTCAGATCGAGGGTTGATACCAGAAGTTTGGTGGCTAGTCAGTGATGCAGTGGATTGGTGGGTTGGTGAAGGAGAAAGATAATGGAAGCATGTTGGGCTGAACTGCAAAGTCAGCTTCTATATTAGAGAAACCTGAGAACCTGCATTTAAAGATTATATTTCAAAAAAAAGAAGATTAAATTTTTTTTTCATAAATCAGGTGATAAATTAGATTAATTAAAATAATAAATTAAATTACCACCCAATACAACGCACCCCACCCCCCAATCCAAAATCCCCAAATCACTTCTCGACTTCCCTCTCTTCTCTACACTTTACCCTCTCTCTCTCCCTCTCTTTCAGCTGGAAAAAGCAGCCGCTACGTACAGTGGTGTAGCCAAGTTGGAGGTGCTGATGCTGATCGTCACGTCGCCGTCGACGTCGCTGCTGCAAGCAATCGTCAGTCGCGCCACTTCAGCTCGCTGTTGCTTCGACACTACGTTGGTGCGGATGTTAGATTTGGGTGAGATGGTGATGCGATGGCGGGTAGTAGGATGGTGGTGGTGGTGGTTGTCCGAATATACATGGTGGTTGGGAGAATCTGTTAAATTGTGTGTGTGGGTTGTGGTGGTTATGGTGGCAAGTTGGTGGCTTGGAAGAGGTGGTGGCGGGTTTTGGTGCAGGTGGTGGCAATGGTGGTGGTTGATATTTCATCACTTCCGTCTCCCTCACTCTCTCCCATCTTCACTTTCTCTCTTTTTCTTTGCCGGCGGAGTTTATTAATTTTTGACAATTTCAGACATGAAGTCTTTGTGGGAACTTGCTTATTTGCTGGAACCTGCTCCAGTCACCGTCATTTTGACAGCAATGGCAGTGACATTTGCATCTACTAGTCGAGCTCTGAATTGTGGAAAAGAAATGGAGTGGAATCGGGACTTATCTGAAGCATCCATTGCATTAGACAGGTCTCAGGCGCTGATGATCCCAATAATGAGCTCTTGCAGCCTGCTTTTGATGCTTTAGTTCTCTTCTGTCTCAGAGTCCCATTACACCCCTAAATCCTGCAATTGACCAATTGATAGTTCACGCAAGCTGGGGAGATTCTTAAGATAGGCTTCTGTTATGACACCTTCCCACAAGTTTTCAGATAAGTCGACTGCTTCCAAGGAAACAAGTTCTCCAAAAGTCACTGGGATTTTTCTGCTCATTTGTTTTTTGGAATTGAACCTCCGAAAGAGTTGTACCAGAGACGAAGATATATCAGATTCTTGAGGTTGCCAAGTGAATTCGGAAGGTTTCCAGTCAATTTACTGAATCACAAATCCAGTGTCTCCAGCCTGTTGTTTGAACATTCAGACAAGCCATCGATGAACTCCATTATGTCACCATCAACTCTGTTGTTAGCGACTAGCGAGTACAAGTTTCTACAAATTACAGAGATTCCTTGAGGGAAGTTAATTTTGCTCATGCATTTGGTAAAACACCATAAAGATTGTTCGAATTGAGATCAATGCAATTCAGGCTAGTTAAATTGATCGATTTGAGATCAAGGTGTTTCAGGCTAGTTAAATTGAATAACCAATCCGGAATTGTGGAGTCAAAATCATTGTTGGAAAGGGAGAATATTGTGACCGTTTGTGACTAATTAATTGTGACCAACTGTGACCTGAAATTCTCGAAATTTTTTGGAAGTTGGGAATGGATGGATGGCGTGGGTAGGTTGATCGGAGCATGCATTGGAGTGGTAATTAAAGCAGTTTGTCAGAGGGATCGTGAATAGTCGCCGAAGAGAGCGTCGGGGTGATCGTCGGAATAGTCGCCGGAGCGGCCGCTGGAACTGTCGCCGGAGCGACCACCGGAGTAGATGCTGCCCCCGATGGAGAGAAAGGGTAGGGAGAGGATAGAGAGTAGAGAGAGAGTGATTTGGATTTGAAATTTAATAAATTTGGATAATTGTATTATATTATAATTAAAAATATTTAATTAATTTATTTAACACCTAATTTTTGAAAAGATTTTTGAAGTTTGTTATTTTTGAAATGTAATTTTTATTTATAGGATTTATGTATTGTTCCCTCTATATTACTTACAAGAATGTTTGGTAAATTTAACTAGAGAACTATTACATTTACATTCATTGAAGGGCTGTAAATTGTACCGTCCTCACATTAATTAGTGTGCCCCACATTCATGTGAGATAACTGTACAATTTACAACCCTTAATGATTGTACAACTGCATTTTCCCATTTAACTAATGTAGTATATTTCAACCAGACGCTAAAATTAATGGGTAGTTGATGTTGAAGACAAACATATTAAGAGTTTGTTTGATGTAGATTTTTAGAGAATAAATTGTAGAAAATGACTATTTTTGAAGAATGTGTGATTGAAAAATAGGAAAAAATTATGAGTACAAGTGTAAAATTATTTTATTAAAAAAAATTTGTACCTGAAAATGATTTTTTCAAGAATCTCTACCAAACATGCGCTAAGTTAGCTTTAATGTCCCGATCAACATTTTATGTTAGTTAAATTGATGGGAAAGTGGATAGAATGGTTAAATTTGCAAGCAAATCTAATTTGGATGATTTGATTGCACGAACTAAAAATATATGACATGAATACAACTTTATTTAAAATTGAAGAACTAGCAGTGCATATATATGCTCTTACCCATTTTAAAAATAGTAAAAACTTAGAGCTTGTTCTCTTTATCATTTTCAAGCCGTTTTCTGTTTTCGATTTTTCAAAACAATAAAAACGCGTTCTCTTTCCAATTTTAGAAAACGCGTTTTTGAAATAAGTTAAAAATTTACAAAGAAAACCCAAAATGACAAATTTGTCGTTTTGAGTGTTTTTAGTTATAATCAAATCAAAATTTTCAAAACACGTTTTAGGTGTTTTCAAAACAATTTTTCAAAATGTCAAAAAGTACACATTTTCAATAATCTCAAAATAGACACTCAAAACACAAAACCAAAAATGAATTCAAAACTCTAAACACAAAATGCAAACACAAAGAGAACATCCTCTTATTTTCTAGAACATATTCTCTCGTGAGCATTGTTTTTTTGTTAAGAGAAAATTTGTTATAAATTTTGTAGTGTAATTTAATTATTAAAAGATTATATATTATATTTCTCGAAATAAGTTGAAAAGTGTTTGTTCTAGTTAACAAATCAATACAAATACATTTTTAGAATAATTTAATAAAAATGAATAAATATGCAGAATAAGGAAATATTTACTTTCACTTCTTTTATAAGTCCAATTTTTTTTTTTTTTTTTTGGTTTTTTAAATAAAAAAAATCTGTTTTGACAAAAAAATTATTGTTAATGTAAAATCACCTGATGCAGAAAGATAAACAAATGAATTTTTCTTTAAACTAAAAACAATATTCTTCATCGCCTTTATTAAATAGTTTTCTTCTTAAGAAACCGAGATTCTCTCCAACTTTTCCACTAGTTTGAACCAAAAATATGCATTTGTTTTCAATAGTCATAATTGAGAGTTGAAATTTAACAAGTACCTAGTATCCAATAAAACATTTTTATGTTTATATCTCCAATCTTTCATATTTAGTGAACCAGTCGATTGCCACATGATGGCACAATCTACTAATGAGCATAACTGTCACA
Organism: Fraxinus americana; assembly: GCA_035079005.1. NCBI lineage: Eukaryota > Viridiplantae > Streptophyta > Magnoliopsida > Lamiales > Oleaceae > Fraxinus > Fraxinus americana. The sequence goes on from CM068725.1 coordinate 25,605,031, forward strand.
CGACATGTGATCAAACATTGAAAATCCAATGCCACGTGACTTAATGTTCAAGACAAAAGTTAGATGCACTGAAGGTATAAGTGCAAATAAATAATCTATTCTATATCTAATACCTTAGGTGCCGTTCTTTTCGTGTTTCAGTTTTGTGTTTTGAGTTTTGAATTCATTTTGTGTTTTCTGTTTTGAGTGTCTGCTTTGGAATTGCTGAAAACTCGTTCTCTTTCTCATTCTAAAAAACTGTTTCTCAAAATAGAAAACTTGAAAACGCGTTTACTTTGAGATTTTGAGAATCTTTTTTTATAATTTTTTATTCAACAAATTTTAATAGTTTAATGTTAATATAGTATTAAATAACATATAAATTTTGAAGTTGGTTAATCTTGAAATATTCTTTTCCATATATAAAAAACACAACCTAAATTAAATTTGACAAATCCTTATTTTTCTACTTGTACGTAACTTGTGACAAGTATTAACTAGCTTCAAGTCACAACCAAACCAAATTAAGTTGCAAAAAAGGGAGCACTATTCTCATGTTGATGTGTTAATAAATATTTTGAAAGTTAAGAAATATGTTTTTCACCACTAAAAAGTATTTTTTATTGTGATATAAAGTTACTCTTCTAGCAAGTTTTGTAGGTATAAAAAGTAACTTGAAGAAACATGTTCGAAAAAAATGACTTAATTTTAAGCATATGCCCAATAAATTCCACTTGTGAATTGAAGTTGTAAAAGGAAAATAATGACAATACAAATAATGGCTTCACAAATCAAATCTGGTTCTAGCAAGATACCACATTATATATAGTACTCAAAAACAAATTTATTAAGGGGGGAGAACTAGAATCCATCTACATTTACCATCAGTACATATCAATAGCTAACTTATGGCCTGAAAATTGCCACACACACATAAAGCTCAAAACTAAGAAACTCTGCCATAGTCCAACAACCATTTCATACCAAGAAACAAACAGCAATCTCGAGCTAAATGCCCGCGTCTAGGCTACTCTTGACTGACTAGCACGAGAAGAGAGAATAATGCCGACAATAAGACCATAAAGAGCCAAAGCTTCGGCAAAAATGAGAATAAGAATCATTCCAACAAAGAGCTTTGGCTGTTGTGTGTTGGCTCTGTAGAGAAGAGGAATAAAGTCAGTAATTAATATGATATTATGATGTCTACTAAAGAAATGATCACATAATAAAAAAAAGAATGAAGCCAATAATTTCTTGAAATACTTGAAGCAGACAATGCATCAAATTATAGCTAAGAAGGAACCCACACGGAAAATGATTGCAAACCGTTGCTGAGCAGAATGAGTATGACAGATAACTTGATGATCTTAACATTAACAACTGCAATATTCACTACTAACCTAGCAAAACAAGTTGTAGAATTCAAATTCCATTCAGTAAGAGCGAACTGGAAAGCTGTGGGCAGGTATAGCAACAGAAGGTTTGGTATAGTTCATGCTAATGGAGGTGGTTTGATTGATTTTGATGAGTTTGATGGGAATGAAGATGGGCTAATAACATTGAATTGGTGGACTGAAGTCAGTTGGATAGCAATTATTCCTACTTCTCTCTACCAACGTTCATAGGAAGACCCTCTCCACCGCCGGCCAATATACAACCTTTGTCCCCAGCTCACTACCCGGTGTCCCTGCAAGTTCACCACCATCTCCATCAACTAAAAGCTACCGATAAATTCACCTCCACCGCCTGCGAATTCACCGCCCCCACAATTATCCAACCCGCCTCAATAGTAAAAGCAAAACTTTGTGATTAGAGCATCATTAATTAAATTATTTTACACCCAACAAACTCAACAGAAAATTGTGAAGAAATCATTAGATTGTCCAATTTTATACCTATTATACAATTTTCCTAAATGAGTAAGAAAATTCAGACCAAGATTGCATAGCAAACATACCACAGATTAAAATCAAATTAACTCTTCATTACAGAAATGATTGCAGCCAAAAAGATGGAAGCAATAAACAAAATTTCTTATTGTCTCATAGTACTATTAAGGTCTTCATTCAATTAAAATAGATAATCAAACATATGACATTAATTAATCACACACCAATTATTAATATAAGCCATAAATAAGCAGCATGAAAATAACTACTTCCCACCAATCAAATAGGGAAACGCAGAATGAAATTCTAACAGAATCACACGGCAATCAAACTAGGGCTTAAAAAAAAGAGGCGGAATTTCAAGTGATAGGTGTTCAACCGCTGCAATTAAACTAGGGCATAAAAAAAGAGCAAACTCCGTCAAATCAATTATCGAATTTAATGCATAAATTGAAAAATTGCGATGGTGATGAAGATTAAAAAGGCGGAATGTGTTTACCTTTTGATTGGAATCAGAAGCGGCGATCTAAATTGTGGAATTGTAGTTAATGATGGGTCGAACAATTGGTGAATTTACAATAATCAAGAAGGATTTGAAATGGGAGTGACAGCGGAGCTACCGATTACCGGCAAGTTTTGTGTGACGTAATCGTGGTCTTCACCATAGCAAATCACTGTTTAGAGGATTGGAAAGTGGTTGCTCCATTCTTTTGGCGGAAGAAGGAACGGTGGTGGGTTGGGAAAGGAAACAGATGTTTCCTGTGTTTTGGAGTTTTTCGTGGGATTGGCTTGGAAACGGCAAAAACGAGGTTTTTGCCATTTTGTGTTTTGTGTACATTTTTTTTTGTTTTTCAAGATGCGTTTTCGAAAATATGGAAGAGAACGCGTTTTCGTTGTTTTGGAAAATCGAAAACAGAAAACAACTTGAAAACGATAAAGAGAACATGGCCTTAAATTTTTAGACGAGCTCTTAACACTTGGTGGAGGTATTGGTATTGAGGATTCGTCCCTTCTTCTTGCCGACCTTCTGCACAAAGAACATATTTGGCTTCACGTACTCCTTAGTCACATGTTGTTCTAAAAGCAAAATGACGCATTAATACTTAAGAGATATTCAAGCACTTTGAATTCAAAAAGAGCTGAAGCAATAATCGCTGCCTTTCGAGACCATGAGTGCATGTTTGACGAAGAGGGATAGTTTGGAAATGGCATACTTAAAATGATGAACTTCAATTGACTGCTCGTAAATAGCCCGAACGTTGGCCTACTTTGCGGGTTCTAACTCAAATCGATCGATTGTAACTACATAAAAAGTAAGAAAAATATCAAATTACAAAAGTTAGAATGGACACTCCAGATATGAAACTCACTAAATTATGATATTGGGTCAACACCGTGATCTCGAGGACCACGTCGCCATCAACAGTTTGCTACATCTTCCTGGCCCAGAACTAGCCGCTATATGATAAAGTAGGGATGCCACATATGAAGGACGAATGTGAACCCTAAGGGTTCATACAGTACCACATCTTGAAGTTTTTTTTCTCTTGAACGGAGGCTCTGGATTGGAAAAAGGTTTGAAAGACATGAACCAGCATATCTTCGTTAAAATTGACCTCTTTCCAGAGAAGGAAGGCCCTTGTCAATTGACTCTATGCGTTTGATAAAAGTTATGTGGGGGGCTAAGTTATACTACCTCAAAATAGATTGAGAAGAGACAGATCTAGTTATTTTGAAAGACGAAGATGATGATGGTTGTGAACTGAAACTTATCCTAACACTTCCGTCAGGAAAAGTAAGAATTTGATTCGGAGTATCATTAGTTTGAGAAGGAGCAATCTTATTCGAAAGCTGCTGTGCGATTCACAGCAGTGGCGCTGCTGTACGATTAGGGCGGCCAGTAATATTCTCCATTAGGGCGGCAACAGTGAGATAAAGTGGTGAAGCTAGGTTCTGAATAAAAACTGAATGAGCAGGGGAATAATTCTCACTTTGAGCAGCTCTGTTTATCCCCTCTATCTGAGGATTCGCATAGCCCTCGATTTATGTGTTATTTATCCATAACTACTTTTTTTATGCCTGTGGGTTTGTAGCGAATCTGAGCTGTGGCAGGTGGGTTTGTTGCAGAGAGAAAATGTCTCAGAATAGTTAGGTGGACGAGGAAATTACAGTGAAGTAGTTGGGTGGGTGTGTGGGGCGGATCCGTGTGCGTGATTGTTGTTGTTGGCCGATCTGTTGTTGGCGGAGGATCTGTATGTTGGCGGATATGTTGGTGGTGGTTTGAGCTAATCAGTGGTGGTTTGGGTGGTGGTTGTTGTTGGTGTTATTATTGGTGGATGGTTGTGGCGGTGGAGGTGGTGGCGGTGGCAGGGATGCGACGAAGAATGTCTGTAACCAACTAGTTGGCCGATCTGTGACCAATGTTGGTGGTGGGTTTGGATCGGGGGATGGTGTGTTTGGGTGTATGTGACCAACTATATGGTTCTCTATGACTTTAAAATTATAATTTGTAACTAAAAAAGGAATCTGTGACCAACAAATCTGAAAATACGTGACATTTGACATATAATTTTTTTGATCTGTGACCAATAAAATATTTTGTGACCTATAAAATTTTAGATGTGTGACCTCGAAATAATCTGTGATCTACAAAATTTTTGATATGTGATCGATGAAAAAACTGTGACCTATAGAATTTTAGATCTGTGACCGGAAAATAGTCGTCGGAGTGGTCGTCGGAGCAGATGGTGAGGTGGGGTGGGGTGGGGTGGGGTTGGGTGGGGTGGATTAATTAGATTATATTACAGTTAAATATTTAATTTAATATAATAATTGTGAAATATAATTAATTAATTCATGAAAAACCTGATTTTTGCAATTCTAAACTTTGGGACCTGATTTTTGATTTTGGGATAGATAAAGCATGAGTTGTGAATTTTTCCCTTAATTCAAATACTGACCAACCCAAATGAAGGTCAATATTTTGTCGAATTATATGCACACACAGTGGCAAAGCTAGCCACTTGGAGTTGGGGGGGGGGGGGGTCCCAGAATTGAAGATATAGAGGTGAAGGGGTGGGGGGCCGTGGGGGTTCGGGGGGTAGCGCCCCCGAAAACTCTTTTTTGGATACCTTATTAACAAAAAAATCAAGAAATGTATAAAAGAATGTACCAATATTTAATTTAACACAATCATACCTTATTACAAGCGTTTTTTTCAATTTGGGTACAGCCGTGGAGAGGTGATTAGAATCGCCGCAGGAAGTGAATGTTGAGAGAGAGAAGACAGAAACGGGAAATGCTTGGATTTGGAAATTGGAAGGATTTAAGATTTTTATTCAATTTGAGGACAAGATGGTAAATACAAAAAAGGCCAAGCTACACGTACCTAATAATTTACCTAATGGATTACCGAATCGACAAGTGGCGGCCCCCTAATAATTTACCTAAAATTTCTATCAATGTGCCAGGGAAATTTAACAAGTACTGTTGTTTATCTTATGATAGTCTGCCATGGAAGATTACTGCTATCAAGTTGGCTAACAAAATTGATGGATACAAAAAAGCCAAGGAAAGATTAATTTCCTAATTTGTTAGAAGTTGTAACTCTCCACTTCTCAATGCCATCTTGAGCAAAGTGAACAATGGAGTTGTCAGTTGTGCACTGGGTGGAGAGCTTCCCCAGAAAGTAATGATAAGTAGAGACTTCGTTTGTTTAACTGGTTGATGTGATCCCTCCTTCTCTCCCTCTCTTTCAAATGGTACATTTGCCTAGATCAGATTGTAAGACCTTTCTGCAAAAGTAGCGTTTGTTGGTTCCTGCAATGCTCGTCAAATATACATCTATTCACCTCTACAAATTTTCTTCATTTTCATCTTTTTCCAAATTTACAAGTTCTCCTTGAGGTTTGTCTATAGATTACTGATGACTTCGCAAATTTAGGCACTTTTAGTACCCTAATATCATAATTGTTTCACTGACTTACCATTCTAAATAGCAAAGGCATGTTGTCGCGTTCTTCAGATTTGGCTATATTAAAAGGGGAAGTTGAAGCATGCCAAAAAATTGCCCAGGAAACTTGGACCTAACAACACAACAATTTTTTAAAAAAAAATTGTCAAAAAACTGGGGGATCCGGGTCCCCCCAGGACCCCCCCCCCCCCTTCCTCCGTCCCTGTGCACACATGTGATAATAAATATGTGACAATTATAAAGTTTTTCATTATATGAACATTAAGTGAGTCAAAAGATAGATTTGATGTTTAACATAGTTTATTGTCAATATTTGATTACTACACCAATAGTATCACTTACACGTTAATATTTATATCCAAGACTACGTATTAGTGTTGTGTCCGGTCTTTTGTGATGGGGCCCACCATCATTTGAATTTATTGATTGTCTAATACGAATTTCCACGTGAATATTTTGTTTAGGTTTAAATTCTCTGTTTAGTTAATCTATCTACTTCTACAATGTTGTCAACATCAATTTCATTCTTGTGCTTAATGGAACCATATTTTAAGGACTGGAAAGTTGTATCTGGTTCAGTTTAAAAGAAACGACATAAGCCTGAAAAGAATGATGTGTTTGACTGTTACTTTTGTGAAAATTTGGGACACATGAAGAGGGATTGTACTAAATACCACGCTAGTGTGTAAAGAAAAGTAAACTTCTCACTTTGGTTTGTTCGAGGTTAATATAGTTTCAATACTAAGACACTAGGTGGATAAATTTCAGTGCCACTACTCGATTAAGTGTGTGTCTATGCGGGGTTAACTGAGCACCAAAAGCTAATTGATGCTGAAAGATTTATCTATGTGGGCAATGGAAAATCAATTAAAGTTGAGGCTATATGGATGTTTTAGATAATTATTAAAGACTGATTATTATTTGGTGTTGAAAGAGATATTTGCAGTACTGTATGAGTACCAATTCTTTATCTCGTTATGATAACCTACATTTACTTAATACGGTTGTCTTTTATAAAGAAATCTTACGTGCAAATTCATGTGGTATTACAAATAAATTAACCAATAAGAATTTCGTTTCGTTATGGTACAAGCTATTAAGTCACATCTCTCAAAAGAGAAAGGAAAGGTTTGCGTCTGAAGGAATTCTTGATTCCCTTGATTTTTCATACTTAAATGTTTGTATTAATTCTATTAAGGGAAAACAAATAAATATAAGGAGATCATGTGACAATAGGACTTCAGATATCTTATAACTAATTCATATGGATATCTGTAGGCCATTCTCTTTGACTTTTTGGAATGATCAACAATCATTTATTACGTTCATAGACTATTTTTCCTCATTATGACCACATGTATCTCATTTATAAGAAACCACAATCACTAGACATGATCAAGGCTTACAAGGCTAATGTTGAAAATCAAATCAACAAAAGAATTAAATACGTCAGATCTTACCGTGACGGTGAATATTATAGTAGATATGACGCATCTGGAGAACAAAGTTTATGGCCTTTTGCTAAATTCTTAGAGGAATGTGGAATCATCCCACAATAAACCATGCAAGGTCCCCTAACATGAATGGTGTTGTTGAAAAACGAAACAGAATACTTAAGGATATTGTAAGGAGTATGATTAGTCATTTCACCTTACCAAAATTTCTCTAGGAAAAACACTAAAGATTGCAGCTCAAATTCTCAATAAAGTTCTAAGTAAAGCAACTGTCAAAATCCCTTACGAGCTCTGGACAGGCAAGAAGCTAAGTTTGAAACATTTGTACATTTGGAGTTGTCTAGCTAAAGCAATGCCTTATAGGCTAAATAAAAGGAAACTGGACTTCAGAACCGCCGTTGCTATTTTATTGGATATTTTGAAAGGTCAAAAGGTTACAAATTTCTTTTAAGATACCACTTTTAGGTCAATTATCAAAACATGAAATGTATGATATATGGTTTTAAGGTTAAGAATTTATCTTTGAGGAAGAATATGTATATATATCTCTTTGGTCGTAATTGACAATGATCATGACCAGTGACAAATTCTCACTCCATATCTTGTTCAAGAAGCAATTTCAGATCAAGACAACATTACAAAATCCCTTATACACAATCAAGAAATTGTTCCAAAAGAACAAACTCAACAATTTCAAGAATAAATGCCATTAAGAAGATCTACTAGAGAAATGAGAAAGGCAATTCTGGATGACTTTATAGTTTTTCTCCAAGAAAAAAAAAAGATGATATTAGATTAGTCGAAGAAAATCCAATCAACTTTTATCAAACAATGCAAATGAATAATTCTCAATAGTGGATTGATGTAATGAATAAAGAGACAAAGTATATGAAAGACAACGACATTTGGGAACTCATCCCATCGCCAGAAAGTGTGAAGCTCTTTGATTGTAAATGGATATTTAAAACCAAAAAGGATTTAAAGGGTGATTTGGAGAGACATGAGGCTCATCTTGTTGCTAATGACTTTACTAAAAAATGAAGGCATTAACTTTTGAAATGAAATATTTTGGTGACACCTCTTTTGTGTTAGAGATACAGATACACGGGATCGTTCTCGAGGTACATTTGAATTATCACAAAAGAGCTATATTGATAAAGTTCCTAAGAGATGTGGATGCATGAATGTAAACTACGCAATGCCCCTATTGCCATATGAGACAAGTTTATTCTCAATCAATACCTTAAGGATAAACTTAAAGAAAAGAAAATATAGAAAACTTCTGGTGCTTTAGTAGTTGGGAGTTTAATGTATGCTTAGGTTTGCACACATTCAGATATAGCATTTATTGTTAGAATGCTGAACGGATACTTAAGTAATTTTGGGATGGATATTTGGAAAGCAGCCAACATGTTATTCGGTATTTATAGAGAACTAAGGATCACATATAGAAAATCAAACCAATTAGAGATCATTGGATATTCTAATTCTGATAATGGAATGTGACTATGAAATTTTGTTACGTACTAAGCTGTACGTATTGGATAGAATTGAAAGACCACATTAGTTATTTATGACAATAGCAGTCTTGTATTCCAACAGAAGCTAGATGACGTCAAAGTTTATAGATAGTAAGTCCTTAGTTGTTAAGGAAAGAATTCAGAGTGATCAAGTTTCTTTAGAGTATATTATGACGAACTACATGATTGCGGATCCGCTTACTAAAGGACTACCACCCATAATCTTTCATGAGCATACTACTTATATAGGTGTTACATCTTTAAATGATATGGTAGTTTAGTGAGAATTTGTAGTTGGTTGTTGTCTGATTGAGATGCATTTTATGCTTATAAATATTCATGTTATTTTCAGTAATAAAGTATTCATTTCAGTTTTTACTCTGATTAAATTTTGGTTTGATCTCATTATAGAATAAGGTAGGATCAGATGAAAATAGACATGTTTGGATCACATTATGTGTAATATCTATACTACACATCCATACTTAATTTATGTCATTTGATTTTGTTGATATACATGATTGTTGATGTGTTTAGTTATGATACTTGTAACAAAAATTGTTTCGATCCTATATTGACATAATTAATGGATGAGATTGTTCGGAGATGCATTTATAAGGTAACACATATGATTCAAATGAGAAATTGTTGGGTTTTAATTTGTCATGTGGGCATACATATATAATTAAGTGTGTATTAAAGACTATCTTAAGGTTAAGTCCATTTATAGTGATCTCATAAAGAATTAAAATTATGGACTTTGGGTATATAAATATGGTATGAGCCTAAATATGCGCAGAGACCAATTCCTTTAGGGTTGTATTTCATGATAAACCGAAATACATATGAAAAAAAATATAAATAGGGTTATGGTCCCCAATTCATATATGATTCTTATTCTGTGTCATCCCATCAACACAAAAATAAAAAGAGAAAGTATATTGAAGAGGAAAATCCAAAACTCATAATCAAGAATAAGAAATCGAGAGTCAAGAACGAGAAGCTATAATTAAGAATGTCCAATACAAGATCCAGAATCAAGATACAATATTAAAGAATCATTCCTAATGAATCGAGATGTTTTCTGCACTTTATAATTCTCTTGGTAATTTGACCGGAAGATCTTGACAATAAAGTAAATAGGTTTTCAAGTTTTTAAGATTCAATATTTTAATAAAAGAATCTAACAAAAGAAGCTCAAAACTCAAAAGGGATTCCAATTATACAAACAAAAGACTACGAATCCAAAGTATCTATCGATGGCCAAATCAATTATTTCAAATGAAGATCAATTATTTTGTTTTCGCAGATAATTCAAATTTTTGTTTGGACTTTTTTTCCTCGAAATTTATTTCAAGACATTTCATCTAAGATCATTAATTAGGAGATTCAAGGTCAATTCGAGGGAAAAGTTCAATCCCGCAGTCCCTTATGAGAAAGACAATACAAAAATGGTACAATAGATGTACCCCGTATGATCGCGTATCATCACAATCAATCCTTACCACCAATGCAAATTTTCTCATTAGAAAATCACAATTTGTTTCCGCTTTATAAAAATTCTCTAGCATTAAATAGATTTCAAAACCTTATCAATATAATTGTAGTAGCCATTTTAGACTATAACATAGAGAGTGTCGCCCATTTAGACAAAGATAATTGTTGTTGACATAAAAAATGCGCCAACAGAATCCCTTCTACATTCCCTCCACGTGGACATTACCTACACATTGGAACACTCGTTAGGTGGCAAAGGCTGCCGGTCGAGAAAAAGGTCTCGTGACCATTTGCACTCCAACGATCAAGTCAACTGCCGACAAGAGAAATATGAGTGTAAGAGACGCGAGAGGGGATTTGGTTAGGGTTAGAGGACATACATTATTTTAAATGAAACTCACGTATATATATAAAAGAAAATGTAAATGGGTCAAGTGGTTAATGGGCTGAGCTCAAGATGCAATTGATTAGTTTAATAAACCCAATCTAACGGATAGTCGATACTATTAAGGGATAGAATCCAAAATCGAATAAAGATGAAAAACATAGACCAACATATAAATGTTTATGTTATTCCTCTTAATAAGGTTGACATTTTAAGATGGAACCCCAAATCTTAACATGGTATCAGAGCCTGTTAAGCTCCCACGAGCAATTCGATCCGATTAAGACTCAGAAATATTGAGCACGTGAATTTCAAGATTGGTCTGCTCAAATGAGCCACCATCTTGAGGTAGCATGTTAAGGGATTGAATCACACATCGAATAAAGATAAAAAAATATAGACCAACTTATAAAGATTTAGGCTACTCCTCTTAATAAGGTTGACCTTTTAATGCAATCCCAAATCTTAACAGATACCATGTAATTTATAAGTGTAACAATTGTTATGGTGTTGATTTGTTTGAGCCATGAAGAATAAGGGAGCATCTTAACACAAGATAACAATTCTCAAGAATTTTTGAAAAGCCTCTACAAAGTTTATGAACTGCATCGACACAGGAATTCACATCGAGACACCCTTTCAAGGGAATAATTCAGGAAAAGCTTTTAAAAACATGAGAAATAATGACTCTAACATATTATTGTTGATTTGAACTCGAGACATCAATTGAGAAAGAAAAAAATATATCCAAGTTCGCCTATAAAATGCAAGATGTATCGGTTTAATAGGCAAAGAAAAATGATCAAAAGAAACTATATACTATTGTAAGATTTTGCAATGTCGAATTTATCTTTCTAGTAGTATTTGTTACGATCTAACAAGGAAGCTTTACATTCACCAAACGAGATTTAATATGATACAATTGAAGTAATAGATCACCAAAAATAAAGACAAGATTTAAAGTAAAGAAAACACAAGAGAGAATCAATAGAAGAAGAAGATTTTATTTTAACCTATGCTCCAAGAAATATGGAGGGAGGGGCTACATATTTATAGGTGCATACCAAACCATAAAGATGGAAATAATATAAAAATAATGTAGAATGGTGGAAATAATATTTTTCCAATAAAATCACATAAAATAAAAGGAAACAATATTTCCCAATATTTTTCTCAATAAAACAATGTGCAAAGAAGGGAAAAAATATTCTCAAAATACTCCACATAATTTAGGTCACCAAACCTAAGAATCTCCACCTTGACATAAATTTCGGTGCATTGAACTAAGCAACAAAATCTCCACCTGGAAAAATAAATCCGACTGCATCGAAATGACACAACCTTTCAATCAAAAACTTCAAATCTCTCCAACACAAAAAATCGTCTGCCTCTTCCCAAGTATCCAGCATGATACATGAACCACATCTGGTTCCCAAAAATTCCACCATGGAAACAATCAACCAATTAGTATCCACAAATGATACTCGAACTCACACACCGAGTTTCCAAAATTCCTCAATGGAATTCACAATCAACCAAATAGGGTAGAAGCACACCCTATAGCAGAATCATCACCAAGTGCTTGAACTGAAGATTGCTTGCTAGAACATCATCTTCAATGACCAAAAAAAAAACACACACACCCACATCCGGACCGTACCTCTCCGCAATGAGTCATTCCCTAGCAATAGAACACGATGGAACCACAGAAACTGGTGGCAAAGCGATATTACCCATGTCAATCAAACTCTCATGAGTAGTGTTCACCAAATTATACTCAGAGCTAAAACCCAATGATACTGTACCAAACTGAATATCCACCATGGTACGAAACCTGTCCAAATATCTTTTAACTGGTTCTGAATGCCCTTGCAAGATGTACAATTGAGACTTTTTTTCATCCCTCAAGTAACACCCGAGCACCACTATGACCTTCAAGACTCCACCTTGACTGGAGAACGTGTACCCCTTTGAATCTAGGGTACTCAATGAAATGAGGTTCTTACCTAAGTCTGAAACATGTCGAACCTGGCCAAATATTCTAACCGTCCTATCCAATAACCTTAATCCAATTTTCCCAACTCCAGCTATCCTGCAAGATTAGTTATTTCCCATGACAACTCCACCTTGCGTCACCGCCTCATATGCTTCAAACAAGTCCCGATTGGGACACATATGATACGAACAAGCTGAATCCAAAATCTATTCCTCATCAGGCTTGGATACAGTATCAGATACGGTCAACACCACAACTTCATCATTTTCAAAGACTTCGGCAATATTAGTCTCATCCGTATGATTAGATTGTCTACCATGAGTTGCAGGCAAATTACCTTTGTTCTGCGACTTGTCACAATCCTTCAAAATGTGCCCTTTCCTCTTGCAATATAAACAAACCACATTGCTATATTTCACCCTCGACTTACCTCTCCGCCGATTACCATGAGTCACAAGAGCTTGCTCATCCCTTGATGTAGCTCCAACAAGATGGTTCATCTTCTCCTTAGAGAATAACGCATCATACACATCCTCAACGGTGAATGTATCACGACTATATAAAATCGTGTCCTGAAACGACAAATATGAAGAAGGTAAAGAACATAATAAGATTAAGGCAAGATCCTCTTCATCATATTTTACCTCTAACATCTCCAAATAAGCGACGATCTCCTTAAACACGACCAAATGAGCTTCCACTGAATCTCCGTCTACCATGCAATGAGAATAGAGCATCTGTTTCAAATGCAACTTACTGGTCAGACTTTTTGTCATACATAGTTGCTCCAACTTCAACCACAACGCAGCTGTTGTCTTCTCCTTCAATACGTCCTGAAGAATGTTGTTAGATAGATGAAGGTGAATCTGAGACAAAGCCTTGCAATCCTTCCTTTCTTCTCCTCTATTGTCCAAGTTGCGGGCATCTTCTCAAATCCCAACAACACATCATCCAGATCCATCTGCGCCAACACATCTCTCATCTTTACTTGCCACAATGAAAATCTTTTATTGCGATCCAAAAACGGAATATCAAACTTCATTGAAGCTATTACAAAAAAAAAAAAAATCCTAAAAGCAAAACTTCACAACGCCTAAGCTCTAATACCACTTGTTAGGATCTAACAAGGAAACTTTACAATTGAAGTAATAGATCACCAAATACAAAGACAATATTTAAAGTAATGAAAACACAAGAGAGAATTAATGGAAGTAGAAGATGATTTTATTTCAATCAATGGAGAGCATAAATTATACAATGTGTATAATGCTTTAAGAAATATGAAGGGAGGGACTACATATTTATAGGTGCATACCAAACCATAAAGATGGAAATAATATAAAAATAATGTGGAATAGTGAAAATAATATTTTTCCAATAAAATCACGTAAAATAAAAGGAAACAATATCACATGAAAATAAGGAAACAATATTTTCCAATATTTTTGCCAATAAAACAATGTGCAAAGAAGGAAAAAAATATTCTCAGAATATTCCACATAATTTGGGTCACCAAACCTAACAGTATTTTCAATATTCCAAAATGTAGTTTTTAAGCACGTAAATAATTATAAGTTTTATTATTTTATAATTGCATTGTAATCTTGTTTATGAATTTATTAAATTTAATTTTAACCACACATTTTCTAGACCTAACACTTTTATCAACTTTTCAACCATGCATTTTATCAACTTTTATCAGAATCTACTAAACTTGATTTTTAGCAAAACTAAACATGAGCATAATGGGATACAGAATGATAAACATGAATAAAAACGCATAGGTTACGTTCTGAATCTAGTTAAAATGAAAACAAAAGTTGATTTCAATTAAATAATAAAAGAAACGATGAATAGTAATGATTTTGAATAGTGTTTGAAACACAATAGATTCCTGAAAGAAATTAGTTTTCATTTTATTTTATTTTTTTGCTGTGAAGTCTTTTTTATTTTTATTTTTCTCCCTTTCTTAGTTTTTGTAATGTTTTAAGTAAAGTTAGAAGTATTGTAGTTTTTCTATCGAAATATTGACCTTTTAATAGTAAAAGGTTGAATTATGTTAAGAATGTCAGGATTACAACAATATTTAACAATTTCGCATACGATAAGTGGTATTGCAGAAATTAGCTGTTAATTAAATGGATTTCGTCAACCAATAACAATGGCGCATCGCGGATGTGAATGCTAAAAGAAATAGAATGAGGACCTGTTAGCTACCAAGTGTATAGGATCTAAACTAATATTGCAATTTTTCCCTATGATAATTTGATTATTCAATTTGACACGGTACTGTTTCTCATTAAAAAGGAAAAAAAAAACAGCTGGTTTTTCTTGGATACAAGCTGATGTATTTTCTTCAAAAGAGAGATATAATCATAAATTAAAAGATGTCATTAGAAAAATTATCTGGCATGATGTGACTACTTTGATAGACTCAAAATTTTTGGTTGGCGTGATTGCTTAGGTATATTCTTGAATACAAGTTGATGTATTTTATCATCAGGAGATAAATTATCTGGTATGATGTAACAATTTTTGTTATAATAATGTGGTTTCTCAACTTTGAGAGACTCAAAATGTTTGGTTGGTGTATTTTCTTGGAAACTTGACAAAAAGCTTGTTTGATTGCTTAAGGAGAGCTGCAATTTCGTGCTATTGCGACTGTGGAGAAATAAGAAATGGCTTATGCTGCTGTATTATCTCTCAATCAGATTCTGGAGCAGATATCAAATTCTCAAATAGAACAACATCAGACTCCTCTTCAGGATCAGCAAATTAAATCTCTCCAGGAGAAGTTGAGTTTCTTACTTGATTTTCTGGATGATTCTTGGCAGATAAGGAGCGATGAAGTACGATGTTTGGAAATAGAAATTCGAGATGCAACGTACAAAGCTGAAGATTTCATTGAATCACATGTATCAAAGAATTTTAGTTCCGAAGGTTTCCAAGAAAGACAAATGAGAGACCAAGCTTTTTGTGAAAACTTGGAGATAGTAGCAGATGAAATTGATTCCATTAGGACTAAGGCGGCTAAGTTTAAGGAATTGTGGGGCGCAATAGATCTGCACCAGAGCCAGAGGACTTCTTTGCCAACCGGACAATCAAGACTTCCTTCAATCGGCAAGAATGATATAGTTGCGCTTCGTGATGATTTGATCGAAATAATGAATCGACTTACTGGATATCCACCTGCTCTTAAAGTCATCCCAGTTGTTGGCATGGGAGGCATTGGCAAGACCACACTTGCTTTAAACGTTTACAATGATCCACTTATTGAACATCATTTTCACACTCGAGCCTGGGCATCAATTTCTCCAGTATATAGTGAGCGAGAAGTGTTGCTGCACCTTCTGGATTCCATGGAACAACTCAGTGTTGAAACGCTTCAAGAGAATGATACTGGAAAATTAAAAGATAAACTATACAAAAGTTTAAAAGGTATGAGGTATCTTGTTGTGATGGATGATGTTTGGACTACAGAGGCTTGGGATTCTTTGAGAATGATATTTCCAGACGATGGGATTGGAAGCCGGATCATGTTTACAACACGGCTGTTGAGTGTGGCTGACTCTTATAGCTCTCCCCATCATATGCAATTTCTAAATGAGACTGATAGTTGGATTCTACTTCGGCAGAAGGTGTTTGGAGAAGATTCCTGCCCTCTTGAACTGGAGGAAGCTGGAAAGGAGATTGCAGAGAATTGCAAAGGACTTCCACTTTCCCTTTTCGTGGTTGGCGGCCACCTTTCCAAAGCCAACAGGACGAAAGATCACTGGGAGTATGTTGCAAAAAATTTCAAGTCAGTTGTAAATGCAGCAGATGCAAACTGCTCGGAAATACTATCTTTAAGTTACGATTACTTGCCTCATTATCTCAAAGCATGCTTTCTCTATATGGGAATTTTTCCAGAAGATTATGAAATCCGTGTCTCCAAACTCATCAAGTTATGGGCTGCAGAGGGATTTCTAAAACCAGTCAGAGGAAAAACCTTGGAAGAAGTGGCAGAGGAATATTTGGGAGATCTAATTTCTAGAAATCTTATTTTGATTAGTGAAAAGAGTTCTAGTGGAAAGATAAAAACCTGTAGCATCCATGATCTGTCAAGGGACCTATGCATAAGAAAAGCCCAGCAGGAGAGGTATTTTCATGTCGCTGTCACAGATAAAGATGTCAGAATCTTTGCTGAAGGCATAAAGTATTCACGTCGCCAATGTATTCAACCAGATATTTTTCACATGGAATTGTCAAACAGTGACACTTCAAATATCAATCCGTCCATGGGATCCTTGCCACCAGTCCGTTCTATTTTATGTTCCCGTTCAGCTAGCGAGATTTATGAATCAGGTGACCAAAAACTTTTTCCACTGCTTAGGGTGTTGGATCTTGGTGAAGGAAAAGTAGATGGTTTCCCAATTGGAGAAATAAAATTAGTTCACTCGAGGTACCTCGCTTTTTCCTGTGATGGAAAAACTTCCATACCTAAAATAGTACCAGATTTTCTTTGGTATCTACAGACCTTAATTATAGACTGTTACGAAGTACATCTACCACAGGAAATATGGAGGATGCCACAATTGAGGCATCTCATGATTGGGATGTGTTTTTTTCCATGCCCTGCTAGATCACCAATAGAGGGGAAGAATGTAGTTCTAGGTAACCTTTTAACATTATCGACAGTGAGTAGTTTCAGCTGCACCAGGGAGGTCTTCGAAAGAGTTCCAAATCTAAAAAAGTTAGCAATTTTCATTCAAAATTCAGGAATGGCACTCTTTTCTCTAGGTAATCTAGTTAATCTTCCTGAACTTGAGAACCTGAAAATATTATGTAGTAGTGATGCTGAACGTGTGAGTGTCCCGATGAATTACACTTTCCCACCAAATATCAAAGAGTTAACTTTAAAGTATTGCGAAATTCCTTGGAAATATATGACTATCGCTGGTTTGATGCCAAATCTTGAAGTGCTCAAACTGAAACATGACACCTTTGATGGGCCAGAATGGGAGCCAAATGAAGGAGAATTTGGCAAACTAAAATTTCTGCAACTTCTTGGATTAGATCTAGTGCAATGGAGAGTTGATGACACTCACTTCCCAGGCCTTGAGTGCCTAATTATTAGTCGATGTTTCAAACTAGAGGAGATCCCTTGTAGAATTGGAGAAATACCAACACTTCAAATCATTGACTTGGATGACGCTAGCCCTTCGGCTGTGACTTCAGCAAAGCAAATACAAAAAGCATTAAAGGACTTGGGAAATGATAGCGTTCAAGTTCATGTTCGTTACATGCTCCAAAAAATCCATCGATTGGTAAATCCCATCTGATCAATTCTCTCTCTCAAGAAAATTTAGGGGTCTTTGTAATGAAATCTTAGAAAGCATTACCATTTTTTTTCTCTTTGTTCTTTAAACCACTCTAGATTTCATGTTTTATTAATAAAGAAAATACAATATTAAATTTAGAAGCGTGATAATTTCACTACATTTACTTTAGTTACCGAAGTACAAAAAGAAGACACGAATCTTCTCTTATCGAAACTGTTATATAAACTTCAGTATTAATTTCTTCCAATTGAAACAGAGAAAGAAAACGGAGGCCGAAATTATAGGTGGGGCAAATGACGACACACTGCTACTCAAGGCCACAAAACAGTTTCACAAATATCTTTTAGGAGGTCATCAATTAATTCCACTTGATATTAATCTTATTACTGTTTACTCTTTTTTCTCTTTGATATCTGATTCCACAAAACAGTTTCACAAATATTTGTTTCCACAGACCCAATTAAGGAAATAATACCTGAAGTTGTTCATCGACTGCTTGAGTTTCTTAATAGAGATGATTATCCGGAGCTTCAGGTTTAAATTTGTGCTATTAATTGCTTCTTCTTGTTTATTTCATGTGTTTCAACTACTAAATGTATCAAGTTATTCATTTTACTAGTTTGAGGCAGCATTGGCTATAGAAGGAATTTCAAAATGTTCATCTGATAACATCAACATGCTGATTGATCATGGCGCAATTCCCATTTTGTTGAGCCTTCTTAGATCTCCTGAGGATGATCTTTGCGAACAGGTAGGTGCTGTGTTGTGATTTTATATGTCAATTAAACAAGTAGTAAAGTAGACCCAGGAGTCTGGATTATCATTCCTACGAGGGCTCCTTGATTAAAATAATGAAAAAATTGGACAAATAGAACACCTCATATTTAATTGGACCTGTCATAGTGACACATATGTTGTCATAGAGACTGCGATAAACACCACTAAACACATAGCACTATTCAATGTGTTGACATAACATCCAGAGAGCTCGAAGATAAACTCAATCTGCACTACAATTTACAAGTAAATGATACACAAAATAGAAATGCCCAGTGGAGAACTCCACTCCTAATCTCTCAATCTCTTTTCGGTTTGAAGAAATTACACATTAGCTCAAGAAAAATACCTGAAACCAAAAGAAAAAGCTTTCTGAATCTAAAGTGGAGAAAATAGAGGAATGCAAATTTATATTCAGTGATTAAAATCGGGATCGATTGATTAATTGTGTCAAGCTGCAGATTCGAGATGAAAAATTGAACCTTTAAACTAGTGCCAAAAATTACAGCAAATGATGTAACAACACTTGCTCCCTGTACAAGGGATATGTTCGTCCAACTTTTTACAAATTGCTAAAGACTAATACAATATTTGAATTTTATTTCGTGGATGCTTTTGACTGTATGTCCAACTATTTATTGTAGGCACTTCACGTGTTAGGAGATTTTGCTCGTGACTCAACAAAATCTCGTGATCTTTTCCTTAGTCAAGAAGTGTTAATGCTCTTATTGGCACAATTTAATGGTAAAACAAAACTATCCATCATGAGAAATGCTACGATGACATTGTCATATCTTTGTCGTGGAGAGCCACTGCCTCAGTTTGAGCAAGTTTGTCTTCCAATTGCTTTTCTGTACGGTTTTTATGCATATCAATACTGCTGGACCTTTATATATTTAACCAATTCCATATGGATATTATTGAGCAGGTGAAAACTGTCATCCTTCCTGTTACTCGTCTGATTTATACAGACGATGAAATAGTTTGTCTCCATGCATGCATGGCACTATGCTATCTAACCTGTGAGTCAAAGGATAAAATCCAAGCTGTGATTGATGCTGGTGTTTTCCCCCGTTTGGTTGATCTTTTTCTGTAAGTGAAAAATTCCTACTTGATATCTTTCCTTGTGTTTTGAATTTTAACTTTGGTTTTGTTTATTGAACTTCATAGCCGTGCTTATTTGGTTGAGTGGTTTGCAGATCTCCTTCACAGTTTGTTTTGCATCCTGCCTTGACCGCTGTTTATTATATTATTGCATATGTAGATGTTATCCAGATTCAGGTATCAGCCAACTCTTGTTCTTGACCTTAATTAGATAACTTCCTTTTGAGCACATTAATTTGTTATGTGGTATGTTCACTCTTCCAATGGTAGGCCATCAAATGTCTTACTATATTTCACAACCAACTTTTTTTGCTTGTTTCATATAAAAGATGTGTACGGTAGGCCATTTTTTCTTTTAGCAGTTTTGATGGTCCACATACTTACTCGCAGGGAGGGATTTAGGGGGGGCTGTAGCCCCCCTCCCCCAAAAAAAAAAAATTTTATGTAAAAAAAAATTCATGTGTAAATTATTATTTTTTACGTATTAGCCCGGTCTGTGATCCTGTCCTGGATCCGTCCTCAAAGTTACTCTTTGAAACTTTTAGTGTGACATGCAAATGCTAAGAGTATGGTTTCAAGTATACACAGATGTGCATCATGAGTCTGTGTGATGGAAGATGATTGATAGTTACATTTTTTAAGAAAGAAGCATTTCCAAGTTACTCGTGTTGTTACCTTTATGATGCCCCTCTTACAGAGTTGAGGTGAGCTTTAGAATAGATCAACTTACTTATAAGCAAATTTGTTTTGAACCAAGTTTGTCCTTGAACATTTCCTTGACTTCTAATTCAAAAGGAAAAACTTATTTATTTTGAGAGTTTGACAACTTATCTCATGTATTAGATTTCTTTTATGATGATTTTGTTTTTTCATAACTATTTTCTATGTGGCTCATATAGAGTGGACCACATCTATACTGGAAAAAATAGGTTGAGATCAGAGTGGAGTGAGGGGATCATAGTGCACTGAATGGAGTGGAATGATGATATTGGTCTTCTCGGGCATAATTCATTATCTGTTTGCCAAGGACGCTTAATAGGTTGGGGTGTGGGTGCAGCATTCCCAGGATACAGTATGGGGGTATTTTCGAATTTTTTCTTAAAGTCTTATACGTGCCCTAAAGAGAAGGGGGTAATTTTCTTCTGTGAAGTTTGATGTGCTCAAGTTTGATGGAACTGTGAATTTCAAATTATGGCAGAGAAGGGTAGAAGATCTATTGGTGCAGCCGGGCATGGTGAAGGCGATATATGGAAAGAAGCCAAAAGGCATGGATGATATAGATTAGGAGGAACATGAAGCAAAGGCTATGGTAATTATTAGGCTTTGTCTGGCTGCTGACGTGATGTATCATGTGATGGATGAGGAGTCTTCGACTGAAATATGGTTGAAACTAGAGAATAGATATATATCCAAGTCATTGACAAACAAGCTTTATCTTAAGTAGGAATTGTATGGCCTTAAGATGATGGAGGACTAGGATCTAAGCCAACATATAAACATGTTCAACCAGATTATTAGTAATCCAAAGCAAGTTGATGTAAAGTTCAAAGATTGATGTTATTGAATTCCCTACCAGCTTCTGCTACGTACGAAAGTTTGGTTACATCTTCGATGCGGGGAAAGGAAACACCGGAGTTGAAAGAGGTCACAGGTGTTCTATTAGGTTTTCATTAGAGGACGAAGGTCAGTGATGAAAGTTCTCAAGGTGGTGGGCTTGTGGTCAATGATAATTATGAAAGTGGAAGAAACAAGTTTCGGAATGGATCGAATGACAATAAAACTCGATCTAAATCTAGAAAGGACATACAGTGCTAGAAGTGCGGGAAAAAGGGACACATGAAGCAAGAATGTCTAGAGAGGAAGAAGGGGAATGATGAGAAGAAATAAGGTCATCAAAGTTTACGAATATAGTTGAAGACGACTTAGAGAATGGTGACTGAGATATGTTTTCTGTTTCATCCAGTTCAGATCATCTCAGAGACTCTTGGCTTTTGGATTCAGCATGCTCCTATCACATGACACCAAATAAAGATTGATTTGACACCTACATATTAGTAAATTCTAGTTCTGTATGGCGAATGATGCATCTTGCAGAATTGTTGGAATATGGAATATCATAATTACAATGCTTGATAGTGTTGTAGAACATTGAGTGTTGTTAGACATGTGCTGGATTTGAGGAAAATCTAATTTCATTGGGTGCTTTTGACTCAACGGGATCAGTTATAAGTCTGAAAGTAGAAAAATGAAGATGAGTAAAGGTGTCATGACAGTGATGAGGGGGCAAAAATAGGCTGGAAATATGTAGAAGTTGCTACTACAATTGTAGGTGGAGTTGCTGTTGTAGAGTATGAGTCTGAGTCTGAGTCTGATTCTGAAAGTACAGTCTTGTGGCATATGCAGTTGGGTTATATGGGTGAGCGTGGTATGGTGGAGCTTGATAAGATAATCTTTTGAAGGGTGTCAAAACATGTAAACTTTATTTCTACAAGTATTATGTTCTTGTGAAATAGCATATGATGTAGTTTAAGATAGCCACACACAAGACGGGGGATTTTTTACTATGTTCATATAAGATGTTTGGGAGCCAACAAAGGTAGCATCACGAGGAAGACATATATCTCGTGAGTTTTATTGATGATTACTCAAGAAAGGTCTGAATATACTTTATGTGGCACAAGTCACAAACGTTTGCCAAGTTCATGTTGTGGAGAGCTAAAGTAGAAAACCAAACATGGAAGAAGATTAATTGCCTCAGGTCAGACAATGGTACTAAGTACACAGATTCAAAGTTTTTACAATTTTGTGAGCATCATGAGATTAAGAGACACTTTATAATACATAACAGTAAAATGGTGTACTGGAAATGATGAACACGACGATAGTAGAAAGAGTGAAATGTTTTAGGTTGAATATAGGGCTTACAAAGAACTTCTAGGCAGATGCAATAAGTGTGGCATATTTCTTGATTAACAAGTCACCTAGAGTAGCACTAGATGAGAAGGTAGTAGATGAGGTATGGATAGGCAGTGCGATAGATTACTCTGGTTTGAGAATGTTTGGATGTCCAGCCTATATGCATGTTTGTAGTGAGGAAAGATCGAAGTTTGATACAAAGTATAGACATAGTTTCTTTTTAGGGTATTCGAGAGAGGTGAAAGGGTTCAAGCTGGGGGATCCAAAGGTAAACAAAGTGGTGATTAGTAGAGATGTGATTTTTGATGAGAAATCTATGTTACAGTGTATTTAGAGAGAAGAGAAACATGTGCCAGAAAATTGCAACAACAATGAGCATGTGGTATACATGGAACTAGAGACCCATCTTAGGGAAGATAATGTGCAGAATGCAGAGAGTTCTAACTCAGAAGATTAGGAACATCACAATATAGCTATAGATAGACCTAGACACACTATCAAACTACCCACTAGGTATGATTTTGAAGATATGATTTCTTATGTACTTATTATCAGTAGCAAGGATCCCACTACATTTAAGGAGGCCATGGTCAGCCAAGAGAAGAGTAGATGGATGGGTGATATGGTAGAGGAGATAGAGTCTCTGAATAAGAATCAAACTTGGGAATTGGTGGAGCTTCTGTGGGGCAGATGGCGATAGGATGCAAATAGGTGTATAAGAAGAAAGTAGTAGTATTTGAAAAAGAGGGAGAAAATTTCATGGCTCCCCTAGTAGCAAAGGGTTACTATCAGAGGAAAAGGGTAAACTATGATCTCCCCTATGGTTCGACCCACTTCCATCATGGGCAGTGTTGGCTTTAGTAGCATATTTGGACATGCATATGGAACATATGGATGTAAAATAACTTTTTATCATGGAGATCCAGAAGAGCAACTTACCAAATCTCTCGTCACCCTCTCAGGACTTGAACTGTCACTGCTGGACAGTGTTTGAAAATTTACCCACGGGTTCCAACCCTTGGTCTCTTGCTATAGTTGTTGTTTAAGTTACTGAGAAATACATGAGACTCCATGATTTCATGGGCTAACCGCCCTTCAAGATTTGAACTGTGGCTGATTACCAATTTTTGATGACCTGCACACCAATTTCAACCCTTGGTCCCTTGCTATGGTGGTTTTTGAAGTTACTATGAAATAGATGAGACTCCATTCACTCATGCACTCTGGCCTAATTTATGTTTTGTTAGACATAGGCCTGTTTCTGTTCGTTCTCACACATCATGCATATCAACTATAGTTCACTTGAATTCTTTCAGATGGTAAGACTTAAATTTCATTGTCTGCTTTCTTGAGTTATGCATAATGTTGTGCTTTATGGTAAGTGGATGGGCGGACCATATGATCAGGTGGTTTGAGCATTTCAGGTTCTGTGTGCTTATCATATTACGTTTAGATTATTCTCTGTAATTCTAGTATCAATACTAAGTAAGAAGTCCTAGTACCTTAAACCATGAAAATTTCAAGTTTCCTTGCCATTTTCATTGTCGTTTTATGTCATCTCGGCGCGATAACTTCATAGCCTCTAATTCGTGCACTCTTTATATTTGGAGACTCAGTTGTTGATGTGGGAAATAATTGAAACAATTGTCAAAGCAAATTTCCCACCTTATGGAAGAGACTTTGTCAATCACAAGTCCCACGGCACAGGAAATTAGCCTCCCTCCTTCGCTTCACATTCCTGAACTTGAACTTGGACCTTTAAGTTTGTTTGATTTCTTTCCAAAACTGTGGGGGTGTAGATGTGATTGAGAATATGAATTTCAGATTTTCATCATCGTTTCTATGATACAAGCAACAATCATTCAAATAAACAAGATGTAGTTGACAAAGACTTAAAAACACACAATGCATATGCAAAAAAGAGGGAGGATCCAAAACTGCTGAATAACATGACTAACTTAATAAATCCGAGATTTATGCATTCATCAAAACGGTAAAGATAACCAATACTTCAAACCTATGATCATTCTTACAAAAATTTTTAGACAAAAGTGACCGGTATAGGCACACAAGAATCAGAATCTGGAAATACAAGGGAACAGAATACACAATTCATGTGATTTTTCCAATTCCAAGCTGGTGTCCGACACAATACACGTTCAAAATCTGTGTCGCTACCTTATTTACCTTCTATTTCCTATTATTTGCATTGCCTCACTGCCTCACGGCAAAGTGAGGTTAATGAAATCTACTGCATCACGAATAACAACCTCTTCAGTGGGGCGACTGGTGCGTTTGTTTCCTTTACATTTGCCGTATAATCCGTCACAGATCTAAACCACTTCCCAGAATATGTCTTCTCTGTTTCTCCATATATATGTTCCGATTTTACCCCATCCTCCCCACCTTGAATCGAAGCCATTCACCACAGAAGGTTCCTTCATTACCAATTACAAATCAAATTAGAAAGGTAAAGCAGATCAGAAAATTTAAATTTAGCTAATTCAGTAGCTTTACCAGTTGAGACAAGCTTGATTCTGACATTCTGCTTTAGCATTTGATTTGAACTAAAACTAGGAACATAAATGGCGTGAATATGTACTATTTATAAACAATATTGCCGAGTTGACTCATAACTCGTTCTCTTTTTCTTTTTAGCGCCTTTTTGGTTTAGCGTGGTTAAAATTAACTAATTTCAAAACTTTTTTTTTTTTTTTGGGTAGTATTTTCACTTTATTTGTTTTGTAGTTTAAAATTAAGCTATTGTTTGGTATAAATGAAAATTAGTAGATTTTGATAAAAATGTGATTGAAGAGTTGCATGTCCCATTAAATAAACATAATTATCGAGTTTGACTTAGGCATGTTCGAGCCTCATGTTTTTTTTTTATATATATAATGCATTTTAAAATAATAGATTGATTGAGAATGTGTTATTAGGGTGTGTTTGGTACCCATTAAAATTTTCATTCTTATTCTTCTACTCATTTTCAACCACACATTTTTCATTAAAATAATATTTTCCATCACATCAATAACTTTTCCTTCTTTTTCAACCACACATTCTCTATCAATCTACTATTCCAAAATACATTCTTCCAAAATAATATCCATCAAACACACCCTAAAAATGAATGTAAAGTTTCTGAATTGAGTGTGGTGTTTGATTAAAAAAAAAAAAAAGAGGAGAAAATTGTATTTTTAAAAATGGGGATCAAACAAGTCCTTAAATTTTAATCAACTTGTTTAGGTGAACAAAACGAGAGCAAGTTTCTGAAAATATAGGAATGCCATGCGAAACCTTCTCAGTGGTTCACACGCAAATCCTTACAAATTGTGTTTGAAGATATGGAAAGCGATGAAACTCAGAGAAATTGACAAATATTTTCATACCTAATAAAGCTCGTGAATGATAAGTTAGAAGCCATCACTTTTCACCGTTATACAAACTATATTGTTACTTTTTGCATAGATGAATTGAATGGATCTTGAAGTATTGTCTTTGCATCCCCTATCGAATCTGCTCACGTTATGATTGCTCATTAATATTTGATCGAATTGGATGGATTCACCATAGGAAATAAGATGTTCTAGTCTTAGAGGACCCAATGAATCTATCCACCGTTCATTTATTTATGTTTATAATTTCAATCGTTTATAAACATCTTTCATTCTAATTTTGGAGTACTTCCATTTATAAATTGTATATAAAATACAACAAGTATCCTATTAACAAATTTGTTAGATTGGGCACGAAATATTTCGATTCGAAAGGAAATTGAATCGAATCGAGCATCAATTGGAATCTTAAAAATACAACATTGGTTCTATATATCGAAATCGAATCAACCGATTTCGATTCGGTCCAATTCAATTTTTTGTATTGAAAATCGTCGAAGTAAAGTATGAAAATACAACGACCTCTTGCAGCAAATTCTTGTCAAAAAGCGTTAGGGACCAATCTCACCAATCATTTTTTTTTTTTTATTCTCGTTGGAGTTGGCTCGTCCATCTTAAACAGTTCTTGTGTATAAGTAGAAAGGAACTTATAATATTTTAAGATTGTGATTTTTTTATTGAGGGAAATAATTTCCCATCTTTTAGATCAATGTTAATTAATAGTTATTAAAAATGGTGTTGTCTATTTGAAAAACATTGTCAATATCACATTAATAGTTTGACAGTATAATTATAAAAGTATTTTAGGATAAACTATATTTATTTGATTAAATATTATTATTATTATTATTTTCTAATATTCATATCATAATATTTCTTTTAATATACTATAATATAAAATCATTTATAGTGTCATCAGTATTTTAATGTATATCAGATTATTTAAACTTATATACCTGTTATGCAATTTCTAATATATTTTGAGATTCTAATAAATTTTGTTTCTTTTCAACTTGTGATGAAACAAGGAAAAGACTCGATAGAATAGGGAAACTTTCCCTTTTCCGTTACAAATAAGAATTCTAATTTCCATTTCCTAGTAAAATCGTCTCTTTCATAACAAGTCAGGTCCATATTAGAAATAGCATATTTTTCCGATAAAAAAATTCTTACATAGCTTTTCTTACAAGCTTTAAGCATTGATCTCATAAATTGTGCACCCATCAATATGCAATTGACCACATATTTGAAATGAACATTTTCCAGAAATGGTAAAATGGATACCATACATGCAAAAACGACCGGAGTCGTGGTTAATAGAATTGGAACTTCCCCGAAGTTCTTTTTGTTTAAGTTAGTCATTGAACTTAAATATTTATACAATTTGGTAATTCTATATTGACAGACAAACGGAAAGTTAGATGTGGTAGTTTAGTTGAATTGCAAGATATTCACGTCGTTAGTCAAACTTGAAACAAAATTGGCCTATTTTAGCTCTTTTTCCCAAAAGGATGGAGCTCAAACAAGTTGAGTGCCCAGTTTAAAACAAAAATGAAATTGACTTTCTCTTTGTTGCAAATATAAATCACACGGGAACGGGGGCGATCTTCCACTCGTACATAGTTACTTTTTATTTAAATTAATCTAACGGTTAAAATTAATTTATTAGCCAATGATTTGCCCCCGTTAAATTTTAATTCATCTTTCTCTATCATCTTATCAATCACACATTCTCTCAATAAAATTTATCCCTTAGGGATGACCGAGTTGGTGGAGCAGGTGAACATGGAGATCGAAGGTCATGAGCTCGAATCCCCTGCCAACACTTTCTCGGTCGAGCATGTCGCACCGGGCTTGCCTAATGCGATTTATCGCTGCTGTGTGGTTTACGAGCTACAGCACATGGAGCGAGGCTTACCTAGTGTACACTCACGGGTAGCGGCTGCGGGTTCTTACGTCAACAAAAAAATAAATATTACACTTAAACTCAAGATTTATACAATTATAATTTAGAAAAAGGATGTTATATTCGCAAAACGCCTTTTTAATAAATAAACCTATATGCATGATTGACGCCGGAGGATTCATTGGCTCGCACCTCTGCGAAAAGATTATGGAGGAGACGATACACAAGGTTTTGTTGGCGAATGTGTACAATGACAAGATCAAACAATAATTAATACACTATAAATTAATAAATTATTTATTTATCGATAAATTAATAATCCCTCCAAAATAATCTTGAATTAATTTTTAGTTCCATAACTAAAAATGAAATCAACTAGAGTGATCGGGTTTTCATTTCTAAGGTCATTAATTTGGTCTAGTTTTTGAGGTTGGAGGGTATAAAAATGCTCGGTTGTGCACACCAAAATTTACAGATTTATTTATGAACAGCCGATGTATCGAGGTTTGATTGGATCAAAATCTCACAAAAAAAAAAAAAAACACTCGGCTTTTTTTGACACAATATCAATGCGTAAAAGATTATAAATGATGATATACAACAAACATTTTTCAAAATTTTATAACTATTAGTCTTGGGGTAAATTTGATATGCAATTATTCAACTTTTGTGAAATCTTAATCTCAACTAAATAATTGAATTTCAATTTTAATTATAAATTTCATCAATACGCGACATACCTTATCCCATATTAATGAAAATTTTATAATTGGCGTGTGGCTGTCAACTATTCACTACAACGTCTCATTGGTGTTAAAAAATTGCACTTTATTACTTTAAAGTCCATTCGGTAGAGATTAAAATTGAAAAAATAATCGTTATTGTTGACTTTTATTAGACGAGTGAGATTAATAACGGCTATATTTTCAATTTTAATTGGATTTTAATCTAAAGACATTATAGTTATTTTCATTTTTCTCTTTTCGTTTGGTAAGACTATCTGCCAAGCAATTTCCGTCAATCTTGAGGACGATAAGTGATGGAATGTATAGTTGTGAAATTTGAAACTTTAATTAAAGTTCATCGATTCATTTAAAACAAATTAAAGTTTAAAACTTGGTATTCACACTAAGTCCTCGTATGACTCAATTTTTCTCCAAACTCATTTTCAATCATACATTTTATTAGGTTCACATTATTTAATCAACTTTTCAATTATTGGGATGTGTTCAAGCCACATTATTTAATCAACTTTTCAATTAATGAAAATTTTATAATTGGCGTGTGGCTGTCAACTATTCACTACAACGTCTCATTGGGGTTAAAAAAATATGCATTTTATCACTTTAATCTAAAGACATTATCGTTACTTTCATTTTTCTCTTTTCGTTTGGTATGACTATTAGCCAAACAATTTTCGTCAATTTTGAGGACGATAAGTGACAGAATGTATAGCCATGAAATTTGAAACCTAATTAAAGTTCATCGATTCATTTAAGACAAATTAAAGTTTAACGATCCGATTGAAATTCACTCAAAGTTCAATGACCGCATATGATAGTTAATAATTTTAAAAGGTGGTATTCACACTAAGTCCTCGTGTGACTCAATTTTTCTCAAAACTCATTTTCAATCATACATTTTATGAGATCCACAATTTTTTTCAACTTTCCAATTATAATTTCATCATTGCTTTCTTCTTCCCTCCAAAGTAGTGTCTTCCTTAACTAACAAGCAAGCCACTATTTGATGTTCATTATTTTCGTTTTCTTTTCAATCATACTTTATTTTTGGACTTCGAATAATATTAGAGGGAGATCCACTTCAAATAAAATACTTCTCGAGTATGTTCCTTCAAAAAAAAAAAACTTCTCGAGTATATATTTTATAATGTGTAAATTCAATAAATACGGTTTTTTATATTATAGACACGTTTTTTCATGTTTAATTTAATTGTATATCACTAAATAAAATTAAGAAATAGATGTTATCAAATTCAGTCTCGATACATTATTGCTCATTATCGTGCTTTATCTCGACTATGTACTCGACCAATTTAAAACACTTGACCATACTCATTATCTTTTTCTTTTTTTCTCTCTTTTGTCCTAGACTGACCTTAACTTGATGAATAAGCCATAAAAATCAACAGATCACACTTCTCCATACTATAATTTGAAAAGCGAAGTCATTTGATCATCAAGTTGGACTTTTTTCAATTTTGCTTGCCGTTGTTAGAGGAATCCTTATAAAACTCTTTTTCTCTGTTATTGATATGTTCAAACTTGGAGAACAATCACGTCTGACCTGGATTGTTGCCGAAGTTCAATTTTCAAAGCAAGTAATTAGTAATGATCTATTAAAAGAAAAATAATTAAAATAATTATTTATTACAATGAGTGGGTGCTCTTTGGTTTCATCATCATATAACGCCACAAATTGGAATAATTTTATGGGCAAAAAAAATATTCTTGATGAAGAAATTAATATGCCGAATTTTCCTTTTTTCTTGTTGTTTTCAACTCAATCTACAGACACCACCATATCTCCTCCTCCACCACGTGGTTTGCACCACCCTACACCTGCCACCACCACCCATTTTCTTACTTAATTATTTGGATTCTTGAAAATTCATGTTGTCACAATTCAATTCCATTTAGGTACCTACTTTTTCTCAATCGGGATTTTGACGATCATTGTCTTCATAGTCTATAAATTCTTGTAATTTCTTATGCAATGGGTTCAATTCTGCGATTTCGAAAGCTGTGTGTTCTGGAGCCTGCGAAGTGTAATGAATTATATGAAAAAAAAAAAAAAAAAGGCACAAATTAAGTTAGATGATGAGAAGAAATCGTTTGAAATCCCCAAAATTGAGAAAAAGGACAAGGGTTTATCAGAAGATAAAAAGACGGCCTAACAAGGAATGGTGATGCATAGATTCCTGTTCTGTTCAATTGTTTGCACTGTTTGGTGGCTCCTCTTGTTTCTGTTCAATTGTTTGCCTGCAAATTTGACTGGACTTAAGGTGCCCGAACCCCCAGGGATGAGGCTCAAGCACGAAGGATTGGCGGCTCTCCACCCGGTTGTGATGGTGCCCGGCATTGTCACCGGAGGACTTGAGCTCTGGGAGGGCAGACCGTGTTCCGACGGCCTTTTTCGCAAGCGGCTTTGGGGAGGTAGCTTTACTGAGATTTTGAGGAGGTAGTTTGTACATTTTCATTTTGTTATGTGCTCAAGTTAAAATACAATTTAAATAAATAAGCTTGTCCTGGTTTGACATGGTATCGCGCCGTCACGCCGTCACGCACGACTTTCATGAGAAAATCAGTTTGTATGTGGGACGCGTTGATGATAATTTAAATAAATAAGTTTGTAGGCTCCCTAACAGTTAGGCTTTAAGGGGTTGAAATCTGTATTGAGACTGTGGCACCCAACTGATTATTTTAATGGAATTTAGGCTTGTGTGTTGGTTGGAGCATCTATCTTTGGACAATGAGACGGGGCTCGATCCACCGGGCATTAGGGTTCGTGTGGTTCAGGGACTAGTTGCAGCTGATTACTGATATTTTGTTTGGGCTATTCTTATCGAAAATTTAGCCCGCATGGGCTACGAGGGCAAGAACATGTACATGGCTGCATATGATTGGAGGCTATCTTTTCAGAATACAGAGGTAAATTTTGCAAACAGAGGATGTACATTTTTTGCCTTTGATCGATGTTATCTTGTTAACCTTAATTCCAATGAAGTATGACTCAAGCCAGTTTTGTATAAATATTAAATGTGACCATGTGTCCTCTGCAGATTATCAGGTGGGGCCAAATTTTAGTTATTTAATGCTAGAATTCATAATAATATGAGCATTTATTACCAATCATTACTGTAATCTTGATTGGTGCAAGATTCTTTTGTTGTAATTGATTGATAGAATGCAACTATAGCCAAGCCTTAACTTCTTGCATATTCTACTTATTTCCTTACTGTAAGTGTCTCATGAAAGTGGAATGTTAGTCTTGTAATTGTTCAAGAACCTATGCTTAGAAACTAAACTGCTGTTCATTGTACTGTCCAGTCAAGTATTGTGTGCTCTCAGATTTTTCCGTTTAATATGTGTAAAGAATTAGCTAGTAATGTGTAAATGTCTTCAATTGAGTCGAGTTTTCTATATTATATTCCCAATTTGGATTGTGCAGGTCCAGGACCAAAATCTTAGCAGATTAAAGAGTAATATCGAGCTTCTGTATGTAACTAATGGGAATAAAAAAGTGGTGGTGGTGGTGCCTCATTCCATGGGGTTTATCTATTTTCTCCATTTCCTTAAATGGGTTGAAGCGCCTCCACCTATGGGAGGAGGTGGCGGCCCAGGCTGGTGTGACAAGCACATAAAATCAATCATAAATATCGGTCCGGCATTTCTTGGTGTTCCGAAAGCTGTCAGTAACATCTTGCCGGCCGAGAGCAAAGATGTTGCTTTTACCAGGTTAGTTTTTTTGCATATTACACATTCAAATTAAACCTCATCCAATTAAGTATAATCTTGTCATTTTATTTTCATTGTGCTCGTGCCCATGATTTCTTCTGCATTTGATATTGCAGAGCAATGGCTCCCGGTCTCCTAGATTCCGAAATTCTTGGCCTTCAAACTCTACATCATGTCATGTGTGTATCTCGAACGTGGGATTCTGTCATTTCTTTGATACCTAAAGGAGGAGAGACGATATGGGGTAACTTGGATTGGTCTCCGGAAGACCATCATGTATGTGATTCAGCAAAGAAAAAGTATCAGCAAGATTTTGACAACAATGGCAATAACAGTGACAGTCGGAGGCTTTTCCAAGTACAAGAGCCAACTAAAAAAAAAAAATTAGATCTATTTATGGCTAATGGGGATGTTTGAAGGCAATGAATGTAAGTTTGCAATTGAAAATTTTGTTGTCCTCAAATCTTGTACTCAAATAAGTAGGTATTTTTCCAGCACTTTTCTGCGTAATTCTAGTTGACAGGCTGTGGAAGTGATATTGTCCAGTGTAGTTGTTTGATTCTATTGTGACATGTTTGGAACATTGAACTAGATGGGAGATTTTGTAATGGAAAACTGGCTTCAGACTTCACTGGTACTAAACTCGTCTCACTTCTCGATCGAACCACCTCGTCTATAATTTAAGTTGTTAGAGGGAAAAACTATTATTTAAATTACGTGATAAGTAGATTATGATCAAACTTGAACTTGGACCTTTAAGCTTGTTTGATTTCTTCAAATATGGAGCTGAAAACCTTGGATTTACTTCATATCCACCAGCTTATCTCAGCAAGAATGCTATAGGAAAAAAACCTGCTTATTGGAGCCAACTTTGCTTCTGCTTCCTCTGGTTATTATGATGAAACAGCAAAAATCAATGTAAGAACAATGCCTAGGTGCATCATTAAGTCTTCTTAGTTTAACACCAATTTAGACTATCTTCTATGTTAAACAACCTCGTTTTAAACTGTTGGGACTTAATGGCTTCATTTATATCCAAAAGTTAATGCAGAATCAAGACATTCTACATCTAAGTTTTCATAATATTCAAATATTTGGTTTCTTGATTTGCATCACGGAAAGGAAAGTAGGTACCAGGTAAATACAATCGTACTTTTGACTGAGCTTCACTGTGATTCAATTGCAGCATCAATGTGGCAATCACTTGAGCTATATATTTGCACGGTGTAATGCACCAAACCACACAAAAGATGCCAAAGTAGTTATAAAAAAATGGCGACTAACAGAACAAGAAAAAATTATTTCCCATCCGCAGGCATAAGACAAGAACAGAAACAGATCAGTTCAATTCAGAATTACTATATTAATCCTTTTCTCTACATGTTTTGAATCAGTTCTCAAACATTCTCCTGCAATCCTACACAAAATTCATACAGGTAACATCTACTACAAGTAAAAGTTTAGTACCCCGGTGGTGTCCGACACTCTACACCTTCAAAATTTGTGTCACTACCTTATTTAGTTTTTATTTCCTTCTATTTCAATTGTCGTCACTGCCTCATGGCAACGTGGCGACAATGAATTCCACCGCATCGGGCAGTACAAATTCTTTAGTGGGGCGAGTCGGGCGAGTCGGGCGTTTGTGGTGTTCAAGTTTGCTGTATACTCCGCTCAAGAAATTCAACATTTCATAGTATATTTCTTCCTTGTTTTCCCATACTTTCTTTCCAATTTTACCCCATCCTCTCCACCTTGGACTGATGCCATTGGCCAGAGAAGGTTCCTTCATTAACAAAATAAACCAAAATACAAATCAATTTACGGCTGAAGTTCAAATCCAAATCAAATCACAGATCGAGAGCAACACCTGAAAATATATGCTATTTATACATTCTTTCATATATCCAGCAGAATTCATTCATTAATTTGCACCAGTTACAAATCAGTAACTTTAAATCATTTAAAACTGTCAAACCACTTACAAAAATAAACTTGAAAATAAATTAATTCAATTTTATCAAACTCGATTAAAACTAAACACATTTCAATTAAAAAAAACTCATCCATATTATACTCAGTCCAATTGAACCCATTATTAACTCAGTTTAACTTAATGCCTAATTAGACAATTACGCATCTCAACTTTAAACCCAAGGCCTAAAATGTTAAATATACAGTACTTGTAATAATTTTATAACTCCTGAGTTATTTCTCCTTCTCTTAAACTAACAACAAAGGAACACGAATCTCTATTCTCTATGTATTTATATACTGAATTTCATATTTGGATTCATGTTCATTAATTTGCACCAGTTACAAATCAGTAACTTTACCGTTCAAATCCAAATCAAATTATACAAGTAAAGCAGATCAGAAAATAAATTGCCGTCAAAGTGGAGCCGATCGAGAGCAAAATCTGAAAATATATACAATTTAGCAGAATTCATTCATTCATTTGCACCAGTAAAAAATCAGTAACTTTACCGTTCAAATCCAAATCAAATTATACAAGTAAAGCAGATCAGAAAATATGCCGTCAAAAGTGGGCAGATCGAGAGCAAACCAGAAAATATATACTATTTATTATACCTTCATTCATTCAAACAGTAGAATTCATTCATTAATTTAGCTAATTCAGTAACATTACCAGTTGAGACATGTTCGATTCTGACATTATTGCTGAGAATTTGATTTGAACTAGAAATAGAAATGGCGGTAAATATGTAGTATTTATACCCAATTTTGCCGAGTTGACTCGTAACTCGCTCTCTCTCTCTTTTTAGCGCCTTTTTGGGTTAGGTTCCACGTAGGTTAAAATTAACTAATTTCAAAACCTTTTTTTTTTGTAGTAATTTCACTTTATTTGTTTTGTAGTTTAAAATTAAGCCATTGTTTGGTATAAATGAAAATTAGTAGATTTTGATAAAAATATGTTTAAATATGTGGTTGAAGAGTTTTATGTCCCATTAAATAAAAATAATTATCAAGTTTGACTTAGGCATGTTCGAGCCTCATTATTTTTTTTTATATATAATGCATTTTGAAATAATTGATTGATTGAGAATATGTTGTTAAAAATGAATGTAAAGTTTCTGAATTGTTTGTGGTGTTTGATTAAAAAAAAGAGAGAGCGAAAATTGTATTTTTAAAAATGGGGATCAAACTAGTCCTTAAATTTTAATCAACTTGTTTAGGTGAACAAAACGAGGGCAAGTAAGTTCCAGAAAATATAGGAACACCATGCGAAACCTTCCCAATGGTTCACACGCAAATCCTTACAAATTATGTTTGAAGAAATGGAAAGCGATGAAACTCAGAGAAATTGACAAAGATCTTCATACCTAATAAAGCTCGTGAATGATAAGTTAGAAGCATTATATATTGTTACTTTTTGCATAGATGAATTGAATGGATCTTGAAGTATTGTCTTTGCATCCCCTATCGAATCAGCTCACATTATGATTGCTCATTAATATTTGATCGAATTGGATGGATTCACCATAAGAAATAAGATGTTCTAGTCTTAGAGGATCCGATGAATCCAGGGTCGGCCCTGAGATTTTGGGTGCCCTGTGCGAGATTTTAAAATGGTACCCATTTCAAGTAATAAAAAAATCAATGTTTTAAAAATTGGCCCGGCCTTGCCGGTCGAACCGGTAAAACCAGGAACCGTTCTTAAAAAGGGGTCGGTTGTAGGTTAATAACGGGATATTAGAAACCCGTTAAAAAATCACTAAACAACCGGTACTAACCCTTAAACCGATTACGGTTTTTCCGTGTTTCCAAAACCTTTTTAATTTAGATATAAAGTTTATAACTTTAACTATTGGGCTCAACCAAGAAAATGAAAGCCCCATGCCCAGTTTTGATAGACAGGCGCTAGCTAGTTTAATAGATTCATTGCCTTTAACGTGTTTCACTAATTTTCGATGTGAGATTCCACTCAATTCCAATAACACTATTTTCCAATGTTTGCATGTTAAACTTTCAAATTTTTGAGCCCAACAAAAGTAAATAAATTTTTCATCTTAATATTTTTATTTATTCATTTTTTAAACTCAATCTAAAATTCACTTTATTATTGGGATAATATGTTAGACGTCACTTTCGAATAAGCTCATTTGATTACAAATTTAACAAAGCCAAAATTATTTCAATAAATAGATTAATAGCCTTAAAGTGTCGAGAATAATTGTATAATAATAAATTTAATTAGTTAAAATAGATTTGTTTTTACTTTGAATTAGTAGTATGAAAATAAAAAAAAATTACTCTTATGGTATTTTTGACCCTTGACCATTTACCTTTTACCGGTCGATGCCCGGGCCGATTTTAAAAACATTGTAAAAAATACATTAAGAAAAAAATTATTTTAATAACATTATTTCATTGCAAAAATATGATATTTAAATATTTGTTTATTTTTTTACATATTTTGAGAAAAGTATAAATAAAGCTCAAAAGCATCTCTCGAACTTCATCAAGATTCATGTCATCAACGAATAACCATCCAAACCACTATCCTCTCGTGCAATTCCAAATAAATAATAAATGTTAAATAATGGACGGCTGAATCACTCTCATATTTTTGTTTTTAGAGTTTGGATAGGTTTGGATACGTGGACTTTAACATTGTTGGGCTCATTTAGTTTAACTAAATTACTACATAAATAATAAATGTTAAATAATGGATTTTAAAATTATGTTTTAGTTAATAAAATTTTTTATGTAATAAATCTATTTTTTATTTAATTTTATATTTTAAAATTAATATACATTTTAAATATATAATTATACATAAATATACAACTAACAAATTTTTTTTTGATGCCCCTACAATTTTGAGGCCCTGTGCGGACTTGCGCACCTCCAGGGCCGTCTCTGTCATGAATCTATACACCGTTCATTTATTTATGTTTATAATTTAAATCGTTTATAAACATTTTTCATTCTAATTTTGGAGTACTTCCATTTTATAAAATGTATATAAAATACAACAAATAACAAATTTGTTAGATTGGGCATGAAATAATTCGATTATAAAGGAAATTGAATCGAATCAAGCATCAATTGGAATCTTAAAAATACAACATTGGTTCTATCTATCGAAATCGAATCAACCGATTTCGATTCGGTCCAGTTCGATTTTTATATTGAAAATCGTCGAAATAAAGTATGAAAATACAACGATCTCTTGCGGCAAATGCTTGTCAAAAATCGTTAGGGACCAATCTCACCAATCATTTTTTTTTTTAGTCTCGTTGGAGTTAGAGGTTAATTGGCTCGTCCATCTTAAACAGTTTTTGTGTATAAGTAGAAAGGAACTTATATTATTTTAAGATTGTGATTTTTTATTGAGGGAAATAATTTCCCATCTTTTAGATCAATGTTAATTAATAGTTATTAAAAACGTTGTTGTCTATTTGAAAAATATTGCCAATATCAAATTAACAAATGACAAGTATAATTATAAAAGTATTTTAGGGTAAACTATATTTATTTGATTAAATATTATTATTATTTTCTATTCATATCATAATACTTCTTTTAGAGCTTGTTTTGGAGAGATTTTTGGGGGAAGAATTGATTTTGAATAGTGATATGATGGGAAATGTGTGGTTGAAAAAGAAGAAAAAATTATTGATGTGATGGAAAATATTATTTTATTGAAAAATGTGTGGTTGAAAATGAGAATTAATTTACTGTAAAAAAATCTAATCGCTCCCAAATAGGGCCTTAATATACTATAAAATCATTTATAGTAATATCATATTATTTAAACTTATACATCTGTTATGCAATTTCTAATAAATTTTATTTGTGATGGAACAAGGAAAAGACTCGACAGAATAGGGAAACTTTCCATTTTCCATTCCAATTTCCAAATAAGAATTCTACTTTCCCTTTCCTAGTAAAATCGTCTCTTTCATAACAAGTCAGGTGCATATTATAAATAGTTTCTGATTGTTTATTTAATTTCACCATCTTTTTGAAAACCCCTCCAAGCTTCAGCAATCCGTGGAATCCAAATCTTCAATTTCAAGTCAAATTAGACGGAAGAAGAACATCTAAGTATGGAATTTAAGGTTTTTTTTTTTTGGTGAATTTCAAATTTTCGACATTAAAATATATGAAAAGTTTTTTTTTTCGCTGGAACCAATTTTGTGTTATTTTCTGAAGTTTAAATTTGAGTTAGTTTGGTAGTTATTTATATGCAAATTGATTAGAGTTAATTGAATGTAGAATCAAGAATGGTATGTGACAAACCATGGTTCGATCGCCTACTGGATCAGACTGTCGATTATTTCCGCTTTGGAATCGTTGGCGGGTCGGCTTTCAACATGTTGAAAGGCATGTACAACTCCCCAAAAGGTGAGCGCCTCATCCGGGGCTTACAAGCTGTACGCATGAACGCCCCCCGCTTTGGCAGCCGCTGTGCCGCCTTCGGTGGTCTTTCATCTGTCTTGGAGAGTTCTATGATACATGTAAGGCAGAAGGATGATCCATGGAATTCCATCCTCTCTGATGCCGCTGCCGCCGGATTACTCAAGATGCGCCGATGCCGATGCCGAGGCCTTGGCCCGGCTTCACGCTCGGCTCTCATTTTTGGCTCGGGAATGGCGCTATTAGAGGGTTATTTGATTGTGAAAAATAGGGTCCAGTCCCCACAGCCTGACTTTGCGGAGTTGGATAAGAAGCAGAAGAGGGAGGAATAAAGACATAGAGTTTGACTCCCTTTTATTTATATTGATGCCATACTCCATCCATTTGAATCGAATATTGTTGGAAGTGGACTTATGCATAGAATTGAAAACTTATAATCTTCTTGTTGAATTACTTCTCTTTCCACATCTGAATTCTACCAATGACTTGAATGGCTACTCTAATTGCAGTTATTTTGACATGGTATATTAGTGTGTTTGTCAATATTAAATTTCACCCATGCTTTTTTCCATTTTCAAACGTATTAAAAGAGGTAATTAATATAGTTGGAAATATTATTTAAAAGTTTTTCTTTAAAAAAAATAAAGTTATACACATCTCTTGGTGAAATTTTGAATTTACGATTTTTTATATGAAAGTTTTTATTTATAAGTGATATTTTACTCATTTGTACATATAAATTGATATTTAACTTAAAAAAGTTAAATATTTACTTAAAAATTATATGTTAGTATTTCTGAGTTATATATAAACTTTATAATTACTAATCTTTGCCCGGGCTGAATTTTCTTTAAGTTAATGTTAAGTGTATTAGATCTGTTAGATTCTCGCGCAACTAATATATGCTTTAATCTGGTAGAATTTGTGGTATGGACAAGATGAAAAAACAAACAAATGTTTGTTGTTTTACTAACTTGTTTTTAAGTATATTCTGGCCACTGGATAAAAATTCAACTTACTTCTGTTGGAGCGTGTTCTTGCCCATATCATTTCTCTCGTGGGTATGGGAACGTGTTGTTGTCCAGATATTGATCCTTTTTGGAGTTTCTCATCCCAAATTTTACATTTCAATTCTTGTGGCGGTTCTTTCCACACCTCAAAGAGGTAGTTTGAATCACCATTTTGTATTACAATTTAGTTTCATTGTCCTTGTTTAGGTAATACATGATTCTGGATATGGTTGAATACGCTCCATGTTTAAAGAGAGAAAATGTTGAAGAAAATATCTGCCCAACCCATTCTATTGAAGGGGTGTATGCTTCTTTTTTATAACTGTGAAACAATCTTTGTCTGTAGCTAATTGTACTTTGACCGCTTATTTTATTTCCATTTACAGATTTTTGCAACACCAGGGTTAAGTCAACATTATGTCCACCAGATGGCGCTGTGTGTGAAAGATCACACTAATGTTCTTCCAGCTGATATATCAAGTGACTTTCCTGGTTATGCTTGCCTTCTAGGAAATCTATTGGAAGCTGCTGGTGTTGCTTTTACTCAACCAGGTTCATTTGATTGGGTAAATAGGTTTTCTGTTTATTTTCTCTGTTATCTTTCTTTTTCCTCTTGTACTTGATCTATTCAGTGAAGAAATCCACTGTGATTCAATGGCACACTGGATGTCGTCTGATCTTCACTTTCCATGATTACTCTTGTTGTCAAGAGAAATATTTTGAAGCTTTCTCCACTAATTGGATTCATAATATACTTCTCTCTTGTGTCTCAAAAATTGAGTTTCAGACAATAATTCTT
Organism: Fraxinus americana; assembly: GCA_035079005.1. NCBI lineage: Eukaryota > Viridiplantae > Streptophyta > Magnoliopsida > Lamiales > Oleaceae > Fraxinus > Fraxinus americana. The sequence goes on from CM068725.1 coordinate 25,645,817, forward strand.
CCTGGAATATTCACTAATATGTTTATAGTAAAATAGTGACATATAAGTAAAATTAGTAAATAATTATGTGGATTAGGATTGTTCGTTGAATATCGAAATATTTAGTTAGTTGATGTCTACGGTACCAGTATGCACCTTTTCATGTGCTGCCTATTTCTTTTTATAACCTCTGAAGAGAAGATTGCTTTAGGACTTTCATCAATACTCCAGCAAATAAGCATAGGTTGAATCTGTTTTATGCCATTATTGAAACATTTTTTTGTGCACCAAAAATATGAAGAAATAATGCAATTAACACTTTTCAAGTTTCCACGATCAATTGACATAGTTTTATGTGCTTGAATGATATCAGTTTTTAAAGTAGAGCTAAAAACATTTATTCATTTGTTTACACAGCACATTCCAAGAATTAATGGAGACATACCTTCAGTTGATTAAGCAACTTTTGCCCATCAAAGGTTGCTAGATAGGTACTCGTAGTTCATGTTCATTCATAATTGTGCAGGTAGCCACCCCCAATCCCCTTCCCCTTAAATGTTGCAATTGCTGCACAGATGCCTGTTTTTTGAGTAAATATAGCAAATTGAGGTCAGAAAGGGAAGGGAGACTCAACTTATGTTAGAACAAGATGACTGTGATGTAAATGCTAATCTCATTTTTTACTAACAACAAATAAAATAAGTTAACCAAAATCTCGTTTTATTTCAAACATTCGAATCTGGAACTGGCTCAGTTACCTTAGTTTGAGCAATCTTCACGATAGTGGTACAATCAATTTGACTCCTACGTGATCAGGTTTGGCTACATTAGATGTGAGTATGATTGATGTGTTTATGTAAAGAGCCTTGACGATAATTCTTTTATTTTTCTGTTACTTTATAAGGATGATATGTCGATTGTTGTGATGAGTATGAGTGAGGTCAAAAAGTTGAAGACTTTGTTGAGAAGAGAATTTGACATAAAGGATTTAGGTGTAGTAAAGAAGATTCTTGATATAGAGATTTGCAGGGACAGAGTTCCAGAAAATTATGGTTTGCTCAGCGCAATTATATTAAGAAGGTGTTTGAGAGGTTTAGCATGGGTAATGTCAAATCAGTAAGTGTACTTTAGCGAGTCATTTTAGATTGTCTACCGCTTAGAACCCGAAGAAAGATACTGAAAATGAAGACACATCAAAGGTTCCATATACTAGTGCGGTGAGGTGTCTGATGTATGCTTTGGTTTGTACAAGACCAGATTTAGTACAAGTTGTTCGTGTGGTGAGCAAGTTTATGGCAAGTCCTGGGTGATAGCGTCAGGATGTAGTCAAGTGGATTTTTAGATATTTGAGGAGTACTATAGACTATGACATCATGTTTAGCAGGCAACAAAATAATCCTTCAATTGTGGGATATATGGATTCAGATTATCCTGGGGATTTGGATGACAAGAGATCGACTACAGGTTATGTATTCACTCTGGTATGAGGACCTATTTGTTGGAGGTCTATGATTCAGTCTCTAGTTGCACTATCTACGATTGAGGCAGAGTATATAGTAGTGGACGAGGCTACCAAGGAAGCTTTGTGGCTTATAGGAATGGTCCAGGAGTTCGGTGTTCAAAAAGGTAGAGTTCAGTTGAAATGTTACAGTCAGAGTGCCATCTATTTTGTAAAGAATCAAGTGTATCATGCGAGGACCAAGCATATAGATGTTTGATTTTTTTTATTTTTTTTTGAAATGTTGCTTGAAAAAGTTCACGCTTCTGAGAATGCATGGGATATGTTGACAAAACCTATTGTCACGGATAAGTTCAAGCATTGCTTTAACTTGATTAATGTCTCCATGTGTTAGAAGGAGGTGTCCCAACCTATTGATCCCAGATGGTGTTTTTCCCTGAGTTCCATTATTTCTCTGAAGGGGTGGATATTTTTCCAAGGTGAGATTATTGTGTATATTGTGTATATAACTCATAAATAGTGGAACATATGTAGGCTGAAATATATAGGCCGAGGCCGAAGTGGAGCGGAGTAGAGTGGAATATGGGGAGCATAACGCACCGAACGGAATATAGCGGAACGACGATATCGGCATTCTCTGGCTTAATCCATTGTTTATTTACAAGGGATGATTAATAGGTTAGGGGTATAGGGGCAGGGCCCATGTAGTACGGCACGAAGGTATTTTGGATATTTCCTTAAAGTCTTGTACGTGACCTAAAGTATGGGCTAGGGTTAGTGTATATATATGATGTAGCCCTCTTATTCACATATCAATAATATTACAGCCGCTTAGCTCCTATGGATGTAGGCAAATTGTCAAACTACGTAAATTTGTGTTCTTATTTCTTTGTCGATTTCATGTTCTTCATTATTATTGTTGCTCAAATCACAACAACGAATTTTTTAAGGAATCATGATAGTTAAAAGATATTTACTGGTTTGTGATATCAATTATTCATGTTCAAACTTGGCATTCCCTTATTCTTTTGCTATTAACCTCTAGTATTTAGCTACATTGAATTCATTTAACATGACCATATTAGTAATTCCCAAGTTGTACGAGGGTGTATCTTGACATACTTTATAGGTCCCCCTTGACTAGGAAAATACTTTCGAAAATATAAAGAGACAATCCAATTCTTTGATGACCGCTTTTTTAACTCTGTATCATCCTGAGAAATCAGCCCTTATAATCTTTGACCACTTTTTAAGAAGAAATCTAATAAGAATTTCAGTGCGAACACCATAATTAAGGATGTCAAGCAATGTTCTCTTTTTTACGAACTTGCTTCTGTTGAATGCTTTCCAGGTAATCATTGATAAAGGGGCTCTTCCTTGCCTTCTTAACTTCCTGACACAAAATTACAAGAAAACTGTCAAGGAGAAAACTTGTTGGATCATTTCAATTATCATTAGACGGACGAAGGATCATATTCAGGTATGCAAGTTACTATGAAATTGTTTTGGCCTTTGTGGTAATACTCATGCATTCATAACTTATGCATCGAGACAAATAAGCCATTTTTCTTTTCAACTGGAGAATGGGGAGGAATGATGTTAGAGTAAAGACATTTTTTGTTTCCACCAGTCAAATTATTGTTTTGAACATCAAAACTCATTATTTTTCGCTTGCCGTCCTTCACAATTTTTGTCACGTATTAGTACTTCTGTTTTGATAAATTTTACATTTGTATTTCTGTGTTTCTGTTTGTCATCTTAATACACAGGCTGTGATTGATGCTGGTATTATTTCAGCTCTTCTCCAACTGCTTCAAAATGCTGATTTTTCAATGCAGCTACCATTTGTTTTGGCTATTTTTTTTGCCATTACTAACGGAACTAATGAGCAAATTAAGTAAATTCTCCACGTCTATTGTCATATTCTCTTAGTTAGTACATTTAGGTTTGAGAATTAATTCTTCATCTTGGTGACAGATTCTTGGTGCACGAGGGTTGTATAAAGTCATTGTGCGATCTTCTAGCTAGTCCCAACGAAGCAGGTATCATCAAATTCTGCTTGGAAGGCCTTGAGAACATTCTGAAGGTTGGAGAAGCTGAGAAGAACCAAGGGAACACCGAAGATGTGAATGTCTTTGCTCAGATGATTGATGATGCTGGAGGTATACAGAAGATTAAGGACCTCCAGACTGATCACGATGACAGACAAATACGCGTAATTGCCATGAGGACACTTAAAAAATATTGGCCGGAAGAGGCCACAAAATCCAAATTCTCTATGAACTGTAAAATACTTTAGGTTTCTTTTCAAATCAAACTTTATTAATATCCAATCAACCACAAGATTGCTTGTACTGCCTAACGCACGCTACGCTTTCATACTATGCCCTTATTTTATGGTGTAAAAGACTTTTCTGGTCAGATATAACTTTAGTGTTCTCCGTACAAGTGTGTCACAAAAAAAAAATGAAGACCTGTTTGCTACCAAGTGTACAGGATGTAGATGAACACTACAATTTTTACTATGACAATTGTCAACCACATTTCATGACACTCATAATTTTTATTAATTTTTAAATTATACAATTCATCGTTTTTTATAAAAATCTACAAAAAATATAATTTTTAACAAAACCAAATAGAGGCTTGTATATGTACAATATTGAATAATTCAACAAAATGGTTGATAAATTCATTAATTCCATTCTAATGAGTAATGACAGTAGCGAGAAAATTTGTATGGTATGATGCAACAACTTTTGTTACAACTAATTAGAGTTGAACGTGCAACGGACATTATTCTAAAATGTTTTATAAGTGCTGTAAAAATAATATTTGATCATCTACTTACCCTTTTAATCTAAATATGAGAGAAATGCAAGTCTCTGAAAATAAATATTAATTAATATACATGAACGTAAATGGTGAAATGGATACTTGAATGTGAGTATTAAAATTACAACTAAATGCATAAATGAAGATGAATGGCAAACACGATACATAAATTAGCGCGAATATTAATTAATTTAGAATTAATACAAAAGAATCTATACATGACAACGAATGCTAAATTATTTCTATTAAATGAATATAATTTAATTTCAAATTAAGTGAAACTGAATGCTGATTAACATTTATGAATGTGAATAATGAACTGTATTCTTGAATATAAAATTCTAATTAATATTAATTAAATGAATGTGAATGTTAATTAATTGATAATTAATATATAACAAGGACATGAATGAATATGAAATTCTAATTAGGGTGTGTTTGAATCACATTATTTTGAAAGAACGTATTTTGAAATAATAGATTGATGGAGAATGTGTGGTTGAAAAAGAAGGAAAAGTTATGTGATGGAAAATATTATTTTAATGAAGAATGTGTGGTTGAAAATGAGTAGAAGAATGAGAATGAAAATTTTACTGTGTACCAAACAATGACTTAATATTCATTGAATGAATGTGAATGTTAATTAATTGAAAATTAATTATAGTATTTATTACAATTTGTAAATTAAATAAATATTGAAAAACAAAAAGTAAGATATTATTGAAATAATTGAATTGTGTATGGCTATAATTGTCCAAAAAATTATTCTCATTTGATGTGATATTTTATATATTATGGTAATATGGTGAGATTGCTTAAGCTGGGCTGCAACTTCGTGTTATTACAACTATGGAGAAATTTGATTTGGATTATTTCACTTTTATACTCTTCAAATATATTAAACATTTTAATTGTGTTTTAAATGTAAACTTTGATTTAATTATAATGAATACCACTTTGTTAGGCACATGTCACATGGTTATGATACAATTATGGAACTGGTGGGCACAAATTTATGCAAATGAACATACATAAAAAAGTCGTGGAGATACTTCAAACATATTGGAAGGAAGAGGATGTCCCCCAAAAATTTTAAGCCGTGTTTGGTACACAGTAATGAATTGGATCAAACAACTTAATGAATAAGATTTTGAACTTTTTTTTCTCCATTACACATTTCCACTCAACCACACATGGCTAAGGGCTTTAAAAACATTTGTTGCCAAAAATCTGGACATGGTCTTCAGGGCAAGCCCTGACTATAGGCGGCATAAGCGATCGTCTAAATTATGTAAGGTTAATTATCTAATTGAAGAAAAACAAAAATTATAATTACAATTTTTTTTAAATTAAAATTATCATATACAAACACAAGAAATTAATAAAATTTGAAAATACAAACATTTCTAAAAAAAAAATCATATAAATAATTTAAAACTTATCACATACATTATGTATAACATAAATATATCACATCTATTCCTTTTTTTAATATATAATTAATTTGATCATTTATCTTCTCAACCATCATTTTTCTTAACAAGAAATAAAATGCCACTTTTGTCTTTTCAAAATTTATGACTATTACTTTTTTTTTTTTAATACTCTCATGGTGGGTTTTACACTTGAGTTGTTGCTAAATGCACTAGTATTCATTTCTCTTTTTAGATTCTTGCATTTCGTTTTATTTGTCCTTTTTTTTTTCCAGTTTTTCAATATCATTGTATTGATTAATGTTTTAATTAAACTTATACTTCTTTATTTGTTATGCAATTTGGTTTGGAATTTTTTGACCCATTTATTATTCTTTTTTTTTTTTCCTTTTTTATGCTTGTGTTGGAATTTAAATCTTGTATTTTGTGTTCCAATTTTCCTAATTATGTTTATTGTTTTTTAATTGTATTTAATTATTTTTAAGTCAAAATCAATAATTAATTTTAACCGTATATTTTATAGGACTCATAGTTTTCAACCATACATTCAATCAATTTTTATCAAAATTTGCTAAAATTTTGATTTTAATTTCTATCAAACAGGAGCTTAATATTCCCATATTTGAAGTTGGCATAAGGTCCCCCAAAATATAAGAGTCGGCCATGATGGTCTTCAAGTGATCGATCAAGGAGAAAGAAACATTCAAGCAAATATACAACATATTTGTTTTTTCCGATGCATTTGATTTGGAATCAATAACATCTGATACAAATTCACCCATGAAGATATTATCTAAGTATTAGAAAAACGAAGGAAGGACAAAAACGAATGAACTTTTCATGAATAAGGGGTGGGAAATTTTATTTGAAATTACACTAATGGTACAATATACTAGTGGATCAACTTATTATTTAAACAATGGACTTTACATCGAATGCATGGACCGTGAAGTCGAATTGTGAATTTCTAATATTATTTTGATTTTTTTTTTAGCTTATTCGTACTTTTTAATAAAAATTCATTGATAAAAGTATTTTATTTTATAAAAATATTAAATAATATTTAAAATTTTTAATTTGATTATACCAATAGGACGGTCGGGCTTAGGGTTGGCAACAGTTTGGTTCTGGGTCGGTTTAGCCAAAACCATCACCGAATCACTAACTTTTTTGTCATATCATAACTGAACCATAACCATGAAAGTCGGTTCGGTTCGATTATTATCTCTGTTCGGCTCGATTCGAGGCGGTTAATAACCACGAAAATAAATTATATTTTACAGATTCAACCGTCAACTTGAAAAAAAAAAAAACAATTTATGAAAAAAATGATGAAAACAAAAACTCAAAACTAAGCCAATTTAGCAAACAATATTTCAAATGAAAATTGACGATCGATAACGGAGATTTGGTGAAAAATAAGAGAGACGACGAGTGATGCGAGTTGGCGTGGGACTGTTGGCGTGAAAGAGAGAGATGGAATTGTTGTATTTCACTGTTTTTTGGGTGGATCTTAAGGTACCCGACTTGCTTAGTTCATCAAAAAAAAAGACTGAATTTCATTTTTTTTAATTTCAAAAAAAAAAAATGAAATTCAGTCCTTTTTTTTTAAAAAAAAAAACTAAGCAAGTCGGGTAACCCGGCCATAATTTTGGGGTTTAGGATTGGACAGACATAGAAAGGATAATGGAAATGGGAAGCCCAATTCCCAATTTTTTTTTTTTTTTTGTGGAAATGTCACCGCACACATAAAATTTAAATAAAATTTCATTTTACACTTCAAAACCATATTCACCATGTATACTGCAATATATGTAGTATACTTAAAAAATGATAAAAATATATGAATTGTATGTCGAATATGTTAAAGCTTAAATTATTCCACCAGACACCTTAAGATCCACCTAGGGCCGGTCCTGTGATTTTCGGGGCCCGAGGCGAACTCCCAAAATTGGGCCCCCCAAATCAACATAAATGCAAAATCCAACAGTGTATTATACAACGTATTGATAACTTAACACTAAACAGTAGAACAATCAAATATAAAGAACAAAAGATTTATATTATATAAGCCGACAAGGTTTCAAATATTTTCAATATCAAAGTAGGGCAAGCCATTGCTTACTTGAGAAGTAGAAAATCGACAAAAACTATGGAATCACACCATATTCCACCGTCGCATCTCACAAGCCTGAAATCAAAAGTTCACATTAACCACGACGCCATCATTCTTTCTTAAGCTACGAAATTTACCATTTTTAATCAATAAAAGGTTAAACTACATGGAATCACACCCAATTCACAACAATCAGATTCATAATCATTCACAACAATCACATAAACAACATATGGAATATTATATTACAATCAAGAAATTCTATATTCTAAACTTAGGTGTTAGTGAGATTCATATGTAACTATCAATTAAAACAATTTTAAACAAGGGTAAATATAACATAAAATAAAATTTTATCAAAATATATAATAACATTTGTATGCATTAATTTTATTACATTAAATATATTTTAGTTTTTAGGATATGTGTGAAACAATCTAATGAAAACAATCATTTAAATAAGAGAATATTGATTTTTTTTAAAACTGAATAATTCAACTGAATGAAGAAATTTAAGCTATATTTTTATAATTAACGTTGTCAATAAAAATTAATATAATATTAAAAAGATTAATTTAGAGAATTATTAACAAATGGAAAAGAATTTTTTTTTTAAATTTCGAATAAATTGAATTAATATTATTAGTTAATTATTAACAAAACTAAAATTAAATAAGGGTATATTGGGTATATAGCTAAAATGAATTAATGTTATTAATTAATTATTGACAAAAGTAAAATTAAATAAGGGTATATTAGGTACATAGTCAAATATGTAAGGGTAAATGAGGTATTCAAAAGTTTCTCCTCAATTCCCACTTTTAGTATATTGTAGATTAACGTTACCTATTGGGAACCTGAGACTTGGGAGACAAGGAGAGTGAGAGAAGAAGGGACTAGGGAGAACCGACTGGTAAGTATTAACAATTCCTCTTACTCTCTCCATCTCCAAGCTTTCAAATTTTTGAACTGGTAAGTATTTTCATTAACCTATTTCTGAAAAAAAAAAAAAAGACCAATTTTGTGGGCAAACTTGAGGAATTACAGTATAACTGTATAAATTCATTTCATATTAACTTTTTTGAAAGCAAGAAAGAAATTACTTCATATTAACTGTCCATTTAACGTTCATGTTTTCAATTTGTATAGTGTTAGACACATAGATTGACATATTGTTTTTGTATCGACAAACTAATTATCTTTTTGGTCATTCAATTTAACTTGTCTATTTTGATAATCAAATTCGTCGTTTTCAATCCTCTTATTAAAAAAAATTTCGGGGGCGGCCCCTCCACCCCCCGTATTTTCGCCCCCCAGGACTTAATTTCTGGCTACGTCCCTGTATAGAGCCATGGCTCGCTATCGACCATTCTTGATTCTGCATTCAATTAACTTTGGTCAGTTTTCATATAAATAAAAATTATGCTACATTGCTAGAGAGCTTGGCATAATCATTAACATAATGCGATGCAGTAACTTTTTTATCCAATTATATTTTGTCAATACATTATGTCAAGACAAGTCAAATTCTTTCTGGTAAAGTGGCTTTATCCTATAAATAACTAACAAACTAACTTAAATTAAAAACTACATAAAATAACACGAAATTGGTTAATTACAAAATTTTACAGTAAATGTGAAACGAAATTAATCCAAAAGACAGTAAAAACCATAGATATAACCAATCGATCGGAAGAGCAGAAAGCATTACGAAATCATAAACACCTGAATTTACTCGATTTAAAGATTGATAAAAGGAGGCTTGGGTTGGTGAAATAGATTATGAGTCTCCACCTTTAACTAGGTTTTTAAGATCTAATAAAATATGTTATATACTATAAATACTTATTATTGCATTAAAATAAACCAAAATTACTGTTTTCCATAATTTCACTAATTTTCCATAACTGAAACTAGGAAGGCGCAAACTACTAATTATAACTCCTGATTAATTGCTAAATTGAAATATCGATCAAAATTCTAAGTTACACCACACGCACCATTGTTGCATCTGTTAGTGCGGATTAAACCTTTTTTTTCAATAACAAATTTCTTCATTTGTTGCTCTAATGAATATGCGTTGCCAGGCCCGGCCCAGGGGCCAAAAATATGTTCAAGGCATGTCCAAAAGCCTCAGAAATCCATCCGTTTTATTTGTACCTAGGTTTAGAGGAAGAGGCACATTGCTTTGTTTAATTTATCTCACCAATCTAGCCGGACTGCTGCCGCCACAGGAGGAGCGAAGATATTGTCGCCATCGGAGAAAAAGAGGTGGTCAATCCATTTAAAAATCTCAGTGTGACTCTTTTCTTTTTTTACTTTTTTGTCTCTCTTTTTTTTAGTAATCAGGTGTATTTTCCGTTTTATTTTAAACTATCAATACCCTGTAATTTTTATGTAAACCACTTGTTTGTGTTAATGGGCCTTGCTTTGGATTTATACTTCATCTCTTGCGTGTTATGCAATCGTTAAGTTCTATTGTTTACATAATCAATCGTTATTTCCTGATTATGGATAACTGGGTGTCAATGACGATGAACCAGTCGCCGTCGTTCTTGAAACAGCAGAAAAGCAAATGACCATGCAAACAACCATTGGAAATTTGATTGATACGTTTGATTTTTTTATTTATACATATAATTATTGGCTTGTTTGTGACGAATTGATGGTAGAGTTGGTTTATGGTTCTGTTGACCCCAAAAAAATGTCGCCAACAGATGCCGAGCCCACTCGTGCACGTGCAAGCCTTGTCCAGCACGCAAGTGCCGAAAAACGGTCAGAAAGGCTCCAGAAGATGTATTAGGCTCCAGAAAATAGTGGGGAGAAGACGCGAAGTATGAAGACGTGGTTTAGTGGTGCAACGAAATAGCGCGATTCTTGGGCTTATAAGAGTTGTAACGTCACACCGTTCCAGACAATTAGAAGAAAGTGATGATTGAAAAACTTTGAGAATTTCAAATGTTGCTGGAAGACACAAAGATGAATATGGCGAAAATTAAATTTAATTCCGCCATATTGGGAGGGTAAATGTTGACACACAAAATGTACAGCCCAATTCAAATGGCCCAAGAGAAGAAACCTATTTAGAGAGATCGGGGTAAAAACCCAACCAGAAATGTCATTAAATATGATGAAAGCCCAAAAACAAAGGTACGTTGTCGTCCAAGCCTGCAGAACGCCCAGATGTTGAGCGAATGAAGTATCCTATAATCGCCCAGAGCGGAAGACCAATTGTCGCCCAAAAATACTGAGTCGCCCAGAGTCCCAGCGATGACTAAAGCTTGTTGTTATCCAAAGTCACGATTTAAGGCGGTTTGAGCACATTTCAATTACGCCCCACGATTTGAGAGAGTTGGTGACAAGTAGTTATGAAGAGGACGTGGTGATAGGAGTTACACACGGTAGTTATTGGCCAGTCAACCATTATGAAAGAAATGAGTAGTTACAAGCAGTTTCTAAACGATTAAAAAACTGCCCAAGCCGTATAAAAGAAAGAAGAAGACAACGAAGAAACCTCGGCAAAATTCAGTCTCAAACAGAGAACATGTAATTTACTTTTCTTAGATTAACTTTAATTACTTCAATTCCCTCGTACTTGTGTGCTTGCGCCCCTTGGAGGCATCTTGTTCGCGTCCAAACTGTAATCTTCATATTCGATAAACACCCCTTTTTGGGACTTTGTTCCAAGAGATTTGTCCCTTACACAATCGTCTGATCCTTTTTTAATTGTTAGCGAGTAACCGCGCAAAACACTATGAGGAAACCAAGTGGCGCCGACTATGAGAAATCAATCGACCGGCGTGATGTCTACTATGATGGCTAAGAACTGACGGCTCCTAGAAAGATATCGTTGCCAACACCATAACAACATGAAAGAGAAAAAATGATTAGGTCTCTGATACCATGTATTCAAGAAAGAAAATAACTTCTCCGTAATTTCATTCATATGAAAGATACACACACACAATTGAGAAATCTATTTTAGGAAGATATAAATTAGGAATCTCTATAATTAAGCCTACACGTGATTCTATATATTCTACACGTGATTATTTTTTTACATCTCGCAACAATATTATATCTAAAATATATTAGGACAAAAAAGAAAGACAAAAAAGAGAAAAGAAAATAGAAAAGAAGAAACTGTTTACATATATACTTACACAATGTTTACAATAACTTAAATGTATGGGTAGAGGGTTAGAGGATTTTCCTCATGAATTACACTCATATCTATAAAGACATTCTTTTGGAGGGGGAAAAATGATAAAATTAATCTTATAAAAAACTTCATCCACATGGAACCTTTTTTTTTAAAAGCGAAACAACCTCGAAACATAGTTGTGGCTTTTAGGCCTACACCTAGATCTAATGGGGATAGTGATTCAAGTCTGTTCGCAATGCCAAATATGTTTCCGAAATAATCCCACTCCTTGAGCAATTTCACAAGAGATAAATAGTGTTGACAATGGTGTAGATCCAGAGCGGGGGCGACTATTCGGCCCTGTCCTATGCCGCTTAAGACAGGATGGGTCCAGATTCGATAGTTGGATGGGGCATTCATTTGTCCCGTTTACTACCTCGTTTAATATTTAATATATATTACTTGTTTTTCTTTTTGTTTCTTTTTTTTTTTTTAGCTTTCAAATATAACATTTTTTAAAGTATGTAAAACGGAGTAGGGCAGGACAATCCATACCTATTTCTGTCCCGTTGAGGTCAAGGCTAGTAGGATCTTGAATCGATATAATTTTTTTGACATCCTTAGAGATAAAGAGGCATTGGAGGGTTTCCATGGCCGTGTTGCAATCAACATTTAGAGGCTAATTGTGCTCTCATCAACATTTGGAATCCGTTCGTGCCATAATTTTCAGCAGAAGAAGTTGAACTTTTTCTTTTTTGTATTGAATGATACCATATGAAGTTTCTGTTGGGAATTTACTTAACATGCACAGCGAAAATAAAACAATTTTCAATTCCCAAACGAGGATCTGCAATGTGTTTAGATAGAAACTGTGATGAGAATGATACCTTTGATGAATTACACAAACTCTTTTGCTTTTTCTTGAACTCCAATGATCACGATCTGCAATCCAAGCTGTCCAATTGTCCAGCATCCAATGGTGATCCACACAGAGAACAAGAATGACGGCTAGGGTTTCTTTTCTTGTGCTAGCAAGAATAATAAAAATCTCTTACAGTTTTCAAACCCTAGTAGTCTATTAATATAAGTCCAGATGGGCTCGGTCCATCTATTAAACTTAACCCGGTCCAAGATTTAATTAATCAAATTACTTAAATCTGGTCCATGAATTAATTAATCCAATTAATTAATTCGAGCCTATTAATAAACAACCCAATTAATTAATTATCCAACACTTGTCAATTAATTAATTGGTAAATCTCATTCTTCTGATTCTCTTTTGTGTGTGACCCATTAGGTTCCCGATCACGATGCCGAATGATGTGAATTATTATTTTGATTTAATCAAAATCGATAAATTAAAACGCCCCTTTTAATTTATCACTAATTCATTTTCGTTGTCCCAGATTGACATCTAGCAATGTATCAGGGCAATACATGTGACGGGAAATATCATGTAGCATGACAAAACCAAACTTGTTCATTTACCGTGAAACTATAATCCTTTCGTCAATATGATCCGATCAATTATGAGATATGGATGTGTGTCAATCTCAATTATCGATCATATCTTTTATCCCACTGTTAAGTCAATGTACGTCGAAAACTCTTTTCCGACTTATGAGTTCACCTTGGCCAAGGATTTCATTATTAACTTAACTGGATAAAATGTAGATGGTAATCTCTTACTATATAAGAGTAATGAATCCTCTATTCATCATTCGCAAGCTTCATATAATTTTTGACATACCTGAACAATGATGTATTAGCGACCCTTGACGAGCAACATCCAACACCACCAAAGTATGTCTTGCCCTCATATAAGGTACTATGATGACCTCAAGTCAAATGACCAATTCCACTACCGAACGTTAGAGATTAACCATTAACACTTAGATAGTTATCCATGTGGAATCTCTCGTTGGTCTCCAATGTTTTGTTCTATAACAAAACATCCACGTGTTCATTCAAGTGTCACCACACTTTAGCTTGTCGAATCGACTACTTACTTCACAAGTAAGAATGCCACACGCGATAGTCTATCCGTAATAACGATATCCGTATCTCGTTATTACCTCGACATCGAGACGATTTAAGATTCAGATCATATATAATTTGTATCTCACAATCACAACTCCTTGTGATTAACAAATCACCAAGACTTGAATCTACGGATTCTATTATTTAATTTATTAGAATATTAATTCAATTAAATAATAGATATTGCCATATATATGCATTGATTATATATATTCAAAGTGTTTATGTCCAAAGTTGATTGGACCTAGGGCATAACACTTACAAACTCCCACTTGCACTAGATCCAATCACTTATGTATCTTATATCATAAGTTTACATGACGATCATGTTTATGCTGCGACAACTCTTTGTCTGTGGATCTGCAATTTAATAACTTGTGGGAATTCGTTCTTTATTTACGTCATTTCATTGTATTATCTTTCCAATGAGATAACACTGCCTTAACATATGTTTGGATCATTGATGAGACCTTAGTTCCTTCGCTTGCACGATGGCTCCATTGTTATCACAATGCATAAGCGTGTGATCAACAATGTTAGGAACTACTCTAAGTTCAGTAATGAACTTCCTGATCCAGACCACAACTTTTGTTGCTTTGTAAAACAATGATGTATAAGGCTTCCATTATTGAATCAACGGTTATTTGGAACATTTCCAACACACCGCTTAAGAGTAAACCAATATCCTATTTGAGATGTGCTATTATTCCAGCCTGACTAGAAGTTAGCATCATTCTATCCATGAACTCTCAGTTCATTTTCTCCATATAAAATCTTCTCGAGATTTTATCTGTATAGATTGGGATGAGTTAAGCAATCTTCTAGATCTATCTCTATAGATCAACTTGCTTCTCCCACATCCATCACGGAGAAATTATTTGACAACCATAATTTCAACAATTGAAATATAGAGACGTCGTTTCCTATAATATGTGTCATACATATAATATCAGGAATGCGACAATACTCCCACTATCTTCTTGTAAACGCACATTTCGTCTTCATTTTTGATAAAATCAAACATTTTGACTTTTTGCATCAAATCGAAGATTTCAGCTCCAAGCAGCTTGCTTCAATCCATATTGACATTTTCTTGTAAACTCATTTACAACCTATGGGTTCTAATCCATTAGGCAAGTCGACCAAGGTCAAACCTCGGTTACATACAACAAGTCCATCTCTTTAAGTCAACACTTGACTTTATTTCTATGTAATTAGTAGGTTCATTATCCTTGATTAGTAATCATGGATTCGTACCTTCTAGGAGGTCAAATGATCCTACAAGATTTACACTGAGCTAACGTGTCCTCAGAAGTCTCCACTTCCTGATCAAGAGTATGTCCCTCAGCTGGTGTGGGATAAGACTCAGGTTCATCTATTCGGTCAATTATATCCGTGGACTCTTGAACTCTTTCAAGATTTATTCTACTCCCACTGTCTCTCTTAGAGTAAACACTTTTTCTAAGAGTATGACATGTTTTGAGATGAACATCTTCTTCTCAACGAGATTATAGAATTGATATCCAATTATCTCTTGGATATCCACAAATATATAATTATCGGATTTAGTCTCAAACTTATCCGATTCAGTGCGCTTCACATAAGCGCCACAGTCCAAACTTTCATATGAGATAAGTTGGGCATTTCCATAACTCGTATGAAGTTTTGTCAACCGATTTAGATGAGACACGATTTAGTACGCAGCACGTATCAATCAGTGCATGACTTCAAAACGACTTTTGAATGTTTGCATGGCTGGTTCTCTATTGCACTATATCTAATAGTGCACGATTCCTCATTTCAGATGCATCATTATGTTGCAATGTATATGGAGGAATCCACTGCGTGAGAATCTAATTCTCTTTTAGATAATCTAAAATTCTCCATTTTAGATATTTTTACCTCGAACGAGTCTTAGTGTAAGAATATATTTACCTATTTGTTTCTCTATTTCTAGCTTGAATCCCCTGAACATTTTAAGAGTTTCATGCTTGAATTTCATCAAATATATATGATCATTTCTGAAATGGTCATTTGTAAATGTGATGAGATAAGATAAACTTCACCTGATATAAACTGATATGGGTCTACATACATCACTACGTATTAGACTTAATAATTGTGCATATCATTTTCCTTTTCAAGTAAAAGGAGATTTGGTCTCTGTGTCTTATAGACATGATTCGCATTTGTCAAATGATTCAAAATCATTTAACCCAAATATACATCTCCATGTAAGTTTGGAATTGCATTCTTATTAATGTGACCAAATCCACAATATCAGATATAGGTGTTCTTTAGATTATCATTTTTATGCCTTTCAATTTCTATGCTCATTATAGAATACTTAATGTTTAGAATATAAATGTCATTTTATAATTTACCATAACCATTAAGATCTTATCAAGATAAAAAGGAACAACAATTGTCCTTAACATTAAAATAATTCATGTCAAAACATGAAATTTATTTAATGCTCTTGGTAATGGTGAGAACAAAATTAACATTTCTCTAATTCTAATATCGAGCCTAGAGGCAATGGCAAGAAATATGCTTCTACAGGTAATGCAGCAACTTTTGCTCATTTTCAACGTGTAGGTCAACTTCTCCCTTAACGACGATCTACTTTTATTTAGTTTCTGCATATTTATACAAATATGAGATCTATATCTAGTATCTAATACCCATGAAACTAATGAAGTAGATTTAAGCCTTGCAATTTCATTTCTAATGACCCACCATTCCAAAATGATAATAAAAATCATCAGATTTGGTATTGTCCTTATTCGCTTTAACTGTCTTAGTCATCTTGGTTGCTTTCTTAAAGCATCCTTTAGACTTCCTTAGAGGAATCTATGACTAAAATTTGTCCACTACAAACACGGATGTTGGACTTAACAGTTTTAAGCATGTTCAGCAACTCAATGAGCGTGCTTCGAGTTTATTCATATTAAATTCATAATTAGTTATGAATCACTCTCTGACAGAGATTGCAGAACCAAGTCTATACTTAGTTCATTATTCATGAATGAACACAATTAAGACAACTTCTCAAAATAGTCTGCATCTTCAGTACACAAGCACCGACTGAAGATTCTTCTGTCATTAAGCACTGGTATAGTTGCTGAAAAATATCATATATTTCCTCGTATGATTGTTCATCATTCAACATATTGAGATGAAAAATCATGTGTTAGCATATATACTCTTATGTTGCTTTGTAACTCAGGTGACATAGTCACAAACATCATATATGTTATAGTACTATCTTCATCACTATGTTTATTATAGTAGCCACCTCTTCCTTTGTCGAGTCATTGACATATGTCTTTAGAAAGAGCTACTCAAGGACATAATCAATTTTCTCACTCCTGAGAACAATTCTCAAATTGCGGTGCAAATTAAGAAAATTTGGTTTGGTTGTTGACATCCAGTATGCCTCTCAAATACATATGGTTAATCATGATTCAATAAATGTAAATGACGAAAAGTAAAAGAATAATATATACATTGCAAAAATTAATTTAACATGACCTTTTATTAAATTAATTATACTCCCACACTTTAACTCAAATTTATGACCACCTCACATAAATTTATGGAATCCATACTTGACTTCAGTGGGCTGTTATCCTATTTGTCATATTAAAATCTTAAGTGTACTCAACAACCCTTAATAAAATATTTGGGTAGACACTATTATTAATTGTATCTCCATACAGTTTTCCAAATCATTAAGCGGACAAGTTTTTGTCTTCACACATTTTATATGTTAGCTTGACATACCTCTAAGATTCATCTCCTTGAGTGTACTCAACAAGAGATAAATATTAGTTAAGTCAAACCCATCATTCAGAAATATCTAATATTTCATAGTGTCAAACATATCCCTAATAGACCAGCCTTGAGTGTACTCAACAAGCTAAGATCGATTTAGGACTCTCGTTTTTCACTATAATGAAGGAAGGCGAATATAAATATGACTTAATATTTTAACATGCCTCTAAAATTTATCTTCTTGAGTGTACTCAACAAAAGATAAATATTAGTTAAGTCAGACCCATCATTCAGAAATATCTAATATTTCATAGTGTCAAACATATCCCTAATGGACCAGCCTTGAGTGTACTCAACAAGCTAAGATCGATTTAGGACTCTCGTTTTTCACTATAATGATGGAAGGCAAATAACAAATTGACTTAATATTTTTAACGAGGGGTTTTTCATGCGAAAGGTCTCATTGTAATGATTATATATATTTTATTATACATCTAACATACAAATAAACATACATATAATAGTGTGGACAATTATGGACTTATACTATCTAGTCTTCCCGAGCCATAAGGAAGACTAGTCGGTCAGTTCCTAGGGGGTATAGCATTGATTCATACAATGCTCCATCTCTATGGTCTCCTCCTCTTCTTGTATCTCCAATTAGTCCAGCTGCAACTTGTATCCTATACTAGTTGGCACGCAGACCTAAATAATATTGGACACGTAGGCCCATAATAATAACAATGGACTCGCAGGTCTAAAATAAATAAGAGCTCGCAGGCCCATAAAACAACAAGAATAAAACTAACCATTCAACACATCCACATGGTCGAGTCCATAATCATCCACTAATAAAACATTCATCATATAAATGCATTCCTATAATATCTAATATTATATGCAAACATGTTTCAAGTTTCTAGCAATTAAAGTCGTCTAAACTAATTTAGACAAATGGATCGGAACAATTAAATAATTAATTAATCAAATTAATTAATTAATTTAATTAGCGGACTTATTTAATTAAAATCAAATTTCAATTAAATATCAAATTAGAGTCCAACTCTAATTCTACAATTATAGGGCGGGACTATTTAATTAAAATCAAATTTTAATTAAATACTAAATTAAAGTCCAACTCTAATTCTACAAATATAAGGCGGGACTATTTAATTAAAATCAAATTTTAATTAAATACCAAATTAGAGTCCAACTCTAATAATAATCAAATTAATAAGGTTGAATTTAATTAAAATCAAATTTTAATTAAATACAAAATAAGAGTCAAACTCTAATTCCAAGATATTATGGTGAACATATTTAATTAAAATCAAATCTTAATTAAATACTAAATTAGAGTCTAACTCTAATTTTAAGAAGGTAGGGTGAGACAATTTAATTAAAATCAAATGTCAATTAAATATCAAATTAGAGTCCAACTCTAATTTCAACAATATACTAGGGTGGATAATTTAATTAAAAAATTTTTTTATTTAAATATTATATTAGAGTCCAACTCTAATTTAATTGAATTAAAATTTTAATTTAGGATAAAACTCCTAAATAAAATAAAATTCAATTTAGGGTCAAAGTTTAATATTTAAGTTAAAATCCAATTTTAACTAAAATATAAAAGTCGTCAATTTTTAAATAAAATTTTAAACGGGTCAATATTGAAATTTTAGGTCAAACCATTTGAAAATCAACTTAAAAACCATTTTAATATTTAAATTCAAAACTATTTTGAAAATTGCAAATTGACCCCCAATCATAATTGGAGACAGGGGCTCGCAATTTCACAAATTGCATGACAACCCCAGTCCCCAATCTTCCACCCGTCTCCTATAAAACCTAGAATCTAACTCCTTGGCGGCGCCGCTTCACGGCAAGTCCCGGTCTCGCCGCTTGCAGTGGAATAGCGGTGGTGCACGGCCGCACCACCACTATTGCAGCATCGCGCGCAGCTGGCAGCGCAATACCAACGCCCTTCATCAGCCCGGCGACAGTCATTCTTGGGACAGCAGCGACCGTTCTGCTGCTGCGAACAGCGACGGCTGGGACACGCGTGACGGCGACCTCATTTGCTTTGCGTGCAAAATCAGCTTGTGTATTTGCACTTGCGCAGCAGCCTTACGTGCGGCGCAACTTGTCGGCGGCGCCATCGCCAGGTCCGGGAGCGGCACCATGCCGCCGATTGTTCAAGATCCAATTTTTTTTATTTTTTTATTTTTTATTTTAAAAACAGATTTAACAATTAGAAAATCAAATTTTCTCAATTGCTAGAAGTAAGAAAAACAATAACAATCAACTTTTGATTGTTACAAGATGCAAAACAATTTCTAACAAACACAGAGTAGGCTCTGATACCACTGTTGGGAATTTACTTAACATCTTGTGTGGAAATAAAACAATTTTCAATTCCCAAACGAGGATCTGCAATGTGTTTAGATAGAAACTGTGATGAGAATGATACCTTTGATGAATTGCACAAACTCTTTTGCTTTTTCTTAAACTCCAATGATCACGATCTGCAATCCAAGATGTCCAATTGTCCAGCCTCCAATGGTGATCTACACAGAGAACAAGAATGACGGCTAGGGTTTCTTTTCTTGTGCTAGCAAGAATAATAAAAATCCCTTACAGTTTTCAAACCCTAGTAGTCTATTAATATAAGTCCAGATGGGCTCGGTCCATCTATTAAACTTAACCCGGTCCAAGATTTAATTAATCAAATTAATTAAATCTGGTCCATGAATTAATTAATCCAATTAATTAATTCGAGCCTATTAATAAACAACCCAATTAATTAATTATCCAACACTTGTCAATTAATTAATTGGTAAATCTCATTCTTCTGATTCTCTTTTGTGTGTGACCCATTAGGTTCCCGATCACGATACCGAACGACGTGAATTATTATTTTGATTTAATCAAAATCGATAAATTAAAATGCCCCTTTGAATTTATCACTAATTCATTTTCGTTGTCTCAGATTGACATCTAGCAATGTATCAGGGCAATACATGTGACGGGAAATTTCATGTAGCATGACAAACCAAATTTGTTCATTTACCGTGAAACTATAATCCTTTCGTCAATATGATCCGATCAATTATGAGATATGGATATGTGTCAATCTCAATTATCGATCATATCTTTTATCCCACTGTTAAGTCAATGTACGTCGAAAACTCTTTTCCGACTTATGAGTTCACCTTGGCCAATGATTTCATTATTAACTTAATTGGATAAAATGTAGATCATAATCTCTTACTATCTAAGAGTGACGAATCCTCTATTGATCATTCACAACCTTCATATGATTCTTGACATACCCGAACAATGCTGTATTAGCGACCCTTGACAGAGCAACATCCAACACCACCAAAGTATGTCTGCCCTCATATAAGGTACTATGATGACCTCAAGTCAAATGACCAATTCCACTACCGAACGTTAGAGATTAACCATTAACACATAGATAGTTATCCATGTGGAATCTCTCAGCGGGTCTCCAATGTTTTTTTCTATAACAAAACATCCACGTGTTCATTCAAGTGTCACCACACTTTAGCTTGTCAGATCAGCTACTTACTTCACAAGTAAGAATGCCACACGCGATAGTCTATCCGTAATAACGATATCCGTATCTCGTTATTACCTCGACCACGGACGATTTAAGATTCAGTCATATATAATTTGTATCTCACAATCACAACTCCTTGTGATTAACAAATCACCAAGACTTGAATCTACGGATTCTATTATTTAATTTATTAGAATATTAATTCAATTAAATAATAGATATTGCCATATATATGCATTGATTATATATATTCAAAGTGTTTATGTCCAAAGTTGATTGGACCTAGGGCATAATACTTACAGTTTAGAGATGTTGAGTAAAATGTTTAAATGGTCACTGAACTTTAACATGGTCATGACTTACTTACTGAACTTCGAATTACCTCTTAATGGTCACTAAACTTTCTACCGTTGCACACATCCAACACTCACCGAATTCCGTTACCATCGAAGCTGACGCGGCAAACGGAAAACACACGTGGGAGGTGACAACCGTTAAAAAATGACAACTCAACAAAAATATTATTTCATTGCTCATCCAACTTACATATTGTCACAGTTCACTCACCGTACTTCAAAATGCTTCCCAATGGTTGAGTTGTCATTTTTTAGAGTTTCAGATTAAAACCTATTTTTTTGCATAGTAAACATTCGAATTAGAAAAATCATATTTCTAAAAGAATCATTGGAGACACTTTATTGAGTTTTAAAGAAGTTGATGGGGTCGTGGAAGTCACGTTTCATATATAATGATTTTGGTGAGTTAAATTTTGTTGAGTTGTAATTTTTTTTAACATTTGTAACTTGCTTACCCGTTGAATTTTTGTGCGAACATTAGGAATGAAGGGAACAAAATATACGGATGATGAATAGAGTGCAACATTTCAAAGATGAGTGACCATTGGAAAGTATTTTGAAGTTCGATGAGTGAACTATGACAAAATGTAAGTTGGATGAGTAATGAAACAATATTTTCGCTGAGTTGTTATTTTTTAACGGTCGTCACCTTCCATGTGTGTTTTCCGTCCACCACGTCAGCTTCGATGGAAACAGAATTTGGTGAGTGTTGGATGTGATGCAACGGTAAAAAGTTCAATGACCATTAAGAGACAATTTGAAGTTCAATGAGTAAGTCGTGACCATGTTAAAGTTCAGTGACCTTTCAAACATTTTACTCAAAGATGTTCATTTAGCATTGACATCCCTTGATAGAATTCCATATCTCCTTAGTACGTATATGAATTCACATCCGCTGAATCCTTCCAAATAAAAGCATCTTCTAATGTGTTACCCTTCTATCGTTTGGTGAACTATCATGTCAAGCCGTCAAGGACATGTTTTAAAGTTGCCTTGACTAGAGAATTTTTGAAAAAAAGCGATAACTTAACTTAAATTTCACGCCGTTCTTTATCTCTAAAAATAGAATATTCTAACCGTTCAATTATCATTACATCTCAGTCATTTGACTCATTCATTCATTTAATCGTCAATTACACTCGTTTCGTTGAATCACCCAATTCAAATTACCTTTCTATGTGAATGGTCCAATAAACACTACTTTTTCCTCGTGCAAACGAAAAGAATTATTAGAACCCATTTGTGATGCTGGAATTGGCCGAAATGGCTGGGTAAAGTGAGTTTAAGTCTATCCCAAATTGAGAAAAATGATTGGTCATTTCTTGGTTGACTAAATCAATTCCCACGCAAATTCTTGTTCACACTCATGTCTTCTGTGTTTTGAGATATCCACTATATAATAGATGATAAAAGATGAGAACTTTGAACAAAAAATAGTAGGACAAATAGATTCCCCTTTTAGAAGTAGTTGGCATTGCTCAAAAAAAAAAAAAAAGTAGTAAGCATTGCTCAAAAACATCTTTTTTTAATAGGTATTGTTGCAGTCAAAATCTATAAGGATGTTAATTCAAAAGTTCTGAAAAAAGAACAACGAGAATCTCAACTTGTGCCTACCGAAGAAGAGTGGAAAAATTCTTAAGGGACATTTGAATGTAACTGAGCGCGTAAAATTTGTGGAGGAATATTTAGGAGTATATTTTGTGACTTTTTTGATTGTATTTAAAAGTTTATAGGATATTTTAAAAAAGTTCATACTATGTCCATTCTAATGTAAGATGATGGTAGGCAAAATTGAATAATCAATTGTCCATTATACAACCCTATGAGACAACCCTATGAGACGTATATAAAGTCTAATGAGGACTATATGTTTTTATTATTACTTTAAAAAAAATGCTTTAATAAATAAAAAGGAAAAGAAAAACCAAAGGAATTTTTTGTTGTAAAGAGTTAAGAAAAGAAAATCTAGAAAACACGAGAAAATAAAGAATTGAAATTAAAAAAAAAAAATGGAACAAGGAAAGGAAATACAAAAAAAAGATGGAAACTTTCCATTCATAGATGATGAATTCTTGTATTTAATTGTTCATATTAAGGAAGAATTTGAGAAAAAGTAAGAAAATATTCCAAACCACAAGTTATACTCCTCTTAGCTCTTTGCCACCGGCGCCTCTCGGATCTCCGCCTCTCCGTCTCGCCGCCTTCCACCACCGAATCACCGATCACCGGCGCCTCTCATCTATTTGGGTTTTCAGATAGCCCTCTCACATTTCGCGATTGTTGGTTAGTCATTGTGCTTTTTCTGGGTTTTCTTAGAATTCCATTATAAGGGGTAGATTAAATTCCTTGGACTAAGCTTTGAGCTAGTTGTATGAAAAAAAATAAAGGAACATTTTTGAAGATTGTGTTTTGTATTTACCTTTTTCTTGTACCAATTGTCGTTTTGGGTTGTCTGATTTTTGAAAATCTGCATTATTGGTCATAAAGATTATGCTTTTTTCCCCCAATTGAGACCAGCGTTTGCAGAGAGATTCTATTGTAATGGAATTTAGGCCGGCACTTTATGTTTGCTTTTGGGATCTGAATTTAAATTTGGTATGAACTTTTTCTCCAAGTATATTTCAGTCAATTACAGAGTTTCTGTAAGAGGACCAATGTTTAAATTCAAAATTAGACCTTTGTTCTTTATCTTAATTGATGACAGAGAAGTTGTTTAATTTAAATGTTTGTTGGAATTCTTCCACATTCTTTTTTTTCGTTTGTATAAGAGCCAAAAATTGACTTGGGGGTTGAATTTCTTATTTCAGGTTAAAAGATTTGCTTCAGTTTATGGTTTGAAATTTCTGGTTCATTCTATATTTTTTATGATATATTTTGAGACGCCAGTTAACTGTCTTATTTGTTATTTATTGTCTTATGTCAGTCTTCTACCTCTGAGTTTCATATTTAATTAACGAAGATAATATTGTTGTAGAAACAGGATGATGCTATTGATCCTCTGTGAGATTCTCAGGCTTACTAGAACGTGTAAGAGGATCGAGAGGAAACGTCGTTCCTCTTCAAAGGTACTTTCCAATTTATCCATGCTTTCTGTGTCAAGAAGTTCAACAAATAAATGGCTAATGAGTAGATTTCTCACTATCTTTTTCAGTTTTTTCACCAGAGTTGTGGTTTCTATTAACATCAGGGGATTGTAAAATATGATTCCAAATCGTTTGAAAGTGGTAAACACAATCCTTAACGTACCATGATAAATGAGAAATTCTTAAACTTCTTTTATAGTATTGACAAATTTTTGAACTTGACATAATCTTTTATTATTGTACTCTCTCTCTCTCTCTCTCTCTCTCTCTCTCTCTCTCTCTCTCTCTCTCTGTGTTTATCTTTATCCAAATTCAATATAATTTTTTCCTGATTTTATTTTGATTTTGTTTCATACTCTCTCTAAAGGAATAGAAGTTTGAATTTTTAAGATCTGATTAGAAAAATGGTTGAAACGAGGAGAGCTTCTGCTTTGGTGCTGGCTCTTTCTTCTCCTTAATCTTTTCTCCTAAATGGAAAAAAAAAAAAAAAAAATCCAAAGTTGAATTTTATTTATTTATTTTAGTTTTATGATATTTTTGTTAGTTTTTTTAGTTTTGAGTGGGTTTGGATTTTGAAATTTTATTTGCATACAGGAAGTGAATGATACGAAGGAAGCGAAGGAATCGACAAGAAATGAGTCTTCATTTGTTAATCTAGCTAACGGTGACGATGCACAAAAGCTGGATGATTGGCGGTGAAGAAAACGTGATTATATTTACTTGGCATTTTATACACTCTTGAAGCTGCAATGTGCTTGCTCGTGAGTCCATTTGGCCTCCATTATTATAATTTATAAATTTTGGAATACTGATTTGATGGAAAATATGCCTTTAAAAAGATGTAAATTTTTTTAATTTACGGGTAATATTATTTTATTGATGAATGTATAGTTAAAATGAAGTAGGGGAAAATTTATTATAGATTTGATGGTTTTTTTTTTTTTTGCTTTTTTTTGGGTGGGTGGGTGGGTGGGGGGGGGGGGTTAATTTTCATTAATATTTGTTGTGCACAATGTCTCTACGGGCAATGTGGGGGCTTACCCCGTTTGCTGTCCCTTTTTTAAAAATTAAATCCCCATCCATAATGCGCATTGGCAATTTGGCATGCAGTCTCACCGAATTAAAGCCCTCTCCCCTCCCCATACATTCAAATTTTTCATGTAAATACATACGTACTTACTAGCTTCTGCATAACTTTTTCTTCTCTCTGGTTCAAACCCACGCGTCAAAAACCCTTCAACTGCACATTAAGCCAGGAAGAACAAAGAAATGGTAAAATTACAGAGATGAATTGTACTGTAACCTACAAAAAATTCTGCTGAGTGAATTGAAGATTTCAAGAAAATTGTATTTGGGAAATTGAGACAAGTATGAAAAATCATTTTAAATTGTAGCATGATTCTAATATTCTCTGCACGAATTAGATAACTTAAAGGATTGATCAAATTCATTTTAAATTGTAGCATGATACAAGAATTAGACAAGGAGTTAGAGAAGAATAAAGCAGTTCACCTTCAATTTTTTTTTTTGCGAGGGAGAATTTGAAGGAGATGAAATGAATATGTGCTATATATAGACACGGATATAGCATGTATGGTGTTGTTTTACGTCTTATAATTCAAAAATTATTTATTGTGAATAAGACTGCCATGTTTTGTTTCAATTCAGAAACTTACTTGTATACTTTTGAAAAAATCAAATAAAAAATACTTGTATGTATATATTAGTTATTTACATTACTGTGAAATAAAATATATAAAAACTTGACATTATCGTATTTTTATAGTAAGAAAGTTAATTGATGCGTTTTGTCGAAACCAAATACAAAAATTGCCAATTTTGTTATATAAAATTTCCAAAAGAAACAAAAAATAAATTTTCAAATATACAGTCAATGTCGAATCACTAGCCACAAATTTAACTTTCCACTAAAAAATCTTTTTGAAATTGTGATCGTGCCTAGGTTATAGATTCTATATCGTGAATATATATAGTTTTTCGATTATTTCACTTTAATTCCCGAGATATTGATCTCACCCATTGAGAACTTCTAGATAGTAATCAAAATCTATAAATCACTTAGAATTAAGCATTTTGGATTAAAGCACTACGTATAAACAACCAAGTGAAATTAAAATCATGTGGTCAATACCACAAATTAAATTTCGCGTAGTTGCTCAATTTTACTATCAAACTTAAGGATGAACTTCAATAAAATTAAAACATTCTTATTTAGATAAAATGTTCATCTTTGTTTATCAACGTAGACAACAAACTTAGATCGAATTATAAATAGAATATTTATGTACTTAAAAGTATTTGATTTTTAATACAAGATTGTTCCATGAATAAAATGTAAGCTCGAACTAATATAAATAATTTATCAAAAAAATAAATTAATATTTTCATTTAAAATATGTGAACAAATAAATTTATGTGACTAGCAAATACCTTATTGAATATCGTTTTAATCATTTTTGGTGGAATTTGACTTAAAAGATTATCATGGCTTAAATTTTTTTGTCAACTAAATTTTGAGTTCATTTATTTCTTTTGATGTTGCAACAAAATAGATTGCCAATGTTATGTACCAATTATCTGTCTGAAAATAATAAGAGAAATTTGTTCATATGTTAGATAATTTTCAAATTTGGCAACTTATAGTTAGAAATTGTTTTCATATGGAATAACACTCATATTTTCGATTGAAGTAATTTAATCTTTTTCTTGATGGAAGATTCTTTTTACATGAGGAAAGAGAGAAACTTGTCACATTTTTTATATCTTTTATTATAATTTATGTAATGACACACTCAATTCCTCAATCATCGCGTTTTCCAACAAATTCTAGTATTTTTGTGCCCCGAGAATAAATTGAGTGAGTTAAAAGTAGAAATTATATTACAATATTGGAATTGGCGTAATGGTCCCAAACCTTTTTCGATCCTACAAATTTGGTCCATTCATTTAAATTTTGGCATTTTGTCCATGTAATGCAATTGCAGGGGAGTGGCAGAAGATTCAACGGGATTGGCATTTGGTTTAGGTGTGTTTATTTTTGTCGCGAGCCTTGGCCATTGAAAACAGTCATATTTCGCCATTTATCCTTGAGATTGATGTTGGAGCAAGGAAAGAGAAGATGATTGAACTCGGGTAATTTCTTTAGATGTTCATCCACTTTTTCTTTGGAAGTCTACTTCTACTTGATTTTCCTTATGAATTTGTCGATACTCACTCCAGTGTTGCTAAATTTTTATCATTGGCTTATAAATTAGTTATGGATCCTAATCCAGCAATTTTTCGTAAAACCCCACAATCACACTTTGCCTTGACACTTTGCCTGAGGATGGAAAACAGAATTGATTTATAAGTGAAATTATCATATGCTTAATTGGTAGGAGGCATTATCAATTTTTTGAACACCAATTCTTTTTTATATAGAGCAGGTAGAAAAACAAACCGTTGTTTTGAACTAACCAACAAGTATTCAAATCAATAATCATATTTAGGGTAATTATACTTATCCCCCATTTTACATTTGTAAAACCGCATTCTAATTGAAGTTAAGGTCAATATATTTTCTCTTCATTACAATTATATCTCCAACATTTTTCGTTCTATTTTTATCTTCAATTTTTCATTAGTTAACATTTATCTTATTTAATAACGATTCTCGACCAAAAAAAAAAGTCCACTCTGAGAGCGTAAAATGGCTTATTTGCCTATCATATTTAACAAAATATTAAATTCTAAAAATACATCTTTTTATTTAAGCATGTAAATATAATATCTGTATAGAAATCATCAAGGATGATATGTGCTAATTAATGAAAAGTTGAAGAAAAGAATTCGACGAACAAACGGTAACAAACACAAGTTACACAACGACAAAAAGGTTGAGAACTTTAAGTGCAATTAAAATGTAACGTAACTAGGGGTGAATACGGTTTGGTTTGGGCGGTTTGTGTTATATTTTCAACTCAACTCATTTTATGCAGTTTGGAATTTTTTTCAAACCAAGTCAGATCATTTTATTTTTCAAACCAAACCAAACCAATTCAAACCAAACCAAACGAAACCAAACCAAGCCATTATTCACGACTTGGTTACATCTTAATTCGCGATTTACTTATCGACATTATAATAATATGTTTAAAACGTGTTAACATATAAATTTAAACGAGGAATAATAATGTTAAATTACATTCACATTTGTCTAAAATTCGACATATAAAAAAAGCAAAAAATAATATCAAGTTAGCATATAGCAATAGACACTCCACTCAAACTTTTACAAGCAACAACATCAGAATAAGTATAAGAGTACTAATATCTCATCCCCTATTGTAACACATGATTCGACCTCTGTATAATATGCATATATCAAAATATTTATGAATCCTTATTAATGATATTAACAAGCAACTAAGAAACAATATGTACACAAATCTATTACGAAAATTTCAGCCGTTACGATGAAAGATTGCGACGATAATGGGAATTGGTTCGCCAGAAACACCAGTAGCGTGTGACAAATGGCCACAAATTGACGAAAGAAATATAAGATTTAGGATTTAATACGTTTGGAGTTGATTCTAATTAGTTTTCTTCTACCCGATTCCATATAGAATTTATATGAAGTGTTAAAAACTTCAAAAGCTTAATATATTTTTTAATAAATGGGTGTACCTTATTGGACCTAATTTGGTGTATCATTTTATAATTGGTTTGTATTTTAAATTTTAAAAACTAATCTTGATTTTTTTGTGCAACCCTAAACGGAACTATAAAAATTGTGGTTTTAATATAAATAGCCCCATATAATGGGTAATCGAGGCAGGTAATACCCGCTTAATTGGGTAATTGGGTCGGGTATTGGGCAAGAGACTTCGACCCAAGTCGAATATGGGGCGGGGACGGGTAACAATGCACCCGCCCCATTTAATCTTTAAAGTGGAAATTGCGCCAGATAACCTATTTTATTAAAATATTCAACTATTACTACTTCAATCCTTTTAATATAGGTAATACCATAGTTATGAAACCCGAACTAAGAACGGGAACCGTCGAACCGGAACTTGGTCCAGTCCGGGTGACTTAATTGATCAAATAAGCATATGAACCGGTCGAACCGGACTGGTTAGAGAGTAGTTTGAACCGGTTCAACGTGGTTAACCAATTGCAATGTAAAATTTTTGGATTTTTCTTCTTGTACATATGGATGCATTATTATGTACAGTAAAAAAAAAATTTGTTTCCTAAAAAATTATTTTTTTAATCACAATCTAGTGTTCGTTTGACTTTGTTTTACTTGAAAATTGTCCATTAAAGTGAATTTTTTATTACAATTGGTTATGACGTTTGTTTCCTTGCAAAAAAAAAAAAAAAAAATTGCTACAGCCTGGAAAATCATTTTTCCACCAAAAAGGTGGGAAAATGATTTCCCTAAAAACAAGGAAGATTGGCACGTGGAGCAGCCACCAAGAAAACAAATGATAGGGAAAATTTTGCTCATCAAACAAGCCAAAACCAAAGAAAAGGAATTTATTTTCCAAGTTCCAAGAAAAATTCGGTATTTGGCCTTTCAAACATGGCCTTAGATTTAGCAAAATAGTTTTCTCGAAAATATACTTTAATTAAGATTACGATCTAACAATGACCCGTCGGTTCAACCATCGAGTCGCCGGTTGAACCGCTGACCTGGTGACCTGATGATTTTTCCGAATTGACTATCGGGTCGGGTTTAATCATGGGCGGATGTAAGGGTGGGCTAGGGGCCAGTGCTACCCCAGCCCATAAGCAAATTTTTTGGTAAAAAAATTGGAAATTTAGCCCAAATTTATTGTTAAATCAAAAAGAAAAAAGCTAGCCGAACCCAAGCCCAAAGTTTAGCCCTTGTTTGGGGTCCATTTTTTTTTTATAAATAAAATGCATTATTGAATAATATTTTGACTTTATTTCAATCATACATTATTCAATAAAATAACATTACAAGCAAACCCCAATATTTTCATATTTTTTAACCACACATTCACTATCAAAATACTATTCAAAAACACTTTTTTTTTTACAAAAAAAGAGCTCAAACAAGGGCTTAATTATTCAAATTTAAAGAGTTAACTTATAATCAAATTAGATTATTGTATAACAAATAATTTTTATTGATTAAAGTAAAAATAAATGACTTATTTTTCTAACGTATTTTTTTTATATTACTTATTTATAATTGAGTTAAAAAAATTATTTATTTCGACCATGTGATGGATGTTATTATCGAAATAAGTAATAAGCTCTATATTTACTTTTATAAATTAAAAATATATTTGTTCGAATTTGTCATGGGTGCCCAAAAATATATTTTGACCCACTATGTCATATGAGTGTCATGAGTTTAACCTTTTAAATTAGATTTCGTGTGACAAAGAGCATCTTTTATGGTACGATAAAAATTAAATTTCAGCCCACCTATGTTCCTGGCTCCCCCCGGGTTTAGTACCTATGGATAATACAGCTATTGAGGTAGTAAAAATGATAAGTGCAAAATGTATTCACTCCTAGAGCATACGCAATAAATTACCGGTTTTTAAGTGCAAATGATGGACCCTTACGATTTCTATACAGTATAAAACCAGTCCCGTAGTCCTTCATTCTTCGTGCGTCCATGGGTTCTTTAGGTAAACATCGGAAGAAGATAATCCTTTATTTCGGATCACCGTACAACACATTATTCTCCGATTTCTGCAACTGAAACAAAATGCTAATGCCTGTGATCGGTCAAGAAAGATTAATGAAGGATGAACTTCTCAGATGAGTACTGGGATACGTTACTCATGGTTTTTCAAATTAAAAAGGTGTGTTTTGTGAAGGTATTAGTAGGAATTATTTAAAAAATCTTCACTGCATTGGGTTTATTATGGTATGTAGTATTTTTTAAATATGTTACCATATCACAAAGTATTAATTGAATTTAAAATCTCTCCCAGTAAATATTGAATATATATTTCGTAAGGATGTAGATACAAAAAAATAACTATAAAAGAAAATTACTTCGAATCCTAGCTTTTAACTTTTCATTTTAATAAGAAGATGTAAAATTATTCATTGAAAAATCAGGTCACCCTATTTGATTCCACACCACAACCCACCCTAACTTTCATTTTCCACCCCGAACAAAAGTTCGCTTCTCCGATTGTTGTTTTATTCTTCTCTGGCTACTGCTTCATTTTACTTCTTTGGCTGCATCATTCCACAGGCGGATGACGACTCTTCGCAACAATAGTGCGCACTCGCACAGTGACGTCATGTTATTACTACATAGTGCCAGTTGCAACGCTGCATGATGACTGTTGGTGGTAATGATAGTTGTTAGGTGGTAGTGTGGTTGCGGTGATGGTGAGGTGGTAGCGATTGTGGTTCGTTTGAGGTGATAGTGGTTGTTGCGGTGATAGTGCGCTGGAGGTGATGATTTGTGGATTTGAAGTGGCGACGGTGTTTTAGATAGTGCCGACGGCAGTGGAGTGCGAGTGGGATTAGGTGGGGGAGATGAAAGGTAATTTGTGACGGATTAATAAGATCAATTAATTTGATAATTTTTTATCGATAAATAAGTTGTAACCTATAATAATGTGTGATTTGTGAATAAATTTGTCACTGTGACCCGCGTTTTGTGTCTTTGTGACCGACGTTATATTATTGTGATTAATATGTAATTGTGTTCATAAATAATATGTTATTCTAACATTAACTTATTTAATTAATAACACCTGATTATTAAAAGGAATTTCACAAGTTTGAAAATATATTTTTAAAGGTTGATAGTTATGTATTTTCCCTAACTATAATGTCTTATCAGCACCGAAAAATCTTAGAGTTGAAAATCCTTAAACATCGCTCTCGTTGAATTCCCGATAATTTCCAATTACATTGTTTGTCATGTGTATTATTGTATTAATTTTTGAGCATCTAGTAAGTTTCAAAATCTAGTCTCAAAGTAGTGTATACATATAATTAATCCTTTAAATCAAAATATGTTAACATCGTCTCAACGATGATATTTTTCCATCCAAATCTGGTTATATCCTATTTAAATTAATCCCATTCAATAAGTCACTACCATATTACCAATAAGCTAGTAATGAATTCAATAAAACTCAAGCAATAAGAAAATTTTATTATCAGTCTAATCTAATTTATGGAACATTCACGCTAGCATAAAAGCAACCAAAAAATGAATGTGTCAATTGAGCTAAAGTTAATGAGATTGCAAATGTTCGAAATTTTTGAATCATTAAGTCGATCCACTTTGACACCATCACAAGATGATGTTTTGAGCATTCATCACTATTCAAAACGGGAGAATTTCTTTATCCTCCTGTTTTTAGCGCCACGTTTTCATCTGTTATCATCTACTAGAAAGACTCGAGTGAAAACATGAAAATGGGTGGCAATTGAGTTAGCCAACTGAGAAATGTCCAATCATTTCCCAAAAATGGACAAATCTTACCCTCACTAGCTAAGCATTACCTTCTCAATTCCAACATCACAATGGCTTCTAATAATTCTACAAGTCCGCACTAGGAGTGGGCGTGATCTGATTCGATCTGGTTCTAAAGAGAATCGAATCGAATAAAGTACCAATGAGAATCTTGATGAGTCCAAATCTAAGGTCAATTTCAACTCCAACTGCAGCAATTGCAAAATTAGCAAATGAATTACTCTCTTAGATATTTGCAG
The DNA here is from genome assembly GCA_035079005.1 of Fraxinus americana. Lineage (NCBI taxonomy): Eukaryota > Viridiplantae > Streptophyta > Magnoliopsida > Lamiales > Oleaceae > Fraxinus > Fraxinus americana. Next base: position 25,679,358 of record CM068725.1, read on the forward strand.
TATAAGCAGAACCAATTATCAAGCTTTCTTGTTCCAAAATCTGTTCTCAACAAAATCTGTTTCTTGGTCTAAGCTTTCTCAATGGCCTTAGCTGTCGTCGCTACCGGTGTGGACTGGTTATTGGATTATGAAGCAGTCGACACCTGAGGAGTGCTCATGTTGTTGTAGTTTCTCCAAGCCTTGATGCTCAATTGCCGCACAAAATTCGAAGGAAATTTGAAAATCAAAGAAGAAATGTGTTGCCATTTATAGCAGAATCACAATTGCAAATTGAACTTGAGAATAGTGAATGGTTAGAACTTGAGTTATTCTCATATGCAAACGAGAGTACTTTGCCATTGCAATTGGAGGTGGTGATGGGTTTGATTTTGAGGCGAGGTGGTTGTGGTTTTGATTTTGATTTCTCATTTGGTTTCCATTTGACAATTAAGAAGAAGGTAGCAGTCTAGCAGAGGTGGTGGAGGTTATGGATTCAACGGCGATGGGTAGATTTGGGCGGCCCTGGGTAGCCAGGGTTGGGTTTTGGGGTAGGGTTTTGGATATAGAAATAATTAGGGTGCGTTTGATTGCAAGGATGGAAAATTGGTGGAAAGAAAATGAATTCCAGGGAAAGTAATTGCCTATAAATTGTTTTGCAGGGAATTGCTAATTAAGCCCCTGTTTGGCACCCATTTTTTTCTCATTCTCATTCTCATTATTTTTCTCTTTCTTCATTTCAACCACACATTCTATCAATAAAATAATATTACACATAAACCTAAAAAATCTCCTTACTTTTTAACCACACATTATTTCATCAATCACTATTCAAAAACACATTTTTCTACTAAAATGGGTGTCAAACACCCCCAAGTGTGTTTGATTGGTATAATTTTTTACTTGGATTCAAATGTGAAGCTAAAGCTAAAGGAGCATTAGATGACTGTGATATTTAGACAATTTAATTCACCGGAAAATATCATAGTGATGCACCAAACCATTGAGAAACTGAAATTAATTGAGGTGAATTACATGCTCAAATTAGAAAAATACCAAAAACTAATCCAACTGGCTACAAAATTTACAACACCAAAAGAAACATCGTATTGATTCAAAAAGTCAGCCATGATCATATATAATTATCCTTGTATTGACTATTTAAATATTTCGATCTAGTGGAAAAAGCTCGAATGAAGCTTTCAGCAGAATTAACATAAACAGCAAGTTAAACAATACTTTGTAACATAGATCTGCAAAAGAAAATGTTACTCTGTTTAGAATTCAAAACAAGTATCAATCGAAATCCAAATCCTGTCATATTAAGCTAAAAGAATGAACGCATCCTGGATTCAAACGCAAATTCTCAGAACCTGAAAAATTAATTATAATTAGCTGAACTTATGAAATCAGTAAATGTACCTATTGAAAAAGGTTTGATTCTAACATTCTCCGCATCAATTAGATAAGAATAAGTTAAAGGATTGACCAAATTCATTTTAAATTGTACCATGGCACAAGAATCAGACGACGAATTAACAGCACTTTACATGATTTAGATGCAGGACTTAGAAAATAATAAAGCAGAGAAGACAGTTCACCTTCAATTTTTTTTTTTTGCGAGGGAGAATTTGAAGGAGATGGAATGATAGTAAATATGTGTTATATATAGACACGGATATAGCATGTATGGTGTTGTTTTACGCATGTTTTTTCCCAATCGTATTCCCTCTATGACATCAATTGACGACTCGAGCTTGACAAGCCACGATCCAAAAGAATCGAATTGATTAGGTATTCACTACTTGGGTCTAGCACTAGCCAAGCCTTGCAAACTTGTACTTATTGGGACAACTCGAGCTTGACATCAACCGACAACTCGAGCTTGACATCAACCAACGACTCGAGCATTCTCGAGCTTGACATCGACCGATGCTCGAGTCGTCGGTTGATGTCAAGCTTGAGTTGTCGACTGATGCCAAACTTGTACTTGTTGGGACGACTCAAGTCGACAGTTGATGTCAAGATAAATTAACAGCGTTTTAGATAAGAATATGTTAAATGATTGATCAAATTCATTTTAGATTGTAGCATGAATTATAAGTAGATGAACTTATGAAATCAGTAAATGTACCTGTTGAAACAGGTTTGATTCTAACATTCTCTGCACCAATTAGATAAGAATATGTTGAAGGATTGATCAAATTCATTTTATATTGTAGCATGATACAAGAATCAGACGACGAATTAATAGCATTTTACAGGATTTAGATGCAGGAGTTAGAGAAGAATAAAGCAGACAAGACAGTTCACCTTCAATTTTTTTGCGAGGGAGAATTTGAAGGAGATGAAATGACAGTAAATATGTGCTATATATAGACACGGATATAGCATGTATGGTGTTGTTTTACACATGTTGTTTTACGTGTAATGAATTCAAAATTCAAAACAAGTATCAATCGAAGTCTAAATCCTGTCATATTAAGCTAAAAGAATGAACGCAACTTGGATTGAAACGAAAATCCGAAAGAAACATCATATTGATTCAAAAAGTCAGCCATGATCATATATAATTATCCTTGTATTGACTATTTAAATATTTCGATCTAGTGGAAAAAGCTCGGATGAAGCTTTTAGTGGAATTAACATAAACAGCAAGTTGAACAATACTTTGTAACATAGATCCGCAAAAAGAAAATGTTACTCTGTTTAGAATTCAAAACAAGTATCAATCGAAATCCAAATCCTGTCATATTAAGCTAAAAGAATGAACGCATCCTGGATTCAAACGCAAATTCTCAGAACCTGAAAAATTAATTATAAGTAGCTGAACTTATGAAATCAGTAAATGTACCTGTTGAAACAGGTTTGATTCTAACGTTCTCCGCATCAATTAGATAAGAATAAGTTAAAGGATTGACCAAATTCATTTTAGATTGTACCATGACACAAGAATCAGATGACGAATTAACAGCACTTTACATGATTTAGATGCAGGAGTTAGAGAATAATAAAGCAGAGAAGACAGTTCACCTTCAATTTTTTTTTTTGCGATGGAGAATTTGAAGGAGGTGAAATGATAGTAAATATGTGCTATATATAGACAGGGATATAGCGTTTATGGTGTTGTTTTACGCATATTGTTTTACGTGTAATGAAATTAGAATTCAAAACAAGTATCAATCGAAGTCCTAATCTTGTCATATTAAGCTAAAAGAATGAATGCATCCTGGATTGAAACACAAATTCTCAGAACCTGAAAAATGAATTATAAGTAGCTGAAGCTATGAAATCAGTGAACGTAGATGTTGAAACATATTTGATTCTAACATTCTCTGCATCAATTAGATAAGAATAAATTAATGGATTGATCAAATTCATTTTAGATTGTAGCATGATACAAGAATCAGACGACGAATTAACATCATTTTACAGGATTTAGATGTAGGAGTTATATAAATGAACGCATCCTGGATTGAAATGCAAATTCTCAGAACCTGAAAAATGAATTATAAGTAGCTGAACTTATGAACTCAGTAAACGTACTTGTTGAAACATGTTTGATTCTAACATTCTCTGCATCAATTAGATAAGAATAAGTTAAAGGATTGATCAAATTCATTTTAGATTGTAGCATGATACAAGAATCAGACGAAGAATTAACAGCAATTTACAGAATTTAGATGCAGGAGTTAGAGAAGAATAAAACAGAGAAGACAATTCATCCTCAATTTTTTTTTTTTTTTTTTGCGAGGGAGAATTTGAAGGAGATGAAATGATAGTAAATATGTGCTATATATAGACACAGATATAGCATGTATGGTGTTGTTTTACGCATGTTGTTTTTCCCAGTTGTATTCCCTCTATGACATCAATTGACGACTCGAGCTTGACAAGCCACGATCCAAAAGAATTGAATTATTAGGTATTCACTACTTGGGTCTAGCACTAGCCAAGCCTTGCAAACTTGTACTTGTTTGGACGACTCGAGCTTCACATCAACCGACGACTCGAGCATCCTCGAGTTTAACATCAACCGATGCTCGAGTCGTGGGTCAAGCTCGAGTCGTCGGTTGATGTCTAGTTCCAATCATCAGTTGATGTTAAACTTGTACTTGTTGGGACGACTCGTGTCGATGGTTGATGTGAAGCTCGAGTTGTCAGTTGATGTCAAGCTCGACTCGTTGTTTGATGTCAAGCTCGAATCGTCGATTGATGTCAAACATGTGCTTGTTGGGACGACTCGAGTAATATTTAGTTTTTGGAGTATATTATGAAGTTCAAAAATAATTCATGGAGCAAAAAAAGTTTGAATCGACAGAGGGTAAATTGTAATTTTCTTCTTTACGGCATTTATCAAGAATGGCATATAACAAACCAAGGTTCGATCACCTGCCTAGTGGATTACCATTGGTGGAGATAGGGGTGGGCTGGGCTGTAGCCTACCCTTGTCCAAGCCCAGCTTTTGTACGCGCTGTCCAAAAAAAAAATTGGGCCCGTTTACACCACAAACTCTCCACTAGTTTTCAATATTTTGTGGTTCCTTCGTGCACTTTTTGATACCCTTGTATTTCTCAATGGCTTCTACATTTCAAGGCTACGTCTCAGTATTGCATCAGAGTTGACAAGGTTATTGTCTTCGAACCCTTGAGGAGTTTCAAAATTTTGTTTTCATTATAAAAATTGACTAGGTTAATTATTTATGCTGAAATCGACTTAAGAAATAATTTTTTTTTGAAATAAGTTTATTTGTCTTTCGTGCTCCTTTAATAGTACGAATGTATATATTAATATTCTAATATCCATACCGAGTATGATACAACTATTTTATGATTATTTTTGTACTTGTATTGCTTTCACGAAAAAATCTTGTAAATTCACGATCTTGGTGCGTATTGTACAATTTTGAGGACTTGGTGCTTGATACATATAATAGATGCCATGGATAATTAATACCTACTGTTTCAAATCAGCCTATGTTAAATTGAACTCAGGGAATCGATTTCAACGAACCATTATAAAGTTGGATGACTAAATCAAATTGCTATTCTCATGAAATTGGAAACTTCCAATTGAGACGCCTAATCAATTAACACTTCAAGCATAAATGAAAAACAAAGCAGATCAACTCAAATCGTCCTAGGCTGTTAGATTCATTCATATATTCAAATCAATTTACGATTTCGAAAGTAGCTAAACTTAGATTTAGAAGAGTCCTCGGATGTTTAAATTCATTAACTTCAATAGCTGATCCAAATCAAATTTTATTCTTATGATATCAGTAACTTTCGACCGAAAGTGAATAATAATTAATGATCGATTTACCTGTTGAAACAGCGGTCCAATCTCAAAGTTTGATTCTAACATTCTTTATGAAGCTTATGCGATCCACTCAATTTCATTTTGTTTCTAGCGTTATACAAGAATCAAATGATGAATCAACAGCATTATACATGAATTAGATGCATAATAAAGAAGGGAAGACTGAGTCCACCTTCAATTTTTTTGATCCAATCCAGGTCGGTGACACGATTTCAGTAAATGGGCATGTATTATGGGATTTGGCCTTTTAAATGGACCTAGGCCGAATTTGAGTAATGGGCTTGGTGTTTTGGACTGGCCCATGGAGGCAGTCGGCGGTGAAAATGGTGGCGGCACCGTGACTTATGGCTCACCTTGGTGCTAAATGTGGTAGATGAATGAGGTGGCTGAGGGTGATTGTTTTGCTTGGCAGGATATTGCTGTTTCTACACCCACAGTAGGAAAATGTCTCAAAACATTTTTTTTTTCTTTTCTACTAATAATTTTTTCGAATTTCGACTAAATTCTTAGGCCAGTTTATCCAAATTTTCTTATTTTTTCGGTAATTGTCTGCTATATTCTATTGGCATTTGTATTGCTTTGTTCTGATATGTGTCGGGTTCCCTAAAATTTTAACCAAACAACATTTTTATTTATTTGCGTCTCAATTTTTCGGTCATGTCACTAAATTATTTATTTACATTTTAACTTAGTTTTTAGATTTTACTGTTACTTGCTAGAATAATTTGGTGCATTATTTAAATTGTCATTTTGAATATTTGACCAATAAGCCTTTCGACATATTATTTTGATGAAAAATGAATGCAAATTAATACAAGATTACCGCACAAATTACTAAAGATATGTTAGCTATTTAAATATCAACAATTGTTTCTACTTCTGAATTTCCTCCTAGTGGTTGAATTTTTAATTTCTTTAGGAGTTCGTTGAGTACAAATATAGTTGATGCGGTAATTTATCCTAAAAAATGGTTGCATAGTAACAAGGAACATATAGTGATTCGTCAATACTTAGAGATTATGTAGAAGCATTGGATGATTCCCAAAAAAGTTATAAAAGTATTACTATATTTAATCTTTCTATCCATTTTCTCTTATCAGTTGTTTTATATCATTTAATGCAATAAATGAATTAATATATTATATTCTTATCTTTATGGAGAGAATGAATTATGTGTTACAAATGTAGATGTTGCACTAAATTAGTATGATTAAGATGTTAAAATGTTACATTATAATGATTAGAATTATAGAATTTTTATTTTTATTATTTTTAATGGTATTTTTTGTGTTTTAACATGAAATTTTAATCTAATATTTATGATTTAACTTATTTGATATACGTTTTTTTTATTTGTTAAACCGTGGTTTTAAACCGATAATCTTCGTTAGGAATTGCATTACTCAAATAAATAAGATGGAAAACACATAAAAAGAAAAAGAAAACCGTCCAAAAAGAATGCTATCGAAAATATGTTGCTGAAAACAAGAAAGAACATGGAATTGGGTAAAGATGATTTTCGAGTCTGTCAACTATACAATTAATTTTGTTGAAATTGTATCTTATAATTAAAAAATTATTTATTGTGAATAAGACTGCCATGTTTTTTTATTTTATAATTTGTTTTAATTCAGAAACTTGTATGCTTTTGAAAAAGTCAAAAAAAAAAAAAATATGTGTACGTATGTATAAATATATTAGTTATTTACATTAATTTTTGAAATAAAATATATAAAAACTTGACATTATCGTATTTTTAAAGTAAGAAAGTTAGTCAGCGTCATGTCTGTGTTTCGAACCAAATATAAAAAGTGCCATTCTTGTTTTATAAAACTATATAAATTTCCCAATTTTACCCATCAAACTATAAATATCAATAAATTCATTTAGATTGAATCAACTCTTGATCAATAGATAATTTATTATCCTCATTCTATTCAACTAAAAGAATGAGATTGCACTTCGAATATAATTATAATTACTAAAGATATATGTGAACAATAATTATATCATATGACTTATTGTTCATACTTATTATATGCGTAGATCACGTCTAATATTCGGAACAAGGTAAAGGAACAAAAAATAATTTTTCAAATATACATCAAATCCCCCAATCTCAATACTAATTCAGCCGTCAATGTCGAACCACTGGCGTCGAATTTAAATTTCCACTAGAAAATCTTTTGAGATTGTGATCATGCCTATTAAATAGGTTATAGATTCTATATCATGACTATAGTTTTTCGATTATTTCACTATAATTTCCGAGGTACAGAGATATTGATCTGTGATTTGATCTCACCCATTGAGAACTTGAAGTTAGTTATCAAAATCTATTAATCACTTGGAAATAAGCATTTTGGATTAAAGTACTACCTATAACAGCCAAGTGAAATTAAAATTATGTGGTGATCAATACCACAAATTAAATTCCACGCAGTTGCTCAATTTTACTATCAAAGTTAAAGATGAACTTCAACAAAATTAAAACATTCTTATTGAGATAAAATGTTCATCTTATTTATCAACGTAGACAATAAACTTAGATCAAATTATAAATCAAGTTTTTACGTACTTAGTACTCAAGTACTTGATTTTTAATACAAGATCGTTCCATTAACAAAATGTAAGCTCAAACTAATATAAATAATTTATCTAAAAAGCAAATAAATATTTTCTTTCAAAATATGTGAACAAATAAATTTATACGACGAGCAAATACTTATCCAACATAAATAACATGCGAGCAATGTATTTAAGAATTGCCTTATTGAATATCGTGTTAATCATATTTGGTGGAATTTGACTTAAAAGATTATCATGGCTTTAATTTTTTTTCAGCTAAATTTATAGATTGCCAATTTACCAATTTATATATATCTGAAGATAAGAAAGAAAATTGTTCATATGTTAGAGAAGTTTCAAATTTGGCAATTTATAGTTAGAAGTTGTTTACATGTATACTTACACAATGTTCACAATAACTTAACGTATGAGTAGAGGGTTAGAGGATTTTCCTTATGAATTACGCTCATATCTATAAAGACATTCTTTTGGAGGGGAAAAATGATAAAATTAATCTTTTAAAAAACATCATCTACATGGAACCCTTTTTTTTTTTTTTTGAGTGAAACAACCTCGAAACATAGTTGTGGCTTTTAGGCCTACACCTAGATCTAATGGGGATAGTGATTCGAGTCTGTTCGCAATGCCAAATATGTTTCCGAAATAATCCCACTCCTTGAGCAATTTCACAAGAGATAAATAGTGTCGAGCGGGGCGACCATTCGGCCCTATCCTATGCCGCTTAAGACATGATGGGTCCAAATTCGGTGGCTGGATGGGGCATTCTTTTGTCCCATTTACTACCTCGTTTAATATTTAATATATATTACTTGTTTTCTTTTTGTTTCTTTTTGTTTCTTTTTTTTTTTTCTTTCAAATATAACATTTTTTAAAGAATGTAAACGGAGCAGGGCGGGACAATCCATACCTATTTTGCCCCGTTCAGGTCAAGGCTAGTAGGATCTTGAATCGACATAATTTTTTTGTCATCCTTAGAGATAAAGAGGCATTGGAGGGTTTCCATGGCAGTGTTGCAATCAACATTTAGAGGCTAATTGTGCTCTCATCCTCCCTTGAATTACACTATCAATTGGAATCCGTTCGTGCCATAATTTCAGCAGAAGAAGTTGAACTTTTTCTTTTTGTATTGAATGATGCCATATGAAGTTTAGAGATGTTCATTTAGCAATGACGTCCCTTGATAGAATTCCATACATCCAAAATATATAAATTCCCATCCGCCGAATCCTTCCAAATAAAAGCATCTTATAATGTGTTACCTTCTATCGTTTAGTGAACTATTGTGTCAAGGACATGTTTTAAAGTTGTCTTGACTAGAGAATTTTTGAAAAAAAGCGAAAACTTAAATTTCACGCCGTTCTTTATCTCTAAAAATAGAATATTCTAACCGTTCAATTATCATTACATCTCAGTCATTCATTCATTTAATCGTCAATTATACTCATTTCGTTGAATCGCCCAATTCAAATTACCTTTCTATCTGAAGAACTATGCTACTTGTACGATAAATTTGACAATAAGTTTGACAATGTGTGAGTTCGCAGGCATTATGTCCATTGATTTGAAAGATTATTTTTGAATTCAATGGTAATGATCTATACACCTCTCACATTGTTAAAATCATTGTGCAAATTCATTGTACAAGTAGTTTAATTCCTATTTGAATGGTCCAATACACACTACTTTTTCCTCGTGTGAACGAAAAGAATTATTAGAACTCATTTGTCATACTGGAATTGGCCGAAATGGCTGGGTAAAGTGAGTTTAAGACTATCCCAAATTGAGGAAAATGATTGGTTATTTCTTGGTTGACTAAATCAATTCCCACGCAATTTCTTGTTCACACTCATGTCTTTTGTGTTTTGAGATATCCCCTATATAATAGATGATAAAAGATGAGAACTTTGAACAAAAAATAGTAGGACAAATAGATTCCCCTTTTAGAAGTGGTTGGCATTGCTCAAAAACATCTTTTTTTTTAAATAGGTATTGTTGCGATCAAAGTTTATCTGGATGTTAATTCAAAAGTTTTGAAAAAAGAACAACGAGAATCTCAACTTGTGCCTACCGAAGAAGAGTGGAAAAATTCCTAAGGGACATTTCAATGTAATTGAGCGGTTAAAATTTGTAGAGGAATATTTAGGAATATATTTTGTGACTTTTTAGATTGTACTTAAAAGTTTATAGGATACTTTAAAAGAATTCATACTATGTCCATTCTAATGTAAGATGATGGTAGGCAAAATTGAATAATCAATTGTTCATTATATTGAGACGTATATAAAGTCTAATGAGGACTATTTGTTTTTATTATTACTTTTGAACAATTCAATTTGATTAACATAATTTTTAAAAAAAAAAAAATGCTTTAATAAATAAAAAGGAAAAGAAAAACCAAAGGAATTTTTTGTTGTAAAGAATTAAGAAAAGAAAATCTAGAAAACACGAGAAAATAAAGAATTGAAAAAAAAAAAAAAAAAAAAGGGAACAAGGAAAGGAAATACAAGAAAAGATGGAAACTTTCCATTCATAGATGATGAATTCTTGTATTTAATTGTTCGTATTAAGGAAGAATTTGAGAAAAAGTAAGAAAATATTCCAAACCACAAGTTGTACTCCTCTTAGCTCTTTGCGACCGGCGACTCTAGGAACTCCGCCTCTCCGTCTCGCCGCCTTCCACCACCGAATCACCGATCACCGGCGCCTCTCATCTATTTGGGTTTTCAGATAGCCCTCTCAGATTTCGCGATTGTTGGTTAGTCTTTGTGCTTTTTCTGGGTTTTCTTAGAATTCCATTATAATGGGTAGATTAAATTCCTTGGACTAAGATTTGAGCTAGTTGTATGGGGAAAAAAAAAAAAAAGAGAGAACATTTTTGAAGATTGTGTTTTGTATTTACCTTTTTCTTGTGCCAATTGTCGTTTTGGGTTGTCTGATTTTTGAAGATCTGCATTATTGGTCATAAAGATTATGCTTTTTTCCCCCCAGTTGAGACCAGTGTTTGCAGAGAGATTCTATTGTAAGGGAATTTAGGCCGGCACTTTATGTTTGCTTTTGGGATCTGAATTTAAATTTGGTATGAACTTTTTCTCCGCATATATTTCAGTCAATTACAGAGTTATGTTTGTTGGAATTCTTCCACATTCTTTTTTTTTTCATTTGTAAGAGCCAAAAATTGACTTAGGGGTTGAATTTCTTGCTGAAATTAGACTTACAAGAGTAGGACAGGGTCAAACTAAGATTAGACATGTTCCAATTGCTGCGACCCCAGAGGGATTCTGGTGTTGCCCCTCTCCTTTGTCCTCCAATAGTCGCTCAAGACACAGAATCATGTAAACAAGCCCAAATCGTCTCCTCTGGATCCTAGTACTTAAAGTTCAGAAAAAGCAAACCTCGAAAAATTCAAGTTCGATTTTACACCATTAAAATATGTTAAAAGAGGATCTTTTTGCTTTGGTCCCCTTGTTCTAAATTTTAACTGTATTTTCAATTTAATTACGTGGTAGAATTTGACCGGCCGATTTTTTTGTTAGCTTCATCATTTCTGTGAATTCGTAACAGATATTTTCCCCTTAATACATAGGTTATTAAACTATATAGTATTTCCACTAGTTGTTATCTTGAAGAAGCTCCTTTTTAATTGTTTGAAGTTGCCATTGCATTTTGTGTTCTGTACACTTAATTTGATTATTGACACTGCATTCTGTACATAAAAAAGGAAGATAAAATAATAGTTTTTATTTTTTCTGAATGGTACCAAACTCTGTGGCGGATTTTATTTTATCATATATTATGTTGTGCTATTTTAGTTAGGGAATTAGGATTAGCTTATGGACGATTTTCATTTTTGCTGGTGTTTTATTTTAGTTAGGCATACGATGTGGCGATGGAGCATGATTGGAACATTCTAAAAAACAAAGATCTTTGAATTATTCTAGCCTAGATGGCCTCTAAATTCATACAAGTTTTATGTTATTTGATATGAAATTAGAGAATTCACTGTACATAACAAGTAGCAGAAATGGTATTCGGGCATCCACTTTATGTCATATATTGACACAAGAATTATGTTGGGGTGAAAAGAGAGGCTTCTGTTCATATCTTTGTGTTGTGCTATTTGTTTCATTAGTAACAAGGTTAAAGTATCTTTTGACAATGCATGAATAACTTTTAAATGTTGATTTTATTTTTGCAAGCATGTTCTTATAGTATATGAAGTTATCTTGTTGAACTTTGCAAAATTAAGTAGTTTTTGAGCAGTGATTGTTTATTGTTTCGAATCTATATTTCATTATATATGATCTAGAGTTTGTTGAATTATGACATATAGATTGATCTTTAGTCACCTAAATAACATAAGGTCAATTTAGTTAGGTGTAGAAAATGTCAAAATTTTATTATTCAATAAAATAGTTAATAACATATTTGACATGAATTGACCTTCCGGTTGAACCACTGGGTTACTGGTCAAACCACTAATTCGCTGGCCCGCTGCATTGTTCGGGTCCGTGTCCAGGTCGGGTCTGACAACTATGACTGTAAGGCCCAAAAAATTTGGAATCCACGCATATATCCTACTTCACCTTCCATTCTTCTCCCAAACAAAACAATCTAATTTTAATTCTTCAAACCTCAATCTCTCCGACAAACTAACCGGTGTGAATCTACCATAATATTTAATTTTCTGTAATTTGAAGACATTTTTTTATGATTGTTTATTTAATTTCACCATTTTCACATTTAGGTTTGAAAGCCCTCCAAGCTTCAGCAATCCTTGGAATCCAAATCTTCAATTTCAAATCAAATTAGACGGAAGAAGAACATGTAAGTACGGAATTTAAGATTTTTTTTTTCTTTTTTGGGGGGGAATTTCAAAATTTCGACATTAAAATATATGAAGAGAAGTTTTTTCGTTGAAATCCTTTTCCTTTTGTAACTTTGTTTTCATATATCACCAAAATCCCCTTTCCTTGCTGTAATGGTCTCTCTATTGTATACTATACACAATGATTGTCTTTTAAATTTAATTGTATGGGTGAATTTAGAATTGATTTTTTTTTTATTTGTTTGCTTAATATTTTTGTGAATTCGGATAGAGCCTGAATTTAGAATTGATTAACCCATTATCATTAATAATAGAAAAGGAAAATCTTCTATGACATTCGAAAACTAGATTAAATGTGGAGACTCCTAATCTATTTCACCAACCCAAGCCTCCTTATTAATCTTTAAGTAGAATATTCTCAGGGTTTATGATTTCGTACTGCTTTCTGCTATTTCCAATTAGTTATGTCTATGATTTTTACCGTCTTTTAGATTAATTTTGTTTACATGTTGATAAAACTTTGCAATTAACCATTTTTGTGTTATGTTCTGTAGTTTTTAATTTGAGTTAGTTTGCTAGTTATTTATATGCAAATTGATTAGAGTTAACTGAATGTAGAATCAAGAATGGCATGTGACAAACCATGGTTCGATCACCTAGTGGATCGTACTGGCGATTATTTCTGTTGGGGACTCGTTGGCGGGTCGGCTGTTGACATGTTGAAAGGTATGTGCAACTCCCTTAAAGGGGAGCGCCTCATCTGGGGCTCGCAAGCTGTACGCATGAGCGCAGCCTGTGCTAGCCACTGTGCCGCCTATGGTGGTCTTTGTTCTGTCCTCAAGAGTTCTATGATATATGTAAGGCAGAAGGATGATCCATGGAATTCCATCCTCCCTGAGGCTGCTGCCGCCGGATTCCTCCAGATACGCCAAGGCCTTGGCCCGGCTTCACGCACGGCTCTCATTTTTGGCTTGGGAATGTCACTAGTTCAGGGTTATTTGATTGTGGAAAATAAGCTCAAGAGTAATGTCGAGTCGCCACAGCCCGACTTTGAGGAGTTGGATAAGAAGCAAAAGAGGGGAGGAATAAAGACATAGAGTTTGACTCGCTTTTTCTATATTTATTTATATTGATGCCATACTCCATCTGTTTAAATCGAATATTGTTGCAAGTGGACACTTGTGAATATGCATAGAATTGAAAACTTATATTCTTGTTGAATTGCATCTCTTTCTGCATCTGAATTTTACCGACTTGAATGGCTATGCTAATTGCAGTTATTTGGACAATGTATATTAGTGTGTTTCTTCTAACAACTGTCATATCTTCTCAATATTAAATTTCACCAAAGTACATATTATATTCCAATAAAAATTGGCTTGTTTTTCTTACATTTTTGTTAGCATATCCCTATATTATATAAGAAAAAGTGGCCTATAATCACCTTTACAAGCCACGTTAAATAGGGCAATATTAGAGAATTAAAAATTTTAATTATACTTTCAATAAGAAAAGTTGTCTATAATTTGCGACAGACGTAAAAAGAAAGTAAGTCTATCTTCATGGAATGAATGGAGTACAAATTACTTGTGTCTTAGATCATGTAGAAATAGAAGATGGGAGGGATAAAGACATAGAGTTTGACTCACTTTTTCTATATTTATTTATATTGATGCCATACTCCATCAGTTTAAATCGAATATAGCTGGAAGTGGACCCTTGTAATTATGCATAGAATTGAAAACTTATAATCTTCTTGTTGAATTACATCTCTTTCCGCATCTGAATTCTACCGACGACTTGAATGGCTATGCTAATTGCAGTTATTTTGACAAGGTATATTAGTGTGTTTCTTCTAACTGTCGTATCTCCTCAATATTAAATTTCACCGAAGTACATATTATATTCCAATAAATATTGGCTTGTTTCCATGTTCACGGATATTTAAAAAAGTAATTAATATAGTTGGAAATATAATTTCTTCTTACATTTTTCTTAGCATATCCCTATAATAAATAAGAACAAGTGGCATATAATTTGATAACTAGCCACGTTAATTAAGGGCATATTAGAAAATTAAAAATTCAACTATTCTCTCAATAAGAAAAATTCGAAAAAATAAAGCAATTCAAATTTATGTACTTAATACTTAAGTACTTGATTTTTGATACAAGATCGTTCCATGAACAAAATGTAAGCTCAAACTAATATAAATAATTTATCGAAGAAGGAAATTAATATTTTCTTTCAAAATAGAACAAATGAATTTATGCGACGAGCAAATACTAATCCTACATAAATAACATGTGAGCAATGTATTTAAGAATTGCCTTATTGAATATCGTGTTAATCATATTTGGAGGAATTTGACTCGAAAGATTATCATGGCTTTAATTTTTTATCAACTAAATTTTGAGTTCATTTATTTCTTTTGATGTTGCAACAAAATAGATTGCCAATTTACCAATTATATATCTGAAGATAAGAAAGAAAATTGTTCATACGTTAGAGAAGTTTCAAATTTGGCAATTTATAGTTAGAAGTTGTTTTCATATGGAATAACACTCATATTTTCAATCGATGTAATTTCTCTTATTATTAATTACTACTACATGAGGAAAGCGGGGAACTTGTCACATTTTTTCATATCTTTTATTATAATTTATGTAATGACGCTCTCAATTCCTCAAATCATCGTGTTTTCCAACATTTTTGTGCCCGGAGAATAAATTGAGTGAGTTAAAAGTAAAAATTATATTACAATATTGGAATTGGCGTAATTGGTCCCAAACATTTTCTGATCCTACGAATTTGGTTCAAACATTTAAATCTTGGCATTAACCCTCCCAAACATTTGCATCTTGTAACAATTTGTCACTTTAGATATATTCTCTCTAGGACCCAACTGGAAAGGTCCTTACAAGGTGACCAGAGTCCTGCTTAGAGGAGCATATGAACTGGAAGAAATCAAAGGGAGACTCTTTCCACATCCTTGGAATTCAGAACATCTCAAAAAATACTACTAGTTAAAGAGGATTGTATTTTGTAGTTGTTCGTAATATAAAAAAAAAGAAGGATGTCCCTAATATATGAAGATGTTGGCATACTACCCTAAAAGCCATGCTCACAAAGTAGACTGAGCTAAGGTTGTAAGTGTTGCCACACTTAGTGCGAATTCCTGCAAAGGAATCCCTAAAAGCCCAACTCACAAAGTAGGCCGAGCTAAGGTTGTAAGTGCTGCCACACTTAGTGCGAATTCCTGCAAAGGAATCCCTAAAAGCCCTACTCACAAAGCAGGCTGAGCTATGTTTGTAAGTGCTGCCACACTTAGTGTGAATTCCTGTAAAGTTGCAGGTGCTACAACACTTAGTAAGATTCCTAAAAAGAATATCTTGAGCTCTGCTCACAAAGCAAATCAAGACTATACGTGTTGCGACTTTAGTATCATAAAAGGTTTTATACGTTTGAAAAGCATCATTCAAATATAAAGCCCAAAAACACTAGAGCAGAAATTTTCATTCATTCATAAGAATTGAAACATTACAAAAAAGAGTTCCTAAAAGCAAAAGTTTTACTTAGAAAAACACATAAAAAGTTAAGGGGCGGGGGGTATTGGGAAGCTATGTCTTCGGAAGTGGACTGGGCCTTAGCTACCTTGAGTAGCTGCTCCATTTCCTTCTATTGCTCCTTATGGGCCTCATCCAAGAAAGCGGTGTTACAATCCGACCACTCCTTGTTAATGTGCTGGATGATCTCGTCGATGGCCAAGACATATGCCTCTTAAGCTATGGCGTCAAACTCCAGGGAGGCTCTCCAATGCTCCACAACCTTAGAGATCTGTAGCTCCGCATCTTTTTTGGCAGTCATAGCTTGAGCAGTTGCTTCATCAGCTCTTTTCTTCTCCTCTTCAGCTTAGATGCTGACCTTTTCACCCCAGATCTTCAAGGCCTTATTATCGTCTATCAGCCTACGTTCCGAAGAGATAGCAGCATTAAGTTCCACTCCCATTTTATTCAGACGATCTTCATAGTCCTTCTCTTTCTCGGTGAGGCTGCCTTTTCTACCTCGATCTTCTCAAACATCATATTAGCTAGATCCCTCACTTCGAGCATTTTGTCTAGCTCAGCTTTGACCTAAAAGAACAAATATTTAATTATGTGGCATGAATAATTTAAATAAAGAAGTCTCAAGAAGGGAAAAAAACTTACCTTTTCTGTCACAGATGCCATTTGAAGAACTGCTCGATGGCAATGGAGCTGAGCTGAAATGATGCTCTCTCCAACGGGCATCTCAGAAAGAAACGTCTGCTCCCTATTGTTCCAACTTCGAAACATCAAGGTCGTAGATTCTCTCAAAGGAGAAGGCAAAGCAACGATTGACTCTCTTGATGGAAAAGGAGCCCGAAGAAAATCCAAAAAAATCTCAGGTCTGCTCTCCATCAGGCCTTCCACATCTGGCCTCTACAAGTCAGGGTAACTCTCTTAAGGCCTTGAAGATGAGGCAGCATCAACAACGGTGGTAGCAACGGGAGTAGGAGCGGGCTGAGGTAAGGGAGAAATAGGAACTGGAATAGGTTCTAGCTCGGAAGAGTGGCGTCGCTTCAATGGCTGTTCAGTCTCAGCCTCAACTTCAGACTCCACCTCATCAGGTTGGTCCTCTACATGAACTTCTTTTTATTTTTGTTTAGTAGCCTCAGCTGCTTGGGCTGCCCTTGCTATGCGAAAGCTCCTCATTTCTGGACTTTGACCTAGAAATGATAAGATGTCAGTATTGAGATCGAAACATACATATACACATATGCACATATGCAACAGTATTTAGTTCACTTACGAGAGGAGGTAGGAACCGAAGTGAAAGGTCTGCTCGGAAGTAAACCTGCTTGGAATAGGTTTTCGACTAAGATGACGAATTTACAGGATCTTTGCCTGTTGGAAAGAGCCCGAATTGTATTTGCCTGTCTTTGAAGAACTGAGCTCAAATGGCAGAGTTGGTAAACTGCAAAAAGAGAAAAGAAAGAGAATCAGAATAACGATTCTAAAACAGAACCTGAAAATAGAGATAACAGTCACTCACAGAAAGAATGATAAAGGATAAGAAATACCTCCTCTCTATCCACCTCGGCAGGATGGAATTGCCAATCCCCCAAGGCGTAGAAGAACTCTTCCTTCCACCCTTTAATTGAAGAAAGGGTATCTAAAACTAAAGGTCCCCCAGTTTTAGGTCTAACGCTGGTATACCACCAGCCAGTATTTTTCTCATCCTCCTTAAGGTGAAAAGGACGTTAAATTGGGCTACACTCAGTTCAGGATGTCCTAATTGTTTCTATAAAATTAAGGTCGCAATCAAGGTTCTCCACCCGTTTGGGCAAAGCTGAGTAGGGGCTATTCCCCAGATGAAAAGAGTAACGTTGGGAAAGGGGAGCCTCAACCCAGCCTAGAAGATAGCTGTATTGAGGGCCACACACCCCGTGGGGGATCATGAGCTCTGTCTGTAGAAGATGGGATGATTAGTTCTACAGATGAAAGTACATTATATTTAGCCCTAATAGCAACTTGGGTGTCCGCTGTAACTACCAACCAATGGGAATCAGCCCCCCAATGTTTGGTTCCCACTACGACCTTTCCCCTGAGCCCTCGTTTCTCTCATTTTTCGACAATGTTCTATATTCCTAGGAGAATTAGATAGAGGACTGGACTGGGTTGATGAGGGTAAAAAGAAGAAATAGGAACATGAGTAAAAACTTCCTGAAATCCGAACTGGCAAATGAGGGATTAACGGACGGGGTAGATGAAGATGGTACAGACTCTTCCTGATTATTTCCCCAGGACCGCACGTAAGATTCATCCGAACTCATATAAGCAAATGAGAAAAAGGAAATAAAAGAGTAAAAAGAAGGGTATTCTGATTAAAAGAAAGGAATACCTGGATGAAGACGACCTCACTCAAAGAAGGTGGAAAAGCAAATTTTTTTTGGAGAAAAGAGTCTAAAAACTCAAATGCAAAATGTGAGGGAATGAAAAGTGAAAAACTACTTAAAGAAAAGAATATCAAGGGGCGAAATTTGAATCGTTCATAATGAAATCATGGTCACAAGCCTGCGCTTCTAGAAGAAGGAGGAACCTACCATACAGCTCATATGCAAATAAAAGAATGACATGTGTCATTGTCATTAATTGAAGCAATGATTATAGAAATTGGGAATTGTACCAGTCACTTCATTAGGTCAATCCACACCTAGGTCTGTTCTGACCTAGGGGGTATCTGTTGACATGCCAAGCTCGGAGGTCGGTCAGATTGGATTAATACACGTGATGAGCACGTGACAAATTTATGAATAAATTAACATGATTGAATTGAAGAATTGTCACAAGATAAATTTTTTTATGAAGGTTTGCCCAATTCATGGCAATGGATATAAAAAATTTTAAAAAAAATTTTGGTCGTCGACTACGCTAAAAGTGAAAACTATGGGCAATTTATCAAAAATCCATCTCTACAAATTCATAAAACTATGTGTAGTGATGCTTGCTCAATTATATTAGTATTTAGAGTTTTCCTCAAATGTTGTATAAACTATTAATATACGCAATCAGATTTCATTTTTTTTCTACGATGAATTATTGAATTAACACTTTTATACTAGTCTAGTTATCGTATTAATCTCCGTTTAGTTCAAATTTATTTATGTCATATCAATATTTATATCGTTTTTCTATTTCTATATAAAAGAGTTGGAATGAGTAAATAGTTGAAGTAAAAGTATTATTTAAGTAACTTAAAAAAAAAAAGTTGAGCGATCCGCTTGAAATCATGATATAAATTCATGTTTGGTATGTATTAATAGATAATATTAAAGAAGAAAAAATAGTTAATATTTTATTCATTATCGTGTCTAGTTTTGTTCATTATTAGGTACCAAATTCGCTAAAATTTTCACTCCAAACCGTTGGAGTTGTGACATTTTTGTTGTCACATAACTAAATGTATTTTTGGTAGAACATTTAGTTACATATTTTTAGTTTAAGTCTAACTATGAAATGATGTAAAGTTAGACAAGTTAGTGTGTGATAGAAGTTAGTATGATATGTGTAAGAGTAGTATGGTAGTTGATAGAATAGTTGGTAAAAAAATCTTTGACCATGTGTTCAAGTTTGGCTATATATAGAGTCAAGTTGTATGAAAAATATAGAAGGAAATTGTTTAATGAAATGATGATTGATATGTTAGAATTCTTCCTTCTCCTCTATGAGTTCATAAAACTAGTAGAGTATATGTTTTTGTTGTGTGCAATATCCGGTTACTTCAATAACCGGTATATATAAACCATGTTTTTGTCCTCCTTCACATCCTCTCTATCAATACAAATATGTTTGTTTGTTAGAGCTTTTTATTAAAGCTTTTGAATCATAAAAATCTAACATGGTATCAGAGCTGAAATGATCTTTGAAATGA
Organism: Fraxinus americana; assembly: GCA_035079005.1. Classification (NCBI taxonomy): domain Eukaryota; kingdom Viridiplantae; phylum Streptophyta; class Magnoliopsida; order Lamiales; family Oleaceae; genus Fraxinus; species Fraxinus americana. Next base: position 25,699,522 of record CM068725.1, read on the forward strand.
GACCAGAAGCTGTAAAAGGAAGAAGAAAAGGAGCTGTCAAGGGTTCAAGAAAAACAGAGAAAATTCGGTGCAAAATGAAGCTGTGAAGGGTAAAATCCGGTAGGCTTGCAAGGTTTCAGAGCTGAAAAATTGATCTTTGAAGATTAGAGCTGAAAAACTGATCCTTAGCCATTAAAAAATGGAAGAAAAAAGGCTGAAAACAAGCTGGGAAAAGCTGAAGAAAAACATAGCATTTTTTGATAAAACCAGTGAGCTTTAACACTATCTGGTGAGAAGCAAGAAAATACGGTAAGGAAGTGCCAAATACGGTAATTTCAGTGTTTTAACCCAAAAAGGGAGTATTTTTCCTTTCTCTAGCAAAATCGGAATGGATTAAGCGAATCCGGTAAGCCAATTGCAAATAAGGTGAGCTTAGTGTAAATACAGTAAGTGCCTTGTTTTCTTTAAAACCGGTAAGCTCTTTGCAAATCCGGTAAGCTCTTTCATAACCGGTATGTCTTGAGCGAATCCGGTAAGTTCATTCCTTTTTGGAAAACTGTCAAAAATATTTCAGATCCTACAAATTTGGTCAGAACATTTAAATCTTGGCATTAAACCTCCCAAACATTTGCATCTTCACAATTTGTCAATTTCGATATACTCTGTCCAAATTGACATTATGTTTTGTGCATGGAATGCAATTGCAGGGGAGTAGCAGAAGATTCAACGGTGTTGGCATTTGATTCAGTTGTTTTTATTTTTCTCACGAGCCTTGGCCATTGAAAACACTCGTATTCCTTGGCCATTGAAAACACTCGTACATTTTATCCTTGAGATCGATGTTGGAACAAGCAAAGAGAAGATGATTGAACTCTGGTAATTTCTTTAGATGTTCATCCACTTTTTCTTTAGAAGTCTACTTCTACTCGATTTTTCTACTCTCTACGCTGTTGCTTAAAATCTCATCCTTGGTCCAGCAATATTATTTTAACACCCAACAATCCCACATAACAGAACTGATAAATGACTATTCTCAATTGGTTTTTGCTATCTTGTAATGAGAATTGACAGGCTGCGGCACACTCTATACTTTCAAGTTAGATTTATTTACGCATATTAGTTTTTATTTTGATTCTATCACTGCCTCATGGCAATGTGAGGACAATAAATTCAACTATATCAAGCACTCCAATTTCTTCAACTGGAGTGCGGGGTTTGCGGCGGCTCTTAGGTATTCTTTCATCTTGAGTCTTGTCGTATATACCTTTCACAATGCCCAATACTTCCTGGAATATTTCTTCCCTTTTTTCCCATAACTTTTTCCCAATCCTATTCCAATTTCCGATCATCCACATTAATGAGTTTCTTATTGATTTCAGTTACCCTTTCAGTAAAATGATTGTGGAACTTCATCGGAAGAGCATGGTATAAGCCCGAGTCAAAGAGCAAACGTATAAATACGCCACACGAAGAAATTTTGAAAAATGTGAAAGTGTTACAACCCCGACTCTGATAAGTTACTGTAGAAAATTATAGAAATTTAGCTAATTACAAATCAGTAACTTTACCACTCAAATCCAAATCAAATCGGAAAAGTAAAGCAGATCGGAAAATATTTACTATTTATACCCAAATTGCCGTCAAAAGTGAGCAGATCGAGAGCAACACCTAAAAATATATACTATTTATACCTTCATTTATATATCCAGCAGAATTCATTCATTTGTTTAAATTCATTAATTTAGCTAATTACAAATCAGTAACTTCACCCGTTGAGACAAGTTCGATTCTGACATTATTGTTGAGAATTTGATGTGAACTATAAATAGAAATGGTGATAAATATATACTATTTATACCCAATTTGGTCGAGTTGACTCGTAACACGTTCTCATTTTTTTAGCGCCTTTTTTGTTTAGGTTCCACATGGTTAAAATTAATGAGTTGAAGGCAAGAGGAATACCGGGAAGAAGGAATCAAGTTGCTGCCGGGAAGAAGAGCTACTGCCGGTTACTGAACTAGAACGAGACGGTGTTGTTTTGAGCTAAAACTTTCAATTATAATAGGGAACACGTTTTATATTATTTTGAAAGTTGAATAATGCAACTTTCTTCTGTTATAACGAGATGGAGAAGAGGGGAAAAGGTGTAAGTTGTTCGGTGTGAATTTCCCTCCCAAATCTCTCTCTATCTTCTCTCTCTTTCTCGTCTCTTTCTTAACTCTGTCTTACTTTCTCTATTTCTGTAATTCGACTTCACTGTTATTGAATTCAATAAATTCAGTCGTTTTGTTAGTTGTTAAAATTTAAAGAAAAGCTATATTGATTGTTGGAATTAGCTAGGTTGAGGTTTTAGCTTAACCATTGTAGGGGTATATTTATTTGTAGAGAGAGATTTCCACTTGAGAGAGATGGGTAAAAAAGGCAAAACATAACTCACAATACAGCGTGATAACGGCTGAAGGCAGAGACGAACCCAGCACCCGGCGACGGGGGGCGGCCGCCCGTGCTGGATCCGCCGGGAGCTTCAGTTTTCTCCTGGCCGGAAGCTTGAACAGTTGAATTGCAGAGAGGCGCCAGGTGGAAGAACTGAAGAAGATGAGCAGGTTTTCAAATTGGGTGGTTTTGATGAGCAGGTTTTCAAATTGGGTGGTTTTTTAGTTTTAAAGTTTTGGTCCTCTTGATTGGGCCCCTTTTTCAAAAAAAAAAATTAGGCCCAAATCTTAATTTCAAAATCAATTAACAGGTCCAAGCCCATCAAACCATTTACCACTATCCCAATTCCCATGCCAAATACGTCCCAAACACAGCTGAATCAGGCAAACCCTCATGTTGGCTACTGCCTTGCGGCTGCGAATGCGAACTACGAACTCAGCCTCTGCGACTGCGATGGCCGGTGCATGCGTTGCGACTGGTAAGTGACGTGAGTCTGTCTGTGACCTGCTCATTTTTTGTATTTGTAAAATCTACGTTACTTGTTTCGAGTATATTTTGGTAGCATATTGTTGAATGTTGATGCCGATTGTCGTGTTTATTTCCTGTTTGTTGAAGCCAGAAGCTTGTTAAAGCCTAAAGTTCTGGACTAGCTCGATATAGTTCTTGATGATTTTGGCCCGATTGGCTGCAAAGCAAGGTTAATTGATTTTTCATTTTCCTTTTCAGTAATTTGAATATATATATCGCTATTTAATTGGAGTCTGGAGATTATAGTTATGTACGTTGTCTTGCTACTTGCTACTGAAACGGCAATTGGCTTTTGGCGTGGGTATTGCTTGCACTAAAAATTTAGGACTATTTATGCAGGATTGAGAGGGAAAAGATAGCAGTGTTCATCCCCCGCTACCCATTGTCTTCCAGTAATTCCAACAAGGATGGAACTTCATCTTCATCACCAAATTTAGCGGGTAATATCAGAATTTATGCTCAATAACATGCTTCGAATTCAAATGGAAATAATGGGCATTTTAGTTCATTTGCAGCATTTAATGTTATTTTTTCATTTGATTTTGCTTATGCGGATGATTAAATTTTAGCATTTAGGTAACCAGCAATGTTTTTTTACGTGCAGTGCCAGATTCTCTCAATCACCGTGCGTAATCCTTGTCGCTAAATCGCTACCCAAATCTCTTGTTACTCCCAGATTCCTTGTAAGTAACTTCAATTCTTTCTGTGATCTTACGAGTTCCGCTATTTAGTGCATTTATATATATATTGAATAATTTTTAAGATTATGGAATTAAATATTAATAAACGACTTCACTCTTACGAGTCGACGTTGACCGGTCAACGTCAGCCCGGGCTGGGATAGTTTGCTGGGTCCGTCCCTGGCTGAAGGAGGTTTTTGCATGAAAATACAAGTTTCCTAAATACTGTGAGTGTGCGCTCTTTGGTTTCATCATCATATAACACCACAAATTGGAATAATATTATTGGCAACAAAAATATTCTTGATGAAGAAATTAATATGCCGAAGTTTCCTTTTTTCTTCTTGTTTTCAACTCAATCTACTAGTGTAATGTGTTGTTTTCTTATGCACCTATAGACACCTCCATATCACCTCCTCCACCATGTGGTTTGCACCACCCTACTCCTGCCATCACCACCCACTTTCGTACTTAATTATTTGGATTCTTGAAAATTCATTTTCTCACAATTCAATACCATTTGGGTGCCTACTTTTTCTCAATCGGGATTTTGACGACTACTATCTTCATAGTCTATAAATTCTTGTAATTTTTTATGCAATGGGTTCAATTCTACGATTTCAAAAGCTATGTGTTCTGGAGCCTGTGAAGTGTAATGAATTTAATGAAAAAGAGGAACAAATTAAGTTAGATGATGAGAAGAAATCGTTTGGAATCCCCAAAATTGAGAAAAAGGACAAGGGTTTATCAGAAGAGAAGAAGTTGGCCTAACAAGGAATGGAGATGCCTGTTAGGCATTTGGTTACATTTGCACTATTTGGTGACTCCTTTTGTTTCTGTTCAATTGTTTGCCTGCAAATTTTCCTGGACTTAAGGTGCCCGAACCCCCAGGGATGAGGCTCGAGCACGAAGGAGACAAAGGATTGGATGCTCTCCACCCGGTTGTGATGGTGCCCGGCATTGTCACCGGAGGACTTGAGCTCTGGGAGGGCAGACCATGTTCCGAGGGCCCTTTTTGCAGGCAGCTTTGGGGAGGTAGCTTTACTGAAATTTTGAGGAGGTATTTTGTACATTTTCATTTTGTTATGTGCTTAAGTTAAAAATACAATTCAAACAAATAAGCTTGTCCTGGTTTGACATGGAATCGCGCTAGTAAAATACGAAGTTTGTCACACCGTCACGCGCACGACTTTCATGAGAAAATCAGTTTTTATGTGGGACGCGTTGATGATAATTTAAATAAATAAGTTTGTATGCTCCCTAACAGTTAGGCTTTAAGAGGTTGAAATCTGTATTGAGATTGTCGCACCCAACTGTTTATTTTAATGGATTTTAGGCCTATGTGTTGGTTGGAGCATCTATCTTTGGACGATGAGATGACAATGAGACGGGGCTCGATCCACCAGGCATTAGGGTTCATGCTGTTCCAGGACTATTTTGCTCCGGGATATTTTGTTTGGGCTATTCTTATCGAAAATTTAGCCCGCATGGGCTACGAGGGCAAGAACATGTACATGGCTGCATATGATTGGAGGCTATTTTTTCAGAGGTAAATTTTGCAAACAGAGGATATACATTTTTTGCCTTTGATCGATCATATCTTATTAACCTTAATTCCAATGAAGTATAACTCAAGCCGGTTTTATATCTCTTCTATATATAAAGTGGCTATCTAACGGAATTTTGTTGTTTTAACGGAAAATCTAACTGATTTTTATTGTTTTAACGGCAGAACGGCAAATCTAACGGAATAAAATGAAGAAAAGAGAGCGAAGAGAGAGAAACTTTGGACCGTCTCTTTGAAACCCTAGAAGCGATCCCCAATCGATAGTCTGAATTCCTAGAAGTGATTCATTCGGCCCAATCGGTAGTCTGAATAACTTCTTGTGCTTCATCTTCGAACTTCCGATGTGGAATCAAATCCGATCTCGTGTCTAGAACTCGAATTCCTTAAATGGGTTGAAGCGCCTCCACCTATGGGAGGAGGTGGTGGCCCAGGCTGGTGTGCCAAGCACATAAAATCAATCATGAATATCGGTCCGACATTTCTTGGTGTTCCGAAAGCTGTCAGTAACATTTTGTCAGCCTGAGAGCAAAGATGTTGCTTTTATCAGCTTAGTTTCTTTCCATATTATGCATTCAAATTAAACCTCATCCAATTAAGTATAATCTTGTCATTTTATTTTCATCGTGCTCATGCCCATTATTTCTTCTGCATATGATATTGCAGAGCAATGGCTCCCGGTCTTCTAGATTTTGAAATTCTCGGCCTTCAAACTCTACATCATGTCATGCGTGTATCTCGAACGTGAGATTCTGTCATTTCTTTGATACCTAAAGGAGGAGAGACGATATGGGGTAACTTGGATTGGTCTCCGGAAGAACATCATGTTTGTGACTCAGCAAAGAAAAAGTTTCAGCAAGATTTTGACAACAATGGCAATAACAGTGACAATCAGAGGCTTTTCCAAGTACAAGAGCCATCTAAATATGGAAGGATTATCTCATTCGGGAAAATAGTATCGGATTTGCCTTCTTCTGTACTCCCGACTCTTGCTTCCAAGGTATAACTATTCCCATGTCATTTTATGTTTAAATAAGTGACTACTATTTTTACTATAAGATCTCAAAGCTGCATAATTTATAAAAAGAAGTGCTTTCCCTGATCTTCAAATAAGTTAATTCCAGCCTTGTGTACTTTCGATTTTTAGAATATGCATTCATTAGACATCAAAATAGTTTTCCTTACAAGATTTCAAAAAAAATAGTCCTCCATAGAAAAATAATATCCTGGAACGGGACAAAGGACGAGAGGTTCAGAAACATAAAAATGATGTTACATATTAGTTCTCTCTAAATCCGCACACTAGCGGGTCATGTTTATTGAATTATTGAATTCGGAGCATGACTAAACCTGAAATATTGTTGAAGGTTTGTTACGTTAAATTAAATATAGCTGAACAATGTAACTAAAAAGTTCCGTTATTGGGTCGGTAGCTGAAATGGAGATGGCCCAATACTGGGCCTAAACTAGCCCAGCTTTGTTATCGGTCTGGGCCTAATGGCCCGGTCCCGGCTAAACCCATTTTGTATCTAAAGCTTTCAATTCAAGGTCATATTCATTTGTGTACTAAATATGACTCGGCTATATAATGACCAAGATTTTAATATTTTTCTGTATCCAATTCTCTCTATTAAATATTTCGTAAAGGCATAAATAAAGAAATTTGAGTGCCTACTGTTGAATTGGAGTTAAGAAGTTTTCTGGATTTTGTTTACATGAAGGAATGTGAATTACAAGCTAGTACAGCTAAAAGTAAAAGTTTAGCAAGACAAGCCAGTTGAATTTAGGTGGAACCAATGCCAATTCTTTTAGGTGCTTATAGCTTTTGCCACAATATATCCCAAATTTATGAATAAATTAACATGGTTGAATTGAAGAAATGCCGCAAGATAAATTTTCTATGAAGGTTCAATTCATGGCAATGGATAAAAAAAATAAAAATAAAAATTTGGTTTTCGACTACGCTAAAAATTTGGTGGTGGCATTTGCGGCGGCCACAGTGGCGTGGGCGGCCAGATTTTGATGTTGGGGAGGGGTGGGAGTGGGGTGGGTGAGTGGGGGTGGGGTGTAAAATTCGTCTCTTTCATAACAAATCATGTAAGTATGGAATTTAAGGTTTTTCTTCGGTGAATTTTAAATTTTCGAAATTAAAATATATGAAAAGTTTTTTTTTTTTTTTAGCTGGAACCCTGTTCCTTCTCTCTATTGTATACTATACACAATGATTGTCTTTTAAATTTAATTTTATGGGGGTTAATTTAGGATTGATTAACACATTATCATTAATAACAGAAAAGATAAATATTCTATGACATCCGAAAACTAGATTAAATGTGGAGACTCCTAATCTATTTCACCAACCCAAGCCTCCTTATTAATCTTTAAATCGAATTTTTTCAGGGTTTATGATTTCTTACTGCTTTCTGCTATTTCCGATTAGTTACGTCTATGGTTTTTACTCTCTTTTAGATTAATTTCGTTTACATGTTGATAAAACTTTACAATTAACCAATTTTGTGTTATTTTCTGTAGTTTAAATTTGAGTTAGTTTGCTTGTTATTTATATGCAAATTGATTGGAGTTAATTGAATGTAGAATCAAGAATGGTATGTGACAAACCATGGTTTGATCGCCTACTGGATCAGACTGGCGATTATTTTCGCTTTGTAATCGTTGGCGGGTCGACTTTCTACATGTTGAAAGGCATGTACAACTCCCCTAAAGGTGAGCCCTTCATCCAGGGCTTACAACCTGTACGCGTGAACGCCCCTCGTTGTACCAGCAACTGTGGCATCTTCGGTGGTCTTTCGTCTGTCTTGGAAAGTTCTATGATACATGTAAGGCAGAAGGATGATCCATGGACTTCCATCCTCTCTGATGCCGGTGCTGCCGGATTTCTCAAGATGCGCTGAGGCCTTGGCCCAGCTTCACACTCGGCTCTCATTTTTGGCTTGGGAATGACGCTATTAGAGGGTTATTTGACTGTCGAAAATAGGGTCCAGTCCCCACAGCCCGACTTTGAGGAGTTGGATAAGAAGCAGAAGAGGGGAGGAATAAAGACATAGAGTTTGACTCGCTTTTATTTATATTGATGCCATACTTCATCCATTTGAATCAAATATTGTTGGAAGTGGACTTATGCATAGAATTGAACACTTCTCTTTCCGCATCTGAATGGCTACGCTAAATGCAGTTATTTTGACATGGTATATTAATGTGTTTGTCGATATTAAATTTCACCCATGCTTGTTTCCATTTTCAAACGTATTAAAAAAGGTAATTAATATAGTTGGAAATATTATTTAAAAGTTTTTCTTTTTTTTTTTAAATAAAGTTATACACATCTCTTGGTTAAATTTTGAATTTACGATTTTTTATAAGAAAGTTTTTATTTATAATTGATAATTTAGTCATATGTACATATAAATTGATATTTAACTTTAAAAAGTTAAATATTTACTTAAAAATTATATGTTAGTATTTCTGAGTTATATATAAAATTTATAATTACTAATCTTTGCCCGGGCTGAATTTTCTTGAAGTTAATGTAGTGTATTAGATGTGTTGGATTCTCACGTAACTAATGTATGCTTTAATCTGGTAGAATTTGTGGTATGGACAAGATAAAAAAACAAATGTTTGTTGTTTTAATAACTCGTTTTTAAGTATATTCTGGCCAATGGATTCCTGTAACAATTTGTTTCGCGCGTTTTTGCTCGCTAACAATTAAAAAGGGATCAGACGATTGTGTAAGGGACAAACCTCTTGGAACAAAGTCCCAAAAGGGGTGTTTATTGAACATGAACATTACTGTTTGGATACGAACAAGATGCCTCCAAGGGGCGCAAGCACACAAGTACAAGGGAATTGAAGTAATTAAAAATTAATCTAAGAAAAGTAAATTACATGTTCTCTGTTTGAGAGTGAATTTTGTCGGGGCTGCCTTCGTTGTCTTCCTCTTTCTTTTATACTGCTTGGGCAGTTTTGATCGTTTAGAAACTGCTTGTAACTACCCATTTCTTTCATCATGGTCGGCTGGCCAATAACTACCGTGTGCAACTCCTATCACCACGTCCTCTTCATAACTGCTTGCCATCAACTCTCTCAAATCGTGGGGCGTAATTGTGATATGCTCAAACTGCCTTAGATCGTGACTTTGGATAACAACATGTTTTAGTCATTGCTGGGACTCTGGGCGACTCGACATTTTTGGGCGACAATTGTTCTTCCGCTCTGGGCGATTATAGGATGTTTCATTCGCTCAATATCTGGGCGTTCTGCAAGCTTGGGCGACGACGCACCTTTGTTTTTGGGCTTTCATCACATTTAATGACATTTCTGGTTGGGCTTTTACCCTGATCTCTCTAGATGGGCTTCTTCTCTTGGACCATTTCCTATCTTGGGCCATTTGATTTGAGCTGAATATTTTGTGTGTCAACAATTACCCCCCAATATGGCCGAATTAATTTTAATTTTCGCCATATTCATCTTCGTGTCTTCCAGCAATGTTTGAAATTCCCAATGTTTTTCAATTATCACTTCCTTCTAATTGTCTGAAACGGTGTGACGCTACAACCCTTCTAAACCCAAAAATCGCGCCACTTCGTTGCACCACTAAACCACGTCTTCATACTTCGCGTCGTCTCCTCACGTCGCCAATGTTTACTTTGACCAAAGGGTCTTGTGCTTGAGCATTTTCAGGCTTGTGGATCCTCATTACTTCATCGTCCATGTCCCTTTCAGGTACTTCTTCTTCTAAGCAATCTACCTTGTTGACTTCTTGGTCAACACTTTGTTCCAATTTGAATACTGCCAATTTGTCTCCCAGCATTTTCAATGCTTCCTCTTTTTTGATTTTCTCCTGACATTCTTTATTGAAAGCCACTAATCTGGCTTTAAAGGCCTGGATTTCGGCCACATGCTCTTTTGGTTGCCAACTCATCAATATTCTTTGATTGTCCTTTTGCCAATCACTGGCTCTTCTAGGGCCACTATGTTTGGCCTCATTTGATTGAACATTTCAGCGAGTGCTTCTACCAGAAATGGTTCTTCACTCTGTGTGACGACTTAAGTTTCAACAAGTCCGTAGTTTCCTTCGTACATGAACCTTTCCACCGAGTTAGCTTCTGCAACAAAAGGCCTATGATCTGCCTGTACCACCTCTACTTTACCTTGGTCATTCCAAAAAACCAAGCACTGATGGAGCGATGATGGTATACAGCGACTTCCGTGAATCCAATCTCGCCCTATCAGTATATTGTAACTAGTAGGACCATCAATGACAAAGAAGACAGTCGTCCTAGTAGTTGTACCCACAGTTATATCTAGTGGCATTACTCCCTTGGCCGAAGTGGCTCCCCCATTGAAGCTTGTGAGAATGACTTCCGTTGGGATCATGTCATCCTCTGTTTTCGCGAACTTCCTCATCATCCTTAATGGGATAGTATTTATGGCGGCCCCATTATCAATAAGCACTTTCACCATGGGTATGCCATTGACCAAAGCCTTCACATAAAGTGGCCTTAAATACTTGGTGAATTTTATAGTGGGCTTTTTGAAGACGACCTTTTCTGCTGCATCAATTTCCACCTCCTGTTTGTCCCCTGTCGACTTATCCCCTTGTGATAAATCAACTTGCAATACCTCGGGCTGAGTACTTGTCTGTGGGGCACTATATTCATTCTCCAATATTTCTCCAGCAGCTACCCAGCCTATTGGGGGAGGCAGTATCCTTGGAGAAGATCCGTATTTCTCAGAACGAGGTACCCTTTTCTTCCTCTTAGGTGTCCCATATAGTACGTAGAAATCGAAAGAACGTCCAGATGGTTCTCCCAACAAATCTACTTCACGAACTCCTTCCCAATGCAATTGTTTCAGCAAGGTGTTACGCGATACTCCTCTCTTTCTCCTTTCTTCTTCTAGATCAATTTCTTCCTCAATATCAGTCATACCATCATCATCTTCGCCTTGTATTTCTTGAGACGTCTGACCACCTTTGCATTCCAACACACATGCTTCTTCTTCATATCCTCCTTATTCTTGAATTCATTGGCCAACAGATAATTATTAGCCATGACGGGAGGTAAGGTGCCGAACTGGATTGTAAGAGGTGGTTCTGTATCTTCTTCGTCTCTTTTGCTTCGATCAAACTTCGACATCCCAGAAGAACTTTTTGCCATTTCTCCCATTGATTCCCCAGTGCCAGTCTCTTCACTATCTTCGAGAGCATTTTGATTAACTATTTCCAGTACTCTTGGCGCTTTAGGATGTGGCATTTCTTGTTGCTGCCTCATCATTCGTCCATAATTCCGTTGAAATCGTCTTTGCTGAGTCCTGGTCATTTCATTAAATGGCACAACACGTCTCGCATTATACTGATATGAATGTTATACATTAAGCTGGCGAGGCTCTGGTCTGAATGATCTTTCATGCCTTGCTGGCCTGAACTGTCTTTCCAAATGCTGTCCTTTATAGAACGATGTGCCTTGCCTCCTGTTTGGAACAAACTCAGGAGAATGATGACTCTGCCATACTTCCAGTTTCCCAGTGCTTGCTTTCATTTCTCCTTTACATCTGGCACACAAGACTTCTACGTTATTCATGGGTTCTTTTCCCCTAATACGTTCGAACACGCTGGCATGTTTCTCAGGGTCTTCCTCATCATCGATGACTAACATGAACCTTGGCAACTTATTTTTGAGATTGGTCGTCACCATATTCACTTCAAGTGGCTGTGGGAAAGGATTTTCATCCACAGCCATTTTCTTTTTGTCTTCGAACGTGATTCGTCCTGACTCAATAGCGTCCTGTAAAACATGATGGAAAACCAAGAAATAATTAGTCATATGTGACCTTGCATTATGCCATTTACAATATTTTTTACCCTTAATTTGCTCAGGGTTTGGCAACTTATGTTTATCACTCAATTTTATGTGCTTATTCTTATACAATTTATCGAATATAAAGTCAGCTTTTGTCACGTCGAACGAGAACGTTCTGCTCTTTTTGTTTTCTCCTTTTACAGGCTCATCTCTAGCTACATCCCTAGGCTTAGCCATTATGGGACAAGTATATGCATCCCCCTTGGTCCATTCGGCCAAACATATTTCAATTTGATCATAAAATTCATCATTTATAGCATGAACACCAAAGTGTGGGTCTTTGTAATAAGTCTCTTTGCTAGAATTTTTTACTTGCTCTTCTTCTCTTATCAAACGTTCGTACCTAATCACGTTCGCACTAAGTTGGAACAGGTCAGGGAATTCCCTATCCTCGAACTTTTTCTTTAAATCAAAACTTAAACAGCTTTGAGCGATTTTGACAAATTCTTTTTCAGGCAGGGGTACAAAGCATTTACTCCTAGCTGTTTTGAACCTTTGAAGGAAACCTTCTGCCCATTCATTTGGCATTTGACGTAAGTTCGCCAAATCGGCCAGTGTAACCTCAGATTCTGTTTTATAAAACTGAGCATGGAACAACTGTTCTATTTGTTGCCATGTTTGAACGGAATTTGCTGGCAAGTTAATAAACCACGAAAAGGTAACTCCTGTTAACGAACTAGGGAATAGTCTCATTTTATGGTAGTCGGTCACCTCACCACTCTGTAATGTGAATCGTCATATATGTTCCAGAGTAGATACTTCTCCTAAACCAGTGAACAATGAGAATTCGAGCACTTTATACCCTCTAGGCCATGGATATGCTTGATCTACCCAATCAGGATATGGTTTAGTGTAGGTCGGCCTAATAACAGACGTACCCCAACGGCCATTTGATCTTGTACTATTTCTACAATTTGATTCCTCAGTAAAGCATTTGGATCATATGGAACTCCTATGGGTTGGTTCACTTGTTGGTTTACTTGAGGTGGCCTGAAATTTGGCCCTTGATTGGCAGGGAAAGTGACATTGTTCAGACCATTATACCCATTATATTGAGTATTTACTCTCTCATTAACACGAGGTAAATTATGTCCACTATTCAGGACATTATCCCTTACATTTGGATTACCCCCCAGGTTGGTAGTCACATTATCGCCATTCAAATTTGGCGCTCCATTAACCCCTTAATTTAAGGTGGAAGGGCCGAAAAATATTTCTAGACCTGGACCTGGGTTCAAACCAGGGGAATTGTGTGGTGAAACATGTCCCACAATCGCCCTGGTCTGGAAATGACTTCCTACGGTTGGTTGATATACTTGGCCTACTAATTTGCTCATAAGATCATTTAATGCACTTAATTATTTGGCCATGTTATCATAGTGAACATTTCCACTTTTGGTAAATTTTTCCATATTATGGACGTTTCATAAATTTACCTATTCAACGACATCTTGTGTGAGTTCTCCAAGAAATACACGCATGGTTCGAGGACTCAACTATGTCATTAGCTCATAACGACTGTGACTGCTTGGAGTCTGTCCTTCTGTCTGAGGAGAATGTTGATGCTCCTCATATCGCTCGATCACAGACTGGACTACTCCGTGACTTGCTGGTGCTTTATCAGAACTTTTATGAAGCATAATGTTTTCCTTTTGCATCTTCAAACACCAAGTGTCCCACTGGGCGTGCCAAATTGTTTCGCACGTTTTTGCTCGCTAACAATTAAAAAGGGATCAGACGATTGTGTAAGGGACAAACCTTTTGGAACAAAGTCCCAAAAAGGGGTGTTTATTGAACATGAAGATTACTGTTTGGACACAAACAAGATACCTCCAAGGGGCGCAAGCACACAAGTACAAGGGAATTGAAGCAATTAAAAGTTAATCTAAAAAAAGTAAATTACATGTTCTCTGTTTGAGAGTGAATTTTGTCGGGGCTGCCTTCGTTGTCTTCCTCTTTCTTTTATACTGCTTGGGCAGTTTTGATCATTTAGAAACTGCTTGTAACTACCCATTTCTTTCATCATGGTCGGCTGGCCAATAACTACCGTGTGCAACTCCTATCACCACGTCCTCTTCATAACTGCTTGCCATCAACTCTCTCAAATCGTGGGGCGTAATTGTGATATGCTCAAACTGCCTTAGATCGTGACTTTGGATAACAACATGCTTTAGTCATTGCTGGGACTCTGGGCGACTCGACATTTTTGGGCGACAATTGTTCTTCCGCTCTGGGCGATTATAGGATGTTTCATTCGCTCAATATCTGGGTGTTCTGCAGGCTTGGGCGACGACGCACACTTGTTTTTGGACTTTCATCACATTTAATGACATTTCTGGTTTGGCTTTTACCCTGATCTCTCTAGATAGACTTCTTCTCTTGGGCCATTTCCTCTCTTGGGCCATTTGATTTGAGCTGAATATTTTGTGTGTCAACACAACCAAATTTGCATTATTACTACTTGACAATTAAATAGTAAATGTTGCATCTCTTTGTATTTAATATTTGACAAATTGGTTGTTTCTCTTCAATTTAGATAAAAATTCAACTTACTTCTGTGCAGTCATGTATGCTTGCAGCTCTGCTCCTTCTTCTTGACCTATCAAGGTACCTGGTAGTACAAACTGAATTTCGATACTTTGGCAAGTGGATCAATGAGTATTATCCTACACCACCACCTTGTTTTACAATAATGCCCTTCTCCCTGCGGTTATCAGTGAGTATCTCAAGTGTGCAGACAACAATCTTCCCCTTAATCAAGTTGGGATCTAAGGTATTGTTCTTACAGAAACTGAAAGGGAAAGATACAAAAACAGAGAAATTTCACAAGAAGTAAATAATTAATGGAATTAGTGAGCGTGTAAAGTCCTATTAAAGGACCGGAGGACACCTCATACTTCAGACATGATTAAGAGGGGCATGTAAAAAGTTTTGGCAGTGATGATGATATTCCATGAGTATGCATGTATCGAGAGTGAAGCCAAAGTTTTCTTCCAAAGTTTTCTTTTTAAAAAAAAAAAAAGAAGGTACCTAGCATTTTTTGGGGTAACTCCAGGAGCCAATGCCATGCTCCCTGCTATCAAACCGTAAAAGCTCTCCTTGTTTTGTGGATTTATACTGAAGCCCTAAACATATGGACCTTGTAAATGAGTAACAGAAATCTTTGTTTGAATTAGGTGAATAAAGTAAATTATTATCAATCAATTACCTTTATGACTCTTGAATTTCCTAGTTAGATATTAGTCTGAATTTCACGGTCCATGAAGCTTGCTGCAACAGTTAGGATCCAAGGAGCAATATTAGTTGCAGTACTTGTGAAAAAACTGCTCCCGGCTGATGCAGAAATCACAATTCCTTTTTGAAAAGCATAGAAATTTCCAATTGAAATTGGATTCTCAAAATAGATAGGTTGGGGTGGATCTGGTCCAAGGGACATGGATATAATATCGACTCCATCATTAGTAGCATCATCTAAAGCAGCAAGAACGTCTGCATCACTACAGAGATTGAACCAGCAAGCCTTGTAGATTGCAAGTGGAGCACTGTCCCTACTCCAAATAAGTTAACATTGTCAACTGGTGCGCCCGCAATAGTGGAGGCAGTATGGGTTCCGTGCCCATCACTATCTCCTGCAGATCGGAAAAATGTAAGACCAAATGATTCTAGAGGACCATTTTCTGCTTCAAACCCTGTTGAATAAAATCTGGCTCCCACAATCTTTCAGAAAATGAATTCAGACAGTAGCATATCAACTTTTCTGAAGTGTGCTTATCATATGTCATGCGGTTATGCTGTGATTTCTACCTGTTGCAGTTGGACAATGGGAAATTCTCTTCAGCTGAGCATTCGCCCTTGAATTTTGCAGGCATAGCCGTTGAAGCTCTTCGATTCAGGCCAAATTCCTGGAGGTAAGATAATTGGAGGTGTGATTTTATGGTGGTTGATTCAAGAGCATTAGAAAGTTCAAACAATATTAAATATCGACTTTACCAGTGTCAATGACACCAACAATTATGTCATGTTGAGAACGTTGATAGTTGATTATTTCGTTGCAATCTGTTTAAGCCCAGAAATTCCCACGAGTGTGTCGTGTGGATCTTGTTTGTCTTGCTTTCAAACACGGACAGAACTAAATCGTGCTCTGCAATCAATGAAACAATCAAAACTAGAATAGGCTACTTGTTTTCTTATTATTCCTGTATATTTTGAGTAATTGTACTTGAAAGAATAGCAACCTAGGTTATATCTGAAAATTGACGGATGTCACGAACTGTAATGAGGTTGTATATGGGGGTTTTTAGACAATACAGAGTCATTATCACTGTCTTGGTAAATGGACACCTATAGGAAGAATTGTAATTTGATTGATCTTCAATCATACCAGATAAGTTTAATTTTAGCATGTTAGTGTATTTACCAGTACCACAACCACAAGCAGTTCCTTTGGCAAACAGGTTTATCGCACATCTGCTTGCACATGTTATTAGACCATCGAGTTATCAGAGGGTACCTGCATGTTTTGCAGCTTGATCTGGTGTTACCATAGCAGAGAAGCCTCTGAAAGTTTTTGTATAATGGTGAAGTGCTGCATCTTGTACTCCATCATGGCTGAAAACAAATTAACTGGCATTTTAGTTTCTTGTTTGTTACACAGACCACAGTACTGGATAGGATATGACATTTCAGCTAACAAAATTTCAGCTTGTTTTGGTTGTTAATAAGTTCGTGCACACTCTACAATTCACCTTGCCAGATGAGCGATAAATAACAACATACTAGAATATGATTTCTGAAAATTGCATATTTACCTTCCAATGACTGAAGCCAGCACCTCATGGTTAGTCTTGATGGCAGATTCTGAGTTGGGGTGTTGGGAGTTATGCCCCGTGTAGACAATGTAACGCTGCAAGATTGTGAAAAATCAAGATTATCCACCTTACTAATAAGCATGCACAAGAAATTTTAGTACTTTAACTTTGAAGGATAATTTGTTATATCGGGTACAATAGTAGATAAGATTGGACAGTATAATGAACGGTTTTTCTTTTTTAAGTACTATCTAGTACAACATAATTCATGTACCAAACACTCTATCGATCTATAGATATCAAATTATTGTATGTGTTGAGTTTCTACTCGACTCAAGTATAAGACAATTTACGTAGCTACAAAATCATAGCATGTGTACGGATCTTTTACTCTACTCAAGTATAAGATAATATACTCGAACTAAATTTTACATAGGCTAATGCATGCAGTACCTTTGTATTGTGGGTGGCTCCATGTACTAATGCAAATCTAAACAACAAAATCAGAGAAAAAAGTTTCACAATTTCATGTTGCCAAGAAAAAAAAATGATTAATGAAAAAAGGCATATTAGAAACTGCTAATTATATGGGTTTTTATAGACAAAATTTGAGTTTAGTGTACTGAATAGTGATATTAAGCCGGCTTAGTAAAAGTACATAAGCATCAGTTTGTTGTTTTGACTGTTTTTGGCTTGGAATTTTTAAGCCGGCTTCTGTTTGTACCCTACTTATCATTCATTTCCATTTGGATTATGGAATATGAGATATTATCTGGATTATAATCTTGTTTATGGAGTTAATTTTATTTAAATAAAGGCATGTTAATGTACAACGAGCTGATGTTTAGCATGTAGTATTAAATGAGTATAGATAGTATATTGTGCTCTTTTTTTCCTCTGAAGTGGAAATTGTTGGAGTAGAGTCGAAAGTAGATACATACAATCCACATTATATAAAATTTACAATATATAAGGGCTCGTTTGGTGGGGCTTCTGCTTCTTGTAGAAAAGTGAAATCACACAAAATACTTTTTGGAAAATTATCTAAACATGTTCAAAATCAGTTTCTTAATATTAATGGCAGCTTTAGACTTGTCAAAAGTCTTGCCAAATGAACCTAAATATTCCGGTTGAACTAAAGGAAATGACCAAAGTTCATATTATTAACTCTAAATTTAGAGAATGAATTCTTAATTGAAGGTCACATTTCAACAATTACCTTCTCTTCATTATTTATTTATTTTTTTCATTAAAATTCGTATAGCTACTAGTTGAAATTTGAGTTAATTGGCTGAAGAGTAACACACGAAAGACCAATTCTTTTGTGCCCCCATTTACTGTTATTGCATAAAAAGATGGCTGAATCCTGACAAAGATAGGACCAATTCTTCTTACAGGCACATAATAACAAATTTGCCCATTAAAAAACTATAGAAATTGACACAAATGGAACTCAAATGGAGAGTGCACACCACGGTTCAGTTAAAACTAAAAAGTTATTTCTCGACCTCAAATCAGATACTCGATCTTGATAGTGCAAAAAGTAAAAAAGTACTCGATCTATTTTTGACAGCCAAAAAATGTCTTTTTCTACCTATATTAAAAGAGTGAAGGAAGTTTTCACTATTCATAGCCACTATTCCTAAGCACTATTCATAAGGAGCCGGCTCGGCTCGGCTCAGCTCAGCTTGGCTCGGCTAAGTTTTTTTTTTTTTGCTTTTTTTTTCCTTTTCTCTACCAAGCCGAGCCGATAGACCTCTCGGCTCGGCTCGGCTCGGCTCGGCTAAGCCACAGAACAGAATTTTTTTTTTTTTTTTAATTCAATGTTGTAGGTTTAATCTCGGTTCGACTAAGCCGCTGAACCGATTTTTTTTTTTTTTTTTACATTTGATTCAATATTTTAGGTTCTAAATATGCGTTCTAAGCGATTTAATTTTTTTATTTTTTATTTTGAAGTGCGGCCATCCTAAATATATGGTCGACTCGTCCAAGGCTTTTTTTTTTCTTTTTTGTTATATAGGTTGGCTCGATTAAGCTTTTTTTTAACGTTTAATTAAGTATTTTAAATTACAAATATTCGTTTTAAGCGATTTAAAAATTTATTTTTGAACGTTAATTATGAAAAACCCTTCTTTTTTAGTCCGATTCAGAATTTTAAGTTAATTTCTCTTTTCTAACCCATATTGAACCCCATACTTACACCAATTTCTCCCAATTTGATTTTTCTTAAATTTCTGCATTTAAAAATGGTAAATTTATTGCGTCAAAAATGGATTTTTATTGAACATATCACTATAATAAATATTATTTATTATCAACCTATTTGAATCTATTGCACATGATCATATCATTTTTTTGGACTGATGTCATCAAATTTTATCATTCAATTAAAGAATTGGCATGAGAAGAAACATAAGAAAAAAAGAGGACAAACTCAGTTGGCCGAGCAACACTGATGTAGACAGTATCCACGAACTTCCTTTTATTTACATTTGATTCAGTATTTTAAATTACGAATATTCGTTTTAAGCGATTTAAAAATTTGTGGGGGATGTCAAAAATAATTTTACATTAATTATGAAACGTAAAGTCGTTATTGTTTATTTTACGTGTAATATTATTTTATTGAAAATGTTTAATTATAAATAAGAGAAAAAAAATATACTTTAGATCAATGTGTGTAACTCTTTCCCCTTTTCTGCACTCTTCCCCCATCTCTACGCGCAACAACCCATACTCTCCTGCCAACCCCAACACCCTCTCACCTAACACACCAAGAAAATTTTCAATTTGAAAACCTAAAATCACAGGTCAAATCGTATAATCCACCATTTTTTTACGCGGACCGTGTGATCTATTTGTTTCTCCTTTTCGACATATTTCTCTTGGTCTTACAAGTTAAGCATGTGTTTCAGCATTGAAACGATATTCTTTTCCATTTATGCTCCTTCGTCTTTTTTTTTTTTTTTTGTTGCTAGAGGTTGGTCTATGGAACCAAAGCTGAAACTGCTATTGCCATTGAATTTGATGATTTTTTTGCAGACACCTTGAGAGGTACCGGGTTTTACCAAAAAGCTCACATGGAGATCAAGATGGTTGACGACAAAAGAGGCCATCATAACAGAGCAAGTATTTGAGAAAACAAAGGCAAAATTTCAACTGTATTTTATCTCTAACATAAGGTGTTGATCTACATGGTGGTTTTCATAGGGATCAAAGTGGAGATTTTGAGAAATATTAAGTGGATTGATTAGTTATTTTCCTCACTTTTTTTCTCTTTTATTTTATTTTATTTTATTTTTTTTTTTGGTGGTGGGGTGATAAAATTTGCGATGAATAGGAATATATGTACAATTCACATTTAAAGCTCCTGAGCTAAAGCCAAATATCGTCACTTTCATAGCAGTGGTTAGTGTACCAGTTTTGGCACGTGTCCCTTTCCTGTACCCCCCCCCCCCCAAATTTTTATTTTGGTCGGGATTCAGATACTTTTTAATTAATTGTGAAACATAAAGTCGTGATTGTTTCTTTTACGTAAAGTTGTTTTTTTTTTTTTCCATTTTTACGTTTGATTCGGTATTTTAAGTTACAAATTATCACTAAATTTTGAAACTTTTGTGAATTTCCTTTGGGATTTTGCTGTAAAAATTAATTATGCTCCTATTTACTTTGCTGTATGCCAATGCGATGAGATTCATCCTTAGTTTTTTTTTTTTTTTTTTGAAAAGATCACGATATTTAGTAGCCAACTACACCACTAACACATGCATCGCACATGCATCTAACTAGTTATCTAGAAAAATTTCACAACTATATTTCTCATCAAGAATTGAAACTTGTGTTCGATCGAAGTCAAGTACAAAAATTTAACGAAGGTCGAAACCCCTAAAAAATCTTCTATACATCCAAAAAGTAGTGTTTATTTGCTCAATGAATACAATCATGTTCGTTCGAACACGATCTGCCATGCGAAATTCATCATGTTCGTTCGAAATTGGCCAAGACCCATATATTCAGTGGATGCGCCATGGTGGGGCAGTGCTAAGGGTGGTGGTCCGCGGCCGTGAGTTGCATCGTCGACGCCAGAATTCGCGGTTGAAGGGGCCAAAATCGCTATGGTGGAAAAATTCTACATATCTTTGGATTTCCTGATTTGGTTGATGTTATAAAGGCATATGTAGGTGCGTTATAAGGAGGTTGATCGACCTGTGGGGTGGGTATGACATGCGTGTCGTTGGAAGTTGATTTTCCGACCAGTTTTCGGTGCTTGTTCATTTGGTTTTGGATGAAATTTTCAATCAAATCTGTCGGAGTTGGGCCTAGTGGGTGGTTGGGTGGGTTGTGAAGAGGGTGATGAGGGCTTCAAGGTGGTATGTTGGTCCGGCGGCCAAGGTGACCGGAGGTTGGGTTTTTGGTGGTCCAAAGGTGGCGATGAATGTTGTCGATTTGGATTATAGTACTGGGCAGCCCACTTTGGTGAGATTTTTCGATCAATTTCGACGGGGTTACGGCCAGTGGTTGGATGGGTTGTGAAGAGGGAATTGAGGGCTTCAAGACGGTATGTTGATCGGTGGCCAATGTGGCTGGAGGTTGAAGTTATGGTGGTCTAAAGGTTGAGAGAATTTGGAGGAGTGAATGGTTTTGGGTTTTATATGAATTTTGCATGTGAGGTCCTTCAGCGTTTAAGTGACTGTGTTGTGGTGTTTTAGATTTCAATTAAAATATAAAAGTCCTAAAACTAACTTCAGTGACCATTTCAGAAATCGCGTGAAAGTTGAGTGATCATTTCTGCAAGTTTTAAACTTCAGTGATCGTTTTGTAATTTTCATATAATTTCAGTAACCATTTGTGAAATTAACCCTATTAGTAATACATATTTAATTCAGCAGTATAATAGGAAATGATATTTTTTAATTGGGTATATGTGATTTTTTTCCCTAAAATTAAAAGCCTAGCCGACCTCCAAAGTGGCCAGATTCCAATTCCCAGGCAGTAAAGGCGATAACCTACAACCCACCATTCAGATTTTAGATTTTAGAAGTTAGAATTAGGGGTTTGCCGTGTGACAGTGCCTTCTCGCGCCGTGGAAGTTCTTGTTAACAATCTCATTCTCTCTCTCCTTCTCTCACTTCCTCTCAAGTCTAAGGACCCAAGGTAGTTAGACAATCTCTCAAACCCTTCATCTTCTCCAATCTCCATGCTATCTTCTCCAGGATAGAATGTTGCTACAGTAAATTTTTTGCATGGGATTTTATTTTGTCTTATACAATCTTTATTTTAAACCATTTGAGTTTATGTCTTCATTAACATGTTACAAAGATTGAACCTGTGAAGTCCCGAGATCTTCTTTCTATAAAGTTCCTGATGCATCTCTCACATGTTTTTTTATATTCTTCCTAATTTAGTCAGCTAACCCAAGGACTAAATTTTGATAGATGTATTGTTATTGAAATAAGAACATAATATGGAATCCCTGAAGAAAGTGCTTTGATGAGAATCTGTGCGCTGGACTACAATTTTTCAAGCCCTTGTATTTGTTTCATTGTTTGAGGTAGTAAGATAATGCTTCATACAATAATTGATGAACGAGGAGAAGTTATTCCACGAGCACATATTCCTTATTGTCTGATTTGTATACCCTATACTGGAAGTTATTTTGGATGGCATACAAGGCAACACTTGTCTTCAATACCATCTTGTCACGAAATATTTCGTTCCTAGATATTCTTTCCACGTCCGGCTGTGTCACAACACCATTAGTCTCGTTCTCACCCACATCATTGGCTTCAACGGCGGATATATCGATGCCGGAAATAAATTCATGTAACTTTGGGACAGGTTTCGACATCTTCAAAGTGTAAATGTTTGGATAAACATGCTTGCATCGCTGCACAACCGTAGTAGTCAACACACTAGTTACCTCGGAACACTTACCCACAATGCATATGCAGTGACGCGATGATCCCTGCGCTTCAGCTGCTTCATTCCACATAGTGCGCACTCACACAGTGACGTCATGCTGTTATTCGCAGTAGTATGCGACGTACTACATAGTGCCAGTTGCAACGCTGCATGATGATTGTTGGTGGTAATGATAGTTGTTTGGTGGTAGTCGTGTGGTTGCGGTGACGGTGACGGTGTTGGTGCAGGTGGTTGTGGTTCGTTTGAAGTGGTACTATGTTGGAGGTGATGATTTGTAGATTTGAAGTGGCGACGGTGTTTTAGATAGTGCCAACGACAGTGGAGTGCGAGTGGGATTAGGTGGTGGAGATGAAAGGTAATTTGTGACTGGTTAATAATATCAATTAATTTGATAATTTTTTATCGATAAATAAGCTGTAACCAATAATAATGTGTGATTTGTAAATAAATTTGACCTGCGTTTTGTGTCTTTGTGACCGACGTTATGTTGTTGTGATTAGTACGTAACTATGTTCATAAATAATATGTTATTATAACATTAACTTATACCTGATTATTAAAGGAATTTCACAAGTTTGAAAATATATAGTTATGTATTTTCCCTAATAATCATCAGCGCCGAAAAATCTTGGAGATGAAGTCTGGTTGAAACTAAATCTAGCTACGGTAACACAGAATTGATGAAGGAATAGGAATTTATTTTTTAAAATTAGAAATTCGGCTTCTTGAAATTATTCTTGTATGAAAAAGTCGAGTCATATTGTAGGTAAAAATCCTTAAACATCGCTCTCGTTGAATTCCTGATAATTTCCAATTTCATTGTTCGTCATGTGTATTATTGTATTAATTTTTGAGCATCTAGTAAAGTTTCAAAATCTAGTCTCAAAGTAGTGTATACGTATGATTAACCCTTTAAATCAAAATATATTTAAATTATGGAAAGTCTACATAAATCCTGATTTTACTTATACACATTTCAAAATTAATGTCAGATGTTTTAAATTTCAAAAATCAGGTTTTTATTTAAATTTATTTATTAATTACTTAATTAATTATAAGTTTTATTAATAAATATATAACGGTCACAAATTTATACAATTTGGTCACAATTCAAAATTTTAAGGTCACAATTCAAAAATTTGATAGGTCACAATTCATTCATCGATCACAAATTAAAAATTTAAAAGTCACAATTGTTTCATCGGTCACAAATCGTAAAATTTTTAAGTCACACATCTTATTTTATAGTCACAAACAACGAATTATAGGTCACAAATAACTTTTATTGGTCACAAATTAATAAATTTGTGGGTCACAAAGTATTTATCGATCACAATTTATTCTTTATTGGTCACACACCACCCAATTTAATGGTCACAATCAACAAATCCTCTGTGACCACCACCAACACGCCGCCACCGCAAACACCCCAGCAACCACCACCGCCACAAACACCGCCGCCGACCACCACCACCACTAGACCAAACTGTCCCACCACCACCTTCACTGCGCCACCATGCAATCACCACCCAAACACCACACCACCCACAGACCCCATCCACAGCTGAAAACACAGCCCAAAAACCCAACTCCACTTCACCAGTAAAAACACAGTGGCCAACCACAACTGAAAACACCGCAACACAGATCCGCCTCCAAACACAGAGATCTCGCACACCCACTGCACTGCCATTCCACAACTCAAAAAAAATAATAATAATAATAAAATAAAAAAATAAAATAAAAACGAATCTGCCCTGGCACGCTGCTGAACGGCAGCGTCGCAGCGATGAGCGTCATCGACGCGACGCTGCCACGACGCTGCCGTTCAGCAGCCGCTGCCGCGATTCAGCAGCGTCGTTGCTGCTGAATCGCAGCGGCCAAAAACGGGGCGGGGGCGGGGAGACTAAAGAAGAGAGAAGAATGAGGGGAAGGGGAAGGGGGAGGGAGTGGGAGAGGCGGCGGTCGGAGAGAGGCGGCGGGAGATGAGAGTGGAGAGGATGGGTGATGAGAGTGGAGAGGATGGGTTGAAATGATTTTATTCTATATAGATATAAAATTAAAAATAAAAAATGTTTTTAAAAATATTAATTAAAACCTGATTTTTGAAATGTTAAAATTTGAAACCTTATTTGTGAAATTGGAAATCTAAAAGCAGGTGTAGGTGTAATTTCCTCTTAAATTAATCCCATTCAATATGTCACTACCATATTACCTATGAGCTAGTAATAAAACTCCACGTAATAAGAAAATTTTATTATCAGAGTCTAATATAATTTATGGAACATTCACGCTAGCATAAAAGCAACCAAAACGTGGAGAGATGGTAAAAAGCGTATAATTGTAACTTAATCCAAAGCAACTCTTTTTATTTATTTTAGTGTGTAACTAAGCCTTCATCATTAGAGTTTCCTCGCAAGGAAGAAACTTATTGTCAAGATTGTGATATTTTTCGCAACCATTCTTTATTTTTTAAGTAATGTGCAATATAACCAATAATTTCTAAATTATTTGTATAAATGAAACACAATACATTAATAAACAGAAATATAAAGGAAACATCTGTAATCTTAGACCGTTTCCTTTCCACACGACAGTTTCGGAAGCCAAACTCCTTGTAATAATTAATGACATTTTTACCTACCTAATTCTTGCTAGAAAACATGGCATTTGCAACCAATGCCATGACATTTACATCTACATCCTTTGGCCTAGAATATATGTTCAGGTAGTATCAGAAAATTACACACAGATCAACTCATTATCAAAGGATATTCCAGTAAAAATGTGGTGCAGAAGCATGGCCAGTGCGTTATAGTAAATCAAAAAACAAGATGATTAATTTCATGATTTTTACCACTTCGAAAAGAAATTAAAAGGGTTTAACACAGCAAAAAATAAAAAATTCTCATAAATTTTGTGTAGAGAAATAACAAAATTAAAAAGATACCCGCAAGTCTCCAATTTTTCACCGAGAATGGAGAGGCCACTGGGCTTGGAAGCGAATTTCTGACCATGATCTTCGAATAGTTTCGTAACAACGCTTGCTGAACTCCTGCCAAAAAGAAAAGAAAGATGCTTCATAATTTCTTTTAATCTTGAAAAGATTTAAAAACTGCTATTTTTATAATTTATTAATACCTTGAAATCCTTGGTTACTTTTGAGTAATATCCATTTTGTGGAGTTATATCATCAAAGTAAAGAATTGGGGGCAGATGAGGCTAAAGCTCCAAGAGCAATATGTGGATACTTGAGCCTAAACCATGAAGCCAGCACTAAAAATATAGTATAATTTGAATTATAAGTAAATTTACAACAAATTTAATAAAACTCAAAAGTTGTAATTAATTAAAGTAAATGAATGATAGTATTGATTAATTCATGATTTGTTTACTTCCTCCATATGATCCTCCAATCACAATAATGGGAGAATTCTGAGCTGAAAGCTTTCCTTTATGTGCGATAGTACCTCTGCATAATCAGCTATAGCTTGAGCTGAGTTGAAATATCCACGAGTGCTCTCATTTCTCATGGCTTCTTCCATTGATCCAAATGGGATTGCTTTTCCATAATACCGATGCTTAAGAAAAGCAAGAATTAGGAGAATATTAGATTTTTGTGACATTTTTTTACACGATGAGTAAAGAAATTAAGTGCAATAGCGCAAGACTAGGTATATTAAAGAAGCAAAATAAGTAGGAATATTATTTAAAATATTGTCTACTGATACACCATAACAAACAGTAGCCATATATATATGTATAGTAGTGTCCTACAATCTTGCTCAAAAAATTTAGTTTCTTTTTCTTTATTTTTGTTTACTGTTGCAGAATCCACACTATACAGAATTAATGGGGAATATTAGTGAAGAAAAAGAAGTTGAAATCTTGTTCAAAATACTGAATGGTACCATGAACCAAAGATGTCCCAAATATATTACCTCCATGTATACTTGAAGAGCCTTGAAATGAGAGGCATTTTTAGTTAGATAACCAACACTTTGAAGATCTTCATCCAATCGTGCTTCTGCACCAAGATATACAAAGATTGGAAAGCTTGAATTTCCACCACCCCAGTATTTGAAATTGATTACGTATCTTTGTTTGAAGGTGGCATAACTTTGGGGTCCATAGTTGAAGTGATCAAGAATTCGTGTGTAAAAATATGTTTTGAAATCTTTCGAAAATAAAGACAGAGATAAAATATTATCAGTGTTACTTAAGATTGTTCTTTTAAGTGGAGTGAGCCTTGGAATTTTATTTGGGACAGCAGAAACAGATTTTAAGAAGATTGGTGGAAGAAGAAGAAGAAGCAAAAGAGGGTATGCATGAAAGAAAAGTTTATAAGATTTTGATGGAGTACCTTTCCTAGCTTCCATCTTGATTCTTTAAGTTAGTTCCATGTCAGTATTTTGCAGGTGTGTATTTATATAGACAGAGGGTGTACATATGAAGGGATGCTAAAAAGCGTATAATTGTAACTTAATCCAAAGCAACTCTGTTTATTTATTTTTATTTAGATTAGTGCGTAACTAAGCCTTCATCATTGGGACTTGTAGATTTTCCTCGTAAGGAAGAAACTTATTGTCAAGATTGTGATATTTTTCACAACCATTCTTTATTTTTTAAGTAATGTGCAATATAACCAATAATTTCTAAATTATTTGGATAAATGAAACACAATACATTAATAAACAGAAATATAAAGGAAACATCTGTAATCTTACACAGTTTCCTTTCCACATGACAGTTTCGGGTTCAGCCTAATTTGGCCAACATCCCAAACAAGCCAAAGTCTTTGTAATAATTTATGACATTTTTAACTACCTAATTCTTGCTAGAAAACATGGCATTTGCAACCAATGTCATGACATTTACATCTACATCCTTTGGGCTAGAATATATGTTCAGGTAGTATCACAAAATTACACACAGATCAACTCATTATCAAAGGATATTCCATTAAAAATGCGGTGCAAAAACCAAAACAAAGAAAGGTATTTTTTATGTTAACCAAACATGCTCTCTTTACAATGCATTCGTTTGGCAGGATGGAAGCCACATTTCATGCATCATGTAACCCACAAGGAACTTCTGTTTCTAGCGTATATTCACTATACTTTACATTTTGTACATAAATGGTTCCTCAACTTTAAATTGTCAAGTGTAATAATGAGAAATTTGGGTAAAATGTACTTTGGAATAATAATTTTTGAGAGAATGTGTGGTTTAAAAAGAAGGAAATTTTTTTAATTTACGTATGATATTATTTTATTAAAAATATATTATTAAAAAGAATAAAAAATATATTAAAATTTTAAAGTGAATCAATCAATTGCTAAATTTCTCTCAAAAACTATTATATCAAACAAACTATTTCCAAAAAATTATTAAAAAACATTTCTTTTGCACATTTGGTGTTGCATTACAAAAGCACTAATGGACATCATTATGCACACAATAACAAATATCACGGTGAATGTGTGTGATAAACTGCATCCACGGCTCAATTAAATTAATCCATAGATGAGATCAAAAAGTGAAAAGGAATCCCAATGGAAATCAAAGTGTGAAGACTACCTTTATTTTAAGAAACAAAAAATGTAGACTTTAAGAGATGCTCATTCCAATAAAAATGAGATGGGACAAGTAGACTACCTTTTGTAACCCAAATTACTAACATTGGAAATTAGGGTTGGATCGATAGTCGAGTAAGAGTGAACAATAATTTTATATTCAAATGATTTGAGACTAATCGAAGTAGCATATATGAGAAAAATGGTGCACAAAATTTTATTTCGAATATGCCTCGTCGAGCAAAAAAGTCAAGTACTCGTAGTCGATGCAACTAATAGAGATCCATTTATGGATTAACTGGAATTTCTTAATTAATTAAAAAAAATAGACAAAAAAATCGAAAACGGTAATTCCACAACAAATCATACCTTGTGCTAGTAGGATACACACGGCTCCGTGCCTGTAAAATCAACCAAACAAAGAAAAAGAACAAGCACTCTATGTCTAATTCATTTGAAGCAAGCAATAATATGAAAGAAAACATTGTAATAAGACTAAAAGAAAACTTGCAAAAATCGACTTTTGGGTTGCAATGATACAGGGGTGAATGTGAGCAGAATGCTTACAAGAAAACACTGTAATAAGACTGCAGTCAGTTAATAGTGCAAGCCTATATGAAAGAAAGCCAATGGAACAGGGTACATAACAGTAATCGTAATATCAAAGATATTGATTATCCCTTAAATTACATAGCAATGATAGCATAATGTGATACGTGTATCACACCATGTAAAACTGTATTATTTGGTAACAATGAA
This sequence comes from Fraxinus americana, assembly GCA_035079005.1. Lineage (NCBI taxonomy): Eukaryota > Viridiplantae > Streptophyta > Magnoliopsida > Lamiales > Oleaceae > Fraxinus > Fraxinus americana. Next base: position 25,728,652 of record CM068725.1, read on the forward strand.
TGAGTAGAATCAACTAGACAACATCTATCTAATCAAAATTGGAAAATCAAAGTTTGTTCCTACTTCCTAGCAATCAATTAAATAATGGCGAACAAATTCAGCACAATATGTACAATAAAAAAGCTGTAATAAGACTTCAGTCAGGTAATAATGCATGAATTTATGAAAGATTACCAATGGGATTGGGTCCATAACATTTTCCGTAATATGAAAGGAAGCTTAAACTACAATGCATTATGCTTCATATTGTTCAATGTATCACACCAAGTAACAAAATATTGATTATCGCTTCACCTCAACCATTTGGGAAGTTGCTTGTTAGGCGTTGTGATAGTGTGTGCATCGATAATCAGGTATCTCCCGGGCGGCGAACACATGCATTTGTCATATTATGATATGCAGAATAGCAAGACATATGAACAATACATACAAGTAAAAACTTTGGCACATAATGTGTGATGGAAAAACCCGACTTATCTATTCTCACCCGAAAAACTGGTGTTATAGATTAATATATATTAGCTACTGTCTTGTCAAGCTATTCTAACTATCAATGGGGGGACCAAATACATTAGGCCATACATAGTTAAATCATTCATTCATCCATATACAACTTACATAAATATGTAATATAATGATTTTAAAAACAAATTCACTTGCCTACTGTCCATACTGCTGCACCATTTTTTTCTTCTTGGAGCTCGATTCAATAACTACAGTACCTAATTTTCATTTTGCCACTCCTGTTCATGTTTGGTGTTTTCCTCCCTGCGCCTGCGGGGATCGTCTATCAGGATAACATTGTACCCTGTCCTTGGAATCAGACAGAACTTTTAACGAACGGGCAATACGCCGTGTAGGCGTATTTTCTTGTTTGGGATTGATTATCTCCAGAGATTTCGTTGCATCGCCTGTCTATTGTTTGTTGGTTGACCCAGTAGGTATTTTGGCTTCTGGTATTAGCCAAAGCTGCTTGTTCTTTATAGATCCCATAGATAAGCGAGGACTGAGGTTGGACATAAAAGGATTATCTTCTCCCGATGTTTACCTAAAGAACCCATGGACGCACGAAGAATGAAGGACTACGGGACTGGTTTTATACTGTATAGAAATCGTAATATCAGAAATTTATGTTCTAAGAAATGGAATGAAAAAATATGAATCAGGATTAAATAAAATCTTGCGATATGAAGAAGATTTTGTCAGATGGATCGAAGAGTTTTTGGATTTAATTTTCATGAATTCTGCAAAACAAGTCGAATGGTGGTGAAATTGGGGCCCTTGGAAGAACCATTTCCCGCACTTGGGTCCATCATTTGCACTTAAGAACCGGTAAGGGAAAAATTGTTTTCCAACTTTAACTTTACTCTATTTCAAAAATAACAAAACAGCTTTCACATTTCAAAAATAAGAAAATTTGATCTATACATACACATATATATAAATATTTATATATATATATATATATAAATAAATAAATATATATATATATATATATATATAAAATTAACCCACCGCCACCTCCACCATCCCTATCGCTGCGGCGACCGCTCCGGCTCCGGCGACTGCTCTGACGACCTTTCCAGCGACTTCTCCGGTGACCATTTCGGCGACCGTTTCGACGACTGCCTATCTGTTGTATGGTCACAGTCCAGGTCACAAGTCACAGCTCAGGTCACAGGTCACAGCTCAGGTCACAGCCCAGGTCACAACGCATGTTTGTTTGTTTATAATGATTGATAACATTTTTTTTAATATTCACGGGTTATTTTCAAATGGTCACATCACATGTCACAGAATATATTGCACACGACTCACGATTTTGTTCATAGTCTCATGTTATTTTCAAATGACTCAAATTCTGGTTGATGGTCACAGGTTTATTTCAAATGGCCACAGCACAGGTCACGGAATATTTTTTTGCATGGCTCAGGTTTTAATTGATAGTCACAGCATCGATCACAGCACATGGCTCAGGTCACAGCATAGGTCACATCACATGGCTCAGGTCACAGCATAGGTCACAAAGACTATACAGCACCATTTGACCACCACCACCACCATTGTCTTACATGCCCTAACGCCAACCACCACCGTTTACATAACACCAACCACCACCAATAAAAATAGCCTAAAAATTTCAGATACATCGAACACCATTGACCCGTCGCAACTGCCTTTGGAAGACAACCCAACGCCACCACCAAACCCACCAACGCCTTTAGAAGACCACCCAACGCCACCAACAAATCCAAATCCAAAACCACCCAACGCCTTTAGAAGACAACCCAACACCACCAGCAAACCCACCAACGCAACACCACTGAACCGTCGCCACTGCCACCACTGAAAATTAGTCGACCCAAGTTAAAATTTAACAACTTAATTTTGAAATCGGTCTTGTACTTGTTGATGCTTTGGGTCTCCATCGAGAAATTCTAGATCTGAGAAGGAAAGGTTATGAGGGGAATGGAAAACTCATGTTTTGTTTTATAGATCTGAATCTGTGATTCACAGCTGCGTCGCGACTGCTGGTCGCGACGCCAGCAGTCGCGACCAGCTGTGGATTAGGGTGCAGACGGGAGGGAGGGGGAGGATCTTTCGCTGCCTCCGATTTCGCGGTGATTTGAATCTGGGCAGGGGTTTGGTTCTTCACGCGGGTGGGTCGAAAAAAACTGCACACGGTGTGCTCTTGCAGCAACGAGAGAGAGAGGAGAGAGAGGCGCCGTTTGGATCTGTGCAGTCGCCGCCGGTGAGGAGAGGATCGGAGTGAGAGACGGCGAGAGAGAGAACGTATTGAGAGACGGCGAGAGAGAGTGTTAATTAGGGTTTGAAAATTACATTGGGGTGGGGGGTAGGGTGTATATAATTTAATTTTTATAATAATATTATTAATATTTAATTAAATATAAAAAACTTGTATCTATATATAAAATATCTGATTTTTGAACATTAACACTTGACATCTGAGTTTTGAACTTGGATCTTGCAAAGTAGGGATCCGTGTAATTTCCACTTTATTGCGTATGCTCTAGGAGTGAATACATTTTGCACTTATCATTTTTACTACCTCAATAGCAGTATTATCCATAGTTGCTAAACCAGGGGCGGAGCCAGGAACATAGGTGGGCTGAAGTACCATAAAAGATGCTCTTTGTCACACGAAATCTAGTTTAAAAGGTTAAACTCGTGACACTCATATGACATGGGTCAAAATAAATTTTTGGACACCCATAACAAATTCGAACAAATATGTTTTTAATTGATAAAAGTAAATATAGAGCATATTACTTATTTCGATAATAACATCCATTTCATGGTCGAAATATATAATTTTTTAACTCAATTATAAATAAGTAATATATACAAAAATACGTTAGAAAAATAAGTCATTTATTTTTATTTTAATCAATAAAAATTATTTTTTATACAATAATCTAATTTGATTATAAGTGAACTTTTTAAATTTGAATAATTAAGCCCTTGTTTGAGCTCTATTTTTGTAAAATAGTATTTTGATGGGGAATGTGTGGTTAAAAAATATGAAAAAGATTTGGGTTTGTTTGTAATATTATTTTATTGAATAATATATGATTGAAATAAAATCAAAATATTATTCAATAATGCATTTTATTCAAAAAAAAAAAAAAGGACCTCAAACAAGGGCTAAACTTTGGGCTTGGGTTGGGCTAGTTTTTTTCTTTTTGATTTAACAATAAATTTGGGCTAAATTTCCAATTTTTTAACCAAAAAATTTGCTTATGGGCTACAGCCCACCCTTACATCCACCCATGATTAAACTTGACCCGATAGTCAGTTCGGAAAAATCATCAAGTCACCAGGTCAGTGGTTCAACCGGGGACTCGTTGGTTGAATCGGCGGGTCATTGTTAGATTGTAATTTTAATTAAAATATATTTTCGAGAAAACTATTTTACTAAATCTAAATATATATGTTTGACTCCCCCTAAGTCACCAAAGTTTACAAGTTTCCAAAATGGTCAAGTGAAATATAACCTTGGAAATCAGGTTCGAATCATTGCCATTGCAAATAGAACATAAATTTTACATTGTCATTTCTCTAACCAAAGGCTCCTCTTTGAATGCCCAGGTTCGAATCACTCTCCATGCAAATGAGAGAAAAAAATTTTGAGAAATGCTTATTGTACATAATAATTCATCCATATGTAGAACAAGACAAATCCAAAAATTTTACATTGCAATTGGTTAACCACGTTGAATCGGTTCAAACTACTCTCTAACCAGTCCGGTTCGACATGTTCTTGACCGGTTCATATGCTTACTTGATCAATTAAGTCACCCGGACCGGACCAAGTTCCGATTCGACGGTTCCCATTCCTGGTCCGGGTTTCGTAACTATGGTATTACCTATATTAAAAGGATTGTAGTAGTAATAGTTGAATATTTTAATAAAATAGGTTATCCGACGTAATTTCCACTTTAAAGATTAAATGGGGCGGGTGATTGCCTTGTTACCCGTCCCCGTCCCCGCCCCATATACGACTCGGGTCGAAGTCTCTTGCCCAATACCCGACCCAATTACCCAATTAAGCGGGTATTACCTGCCTCAATTACCCATTATATGGGGCTAATTATATTAAAACCACAATTTTTATAGTTACGTTTAGGACTGCACAAAAAAATCGCGAAATCGCAAATCGAACCGAAGTTGTTGGTTTGAGACCACGTGGACCCGCGGGTTTTTTCTCTCAAACCGGGTCAAACCGTTCAAAATTGTTTGATTTAGGTTTCAATTTTCAAAAACAACACAAAACAAAACCGAATCGAACCGAACTTTTTAATTAAAAAAATATTTTTATTAAATTATAAATTCTCGTATATAAGTTTTATTAAAGTATAGTTTTTAAAATTTAAAATATAAACCAACTACAAAATGATACACCAAATTAGGCCCAATAAGGTATACCCATTTATTAAAAAATATATTAAGCTTTTGAAGTTTTTAACGTTTCATATACATTCTATATGGAACCGGGGAGAAGACAACTATTTAGAATCAACTCCAAACGTATTAAATCCTAAATCTTATATTTCTTTCGTCAATTTGTGGCCATTGTCACACGCTGATGGTGTTTTTGGCGAACCAATTCCCATTATCGTCGCAATCCTTCATCGTAACTGCTGAAATTTTCGTAATAGATTTGGGTACATATTGTTTCTTAGTTGCTTGTCAATATCATTAATAATGATTAATAAATATTTTGATATTTGCATATTATACAGAGATCGAATCTTGTGTTACAACAGGGGATGAGATATTAGTACTCTTATACTTATTCTGATGTTGTTGCTTGTAAAAGTTTGAGTGGAGTGTCTATTGCTATATGTTAACTTGATACTATTTTTTGCCTTTTTTATATGTCAAATTTTAGACAAATATGAATGTAATTTAACATTATTATTCTTTTTTTAAATTTATATATTAACGCGTTTTAAACATATTATTATAATTTGTTGGAATATTTTAGCAATTTGGGGCCACATGTAACATATTAAAAATGTGTGTGCTATTATCTAAAGTAAATTAGTCATTAGAGTGATCCACTAAAGATAAAGTTTGACTAATGGGTATCGAATTTCGTGGAATTAAAGTGTAGAGACCGGAAGTTTGTTCTAAATTGTTGAGGGGCCGATTTAAAACAAATGAAAGATAATGAATGGTCATTATCTTATATATGGGTTATGGTCCCCATTTGAGTGTGTGCTTCAAGGTTTCTACATCCCCATCCATAGAAATCAAGATTGAAGTGAAGTTCACAAATCAAATTGGAAAATCGTGATCCTTTCAGGCTAACAATCAAGATCGTGATTCTTTCAGGCTAACAATCTAATTATCATGGATTCAGGTATGTTTTATGTTTATGTTCATTTTTCAGATTTCAATATGGATATGGATCTAGGGTTTTATGTGAAAAGGTTTTGAATAAAGTTCGTTATTCCTTTTCAATTTTTCTATCAAGTGGTATCAAAGCCATCCATAATTGAAATCATGAGAAATGGAATTTTAAGATTCTAAATTCTATGAATTATTGGATCACTATGTTATCAAGATTTATAGCATGTTATATTATAGAATTCTAACATTTTATGTTATAGATGTAGAATTTGAGTATGTTATAATATTGTTATTTGATTTTCATGTTATATTATCAATTTTTCATATTATGCTTTGGATTTAGATTTTGAGCATGTAATAATATGATTTTCGGATTTATTCTATGGATATAGCATGAAATAATAAGGATCTATGTTTTTCTTCAAAATTCGAATTTTGAAATTGGGATTTTTTGGATTTCAGATTAAAAAAAAAAAAAAAGGATAAAAAAAAAAAAAAAAAATTTTTTTTTTAATGGCAAATTTCTCTTGATGGGAGCAAATTTGTAGAATAAGAAATTCGGACAGCGAAATTGTCATTGCATTGAAGAATACTGGGTCGTAATAAGACATATAGGCTGCTTCAAAAGCAATTTGAGGCTCGCCGGCGCCTTTTCGGGGCGCCGGTGAAGGGAGAAAATTTAATTCTTAATTAATGTCGGTTATGGAGTTGAAGAAGGCATTAATTTGGGAATTAATTTGGAGGTTTTTGGAGTTATGGAAGATTTGGGGGCGGGGGCATGAGTTGCAAATTAGACTTTCTTAGGCCCCTGTTTGCAATTTAAAATTAGGGTTAATATTTATATATCAGTCCCTAAGGTTTAAAGTTAATCCTAATTGGGCCTTAAGGTTACGGGTTTTTATAATTCAGCCCCTGAAGTTCTGAAATTAATTAATTTGGGCCATTTAAGTTCTGAATTTAATTATTAAGTCCCTGAATGTTCATAATTGGTTTAGTTTGGCCCCTAAAGTTCCGCATAATTGATTTTTTGAATCCTAAACTTTCCAATTATTAACATTTAGTCCCTAAAGTTTTAAATAATTATTTTTGGGGTCTCTAAAGTTTTCAATAATTAATTTTTGACCCATAAAGTTTTGAATTAATTAATTTCAACCCCTAAAGTATTGAATTATTAACCCTTAGGCCCTTAAAGTTTCATAATGAATAAAATTAAGCATTCTAATTTTCAAATTATGGTATAAAGGACTCAATTGGTTTTATAATATTCAAAAGTGAATTGATTGAAGCAATATGTTGCCAAAGCAACCTCTCTTGTGGAAATTAATTAACTTAGAATATTAGAAGGAATTCGTGTGTATGCTTGTTCATGCGGATATTAGCCGGCCCAAAGGAAGGTTAATATTTGGCTGAATTGTATGCACACTTGTGGTGGTAAATGTGTGACAATTATAAGGTTTCCATGTGAATAATAAATCAATCCAAAGATGGGTTTATTATTTGACATGATTTATTGTCAATGTTTGATCACTACACCAAGAGTACCACTTACAGTTAATATTACTGTCCAAAGACTTGATATTAATGATGTGCTAGGTATCTTGAGATGGGATTTACCATGATTTGATTAATTGATTATTGAATCTTAATATTGATGTGAGCATAATTCTTCCATTTTCTCTCTACAGCTAATTCATCTGCTACTGCCATATCTGCTAATATCAACTCTATTCCCAAGCTCAATGGGACAAACTTCAAGGATTGGAAAGAGAGCGTATTAATTGTTCTCGGCTGCATGGATCTAGACCTTGCGTTCCGGATTGAGCAACCCACCCCTCTGACGGATGAAAGTTCACCTGATGAAAGGAGGAATTTTGAGAAGTGGGAACGCTCTAATCGCATGAGTCTGATGATCATTAAGCGCGACATTCCGGAAGCCTTTTGAGGCGCAGTATCTGAAGAAGTGACTAATGCTAAGGATTTCCTTACCGAAATTGAGAAACGTTTTGCGAAAAACGATAAGGTTGAAACAAGCACGCTTTTGCAAAGCTTGATTTCAATAAAGTATAAAGGTAAAGGAAACATAAGGGAGTACATCATGGAGATGTCTCACATTGCTTCAAAACTAAAGGCACTAAAGCTCGAGCCGTCTCGATGACTTGCTCGTCCATTTGATATTGATATCGCTTCTGCACGCTTCGATCAATTCAAGGTCGCTTATAATCGCCAAAAGGAGAAATGGTCTCTAAATGAGCTCATTTCATATTGTGTGCAAGAGGAAGAAAGGTTGAAGTAAGATAGAACTGACAATGTTCACTTGGCAAGCACTTCTAAAGATAAGGGCAAGAAAAGAAAGAAGGAATTTCAAGCTGCTCCTAAGGGTCCAGCACAAAAGAAACAGCAAGAGGACAACAAAGAAGCATGTTTCTTTTGCAAAAATATTGGACATGTGAAGAAGAATTGTACTAAATATCTCGCGTGACGTGCAAAGAAAGGTACAAATCTTACTTTGGTCTGTTCTGAGGTTAATTTAGCTTCAGTACCTAGAAATACTTGGTGGTTAGATTCTCGGTGCTACTACTCATATAAGTATTTCTATGCGAAATGGTCGCTGAGCTACCGAAAGCCAAGTGATGGTGAAAGATACATCTATGTTGGTGATGGCAAATCGGTGGAAGTTGATGTAATAGGCACTTTTAGGTTATTGTTGGGAACTGGTCATTATTTGGATTTGAAAGACACTAAAGTTGTACCGTCTTTTAGACGGAATTTGGTTTCTGTTTCTTTGTTGGACAAATTTGGTTATTATTGTTCATTTGGAAACAATCAGTTTAGTCTTTCTTTAAATTCTAATATTATTGGTACTGGTTTATTATCTACATTTGATAATCTATACTTGTTTGATACTGTTACATCATATAATGAAAACCTGCATGTGGAAACACGTGGTACTAAACGCAAATTGCATAAAGAAAATTCAGCAAAATTATGGCATAAGCGCTTAGGTCACATCTCTAAATCTAGAGTTGTACGGCTTGTGTCAAATGGTATTTTAGACTCCCTTGACTTCACAGATTTTGATGTATGTATTGAATGTATCAAGGGAAAACAGACCAAAACAAAAGGATTAGGTGCTAACAGAACTTCGGATGTCTTAGAATTGATACACACAGATATTTGTGGACCATTCCCTACGGCTTCTTGGAATGGTCAACAATATTTTATATCATTCATAGACGATTACTCACGTTATGGGTACCTATATCTTATTCATGAAAAGTCTGAGTCACTGGACATGTTCAAAGTGTTTAAAACAGAGGTTGAGAATCAACTCAACAAAAGAATAAAGAACGTTAGGTCTGACCGTGGTGGTGAGTACTACGGCAGAAATGACGGTTCAGGTGAACAATGTTCAGGACCATTTGCTAAATACCTAGAGGAATGTGGAATCGTCCCACAATACACTATGCCAGGGACACCTAGCATGAATGGTGTAGCTGAAAGACGAAACAGGACTCTTAAGGATATGGTAAGGAGTATGATTAGTCATTCTACTTTACCAAAATCACTCTGGGGAGAAGCATTAAAGACTGCAGCTTATATTCTGAATAGAGTGCCAACTAAGGCTGCTGCCAAAACTCCATATGAACTTTGGATAGGTAAAAAGCCTAGTCTAAAGCATTTTCATATTTGGGAATGTCCAGCTGAGGCTAGGCCTTATAGGCCATATGAAAAGAAATTGGACTCCAAAACAGTAAGCAGCTACTTTATTGGCTATTCTGAGCGATCAAGGGGCTATAAATTTTATGATCCCACGGCTAAGTCAATTTTTGAAACGGGACTGTAACATTTTTTGAGGATGTTGAGTTTGGGGGAGAAATAAGGTTAGAGACATTGTCTTTGAGGAAGAAGTTGAGGATACTATTACTTTTGACAATGAACAAGTCCCTATACCTGTCATTGGTCAAGAAGCATATCCAGAACCTCAACAAGATAATGTTGAAGAACCTCCCATCCAACATGAGATAAATATTCCAGAAGTTCAAACTCAACAACCTCAAGAACCAATACCTTTAAGAAGATCCACGAGAGAAAGGAAAAATGCTATTTCGGATGATTTTATAGTATTTCTCCAAGAACATGAGGAAAATAATGGATTGATGGAAGATGATCCAATCAACTTCCGTCAGGCCATGCAGGGTTCTGACTCTCAAAAGTGGATTGATGCCATGAATGATGAGTATAAGTCTATGCAAGACAATAAAGTTTGGGATCTTGTCACGTTACCAGAAGGTGCGAAGCCTATTGGTTGTAAATGGATTTTTAAAACCAAGAGGGATTCGAAAGGTAATGTGGAAAGATATAAGGCTCGTCTTGTAGCTAAAGGCTTTACCCAAAAGGAAGGTATTGACTTCAAAGAGACTTTCTCTCCAGTTTCAACGAAAGACTCTTTCAGGATAATTATGGCACTTGTTGCGCACTTTGACCTTGAGTTACATCAGATGGATGTTAAGACGGCGTTTCTCAATGGCGACATTGATGAGACAATCTATATGGTGCAACCAGAAAATTTTGTGTCAGGAGACCCGAAGAACATTGTTTGCAAATTAAAGAAATCCATCTATGGGCTCAAACAAGCTTCCCGTCAATGGTACTACAAATTTCATCAAGTAATTATCTCGTTTGGTTTTGAGACAAATGCTGTTGATGATTGTGTGTATCACAAGTTCAGTGGGAGTAAGCATATTTTCCTGGTTTTGTATGTTGATGACATACTGCTTGCCACTAACGATATAGGCATGTTGCACGAAACCAAGAGATTTTTATCTAGGAATTTTGAGATGAAAGATCTTGGTGACGCCTCTTTTGTATTAGGGATTCAGATATATCGGGATCGCTCTCGAGGTATTCTTGGATTGTCACAAAAGAGCTATATCGATTAAGTACTTAAGAGGTTTGGCATGCAGGACTGTAAATCAGGTGACACCCCTGTCGCTAAAGGAGACAAATTTAGTCTCAAACAATGCCCGAAAAATAACCTTGAAGTTAAGGAAATGCAGAAGATTCCCTATGCTTCAGCTGTTGGGAGTCTTATGTATGCTCAAGTTTGTACACGTCCAGATATAGCATTCATTGTTGGAATGCTAGGCAGATATGTAAGCAACCCTGGAATGTATCATTGGATAGAAGACAAAAGTGTTATTAGATATTTGAAGAGAACAAAGGATTACATGCTCACCTATATCGAGATCGGATCGGTTAGAGATCATAGGATACTCCGATTCTCGATTTCTTTGGATGCCAAGACAAGAGGAGATCCACATCGAGCTATATTTATCTGTTAGCTTGATGATCTATTTCCTGGTGTAGTGCTTAGCAGACACTCATAGCTTCTTATACCATGGCAGCAGAATTTGTAGCTTGCTATGAGGCATCTAATCATGGAATATGGTCGAAATTTTGTCACTAGGCTGCGTATTCTGAATGGCGTAGAAAGGCCGCTAAAGTTATATTGTGACAATAACTCTGCAGTTCTATATTCTAATAGCAACAGGAGTTCATCTAAGTCAAAACACATTGACATCAAGTTCCTGGTTGTGAAGGAAAGAGTACAGAGTGGACAGATTTCCATAGAGTATATTGGGACAAACTCCATGATTGCGGATCCGCTTACTAAGGGATTGACACCCAAAGTCTTTCATGAGCACATTGCTTATATGGGTGTTGTATATCATGAGGATATCAAGTTTTAGTGGGAGTTTGTATTATTCATTGCTTTATGTTTTGTACACATTTGTGTATTTGGATATTGTTCTGTACAGAAATAAAGTTTTCAGTTTATTACACTCTGTTATTATATTCAGTATCGATCTCACTTAAGAAATAAGGTTGGACCAGTTGGAAATAGACATGTTTGGGTCACATAACATGTAATTTTCGTGCTACACTCCATGATTGATCTATGTCATTTGGTTATATGGGTGTACGTGACCATTGATGGATTTAGTCACGTTAAATGTGACGAAAATCGCTTTGATCCTACATCGATGTGACTAATGGACAAGATTGTTTGAAATACCCATAATAATAATAATAGCAAAATTTTGAGCTCATAAAGGTTGTGCACATTTGAAAGGTTACACATATGGCCCAGTGGGAGATTATTGGAATATTTTAGCAATTTGGGGCCACATGTAACATATTAAAAATGTGTGTGCTATTATCTAAAGTAAATTAGTCATTAGAGTGATCCACTAAAGATAAAGTTTGACTAATGGGTATCGAATTTCGTGGAATTAAAGTGTAGAGACCGGAAGTTTGTTCTAAATTGTTGAGGGGCCGATTTAAAACAAATGAAAGATAATGAATGGTCATTATCTTATATATGGGTTATGGTCCCCATTTGAGTGTGTGCTTCAAGGTTTCTACATCCCCATCCATAGAAATCAAGATTGAAGTGAAGTTCACAAATCAAATTGGAAGATCGTGATCCTTTCAGGCTAACAATCAAGATCGTGATTCTTTCAGGCTAACAATCTAATTATCATGGATTCAGGTATGTTTTATGTTTATGTTCATTTTTCAGATTTCAATATGGATATGGATCTAGGGTTTTATGTGAAAAGGTTTTGAATAAAGTTCGTTATTCCTTTTCAATTTTTCTATCATAATATCGATAAGTAAACCGCAGATTAAAATCGAATCAAGTCGCGAATAATGGTTTGGAAAATTTTCAAACCGCGTGAAATTGTTTGAGTTGAAAATATAACACAAACCGTCCAAACCAAACCGTGTTCACTCCTAGTTACATTACATTTTAATTGCACTTAAAGTTCTCAACCTTTTTGTCGTTGTGTAACTTGTGTTTGTTACCTTTTGTTCGTCGAATTCTTTTCTTCAACTTTTCATTAATTAGCACACATCGTCCTTCACAAATATTATATTTACATGCTTAAATAAAAAATTGGTATTTTTAAAATTTAATATTTTGTTAAATATGATAGACAAATAAGCCATTCTACGCTTTACTTTTTTTTTTTTGGGTCAAGAATCATTATTAAATAAGATATATGTTAACTAATGAAAATTTGAAGATAAAAATAGAATGAAAAATGTTGGAGATATAAATGTAATGAAGAAAAAAGATATTGACCTTAACTTCAATTAGAATGCGGTTTAACAAATGTAAAATGGGGGGATAAATATGAATATTGATTCGAATACTTGTTGGTTAGTTCCAAACAACGGTTACCTGCTCTATATAAAAAAGAATTGGTGCTCAAACCCTGCAAAATAAGAATTAGTGTGTGTTTGGTAGGGATTTTTTGGGAGAAGAATTGATTTTGAATAGTAATATGATGGGAAATGTGTGGTTGAAAAAGAAGATAAGATTATTGATGTGATAGAAAATATTATTTTATTGAAGAATATGTGGTTGAAAATGAGAATTGATTTACTGTTGAAAATGAGAATTTTTCCCAAACATAGCATTAATGCCAATGCCCCCAAGAGATCTCTACTTTTTAAAATTCATTTATCTCAAACTTATTTTCAATCACATTTTCTCTTATAAAATAATTCTAAACTTGAATTCATGACTTTTTCATATTTCTAACCATAAGTTTTTCAAACAAACCACTTTTCACAAAATCTCTTTTAAAAAAATTATACCAAACAATATTGTTTATACTTGCTGCCTATGTCCCCAAACCCTAAAAAAAGTACTTTGATTTGAGAGTGAGATTCGAAAGTCCTACGAGTGTACGACTTGAGAGATTTGGAACCATATCGATTGGAAGACTCTAGAACCCATCATGACAAGTTTAATGACTTGTACACTCACTTGCAAGTCTAATGAAATTTTTTGCTAACTTAGAAAGTTAGGAAATAGTCCAGTTTGTATGATATTATTCACTTTGGCCTAGTCAACACGATTTTATGTTCGTCCAAAACGTCTCATATCGATTGGTTTAGTTATTTCAATACAATACATTTTCATTTTCCAGGCGATGTACGATTGTGGATGTTACATCGCCCCACTATAGGGGCAAAATGTCCTCATTGGCCATATTTTTATCTAGATTTAAGCTTTGATAATATTTGTAGAATCCCAGTTTACTTGGAGTGTGTCTGAGCCACATTATTTTGGAAGAATGTATTTTGGAATAGTAGATTAATAGAGAATGTGTAGTTCAAAAAGAAGAAAAAGTTATTGATGTGATGCAAAATATTATTTTATTGAAGAATGTGTGGTTAAAAATGAGTAGAAGAATTAGAATGAAAATTTTAATATAGATCAAACAGGGGCTTGGTATGATATCGTCCATTTGGGCCTAGTCCCCACAATTTTGCTCTCTGTCTTTCAAAAATAATGCCTCCTACCAATTAAGAATGGTAATTTCACTTATAAATCAATTCTGTTTTCTATCCTCAGGCAAAGTGTGATTGTGGGGTGTTGTGAATTAGGTTCCATTACAAATTTATAAGCCAATGATAAAAATTTAGCAACAATGCAGAGAATATCGACAAATTCATAAGAAAAATCAAGTAGAAGTAGACTTCCAAAGAAAAAGTGGATGAACATATAAAGAAATTACCCGAGTCCAATCATTTTCTCTTTCCTTGCTCCAACATCATTCTCAAGGGTAAATGGCGAAATGTGACTGTTTTCAATGGCCAAGGCTCGCGAGAAAGATAAAAACACCAAAATCAAATGCCAATCCCATTGAATCTTCAGCTACTCCCCTGAAATTGCATTCCATGCACAAAATGCCAAGATTTAAATGTTTGGTCCAAACTCGTAGGATCGGAAAAGGTTTGGGACCAGTTACGCCAATTCCAATATTGTTATATAATTTCTACTTTTAACTCACTCAATTTATTCTCTGGGCACAAAAATACTAGAATTTGTTGGAAAACAAAATGATTGAGGAATTGAGAGTGTCATTACATAAATTATAATAAAAGATATAAAAAATGTGACAAGTTCCTCGCTTTCCTCATGTAAAAAGAATCTTCCATCAAGAAAAGGAATAAATTACTTTGATCGAAAATATGAGTGTTATTCCATATGAAAACAATTTCTAACTATAAGTTGCCAAATTTGAAACTTCTCTAACATATGAACAAATTTCTTTTCTTATTTTCAGACATATAATTGGTACATAACATTGGCAATCTATTTTGTTGCAACATCAAAAGAAATCATGAACCCAAAATTTAGTTGACAAAAAATTAAAGCAATGAATCTTTTAAGTCAAATTCCACAAAAAAATGATTAACACGATATTCAATAAGGTATTTGCTAGTCACTTAAATTTATTTGTTCACATATTTTGAAAGAAAATATTAATTTATTTTTTTGATAAATTATTTATATTAGTTTGAGCTTACATTTTGTTCATGGAACGATCTTGTATTAAAAGTCAAGTACTTTTAAGTACAAAGTACGTAAAGATTCTATTTATAATTCGATCTAAGTTTGTTGTCTACGTTGATAAATAAAGATGAACATTTTATCTCAATAAGAATGTTTTAATTTTATTGAAGTTCATCCTTAAGTAAGTTTGATAGTAAAATTGAGCAACTACGCGAAATTTAATTTGTGGTATTGACCACATGATTTTAATTTCACATGGTTGTTTATATGTAGTACTTTAATCCAAAATGCTCAATTCTAAGTGATTAATAGATTTTGATTACTAACTTCAAGATCTCAATGGGTGAGATCAATATCTCCGTATCTCGGGAATTAAAGTGAAATAATCGAAAACTATATATATTCATGATATAGAATCTATAACCTAGGCACGATCACAATTTCAAAAAGATTTTTTTGTGGAAAGTTAAATTTGTGGCCAGTGATTCGACATTGACTGTTGAATTAGTATTGAGATTTGAGGTGTATTTGAAAATTTATTTTTTGTTTCTTTACATTGTTCCGAATATTGGCCAAATTACGAGAGGAATTAGTGGCGTCTAATGAGTATTAAGAATTGAGGTTCCATCTTAAAAGGTCAACCTTGTTAAGAGGAGTAGCCCAGGAGGGATATATATCCCTTAACAATGAGTTCCAGCACAAACTTGAAAGAAAGGCAAATTGACACATCTCGTTCTTTTAGTAGAATAGAATGAGAATAATAAATTATCTATTAATCAAGAGTTGATGCGGTCTAAATGAATTTATAGTTTAATTGGTAAAATTGGTAAATTTATAAGAGCATCAAAAGGTTATGCCATTGTATGGAGAAAATGAGTTCAATATAAATATGCAAAAACCAAAACAAAGAGAGGTAATTTTTATGTTAACCAAACATGCTCTCTTCACAATGCTAAACATCATGGTACACGTGGCTTACTTTCATTCGCTAACCAATGATATTGCGGCATCTATAATACTGACCAGGTTTCATCATCACCTCCTAGTACCCTGCATACGCGGATAATTTTATGATACAACTTACATCTACGGCTAGTTTTACATTTTGTACTATGAGCCCACGTGGAATTTCCCTATTGGTTGTTCCCAAGATACAGTGAGAAAAAGACGGAAATGTCCTTGCCTTCATCCCTCAAATCTAGCAATTTTGATGGGGAAGAACCCCATATATTTCTGTATAATAATTAATAAGGAGAGCCGGACCAACAATGAGAGCCGAGCGTGAATTCTGGCCAAGGCATTGGCGCATCTTGAGGAATCCCGCGGCAGCGAGGATAGAATTCCATGGATCATCCTTCTGCCTTACATATATCATAGAATTCTCGAAGATAGAAGAAAGACCACCCAGAGGGCACAACGGGTTGCATTCACGCGTACAGCTTGCGAGCCCCGGATGAGGTGCTCTCCTTAAGGGGAGTTGTACATGCCTCTCGACATGTAAAAATCCAACGATTCCAAAGCAGAAAAATCGCCAATGTGATCGCGTGGAGCAAGGAATGAAGGGTACGCTACTGGGTTGGACAGTGGTTACAGAAGCTGGGCTTGGGCAATGGGCTGTAGCTCCGCCAAGGGACTGATCCACCAGGCCGGTGATGGAACCATGGTTAGTCACATACCATTCTTGATAAATGTCGGAAGAAAATTACAATTTACCCTCTGTCGATTCTAACTTTTTTTTGTTCCATGACTTATTTTTGAAAAACAAGCCCTATAAATAATTAAGAAAACATGGCAGTCTTATGTAAATAACGCAATAAAACAACATAAAACAGCATGCATAAAACAATACCATGCATGCTATATCCCTCTCTATATATAGCACACACATATTACAATCATTTCATCTCCTTCAAAATCTCCCTCCCAAAAAAATCGAAGGTGAACTTTCTTCTTCTTCTTCTTCTCTAACTCCTGTAAAAAACGCTATTAAAATGAATTTGATCATCCTTATCTAATTAATGCAGAGAATTGAGAATCAAACATGTTTCAACTGGTATGTTACTGATTTCAAACAGAGTAACCTTTTTTTTATGCGGATCTACATTATTGTTCTACTTGATGTTTTCTACTGAAAGCTTCATCCGAGTTTAATACAAGGATCATTATGTATAATCCTGGCTGACTTTTTAAATCAATACAATGTTTCTTTCGGTGTTGTGAATTCTGTAGCCAGTTGGATTAGTTTTTGGTATTTTTCTGATTTGAGCATGTAATTCACCTCAATTAATTTGAGTTTCTCAATGGTTTGGTGCATCACTAAGATATTTTCCGGTGAATGAAATTGTCTAAATATCAGAGTCCGCCAGAGTAACCTTTTCTTATGCGGATCTAGTAGCCAGTTGGATTAGTTTTTGGTATTTTTCTGGTTTGAGCATGTAGAGCAATTTATTCTTTCGGTGTTGTGAATTCTGTAGCCAGTTGGATTAGTTTTTGGTATTTTTCTGATTTGAGCATGTAGAGCAATTTATTCTGTGCAGGTTAAGAGCAAGCTCAAGCATGTAAGCTTGGTGGCTCAAGTTGGTAATCCACCTTTCTCATTGCCAACATTTTATTTTCATAGAAAAGAAATAGACTAGTGATGATAATAACATTGTAGTTGATGAAGGTACCAGTCTAGCTGCAAAAGCCATTTGAGGGAGTTCTTTACTTATGAGCTTAGAGAAAATTCTGATACACAATTTATAACTTGTGAGCTTGCAGAAAATTCTGATATACGTTTCTTTTCCAATGCAGGTGATACTCAGGACACAAAAGATGTCAACACTCTGATATACCACAATTATTTTACTGAAATCAGTCATAGAAGGCTTCCGAATATAAAAAATGGGGAAAAGATATTCTTTAGAGTGCTCGAGATTCTGAGAGGTGTGTACGACTTCTATCCTGGAAGTACTAAGAGCCGCAAACCCGACACTCCAACTAAAGAATTTGAAGTGCCGGATGCTGTGGAATTTATTGTCCTGACATTGCCATGAGGCACTGTCTTGACAAAATCAACATCACCCTTTGTTTGTTAATCATAGAAAGGCAAATAAAAATACAGAATATTAGAATCCTTCTTTGCTTCTTCAATCTCATGCACATTGTTTGTTAATCATTACAACATCACCCTTTGTTTGTTAATCATAGAAAGGCAAATAAAAATACAGAATATTAGAATCCTTCTTTGCTTCTTCAATCTCATGCACATTGTTTGTTAATCATTATTCCATAAATATAGGTTATACTAAAATACTTTTATAACTATACTGTCGAACTATTAATTTGATTTGAGGTGATCCGTCTGCACAAGCTGGACTATTTGCAGGCATGGCAACTGGAAACTTGACATCTTCTATCTCAAACAAATTCTCATTCGGTTCCTGCTGTTGGATCTAGAACTAGCAGATTGTCTTTTTAGACATCTGATTGAAAAGCACAGAGATAGTGTAAAGTATAATCGTACTGTATTCTTATTCCCAGTTGAGATAAGGGTAAGCCTGATGATGACGACAAATTTAAACAATGATAACATTTTAGACACCGCCATTCAAGACAGCAAAATAAGATAAGCAAGATCAACATCAATCATATAACCACAATGATCCAGATCATGTACTTCAAGATCGACTTGATTCATTTGCAAATTAAGTCTTTTGCTTTCCCCCGCCTCTTTTTGAGCAACTTGTTGACATATTGTTAAAGGGCCCAAAGCTACAAAATACACAAGTTATATTAAGTTTATTACTAAAAACAAGGCCTAATAAATCAGAGGGCAATAGGATGTACATTGACTTCTAGCGTTACACCTCCGGTTCGCATTCCTTTACTCCAAGAATGCATAACATATAGTTAGCGAGAGATGCAAGATCAATTAAATGGCAGAAAAAATTAATTAAGTATCAGCTATTGCACCTGCAACTGATTGTTTGAAATGTTCTCTTCTTCCTGCCCCTACAGAAGTTAGAAGGACAAACAAGAACTCAAAATTATGAATTGTTCAATTCTGAGGTCCCATCAGGATGCACAAATAGGCATTCATTCCAATAACATGGCAGAGGAATACAGTATAAATGTGATTCCGATTTGTCTAATGCATAAATGGGGTTATGAGTGAGAATTCTCCAATAAATGTTTGACGTGTAAACATGTAAAGCAGGGCATTTCTGAACTGTACATGTGAAGATTCCTCAAAATTACTTCACGAGAAAAAGAAAACTTATATCTACGAAGCTAGAAATTTACTAAAAGATGTTCAACAAATATTTACTTTGACTAGGCAGGCTCAACAAAATGAGCTACGAGAACATATGCCAGTGCATTTTCTGGATGAGAACACGAGAGCCAATAACAGATGGGATTTAGGTGGAAAATAATAAATATTCAATCCTCAAATATACAAACAACATCTTAATAGCCCTAAAAGAAAAACAGCCAAATATAAATTGTGTTTCAATCACAGAATGGAGAAAGCATTTCAAATAATATTTCATTGTACTATTGACTGAAAAAATGAACTTACCTTGAGTTCAAGATTCTTTGTTCTAAGAAGTGCTTCCTTACACCCAATCTCGTGCTGTAACGCTTTTAACTGTGATGAGCAATAATGAATTAACTACAAATGGAAAGAAACGTATATCAGAATGATTGGAGACTTGGGCTGTGGCAAGGAATTAATGTCTGAAAGCCCCCTTCGCTGTCCATAACTCCTTCGAATTGGTTGCCCCCGTGACCCTCATTGCAATGTCAGGGGTCATGGAAGAATAGAGCCAGGTCTATCGACATCCATTGACCAAATTCATGATTCTTCACCATTTCAATGCTGGTGCCAGTTTCACCTATAACTTGACTGCCCATAAATTCTTGGGGACACACCTTTGTCCCTAAGATATAACCCTCAAGGTTATGTCCTCATATAATAGGTAGTATCATATTCTTCCAAAGTAAGAAGTTGTTTTTGTCCAGCTTGACTGAAACAACTTGAGTGGGGTTAACTCCAAAAGGTGTAATGCTGTCGTTTCTTATCAGAGGAGTAGCAGTGCTACTGGAGACTGAGACTGGTGCTGGAATATGATCAGCATTCTGGGGTGAATTGAAGTTATTAGCGTTTGCCATTTCTTTGCTCTGATACCAAGTTAGAATTCAAGGAGGATAGAATATGTAATCAACCGTATACATTGCTTAATGCTGAAAGGTTAAATAATACAATGGCATATACAAGGAATGATCTAGAAGGATAGCTGTTAATTGGTTTCTAAAATCGTGGATCTTGTCTAGAATAATTTACAAAAACTTAGTGCTAGCACTACACTAAAACCGCAAGAATAAAGCTGCTGATGAATTGCTCCAGCTGGCTCATGACTTGGCAGATTTTCAGCTGATGTGTAGATAGTTAAGGATAAGGTAGTTAAGTTAGTTACTTCAGTTAACATTATGAATCCTAGAATATACATTTAATTTCTATTATTATTGAATTTTTGTTAATTTGCCAACGAAGTACTGTTTTAATATGCTTAAATATAGCATTCCTTGTATTTTTATGAGCTGTTATGATTTCGAATGATAATTATTGCTCAATTTAGGTTCCTTCGGACTCATCAGTGGAAGATTTTAGTTTGATGAATAAATGATGGATGCTTGTGATACTTTCTGTACGAATTCACTAAATGCGGTTTAGGCATAAATGTAATTATAGTTGTTATTCAAATTAGCATTTTACAAATGTGTCCATTTCTGATAAGTTGGTGTTTCATTTTTCTATATTTGAAACTCACTTTTGTCTCTTATTTTTATCTTTGGTTGATTTTGGCACGATCCTCATTGACTACAAACGTTCTAGCTTCTGTTCAATTCTACAATTTTTTATACTATTCTTTTGTTTAAATAGTTTTTTCCTTCTTCAAGGTTATGTATTTTTTAGGTTTTAAGTAATAACAGTTTAATTCTTCTTTCACTCATAAATAAACACATTCATTAAACAGCCAAGAAAATACAATAATATGATGAAAATAAATATGAATATAAACTTTTTCAAATATCTGATATTTATTTTCCTTTATCATTAGTGCTATGTGGTAGTGATGTCAATGGGCCGGCTCGGCCCTTAAAGCCACGAGCTCGGTTCGTGGAGAAACGAGCCACGAGTTCACAAGCTAAGCAGGCTCATGGCTCGTTTGCTCGTGGACAAGCTCGGCTCAGCTCATGAGTTCGCGAGCTCACGAGCCGAGCCGGCTCGTGGCTCGTTAAATTTTTTTTTTTTTTTAGCTTCTCTTAGATTTTTTTTTTATTTTTTTAATGGTTTTTCACAAGCCCATGAGCTCGACACTCGTCTCCTTAACTAGCCGAGCTCGGGCTTGGCTCGTCTAGCGAGCGGCCCGCTTGGCTCGTGCTCAAAAAGACGAGCCCGAGCAGCTCGTGGGTCGCTACAGTACGAGCCGCTCGGCTCGATTGCCACCACTACTCTGTGGTTGAATCTTATGTTGTTATGTTGATCTTTCTGTAGTAATTTGTTTATGTTTATCATTATCGTAATTTTTTTAATTCCTAACTATATTTATTTATCCGAAATGTTAACTTCTCTATTTTGTCTTGTTTTCTTTTTTTAGTGCACATTGAAATTGTTACTCAAAAATTTATCTTCTACCATTTCTCAAAGGTAAGTAAATATATTATCCTTCTTCAGAGAATGTGTTCGTATGCATATTTCAAGTTGTTTATCACTAAATATATTTTACATTTCGATTTAACAAAATATGTTCTTTGTAGTGCCATTTAGTTACACGATGCGTCTTCCTTATTGAAGGGAATAGTTGGCACAATAATGCAACAACCCAATGGGCTGAAATTGTTGGCCCAATTAGCTGAATAAATTGGTTTTATTATTTGGTGCAAAATCGTGTGATGATTGAATGAAGAAGTCGTGTTTCTACTTACCCTGTTTTTTGGACGGCCAGGATGTAGCCAAGAGCAATCACCACAGCCGTTGGATGAAGGGCACTTCTGGAGACTCCTATAAAAGGCTCGTCTAGGGTTTGAACAGTTGACCGACTCTCTGATTTCCTTCTCTCTCGATGGTTTTGCGCCGTTCGAGTCTCTTCTCTCAATATTCTGTTGAAATCAAAATTACTCTTTTGATTTCTTTGTTCTCTCGAAAAGATTTGTAATCTTGTGTGATTCTTCTTTTAGTTGAGAGTGTTGTTCTTGAATGAACTGCTGTGGTTTGAGGATTGAGATCTTGTGTGAAAAACGGGTTTAGTCTGAGTGCTTAAACACTTTGTAATCCATACCTTGGTTGTGATTTACATTAGATCAGTGGTTGTTCGTCTGTAATCTGAGCAAGTTGTACTGATTTCTTGGCTTGAGTGCTTTGAACATAAAGATAAGTTTTATGTAGTTCTTTTTCAGATTTCTGAGTTCATGCTTTACAGATTCTTGAAGTTTATATTTCAGTTTTGTTTCTTATTTCTTGCACATAATCTTGGGGTTTATTTGTGAGCTAATCTGTCTTCTCCTCCCAACACTTATAACATCTTTGTATTTGTTAAATAACTTATAAATTTTTATTACAAAATTAATGACTGATTTTGTTTTACAACAATTGTATTAACTATATCTAATTGTCTTCTCTGCAGATTTCCGCAAAACTTCTTATAATAAATACAAACACAAAATAAAGAGTTCAATTTATGTTTTATCAATGATATTTAATTTGAGACATTAATGTTTTAACTTATAGGGGGTGTTTGACACCCATTTTAGTAGAAAAATGTGTTTTTGAATAGTGATTGATGGAAGAATGTGTGGTTAAAAAGTAAGGAGAATTTTAGGGTTTATGATTTCGTACTGCTTTATACTATTTTAGATTAGTTATGTCTATGATTTTTACCCTTTTTTAGATTAATTTCGTTTGCACGTTCATAAAACTTTGCAATTTCCAATTTTGTGTTATGTTCTGTAGTTTTTAATTTGAGTTAGTTTGCTAGTTATTTATATGCAAATTGATTAGAGTTAACTGAATGTAGAATCAAGAATGGCATGTGACAAACCATGGTTCGATCACCTAGTGGATCACACTGGCGATTGTTTCTGCTTATCGTTGGCGGGTCGGCTTTTTACATGTTGAAAGGCATGTGCAACTCCCCTAAAGGTGAGCCCTCATTCGGGGCTCGCAAGCTGTACGCATGAGCGCAACCGGTTGTGCTAGCCAATGTGCCCTCCGGGGTGGTCTTTCTTCTATTTTCAAGAGTTCTATGATATATGTAAGGCAGAAGGATGATCTATGGAATTCTATCAGAAGGATGATCTATGGAATTCTATCCTCCCTTAGGCTGCTACCTCCGGATTCCTCCAGATATGCCAAGGCCTTAGCCCGGCTTCATGCACGGCTCTCATTGTTGGCTCGGCAATGGCACTATTTGAGGGTTATTTGATTGTGGAAAATAAGGTCAAGAGTAATGTCCAGTCGCCACAGCCCGACTTTGAGGAGTTGGATAAGAAGCACAAGAGGGGAGGAATAAAGACATAGAGTTTGACTCGCTTTTTCTATATTTATTTATACCGATGCCATACTCCATCTGTTTAAATCGAATATAGCTGGAAGTGGACCCTTGTAATTATGCATAGAATTGAAAACTTATAATCTTCTTGTTGAATTACATCTCTTTCCGCATCTGAATTTTACCGACGACTTGAATGACTATGCTAATTGCAGTTATTTTGACAAGGTATATTAGTGTGTTTCTTCTAACTGTCATATCTCCTCGATATTAAATTTCACCGAATTACGTATTATATTCCAATAAATATTGGCTTGTTTCCATGTTCACGGATATTTAAAAAAGTAATTAATATAGTTGGAAATATAATTTTTTCTTACATTTTTCTTAGCATATCCCTATATTAAATAAGAACAAGTGGCCTGTAATTTGATAACAAGCCACGTTAATTAAGGGCATATTAGAAAATTAAAAATTCAACTATTCTCTCAATAAGAAAAATTCGAAAAAAGAAAGCAAGAATATCTTCATGGGATGAATGTCATACAAATTACTCGTGTCTTAGAGCATGTAGAAACTTCGACCCGAGTTTACATATCTGCACAACGTCTTCAGCTCAATTGGCAAGCCACGATACAAAACTGAGGGTCCATTTGTGCAGAAGAGCCAATTCATTTCAAAGGTTGGAGAAGTATGTTTCAAACACGTGATTAATGCATACGTGGCAGGAACCCAATACTCAATATTTCTCAGTAGAACCCAATACGTGTGATACATTCACATGGTATTGAGACCTTGAAGTTAGTAATCAAAATCTATTAATCACTTAGAATTAAGCATTTTGGATTAAAGTACCACCGAGTGAAATTAAAATCATACAACAAATTAAATTCCACGTAGCTCAAATTTACTATCAAAGTTAAAGATGAACTTCAATAAAATTAAAACATTCTCATTGAGATCTTTATTTATCAACGTAGACGATAAACTTAGATCGAATTATAAATCGAATCTTTATGTACTTAATACTTAAGTACTTGATTTTTAATACAAGATCGTTCCATGAACAAATGAATTTATGCGACGAGCAAATACTAATCCTACATAAATAACATGCGAGCAATGTATTTAAGAATTGCCTTATTGAATATCATGTTAATCATATTTGGTGGAATTTGACTTAAAAGATTATCATGGCTTTAATTTTTTTTTTTAGCTAAATTTATAAATTGCCAATTTACCAATTATATATATCTGAAGATAAGTTTCAAATTTGGCAATTTATAGTTAGAAGTTGTTTACATGTATACTTACACAATGTTCACAATAACTTAACGTATGAGTAGAGGGTTAGAGGATTTTCCTTATGAATTACGCTCATATCTATAAAGACATTCTTTTGGAGGGGAAAAATGATAAAATTAATCTTTTAAAAAACTTCATCTACATGGAACCCTTTTTTTTTTTTTGAGTAAAACAACCTCGAAACATAGTTGTGGCTTTTAGGCCTACACCTAGATCTAATGGGGATAGTGATTGGAGTATGTTCGCAATGCCAAATATGTTTCCGAAATAATCCCACTCCTTCAGCAATTTCACAAGAGATAAATAGTGTCGACAATGGTATAGATCCGGAGCGGGGCGACCATTCGGCCCTATCCTATGCCGCTTAAGACATGATGGGTCCAAATTCGGTGGTTGGATGGGGCATTCTTTTGTCCCATTTACTACCTCGTTTAATATTTAATATATATTACTTGTTTTCTTTTTGTTTCTTTTTTTTTTTTCTTTCAAATATAACATTTTTTAAAGAATGTAAACGAAGCAGGGCGGGACAATCCATACCTATTTTGCCCCGTTCAGGTCAAGGCTAGTAGGATCTTGAATCGATATAATTTTTTTGTCATCCTTAGAGATAAAGAGGCATTGGAGGGTTTCCATGGCAGTGTTGCAATCAACATTTAGAGGCTAATTGTGCTCTCATCCTCCCTTGAATTACACTATGAGTGTGTTTGGTAGGGATTTTTAGGAGAAAAATTGATTTTTGAATAGTGATATGATGGGAAATGTGTGGTTGAAAAAGAAGAAAAAAGTATTGATGTGATGGAAAATATTATTTTATTGAAGAATGTGTGGTTGAAAATGAGAATTGATTTACTGTAGAAAAGGAGAAGTTTTACCAAACAGGCTCTATCAATTGGAATCTGTTCGTGCCATAATTTCAGCAGAAGAAGTTGAACTTTTTCTTTTTGTATTGAATGATGCCATATGAAGTTTAGAGATGTTCATTTAGCAATGACGTCCCTTGATAGAATTCCATACATCCAAAATATATAAATTCCCATCCGCCGAATCCTTCCAAATAAAAGCATCTTCTATCGTTTAGTGAACTATTGTGTCAAGGACATGTTTTAAAGTTGTCTTGACTAGAGAATTTTTGATAAAAAGCGAAAACTTAAATTTCACGCCGTTCTTTATCTCTAAAAATAGAATATTCTAACCGTTCAATTATCATTACATCTCAGTCATTCATTCATTTAATCGTCAATTATACTCATTTCGTTGAATCGCCCAATTCAAATTACCTTTCTATCTGAAGAACTATGCTACTTGTACGATGAATTTGACAATAAGTTTGACAATGTGTGAGTTCGCAGGCATTATGTCCATTGATTTGAAAGATTATTTTTGAATTCAATGGTAATGATCTATACACCTCTCACATTGTTAAAATCATTGTGTAAATTCATGGTACAAGTAGTTTAATTCCTATGTGAATGGTCCAATACACACTACTTTTTACTCGTGTGAACGAAAAGAATTATTAGAACCCATTTGTCATACTGGAATTGGCCGAAATGGCTGGGTAAAGTGAGTTTAAGACTATCCCAAATTGAGGAAAATGATTGGTTATTTCTTGGTCGACTAAATCAATTCCCACACAACTTCTTGTTCACACTCATGTCTTTTGTGTTTTGAGATATCCCCTATATAATAGATGATAAAAGATGAGAACTTTGAACAAAAAATAGTAGGACAAATAGATTCCCCTTTTAGAAGTGGTTGGCATTGCTAAAAAACATCTTTTTTTTTTAAATAGGTATTGTTGCGATCAAAGTTTACCTGGATATTAATTCAAAAGTTTTGAAAAAAGAACAACGAGAATCTCAATTTGTGCCTACCGAAGAAGAGTGGAAAAATTCCTAAGGAACATTTCAATGTAATTGAGCGGTTAAAATTTGTAGAGGAATATTTAGGAATATATTTTGTGACTTTTTAGATTGTACTTAAAAGTTTATAGGATATTTTAAAAGAGTTCATACTATGTCCATTCTAATGTAAGATGATGATAGGCAAAATTGAATAATCAATTGTTCATTATATTGAGACGTATATAAAGTCTAATGAGGACTATTTGTTTTTATTATTACTTTTGAACAATTCAATTTGATTAACATAATTTTTTTTTTAAAAATATGCTTTAATAAATAAAAAGGAAAAGAAAAACCAAAGGAATTTTTTGTTGTAAAGAGTTAAGAAAAGAAAATCTAGAAAACACGAGAAAACAAAGAATTGAAATTAAAAAAAAAAAGGGAACAAGGAAGGGGTACTTTTCAGTTTAGCCATGTCAAAGGTGCCATTTTCCACTTTGCCCAAAAATTTTAACCATTCACCACAATAGCCTTCCAACGATGAAAGGACGAAACTACCCTTAAAATGTTATACAAATTACAAAAAAATGGTATTGTTTAAAAGACAATAATACCCTTTTTTATGTTATAAAAAATTCCAGACGATTGGTTGTAAAAGGGTCAACTAGACGTCCGGGTAGTCGGGGCCCGGACGGCCCGGACGTCCGGGCAGTCTGGGCCCGGACGTCCGGGCCGGTCCGGGTCCGACGCACCTTGCAGTATTTTTGGGCCATAACTTTCTCTCCTAATATCCGATTGAGGTGATTCAAAATGCGTTGAAAAGCTAACTCAGAGGGCTACAACTTTGTTTCAAATACCATCGTCGAATTCGATCGTTTTCTATGTCAAAAACTGATCTCAATATGAGGCTGAAAACCGATGGAAAACTTTTCAACATTTTTGGGCAATAACTTTCTCTCCTAATGCCCGATTGAGATGATTCAAGATGCGTTAGAAAGCTAATTCAAAGGGTTACAACTTTACTTCAAATACCATCTTCAAATTCGATCGTTTTCCATGTCAAAAATTGGCCTCAATATAAGACTGAAAATCGGTGTAAAACTTTTCAGGTTGAAAGCTAATATGTGATAATGTTTTGGCTATATTTCATCCATTTGACTCATTTTTCATCCAATTGACCTCCAACACTCTCGTCTCTTCATCGTAAGGTTATAAACAAGTTTAGAATATTTGCACTTTAATCCATAAACTATCACTTTCCTCAATTTTGGACATTTTCGCTCTTTTCTTCTAATTTCTATCGTATTCGTTCATTTACAACCTAAACTAAAATGCAAGTGTGCTTAAAATATTTAGGCGCCTATAAATCATGAAAATACAATTATTAGTGGATGAAAAATGTGATAACTGCACTATTATCACCTCCTCTTCGAGTCCAATTTTTATGATCACGCACGGCTTCATCTAAAGCTCCAAAATACGTCATTTTCTCTAATGTATTTAAACTACAAAACGACATGAACACACATCAAAACGCTCAAAAGTGCTAAAGAACAAACTAAAAACTACGATTTAAAGGTATTTGTTTAATTAGTTAATTGCACTCATTAGTATATTATTAATTATAATTTGTATGTTGCATAATTATTGCCGTTAAATATTCAATTATAATTAAATTTCTTATTTTAATTGTTTATATAATATTTAATTATAATTAATAGAATATTAAATGAACAATTGAAATATAAAATATAAATAAATAATTTAAATCGAGTATTTTAATTGTTTACTCATATTTAATTGTAAAAGAAGAATTTATAATTAAATTGCCCATTTTAATTGTTTATACAATATTTAATTATAATTAATAGTATATTAAATTAGCAATTGAAATATAAAATTTAAATAAACAATTAAATGAAATAATTTAAATCGTGTATTTGAATTGTTTACTTAATATTTAATTGTATATAATTAAATTGCCTATTTTAATTGTGTATATAATATTTAATTCTAATTAAAAGAATATTAAATAAACAATCGAATATTTAATATTTTATTATTTATAACTAAATAATATTTTATTATTTTTTGTTTTAATTGTTAACCGATTATTTCATTATTTTAATTGTTAATTGAATATTTTATTTATTGTTTATAAATAATAGAAAATTAAATAAACAATCGAATATTTGTTTAACGAGTTAATTGCACTCATCAGTATATTATTAATTATAATTTGTATGTTGCATAATTATTGTCGTTAAATATTCAATTATAATTAAATTGCTTATTTTAATTGTTTATATAATATTTAATTATAATTAATAGAATATTAATTGAACAATTGAAATATAAAATATAAATAAACAATTCAAATAAACAATTAAATGAAATAATTTATTTTAAATAAATAATTTAAATAGCATATTTTAATTGTGTACTCATATTTAATTGTAAAAGAAGAATTTATAATTAAATTACCCATTTTAATTGTTTATACAATATTTAATTATAATTAATAGTATATTAAATTAGCAATTGAAATATAAAATTTAAATAAAGAATTAAATGAAATAACTTAAATCGTGTATTTGAATTGTTTACTTAGTATTTAATTGTAAAAGAATAATTTATAATTAAATTGCCTATTTTAATTGTGTATATAATATTTAATTATAATTTGGGGAAAAAAAGAAGAAGGGCGTCAGCGGTGGCAAAGCTCAAAGAATCGAGCAAGCTCTCGAGGATAAGTTTGACCGCATCATCTAAATGGAAATCCATCCTGCAACATTTCAAATGTTAGAATCTTGTGCAAGATATAATAGATAAAACATAATATGAGAAAATTAAACTAGCCGAATGATAATAACTACTATCTGCAAGAATTAATAGATAATGGAACAATAAATAATGCAATAATGGAATAAACGAATGACATTAGACTCCTTTTGTAATTAAATATTAAACAAACTATTAAAATAAACAATTAAATTAAATAATTTATTTCAATTATAATTGTTTATATAATATTTAATTATAATTAATAGAATATTAAATAAACAATCAAATATTTCAAGAAGAATTTTTAATTAAATTCCTTATTTTAATTGTTTGTGTAACATTTAATTATAATTATTAGAATATTAAATAAATAATTCAAAGAAACAATTTATTTTGAAATTGTTTATTTAATTGTT
This sequence comes from Fraxinus americana, assembly GCA_035079005.1. Taxonomy (NCBI): domain Eukaryota; kingdom Viridiplantae; phylum Streptophyta; class Magnoliopsida; order Lamiales; family Oleaceae; genus Fraxinus; species Fraxinus americana. Next base: position 25,758,791 of record CM068725.1, read on the forward strand.
TATAAACAATTTCAATATAGAAATTATTTAATTATAATTATTAGAATATTATAATTATTTTGAAATTGTTTATAAACAATTTATTTTGAAATTATTAGAATTTATTAGAATATTATAAACAATTTATTTTGAAATTGTTTATTTAATTATAATTATTAGAATATTAAAATATAGAAATTAAATGAAATAATTTATTTTAAATAATTTATTTAATTGTTTATAAACAATTTCAATAAGTAGTTTAAAATATAATCGATTATTTTTATTCTTTATAATCAAATTAAATACGTTATTATATTTTATTTTTTAATTGTTGAAAAAAAAAAATAAATAAAAAATAAACAACTGGGCCCAAATGCCCAGAAGTCTGGGCGTCTGGGCCCACACGGCCCAGACGGCCCTTCTGGGCCGTCTTGGTCATCTCCTCCGACGGAGATCGCCGGAAAACGTCATTTCCGGCGATCTCCAACCCCCAAATCTCACCCAAATTATATTTCATCCATTAATAATTGATTCTATAACAATTTCTTCGAAAATAATCAACAAAAATTCGAAAACGTGCTTTATTTATTCAATTATTTCAGCCATGCTTTGTAAAATAACATATAATGGTTTTCAAAACTCACCTTGTTCAAGAGAAATGGCGATTCCGGTCTGGGTCGTCGGTTTTTTGGTCCCCTTTGCATGTTGATTGAGTTTTTTTTTTCTTTCTCAACTTTCTTCCAAGGTACTTGTGAGGGTAAAAATGGGAAAATGCTAAACTTTGAAGTTTTTTTTAGTTTTTCCTTTTTTTTTTTTTTTTTAGCCAGTCAACGGCTATTTTGAAAAATTGGTAGGGTCAGCCGGTATTTCCCACTATTTCCTCCTCTCGGAACTCCGCCACTCCGTCTCGCCGCCTTCCACCACCGAATCACCGATCACCGGCGCCTCTCATCTATTTGGGTTTTCAGATAGCCCTCTCAGATTTCGCGATTGTTGGTTAGTCTTTGTGCTTTTTCTGGGTTTTCTTAGAATTCCATTATCATGGGTAGATTAAATTCGTTGGACTGAGATTTGAGCTAGTTGTATGAAAAAAAGAAAGGAACATTTTTGAAGATTGTGTTTTGTATTTACCTTTTTCTTGTACCAATTGTCGTTTTGGGTTGTCTGATTTTTGAAGATGTGCATTATTGGTCATAACGATTATGCTTTTTTTCCCCCAATTGAGACCAGTGTTTGCAGAGAGATTCTATTGACTATTGTAATGGAATTTAGTCCGGCACTTCATGATTCTGCTTTTGACACAGAATCATGTAAACAAGCCCAAATCGTCTTCTCTGGATCCTAGTACTTAAGTTCAGAAAAAGCAAACCTCGAAAAATTCAAGTTCGATTTTACACCATTGAAATATGTTAAAAGAAGATCTTTTTGCTTTGTTCCCCTTGTTCTAAATTTTAACTTTATTTCACATTGTACACAATGATTGTATTTTCAATTTAATTACATGGGTGAATTTGACCGGCCGATTTTTTTGTTAGCTTCATATTTCTGTGAATTAGTAACAGATTTTTTCCAAACTATATAGTATTTCCACTAGTTGTTATCTTGAAGAAGCTCCTTTTTAATTTGATTGTTGCCACTGCATTCTGTACATTAAAAAAAGGAAGATAAAATAATATTTTTTATTTTTTCTGAATGGTACCAAACTGTGTGGCGGATTTTATTTTATCATATATTATGTTGTGCTATTTTAGTTAGGGAATTAGGATTAGCTTATGAACGATTTTCATTTTTGCTGGTGTTTTATTTTAGTTAGGCATATGATGTGGCGATGGAGCATGATTGAAACATTCTAAAAAACAAAGATCTTTGAATTATTCTAGCCTAGATGGCCTCTAAATTCATACAAGTTTTATGTTATTTGATATGAAATTAGAGAATTCACTGTACATAACAAGTAGCAGAAATGGTATTCGGGCATCCACTTTATGTCATATATTGACACAATAAAATGGTCTTTTCTTGAAAAAAGACCACATAAAAAATCATACTTGAATTTCTCATGCCATTACTAGCACGTACATTAATTTCTGATTGCTAAATTTATTTAATGATATTGAACGCATTAGTAGTAATCCGCTCTCAAGATGGAAAAGGGTCATCACACGAGTCCTTTCTTAAAGCATGCGACCCTTCTACTTAATCAAACTCCATTTCATATAATTGACTTTACATTAACCAGGTAGACTCCCAATCTATAAAAAAACGAATAATGGTATCACGTAGTTGATCATGGCTACCAACAACTCAACTCGAAGCATGAAAGCGACCTTGTCTCTTGGTTTATGTTGAGTAAATATACATAATATTTGGAGATTTCTTCTAACTTTGATGTTAATTTGGTATTTGCATAATTTATTTTGTCATATTTGTTTTCCCTTTTCAATGTGTTCAATGCATTTTTAAATATTCATGGAGTAAGATTGGACTTGTTTTGCGTGCTCTGGCCTCCACCCATTTTAAATAAAAAGATAAATACATAAGAGTTTGCAAATAAATTGTAAGGATAATTATTTAGATTAAGAAGAGGAGGTTTGACAAAATTTCTAATAAAAGTTTTAAATAAAATTCGATGAAATGTATGATTGAGAAATTTATAAAAGTTGTCAATATAATCTTTTAAAATTCATGAAAATCTCAATTGAGTACACATTCTAATAAATTTTATTTCTTTTCAACTTGTGATGGAACAAGGTAAATACTCCTTGTACAATAGGGAAACTTTCCCTTTTCCTTGCCAAATAAGAACTCTACTTTCCTTTTCGTAGTAAAATCCGCTTCTTTCATAAACTGAATCAAATTTAACTGTTAACAATGCTTATACGCAAGTGTTCATCTAAAATGCATAAATAATAAATTTTGAACCGTGTACATAACAAGTCGTGTCCATATTGTACATAGCCACTTATATTGAAGTTTAATTTATGCAAATTTTGTCTACACAAAATCTCTAGAGTTTTGAATTCTTGAAGAACACAAAGAAAGTGAAATAATTTAAAGGTGGAATCAAGAAATCAAGGTGAAGGATTTTTTTTTATAAAATACGCTACATGGGTAAATCCTAAAAAATTTACGTGTTTGTTTATAATATTCCAACAAAATTATTATATTCTTATTTATGTTAATATTTTTCCAACAATTTATTATAGCAGATTTATTCTGAATCTTTGAACCAAGTGAAAAATAAATTTGAATTATTAATTTTTTAAAACCGAATTCAATAAGGCAAGTAATAAATATATTACACGCCCTTTGTTTATTCACCATATTAGTTTTTTTTTTTCTAATAACAACAGATTTACTTACACTGCCCAAAGGTGAAATCAAAAAATTTGGAATCCGCACATATACCCTACTTCACCTTCCATTCTTCACCCAAACAACAAAACAATATCTCCGTCACATTAAGCTGTATGAATCTCTCCTAATATTTAATTTTCTGTAATTTGAAAACACTTTTTTTTCTGATTGTTTATTTGATTTTTCCATCTTCACATTCAGGTTTGAAAACCCTCCAAGCTTCAACAATCCTTAGAATCCAAATCTTCAATTTCAAGTCAAATTAGACGGAAGAAGAACATGTAAGTATGAAATTTAAGGTTTTTTATTTTTGGTGAATTTCAAATTTTCGACATTAAAATATATGAAAAGTTTTTTTTTTATTTCCGATTAGTTACGTCTATGATTTTTACTGTCTTTTGGATTAATTTCGTTTACATGTTGATAAAACTTTGCAATTAACCAATTTTGTGTTATTTTCTGTAGTTTAAATTTGAGTTAGTTTGCTAGTTATTTATATGCAAATTGATTGGAGTTAATTGAATGTAGAATCAAGAATGGTAAGTAACAAACCATGATTCGATCGCCTACTGCATGAGACTGGAGATTTTTTCTGCTTTGGAATCGTTGGCGGGTCGGCTTTTAACATGTCCCCTAAAGGTGAGCGCTTCATCCGGGGCTTACAAGCTGTACGCGTGAACGCCCCCCTTTGTGCCAGCTACTGTGCCGTCTGGGGCGGTCTTACGTCTGTCTTCGAGAGTTCTATGAAATATGTAAGGCAGAAGGATGATCCATGGACTTCCATCCTCTCTGATGTCGCTGCCGCCGGATTACTCAAGATGCGCAGAGGCCTTGGCCCTTCTTTAAGCTCGTCTCTCATTGTTAGCTCGACAATGGAGCTAGTAGAGGGTTATTTGGTTGGACAAAATAGGGTCGCGAGTAATCTTCAGTCCCCACAGCCGAACTTTGAGGAGTTGTATAAGAAGCAGAAGAGGGGAGGAATAAAGGGGTTGTGCTATGGGTACATAAGTGTACCCATAGGCCCCTCTATTGGGGGGGCGCCTGTTGCTGATAGGCATCCCCCGAAAAGGAGGGCACCGGGTGTCCATTATGGACATCCCTACGGGTACGCAGCATTTTCTGGAATAAAGATTAATGGACACCCGTATGGGTACACAGCATTTTCCGAAATAAAGACATAGAGTTTGACTCGCTTTTTCTATATTTATTTATATTGATGCCATACTCCATCCATTTAAATAGAATATTGTTGGAAGTGGACCTTTGTGATTATGCATAGAATTGAAAACTTATAATCTTCTTGTTGAATTACGTCTCTTATTTTGACATGGTATTATATTGTGTCCCCAAAGGATGTAGTTATTGCTAAACCTAGGTTAGTGACTCTCTTGTTCACTTCTATTAAATATTACTTTCAATTTGCTTGATTATATTCGTATTATGTGTTGATATATGAAAATTACTTCTTGTTTAATGTGGAATTGGATCAGTGTGACCTTGCTGGTCCTTGGTATTCTCTGTGTATATACATCAGAGTAGTAGCTTATAACCAATTAATGATTATATGCAGTTTTTCATTGCTCTGCATCTATTCAATCTGTTGATGTTGTTTTGGCTACTTCTTACAACTTAAATAATTTGCAATTAATATCAAAGAACGAGAGGATCGAAGATACCAATAGCAGGAAGAACCAATGAAGTAAATATGAATAGTAAAGTTGCAGGGACAGAGGAAAGAGAAATCTATAACTTTTCTAGAATAATTTTCTTCTTTTTTCTTACTCTTACATGGTAGTTTTCAATTCATAAATAAAGTAGACTTTTAGCATCGTTCAATATTACACCTCAGCTCTACACTTTCGTACTTGTACAATCATTATATTTGACTTTTCTATTCAAACACAACCTTAACAAATGTTATTTAGCATAAGATTCTTCATTTTATTATCGTTCTTTATTGCTTCGTCATTGTTCTAGAAGACTGGATTGTGATTTTAAGTACAATGGCAGCAAATATCATTCCTTGTTCGTGCAAAAACAGGTAAATGGAAAAAAAGAAAAAGGTGAAATAGTCTGTAGGATTGTATTTAATTATGATTTCATGAAAATAAAGGTTATGAAATATATAAGTTGCGAAAATATTTAGTTATAATTTAAAAAAAAAAAACTTATTTAGTTATTTTGTTGCTAGAGATGCAGAAGATCACATATCTTGGCTCCTTCAACATGGATGGCATGAGAAAGCCTTAGAAGCGGTTGAAGCTGGGAAGGGACGCAGTGAGCTTGTTGATGAGGTAGTATGTTTGATCGCATTTTTGGTGATCATTCTTTGGTCATGCTTTCATTTTTCTTTATCGTATTTTCGTATTCATTCGCTATGCATTTTGTAGACAATAAATTGATTGCTATTAAATTTTTTCAGTGTAAGGTCTAAATATTATTGTATGCTTATATCAAAATGATTCTTAGCAGACTGATTTTATGTTTTGATTGAACAACCATGATTCGAGTAGTGTCATAAATTTGACTCTTAGTTTCCTGGAAATGTAGTTTGTAATAATGTCTACACTCATATGCTAAAAAGTAAAACACTTACGAATGGCTTCCTGAAGCGAGTGTGGTAATCATCTAGGCTTACTTATTTGCCTTTTTTACACAAGGATGTGCCTTACGTTGGAAATTATGTGACTAAGACAACCAGAGTGACTGGAAAATGATCTACAGTGAAATTATTTTTAATGTTTCTAAGGGTGTCAAATGGCACCCACAAATTTTCAAGATCATTTATTTTCTACTGATTTGGTTCAAATTTCTGACTCATGAAGAATAGTTACCGTTCAACAAACTAAGGTGCTCATTAAATTTGGGGTCTGCTTTTATGTTTATGTTGAGCTTGAATTGCATGCTTCTTTCTCGTTGACAAATGAAACTGTTAACCGAACACCTCATATTTAGAAGGAATTCCATCAAATTGAAAATTTTCAAGAAATAATAAAGTCTATACAATTTTATCTTGTACTAGAATCCTGGTAGTTGTACTTCTGCTTTCGTGAAGCTTCAATTGGAATAAGAAGAAGACAAATAATTCATACCAGAGATTATGTTTGATTCTTAGATTTTTGGAATTTAGTCAAAGCTTTTTATGCAGATTAGAAATGTGTGTCTATGTTATCACTCTTGATAGAGATATCGTTGACTTGTAAAAAAATATTTTAGATTTGATATGATAGATTGTGCAGAATGATCATGTTCATTTTAAACTCACTGGACCTTCCAAGTTTTATAATTTACACGTGAGCAGCTACTTCCTGACGTATTCTTGAAAATATAAATTCTGATGTAGTTAACTCTAAATAGGTGGGATCCAGATATCTAGACCATCTAATTGTGGAACGCAAATATGCTGAAGCTGCCTCATTATGTCCTAAATTGTTGCGAGGGTCGGCTTCTGCATGGGAAAGGTACTTTTCGTGTGTGCGCTTGTGTGTGTATGTATGAATGTGTAATGTGTGTATATGAGCTTTGCAGCTTGTTTTGGTAACTGAAGGATAATTATTTGCAGATGGGTCTTCCATTTTGCTCATCTTCGTCAGCTTCCTGTATTAGTTCCATACATGCCAACAGAAAATCCAAGATTACGTGATACTGCTTATGAGGTCTGTAATGCTTAATATTGTCTGCGGACTCACCTGATGCATCTTTTTTTTTTTCTTGATATGTGAAACTGGGAGTTGAAGCCTGAATTGTTTTGTGACTCTAGGTTGCCCTTGTTGCTTTGGCAACAAACCCATACTTTCATAAGGATCTTCTATCAACTGTTAAATCTTGGCCGCCTGTAATTTATTCGGTTTTGCCCGTTATCTCTGCTATAGAACCTCAGCTTAGCACATCGTCAATGACTGATGCACTTAAAGAGGTCAGCACTGAGAAAATTTTATCTGTCTCATGCATATGATTCTTGCTATTTACAGTGTTACATACATGTCAGGCTCTAGCCCAGCTATATGTGATTGACGGACAACACGAGAAAGCTTTTGCCCTCTATGCTGATGTAAGTCAGTTCATGACTTATTTGATTACTATCACGCCTAACTAAATGCATCCATTATGTGCCGAGGATGCTTTGCCTACTTTATGTTTTGTGGACTTATTGCTTTCTCTGCTACAATTGTTTTTGTGTGTTCAGCTTATGAAGCCGGATGTATTTTGCTTCATTGAAAAACACAATTTACATGACGCAATTCGTGAAAAGGTAATTCCTAAATTTCATTTGGAAGACTGAGCTATTATTACGTATGTTTTGCATATCTAAAGAATAAAGTCTCATTCTTTTTCATTTTTGGATTAGAGACCCCTTGTCCTCAAGTTTTGTATATTCTTTATCTCATCAATAAAATCCCAATAAAAAAAAAGAATTCACGTCTTCATGTTGATTAAGTCATCATGAATTTGTCATTGACTCACGTGCGTTTGCAGGTTGCCCAACTTATGATGATAGACTGCAAACGTGCAATTCCATTGTTGATCCAGCATAGAGATCTAATTAGTCCACAGGATGTTGTGTCACAACTTATGGCTGCAAATAATACGTTTGACTTCCGATACTTTTTGCATCTGTATCTGCATTCACTATTTGAGTCATATCCAGATGCTGGAAAGGATTTTCATGACATGCAGGTTTGTAGAAATTAGCCAACTTTCTTTTTTCAACTCTTTTAGGGTGGTAACCATCTAAACTTGCTTGGAAATGGCTTATCATTAAATCTCGTGTTGTAAATCTTAAAGGTCAATTAATTAAGGAAAGGACTGTATTCATATGAAAATCATACGCATCCTTTTGCCTTTAGCTTTTTATTCAAAATTGAAAGGCAACAAAAACTAAAGGCAACTAGGGATCAGGTTGAATACCTGTGCAAGTGGTTGACTAAATTGGTCTGGTTAATTGACATTTTTGAATTATGATAAATACTGCACGCAGCATTCTGTTGCAGAGTGAGTTTTCTTGTTTTCTGAGGAATTTAGGCTTTTAACTTAATAGACACTTACTTGAGCAATTTTTTTGTGTATCGGTCTCCTCTCTAATGTCTATCCCCTCAAATTCTCCGACTTGTAAATCAAACCCATTAATTTGTGTGGTACTGTTTTTGTCGATTTCATGCCGATCTACATTAGCATCTACAATTAAAAAATTGAGTGGAAGTGTTATGGAGAGGATATGTCCTTGATATGATGTTGACTTGGTTGTTCAGTCAAATAGCGCAGCAACTCCGTAAGAACGAGATAAAGAAAGTTTTCTTTTATTTTGGTTCTCAACAGCCTCCATCTAAATATGTCCGGAAACAGCTTGTCTTGTACTTTCTTATTAATATTATCAAACAGGATATGTTGTGTTAACTTTTTTTTTTCTATTTGTTTTGGTGATTTTTCATCAGGTTGAGCTCTATGCTGATTACGATACAAAAATGCTGCTTCCATTTCTTCGTAGTAGTCAGCATTATACACTGGAAAAGGTTTGTTCTATGAGTGGGTGATTCTTCTTAATCTTCCATCACCTGTCATCTCTAAAACTTCGTGAGATTTTATCTCAGGCATATGACATTTGTGTCAAAAGAGATTTATTGAGAGAGCAAGTATTTATCCTTGGAAGGATGGGAAACTCAAAGCAAGCCCTATCAGTAATTATTAATAAATTGGGGGATATTGAAGAGGTGCCTTTCTTTGCTCCCATTGTTTAATTAATTTCGGCTTTTCTGCTCTGAAATTGCTTGGTGAGAGAACATATATCATTATTGTGCAGGCTATTGAGTTTGTAAGTATGCAACATGATGATGATCTCTGGGAAGAGCTGATTAAGCAATGCCTGAATAAACCTGAGATGGTAAGCTGTGGACTCTTAATGCTAATCGATTACAATTGCAAAAGCATTATTACCACATTTTTTAATTTTTTTTTTTTTAGCTGGTTTAATTTTTACTCACTGGCAGGTTGGGGTATTGTTGGAGCATACTGTTGGCAATCTTGATCCCCTATATATTGTAAATATGGTGCCAAGTGGCTTGGAGATTCCTCGGTAAGTATGCTATCTACTTTTTTTTTGTATCGTTCTCGTAGTCAACTTGCACGACTTCTTTTTCTTCAATTATATGAACAGTTTTCCATGTCGAATGTCATGTGGATGAAAAACATTTTGGGTTTTCTGTTGGATTTTGTTGCTTTACCCAGGTTGACATGTCAATTGCCTTTTTATTCAGTCGTTCGCCTGGGTCATAAAGTCAAAGGTTCAAAATGCCAAAATGTTGTCAAGTTTTCGTTTTTGGTTCGTAACATGATCCTTTACTTTGTGTGGTACTACAATACCGTTACATTGTACCTGCAAAGTCTGAAATTAGCTTGGAAAGAATCAAACCATACATTTCATGATTGCTCTTGCTTTTATCGACTCATCCGTGAGGCCTGATGTAAGGTGTTTTTAAGTCATATATGGTGGGAAAATCAAAAAGTGCTTTTACTAGCTATCACTATTTGCTATGTGGATCAAGATACCTGAAATTGTCCTATTTCGTGGTACTGTTATAACACTTAGATGCTGTTTTGATTTGACCTATGGACGAGTATGCAAGTGCGATGGACCTATTACTCTTATGTGTCCAAATTCTTCAGTTCAATTCTGTAGTATTTTCTTGGCACAGTAGTTGTGACTTATGGATTATGCACTACCACCAAAAATGTTGCAGTTTCCTTTAGCTTGCTCAATTGTAAACTCATTCCTTCTCAGATTGAGGGATCGTCTAGTCAAAATCATCACAGACTATAGGACAGAAACTTCTCTTAGAAACAGGTGCAATGATATACTCAAGGTAATTTCTCGCCCATAAATACTTCTGATACGATTTGATAATGATAATTACTAGATAGTTCACTATTACTTGCAGGCCGATTGTGTTAATCTGTTAATCAAATATTACAAAGAAGCAAGACGAGCTATATGCTTGAGCAATGAAGAAGACGAAGCACGTAGTAAAAGGGACAAAAACTGGGCTTCTCAGTTTGCAGAGAAATCTTTGAGCATGAAGAGCATGGAGGTCAAGTCGAAAACACGTGGTGGCGCTAGATGCTGTGTGTGTTTCGACCCATTTTCTATACAAAACGTGTCGGTTATAGCTTTCTTTTGCTGTCATGCATATCACACAACATGTCTTGTGGATTCCACCATTTCCATTAGTCAGCAACAAAAGAAGCCACCAACCCCAACCAAGTCCTCGGATGAATTATCGTATTACGAATATGATAATGGCGATGCTGAGGATGATGAGGAAGAGGATATTTCTTCGGGTTCTCCTCAAATGCGTTGTATCTTGTGCACTACTGCTGCAGGTTGAGCTTCCTGTGTACACAGTGGTCATCGGCGTGGCGTGTGCATATACGAGGGAGGGCTTTGTAAGCTATTTCTTTGTTGTACTTGTGTGGGCAAAAGGCCTTTGTATTTTTGTATATTAATTGCTGATGTTTTTCGTGGGCTGCATATGACCTTATATGATATTATGGTCATAGAGAATTTTAGGAAGGGCTACATTTTGTGGTGAAAGCAGCCCACACCCCCCACCCCCCCCCCCCCAAAATAAAATAAAATAAATAAATAATTCAGAGAGTCGGTTTTATGGTTTACATTTAGAGATGTTTTTATATACATTTTGCATTCAGTTCAAGCCTTTTTTGCACCTTCTGATCAATGTGAAGAACATATGTGGATCCTTCCACCCCTTTTTACATAAATAATGATTTTTTTTTTATTGTACTTTTAATTTTTGCATTCATATTTTCGTATCAATGTGGAAGGGCATGAGAACATAATAGGACATTAACTACGGCTTCGATTAATCCAAAATAATAGAAAAAAACGTGCCTAGTCAAAATTCTTCTTATATTTTCTTTGTGAAATATTTGCTTTCAGCGTGTTCATTTTGGATTGGGTAGCAGTATGTAAAATATTCAAGGTGGAAAAGATACTGAAGATTTGTTCTTTATATTGTTAAATGGGAAAAATTGTGTATTCTTTACACCAATTCAAAAATAAGGTTTATAGTTTAAAAATTCAAAAATCAGGTTTTATTTTTATTTTTATTAAATAAAGATAATAAAGTCACATTTTTCTGATTAATGGTCAAATATTCATAGTTATAAGTCACGAATTTATTTACTGGTCACATATCGTCAAATTTTTTGGTCACAGATTATTTTGAGGTCACAGATCCAAAAATTTGTAAATCACAGATTATTTTGAGGTCGCAGATTTTTAAATTAGTTGGTCATAGATTATTTTTGAGTCACATTTGTTGGTCACAGATTATTTTTCAGTCACATTGTCAAAATTTTTAGGTCACAAATTAAATATTTGGTCACAGATAACCAAATACTTGGTCACACACCACCAACAATAACCACCAACGTCGCCGTCCCCGCCACAAAATCGCCACCACCACACGACCACCACCGCCGCTGCCACCACCACCACCACCACCATAGATCCACCAACAATAACCACCAACGCACAGCACACCACTCAATAGCAAAAAAAAAAAAGAAAGAAAGAAAGACAACAATCCAACCACCAACAGATCCGCCGCTGCCACCTCCACAACACACACCCATAGCACCAACACTGCACCACTAGAGAAGATAGAAGAAGAAAAAAAAAACTAAAAGGCAGCGAAATCGCTGCCGGGAAAGCGCTTTCCCGGCAGCGAAATCTCTCTTCTTTGAGGCGACGATTTATTTGGCATGAAATCGTCGCCGGGAACCCTCCCGTGGCTGAAATCGTCGCTCCCAGCCGCCGAATCGCCGCCGGGGACGATAGCGATTATCCTGGCCGAGGGGGAGGGAGGGAGGTGGAGGCGCGACGGTGGTGAGGAAGAGGGTAGAGAGGGAGACGAGAATGAAGAGGAGGAATATAATAGAAATGATTTAGGTTTTGTTTGAGATTAGGGTTATGTTTTAATATATTACCTGATTTTTTATTAAACGAACTTTGCACCTGATTTTTAAAAAGTAAACTTTAAACCCCTGATTTTTTATAATTTCCCTTGTTAAATCTTGCTTAGTCGCTATTTGATGGTCATTATTCTTAAAAAATAATGTTTTGAATAATGCTTTTTAGTAGGACTGTAAGCAAAAATCGTCAAACCGAACCGACGAAAAAGTATATAAAAATAAAAAATTAAAAAAATGAAAATTTCCAAAAAATCCGAATATGTAAAATTCAATCGTTTTGTCATGTGTGGGTATTTTTGTCGATTTCTAATTTTCTATTACATATATATTAGTATTACCCAATAATCCTAATTTATATCTAATAATCTCAAGACTAACCTAATATATCAAATGCTCTTTTCCTCTTCAGAATTCAGATGAACTTCAGCCGACACTCGACAGAGCCTTAAGCCACTAGCACCACACCAAAGCAGAGACAAAGAGATCCTGGGTTTTCAGTGATAATATTTGCTACGAATAAAGTTTCAGATCAATAATTTTTTTCAGCAAATTGGGGTAAGAAATCAGAAATTATATGAGTTTCGCATTTCTCTCAACTGTTGGATGATTGTGAAATAAATTTATTTACTTTGATGGAAAGAGTTTATCTACTATGTACATGATTCTATTATATTTGTGTGGTCATACTCTTGTTTTGCGACTGAATTAGGCATGATAAAATATGTCAATAGAAGTTAAAAAGTATTCATGTGCAATTTGAAATGTGGATGAGCTGTTTAATAAACTAAAAGAAACCAACAATGACTCAAGTGGTAACTATACTTGCATCAATTTAATTGTTGTGTTTTATTGTATGTTTAAATATTTTGTTAAACTGTTTCTTTAAATGTTTTGAATTAATAAGGATGATATCTATTCAGTTAACATATTAAAGTTTTGGATTTTGATTCAGTAGGCGTAAAGTTTATCATTTAAGGTGTTGCCTTATTGATGTCTCGGTAACTGTATTATGGAACTATATGCTTTCAAATAAATATTTAGATTATAGGTCTTTTGGACCATATATTTAGTTTATTAGACTTGTATTGTAATGTTGTCGTAACGTTTTAGCCTAAAAAGGGTGTACAAAAAACTATTATTATGATTTCACTTGGATTTAGTTTGTATTTAAATTTATAGTAGATATATTTAGTTGTTTTAGATTTATTGCTAGTAAGATATAAATATATATTGAATTTAATGAATTAATGACAAAAAAGTAGACTGGCAAAAAAATATACGACGAAACCGGCGGTTTAAAACCGGACCAAACCGTTAGATTTATGTTTGAGTTTTTTTCAAACCGTTCAAAATGGTTTAGTTTAGGTTTGAACTTTTCTCAAACCGGTTTAAACGGTTTGGTTTGAAAATTTGTAAAAAAATCGGTAAAATCGGATGACTTACACCCCTACTTTTTAGGAGAATGTGTAGTTAAAAAGTATGAAAAAAAATTAGGTTTACGTGCAAAATAGTCTACTGCGTGAATATGTAGAAAAAAGAAAATGAACATGTAGAAAAAAGAGTTTAAATAATGATTGTCAAACATGGGCTAATATTATGTAATAAACATGATCGGTTTTCATTTAAGAGAAGAGTCAAGGTTTACGAATATTATTATAAAGATAAAACGTGGAAGCTTCTTATTTTTGGACTCCTAGAATATAGCCTTTGGGGATTTCTATTTGTTTGTACTGAAAGTCTTGAAACTTTTTATGAAAAACTACACAAAAATGAAAAAAGGTGACCAATTGATCACTCTAGTTAAAGTATATTGGGTTTCTCCTATTCAATCGAATTTGGTCCGTCATACTCTAGAATTTAACTTTTTTTTGGTTAAGTTTCTAATGTCTCCTAAAGATTATATGATATGACTTTCTGCTATGGAAGTTTCTTTTCGGTTGCTAAAAAAGTGTTTACTCAGTCGTAAGCTTCGTCAAATTTTATATAAGATAAAATTCATTCTCGTCAAATTTTACTCAGTGAGAATTAAAAAAATGCATCCATTAGCCTTTATTAATTATTATACTGCATACTAAGATATTGCAATTGACCCAAATAAGCTAATGTTTCATTACAATATTAAAAATTATAACATTTATACGCGTGGATAAACTTGTTTATTAATATTTTTATCTTTAAAAAGTCAATCTTATCGATGGGAGTAGCCTAAATTTTTAATATAGTCGTTCTTAATTTTTTTATAAATAGATAAACTCATTTATTAAGATTTAAAGTTGTTTTTTATCAGGTTATTGATAAGTGCGTTTTGCGCACTTAATTATAACACAAAATATGATTGATTGTTGACATAAATGCTTGAATATGGCTTAATTCTATAGAAATTGTGTTTGTAGGACTACATTGATGGATGAAATGAAATGTATGCGAAAACGAGCGAAAAAGACCAAAATGGAGGAAAACGAAAGTTCAAGGACTCAATTGCAAATACTGAAAAGTTGTGTCGATCTCACGATGAAGATTTGAGAGTGTTGGGCATCAATTGGATGAGGAAAGAAGCCGAATGGATGAAATAGAGTCGAAGCACTATCACAAATCAACTTCCAGCCGAAAAAAGTTATGTTTTGAATTGTTAGTCTTAGTTTGAGACCCATTTTTGACATAGAAGACGTTCGAATTTGAAGATTTATATTTCTCGAATATTTGTAGGCCTTTAAGTAATCTTTCTAACGCATTTTTAATCACCTCAATCGGATATCGAGAGAGAAAGATATGATCAAAATACCGAAGGCAGTCCGGAGGGTAAACCATGCGATCGCCCAGACTTCAACAGGACCTTTTTTCGGGCAAAGTGGTTGTTCCTTGCGATCGCATGAGGATACTCCTTGCGAGAAAATTTTTAGTTTCCTTATTCGATCCAATCACTTATGGAATGATATTTGGAGATCCTATTTAACCCAAAACTCATCCAGAACTAGGTTTTTATGCATTCTTAGGGAGAAAACACCATGGAGAGCAAGGAGAAGGGGCAAGAACAAGGGTTTCACTTCAAGATTCAAGATTCAACCTTTAACTTCTAGTTATTTGGTGATGTTTTCTTTTTATTACTTTTCTTGTTATTTTATTTTCTTTATGTTAGGCTAGACTTTTTATGTACTAGGTGAACGATGAACCTCGCATTGTGATCTTTTAATTTCTATTTTGCAATTTGACATTTAAACACGTTTGATGGTTATTGAATGATTTATATACACTTTTTGTCTCCATGATTATAGTGCACGATAATTGTGTGAGTTTAGGTGGTTTATTTTATGCATTCGAAAGAAGGAAAATAAACTCAACAAGGTATAAATCATCGTTTTGTTCATAGAGGATAGAAATATACCGATATGCATTACGTGAATCTCTAAGTGTTTACAAAACTACATGCATTCTTATATATTGCATTTGTCATAGAAATATAGTCAAATGGTATACTAGGATAGGTTCAATTCTACTCGAAAGAGATTGTTGGATAGATTAGAAACATTGATTCTTCAAACGATTCATCGTGTTGTCAAATTGTGAAATAGGGGTTAAGAGTGAACTTTGCTTGGTGATTCGGGATCCTAGTACGCTTTTTCATACATTAATTTCTTCAAACTTTTTGCCTTCAAACATTACTTTTACATTTGATTCATAATTTTAGTTTAATTTATAGATTAGTCATAGTTTCATCATAAAGTCACAAAAATAATCATATTGAGTTTAATAGATTCGGTTAAGGTCGCAATAATAGAACTCAAGTTAAATCAATCCTCGTGGGAACGATACTCGAAATTTTAGGATTTCCACTTTATTACTTGTCAACGAACCGTACACTTGCGGTGGTTTTATTCGAAACATATTTTCGTGAACAAGTTTTTGGCGCCGTTGCCGGGGATTGAGTATTAACTTGATTTTTGTTATTTAGACACTAATTCGAACTTGTTTTTAATTTTAGTTTTTTTTATTTTATTTTATTTTATTTTCAATTTAGTTTCTTTACTTGGGTTGAGCTAAGTGCTACTATTATCATCAGGTCAATCAATGACAAATACAAATGGCTAATCAACAATTGGAACCGATTGTAGCACCTGTAGCTCTAGCCAATGCCGAAGCACAATATGATGGGAATGCTCTGCTTGGGGATCTTTGGTCACCGTTCATCATTCAAAGTCAATCCAGCATTGTCTATCCAGCATTCGGACAACCAAATTTTCAGTTGAAGACAAATGTCATCCAACTCTTTCAGAATGGACACCAATTCTACGGGATGGCCAACGAGAATCCATATACACATGTATCCCGTTTCTTGGATATGTGTCAAAATTTCAGATACCAGGGGATATCAGAAGATGCAATCAGACTGCGATTGTTTCCACTTACTCTTCGAGATACAGCACTTGAGTGGCTCGATTCACTCCCGGTGGCAAGCATAACTACTTGGAACAACCTGGCTCATAAATTCTGCACCAAATTCTTCTCACCGGCCAAAGTGGGGAGGCTAAGGCATGACATATTAAGATTTAGCCAAAATGAAGCCGAATCATTTGATGAAACGTGGAACAGATTCAAGAACATGCTAAGGAAGTGTCCTCGACATGGGTTCGACAAGCCAACACAAATCAGATTCTTCTATATGGGACTAACTCCGACTTTCAGAATCATGGTGGACTCATCATCAAACGGCTCCATAAGTACAAGATCACCCAAGGGAGCTTGGGAATTGTTCGAGAGAATGGCTAATACCTCAGCCATGTGGTCTTCAGATAGAGTGGGTACAAAGAAAGCAGTTGGAGTGTATGAGGTAGATACCTATTCGACATTATCTGCAAAGATTGACTCCTTATTTCACAAGATAGAAGGCATAACACAGACCGTGAATACAGCACAAGTCAGGAAGTCAATTTGTGAAGAATGTGGAGCAGAACATGGCACATCTGAATGCCCTATCCTTATATAAAGAATGGAACAGGTAGATTTTGCTCAATGGGGTCAACGTCAGCAAAACAACCCTTACTCTGAAATATACAATCCAGGATGGAGAAATCATTCAAACATCTCTTGGGGTGGAAACCAGAATCACAATCAAAATCATAATCGGGCTCAGGGACAGTTTCAGCAGGAGAAGAAACCTCAGTTGGAAGACATGTTTGCAAAGCTCATGGAAAGGACTGCTACATACATGGAGAAGACCGATAAATACATGGAGACCACAAATCAATTCATGAGAAAGATTGAAACAAACTTCTATAATCAGGGTGCAGCTATTAAGAATCTGGAGACTCAAGTGGGACAATTAGCTCTTTCTATGACAGGAAGGGTGCCCGGTACACTACCGAGCAACACAGAAGTAAATCATAGGGAACAATGTCAAGCCATCACTACACGAAGTGGAGTTCAGCTACCTGAGATACATGCAAAAAGGTCGGGTGCAAATAAAGAGCAAGTGGAGTCTGCTGAAGAAGAGAATGAAAAACAGGTTGACAATACCAAGAATACATCGATAAAAGAAAGTCCACCAAGGTCACAGAAATTGCCAGATAATTCGGTCAATCCCTATGAGCCACCCATTCCATTCCCACAACGGTTGAGGAAGCATCAATGGGAGCAACAATACAAGAAATTTCTCGAAGTTTTCACGAAACTCCATATAAATATCCCATTTGTAGAAGCACTGTTCAAAATGCCTGGCTACGCTAAGTTCCTGAAAGATATTCTATCCAAGAAGCAAAAACTAGATGAACATGAAACAGTGATGCTAACAGAGGAGTGCAGTGCTGTAATTCAGAAAAAGCTCCCACCAAAACCGAAAGATCCAGGGAGTTTCACTATACCTTGCACTATTGGTGAATGCTACTTTGATAAAGCTCTTTGTGATCTTGGTGCAAGTATTAATCTAATGCCTCTATCTATTTTCAGGAAACTCGGACTAGGAGAAGCCAAAACAACCACGGTGATACTGCAATTAGCTGATCGATCATTTGCACATCCTAGGGGGATAATTGAAGACGTGATAGTTAAGGTAGACAAACTCATTTTTCCAGCGGATTTCCTCATTTTGGATATGGAAGAAGACAATGATATCCCACTTATTTTGGGCAGGCCATTCCTAGCTACCAGCAGAGCTCTAATAGATGTTGAAAAGGGTCAGTTAAATTTGGGATTTGGCGAGGAACATATCACTTTCAGCGTTTTCAATGTTATGGATGAGCATGTCAAGTTAGATAAGTGCTATCAAATTGATGTGGTAGAGGAGGTATTGCAGAATACAATTGTGTTTCAAAACTTTTCAAATACTTCTGATGACCATAATGTGTATTTTCAACCTGAACATATTGAGAAGCAAGAAGTCTACATTATTGAGTTCGAGGTAGTTGATGAGGGAAAAACAGATGACACGGATGAAGATAAGGCTAAAGTTAGGAGGAACGCTGCAGTGAGAAAGAAAATGTCATTGAAGAAGCTAATCAGGTCCTCCAAGGCTACATTTGACGTACCCTAACAGACCAATACGGTACAGTCGAGCTATCGACTATAAACTAGTGCTGGATGGGAGGCAACCCATCATTTCTACCATTTTACTTATTTCGCTTTCTGCAGTCATTTAAGCAAATTTCATTTTTTTATGCATTTTGGTAGTTTTAGGTCATCATTCACTTAGATCGTTCAACTTCCACCACCGCCTCCATTTTGACAACGGGAGTACCATTTCCTCTCTATGCTTTACATTGTTCATTGTCCTTGTTTTTGCATGTTTAACGTCTTTATATTCCAACATTGAGGGCAATGTAGATTTCAGTTTGGGGGTGGTATATTTGTCCATCATAATTGTTCTACTTTATTTTATTATTTTTTTTACTTGACTACTTTTTGTGTGTTTGTTTACTGCTTTCTGTGTGTTTGTCGAGTGAATTTAACAAGAGAAAAAAACAAAGTTTGTTTATTTCAGTATTTGCTTATTTATTTTGTGTGTTTGTGTGGATTTAATGGCATTGCCGGCAATAATGTGAATATTGGAAGCAGTATGGCTATGAATTGTGGACATTGTGCATGTTAAATTGATCGATACTTGTCTATGTGGAGACTTGACATTTCTGCGCACAATACGTGTGTTGAGCATGCTAAGCTAATGATGGGATATATGAATCATAGTAGAGTTGAACATGATAGGTCAACCCCGAAAACCTCTATTGCACTTATCGATAAACCATCATGTTAGAAGTTTGGAGATGATTTAGCTATTACAGGGGAACATTGAGATGAGTAGGGATTCCATGCGTGAAAATTGTGTTGTGTGGATTGGATTAGACCAATGAGACAAAAATGAGGTAAAAGTTTCAAGTTAGAGGTTAGTTTTAGAAACTGGGTGTCTAAAAGAAAAGGGACATTGCACTAATCATTGAAAAAATAAAGACATCGGTTCGAGCCTGTATAACTCGAGTGATTAAGTCTGCA
Source organism: Fraxinus americana (assembly GCA_035079005.1). NCBI lineage: Eukaryota > Viridiplantae > Streptophyta > Magnoliopsida > Lamiales > Oleaceae > Fraxinus > Fraxinus americana. The sequence continues at coordinate 25,778,594 of CM068725.1, forward strand.
AGGGTTTAAAACCTGGTGCCCTATGGTCATCTGACTTGGGAGTCATCGGCTCAAAGCTCGCTACAAGGGTTATATAGAAAGCAAATGGACGATGTTAAAAAAAAAAAAAAATCTCTATCCATTGATGAATAATATACATACTTCTATGTATGGAATGCACTGATTAGCCCCAGACATCCGGTTGATAGAATCATATCTCTGATACGAAGCAAGTAACTGAGTCTAGTCTTAACGGTTGAAACAATCAAAGAAATAGGAGAATCCCTGCTTGTTGAAATGCGAACTTGTGACTGTGAGATCTATCCAAACTAAGAGAGGGCAATGACTTAAGTAAATCAAAAACTCTATTCTAGAACACACTTTTTGATCTTTGAGCGAAAAGAATAATTTTGGGGAGGATGTGAATCTCTCGAGTGAAGAAAGGAAACATTTGACTACTGTAGATCGGGATTTACACCCATCATCAGTTTGGTATGTTTAGCATGAGTAAGCACCCACATACACATCAAGTTCTGCACATGATATGAGGAGATTGATTTGATTTTGCACTGTTGAAACTGTTCATTTTGCTGATTACTGAATTCTAATGCTGAGACACGATAGGCTGTTAAACCATGCTTTGTATTGAATTAAGTCATCATTTTGTTTGAGGACAAACAACAGTTCAAGTTTGGGAGAATTTGATAAGTGCGTTTTGCGCACTTAATTATAACACAAAATATGATTGATTGTTGACATAAATGCTTGAATATGGCTTAATTCTATAGAAATTGTGTTTGTAGGACTACATTGATGGATGAAATGAAATGTATGCGAAAACGAGCGAAAAAGACCAAAATGGAGGAAAACGAAAGTTCAAGGACTCAATTGCAAATACTGAAAAGTTGTGTCGATCTCACGATGAAGATTTGAGAGTGTTGGGCATCAATTGGATGAGGAAAGAAGCCGAATGGATGAAATAGAGTCGAAGCACTATCACAAATCAACTTCCAGCCCAAAAAAGTTATGTTTTGAATTGTCAGTCTTAGTTTGAGACCCATTTTTGACATAGAAGACGTTCGAATTTGAAGATTTATATTTCTCGAATATTTGTAGGCCTTTAAGTAATCTTTCTAATGCATTTTGAAACACCTCAATCGGATATCGGGAGAGAAAGATATGATCAAAATACCGAAGGCAGTCCGGAGGGTAAACCATGCGATCGCATGGGTACCATGCGATCGCCCAGACTTCAACAGGACCTTTTTTCGGGCAAAGTGGTTGTTCCTTGCGATCGCATGAGGATACTCCTTGCGAGAAAATTTTTAGTTTCCTTATTCGATCCAATCACTTATGGAATGATATTTGGAGATCCTATTTAACCCAAAACTCGTCCAGAACTAGGTTTTTATGCATTCTTAGGGAGAAAACACCATGGAGAGCAAGGAGAAGGGGCAAGAACAAGGGTTTCACTTCAAGATCCAAGATTCAACCTTTAACTTCTAGTTATTTGGTGATATTTTCTTTTTATTACTTTTCTTGTTATTTTATTTTCTTTATGTTAGGCTAGACTTTTTATGTACTAGGTGAACGATGAACCTCGCATTGTGATCTTTTAATTTCTATTTTGCAATTTGACATTTAAACACGTTTGATGGTTATTGAATGATTTATATACACTTTTTGTCTCCATGATTATAGTGCACGATAATTGTGTGAGTTTAGGTGGTTTATTTTATGCATTCGAAAGAAGGAAAATAAACTCAACAAGGTATAAATCATCGTTTTGTTCATAGAGGATAGAAATATACCGATATGCATTACGTGAATCTCTAAGTGTTTACAAAACTACATGCATTCTTATATATTGCATTTGTCATAGAAATATAGTCAAATGGTATACTAGGATAGGTTCAATTCTACTCGAAAGAGATTGTTGGATAGGTTAGAAACATTGATTCTTCAAACGATTCATCGTGTTGTCAAATTGTGAAATAGGGGTTAAGAGTGAACTTTGCTTGGTGATTCGGGATCCTAGTACGCTTTTTCATACATTAATTTCTTCAAACTTTTTGCCTTCAAACATTACTTTTACATTTGATTCATAATTTTAGTTTAATTTATAGATTAGTCATAGTTTCATCATAAAGTCACAAAAATAATCATATTGAGTTTAATAGATTCGGTTAAGGTCGCAATAATAGAACTCAAGTTAAATCAATCCTCGTGGGAACGATACTCGAAATTTTAGGATTTCCACTTTATTACTTGTCAACGAACCATACACTTGCGGTGGTTTTATTCGAAACATATTTTCGTGAACAGTTATCATTGTCAAGAGGAGTAGCGTAAACCTTGTAATGACTCGTTTGAATACGCCAATATTGAAATTTTGAGTTTAATGGCCTTTTATACCATGATCGTAAGTATTGATTCTTGCCTATGTGCACTGGTAAATTGATTTATTGAACCAATAAAAAGCAAGGATAAACATAAATATTGAACAATTTGAAATTAGCACATAATCAAAGTGAGAAACTGATTATAGTAAACAACCAAAGAGTCGGAAAAATATCATATAACGGAAATTCTAGTAAAAAGGGAAATGAAATTAAATATAAGAAAACTTCTTAAAACAAAAACATTATAAAATTCTCTTTGTAAAATAAGTGTTCAATCTTGATAATTTTCAAACAAAATGGAAGGAGTAATGCATGAAGTAATGTTATTGATGTAATTAAGAAGATTATAAGGGCATTGTTGACCCAAAAAAATATACGTATAAAATCGACAACGGAATGTTTGTCACCTAATCACGCTTTTATATGTTGTAGATATAGATGTGGATGTGTATATCTTCTTGATTTTATATCATGGAAAATTTTAAAGTGGAAAGAATTATGATCACCCATCAAAAGTTCTCGACTCCAGATAAAATCGAGAGGAATCGGAAGGATCTACTCCAACATTTGAAAATTGTTTAGCCCCTATTTGGTGTAGATTAAACTTAGATTCTTAGTAGATTTTGATAAAAGTTGATGGAATATATAATTGAAAAATTGTGAATTCTATGAAATGTGTGATTAAAATTAACTGTTAACTTTGACTTGAAAATTTTATCAACTTTTAATCTACGCCAAACAGATCCTTAACCAGAATCACGACTTAAGATCACAAATTTATTTTCTAAATAGGTATTCTCATGTTGGATGATCCCGGCCGATTGCATTCATTCCTTTTCCGCCTCCATCTACTCCGACCGGGTAACATTGGGATGTAAAAAGGGGATCCTAATAAACTTGGTTTTGCGTCAACTTCCAAAAACGAAAGGAAACTTCCTTCTTCAACTTTAATTTAAATGCAACTCCCTTCTTTTTGTTTCGAGTATCACGTTTTATAAATTTTTATCGGACTCAATCGAGTCTAACATAAAGCTAAAGCATTTCCCAATTCTCTACTCGATTTTAAGCTCTTCCAGCAAGTGGATTTAAGGAAAAAGCTACATTTAAAAATGATCATGAGAATCAAGTCAACCACAATAATTTAAATAAAGTTTATCCACTAACCTCAATATATTGCATGTCATTATATTTCGTTTGACCTAAAAAATGTCAAGTTGCACGAGTAGTTTTTAGCATACTTCCGCACGAAACACTACCAATATTTGAAGCAACTTGAAAACCCTGTTAATAAAGATTTTATATGGATATTAGTTTGACTGATTATTTACACTTTTATTGCGTGAAATGTTTCACTTTTGACTTCAAAAGTAGCTACTTTTACATTCAAAGTTCGACTTTTTTTTTTTTTAATTTGTCAAATTGTTTTTCTTTGAATAAATCATAGGGTGCTAGAAGACATCAGAAAGTGTCCTTTCTGTCACTCCACCTTATGGTATGCTCTTTATTGGCAAGTTCATTGCATATATTTGTTTGTTCATATTTCGAAACCAATATTTATTCATTAAGATTAAATTATAGTTAATGTTGATCAATTCATATTCATTTGGTGCACACCAAGTATATTAACAAAAAAAAATTACTTCTTTTTCTTCTTCATTCACACTTAGCCCGAATTAAAATTTTAATTTTAATTTAAATCAAAATCAACTATTAATTTTAATCATATATTTTATGGAATCCACAATTTTTTCACCACACAATTTATCAGTTTTTATCAAAATCTACTAAAAATATGTTTTTAGTTCCCACCAAACAAGGGCTCAGTCTCTATTTGATCCCATTTTTAAAAAAATCATTGTTTCCCCTCAATTCATTATTAATCACATTTTATAAGATCCACTACTTTTTAACCACACATTTCATCATTTTTTATCAAAATATACTCGAAACTCTAATTTTTAACCGAACCAAATAGGGGCTTAATTCTTTCAAGTTTGATATGATAAAACCAACAATGTTTGCAGGGTTTCATTGTTTGGACATCGAACCACCAAGACAATCCTAGATGGTTGATCGAGCAAAGGAACAAAAAGGTTGACATTATTGATGAATGGATTGCAAAGTATTATGCTGGCCTATGGTCTTGAAAAAATAAAACAAGATAGAAATTGTAATGCCCCGAATTCGAATAAACAAGCGCATTACCAAGCACGAGTTCTTTAACGTTAATCTATGAAATTTAAGAAATTTTTTAACTTAGAATTTATTTAATCAAACTATATGATCATAACATTCTTTTCAACATGTAAATTTAGAAAAATACAGAACAAAAGAATTTGGAATGGATTTTATTAAAAAAAAAAAAAAACAAACTGAAACAGTTTTCTACAGTTGCAGTGAGTTTGTAAAAATTATTTGACCTAGCAAATCTTGACGAAAATTTATGAAATTTTATAAAACTCATATAAATCGGAATCTCGACGACAACGATTGAAGCGCGAAATTATTTTTCAATCAAACTGGTGTGTGTTTCCCGAATTTGACTGTCACAATTTACTAAAATTGCTATAATAAATTTTATGGGACTTTGATCGACCTGTTTTTAGTTGCATATGATAGATGACTCACAAGGGATCATTTTCCAATTAAAAAAAAAATACTAAAATTCTAAATATACCGACCATATTACAATTTTAAAAACAGTGACAGAATGCTGGAATTTACTAAACACGTGTTCAAATGTTAAAATTTCCCGTCTCAAAACATTGATTTAAACTACAATTTCTGGGACACCCCAATGATTATTAAACATAAAAGTTACAATCTAAAACATAAGAGATAAAATTCTCTAAAAATTTCATATGTCATTCATGCCGAGCCAATGCAAAATCTCCGATTACTCTGAAAATGTTAAATATGAGTAAGCATCTCAAAAAAAATATTCAATAAGCTATGCATGTTATAAGAATATAATAATCATTTAATCATGCATCCTTACATATTGTCTTCATAAATAAGCAAATCGACGATCAAACGTTCTATTTAAAGTTCTGATGAGCCTCTGCAACCATCAGTTAAACATATAATCTCCATGACATTTACATTTAAGAAGAATTATTAAAGACACTTCACATATTTCATGAGCAAACATAATGAATAACATGTATAAATGAAAATTAAATTCATATAATGTGCATTTAGTTGGAATGCGGTGGCGAGAGCCACCGTGCCGCCATGGAGGACTCCGGTGAAGAATCTTCGAGGTGGGTTATTGATTATTGCTAAGAAAGTTTTGGGCTTTAAGGTATGACTGTAGTGAAGCTTCACGGGGCTATAAAGAGAGGACAACAATGTAGTTATTAAATTGTTGGGCATAGATTAAGGAATGGGGGAGAGAGAGAGAGAGAGAGAGAGAGAGAGAGGGGTAGAATTGCTCCTTGGTGGTGCAGGATAATTTGGTGTGTTCTCTTGAGTTTGTCTATGATTAATTATCTGTTGTTGACTGGGAATTGCAGAGAATATGAAGAAGAAGCCATTTATGAAACAGCCATTGTTGACTGGAGGTTATAATCACATAGGGGAGGGGTTGGGAGGACGGGGAAGAAAAGCAAAAGAAAATGAAAAGGAAATTTTTACTGTAAACTATTGAATTGATTATATAGAAATCTGATCTGTTCCATTGGCTTCCATGTTTTTACTGTTAGAAAAGAGCTGTTTTTTAATGGACTTGTATACCAATAGTATATATGTTTGTAAATGGAAGTGATTTTATTATGATCCTTGATAATATTTTCACCTCTCTGTTTTTTAAGAACCCTACCTAATAGGAATGCAATCTTTGCATATAAATAAAGCTTGAACTATTACATTCTGTGGCTCTATAGCCCTAATTCATAAATGGAAAAATTCATTTGGACCTGTAATGAAATATGAGCTGACATTTGTTGTATCATGCTTTAATTTGACATCCTAATACTATAATATTTTGATGTTAGTATCATGAGAAAGTTAGAATCCCTTGGATGTTTCACCTTATCATGCTTCTTGATATGTTAAATGTGTTGTTTATGTACAAGAGACCCTTATTTATAGATGAATTTGGGGTAGGTTAAACAAGACACATTTCCGACTATTCACAACTGACTACTGTTGCTGGAATTGAACAAGGTGTAGCACGACATTTTCTTTCCCAGCCTAAGCCAAGGCCAGGAGGTAGTGGAAGTTCAAACTCGACGCCAACTCTTAGCGAAGCATGGAACAACTTGATGACGAAATGACGTAAGTTGAAGTCTATTATATCTTTTTTGTCAACGAACTCTATTTTTTTGTCCCCGGGTACAGAAAGCAGATCACAGTATTTGGCCAGAAATCGCACGTTCTGGGCAAATTATGTGCTGTGTGTTTCTTTACACAGTTCTTTTTGGTGAAAAACGGTCATTCTGAGTCTTTCTATGTTATGAAGCTGTAATTTACATTGTTATATCGAATGTTGAAGTATGGAGAAACATAGCTATTTTTTTGGTGAAATGTAGAATATTGTGAGTTGTTGTATGCTATGAAGTTGTAATGTAAATTGCTATGGTGAAATTGTTGTATATTTTGGTGAAATTGGTGTTTTATAATACTGGAATATGAATTCTAGTATTTTGTAGAATAAATTCTAAGGAGAAATTGCTAAATTCTATGAAGAAATAAGCAAAACAAGTTATTTATTATGAAAGGAAAAAAAATAAGCAAAACAAGTTATTTATTATGAAAGGAAAAGAAAAATAAGCAAAACAGGCAAAAGATGGTAAACACGTCAATTTGGTGTTTTATCCAAAGGAAATTGCAATTCGGTCCCTCCAATTTTGAAGGGGCCTCAGTTTGTTAATTTCAGTTTCAATTAGAACAAAGAAGTCCCTTAATTTTGCTCAATGACCATTTTTGAAAGTGACTAAAAGTTGAGTGACCATTTATGCCAGTTTCGAACTTCAGTGACTATTTTGAAATTTTGTTGTAACTTCAGTGACTATTTGTGAAATTAACCCTTAATTTAAAAGTTGATAAATTTTTTTTGAAAACTTTATAGCATCCTATAATGCAAATATAAATATATGTTTAATCATCCTTTGTTTGATCTCCGTTATTTTCAAAATGAATTTTTCTCTCTCTTATTTTTAATCACACATTTTTCAATAAAATAATATTACATACAAACCAATTTTTTTCCTTATTTTTCAACACATATTTTCCATCAATCTATTATATCAAAATGCATTATTAAAACAAAATGGGGCTTGAACATGTATAGGATGTCCATTCTCATCTTTGATGCTCACATTGTGTATATGCCAAGTATTCAATTAGTATTTTTTATTTTATTTTTATTTATTTTTGTAAAATAAATAGCCACTTATATTGAAGTTTAATTTATGCAAATTTTGTCTACACAAAATCTCTAGAGTTTTGAATTCTTGAAGAACACAAAGAAAGTGAAATAATTTAAAGGTGGAATCAAGAAATCAAGGTGAAGGATTTTTTTTTTTTATAAAATACGCTACACGGGTAAATCCTAAAATATTTACGTGTTTGTTTATAATATTCCAACAAAATTATTATATTCTTATTGATATTAATATTTTTCCAACAATTTATTATAGCAGATTTCTCAATATTTGAACCAACTGAAAAATCAATTTGAATTATTAATTTTTTAAAACTAAATTCAATAAGGCAAGTCATAAATATATTATACGCCCTTAGTTTATTTACCATATTAGCGTTTTTTTAAATAACATATTTACACTGCCCAAAGCCCAAAAGTGAAACATGTAAGGCCCAAAAAATTTGGAATACACACATATACCCTACTTCACTTTCCATTCTTCACCCAAACGAAAAAATCAATTTGAATTCTTCAAACCTCAATCTCTCTGTCACATTAACCGGTGCCGTAATATTTAATTTTCCGTAATTTGAAAACACTTCTAAGCTTAGTTGAAATTTGAAGGAAACTGAATTAAGAATTACTGATGATCTGAGAGGAAGAAAACTTTTATCATTCAACTTAATTAAATTGAGTACAATACAGTGGTTTTAAATATACAAAGCTTGGAGTGATGAGCAAGCTAAAAGAGTGGAAAAGCACGTGAAGAATCAATATTGTTACAACAGCAACATGTGGTCCCAACACTCAGCAATCCATCATGGCAGTACACGTCTACACCTGAGGAGATAAAATCTGATATGATTTGTATTTCAACATCCTCCCTCAAGCTGGAGTTCATTACTTAACTCTAAGCTTGTCTTTAAGAAATAGGAATCTGGTTTGAGCAAGAGGTTTGGTCATTAAATCTGCTGTTTGATCAGATGACGGAATATACTGAATTTTCAATTTCCCTTCAAGCACTTTATCTCTGACAAAGTGTATATCTAGCTCAATATGTTTAGTTCTAGCATGATAGACTGGATTGGAAGCTAGAGCGCTGGCACTGAGATTATCGCACCATAAGATAGGAGATGAAGTAGGTTGTAGCTTGATTTCCTTAAGTACAACTTGTTGCTTCTTTGAAGACCAGGCCACCAAGGTGTCTCCTAGATACACGCAGTAGCCTGCTGTCGATCTTCTATCATCAGGGCACGATGTCCAATCTGCATCAGCAAAACCAGTAACATCTATTCTATCATTCCTTTGTATCCAAAGACCTTGTTCGATTGTCCCTTTCAAGTACCTAAAAATTCTCTTTACTGCTTTCCAGTGCACATCTGAGGGAGATTGTAGAAATTGGCTCAGCTTGTTAGCTGAAAATATTATATCAGGTCGTGTATGTCCAAGATATTGCAGGCCTCCTATTGCACTTTTGTACAGAGAGGGATTCACCATTTTCTCTCCTTCATCTATGGAAAGACCTTTGCCTACTGTCATAGGGGTTCACACGGCTTAAGATGCTCAAAGTTAAACCTTTTTAACAAGTCTTTTATGTACTTAGTCTGGGTAAGGTGCATTCCTGACTGATATCTCGTTACTTCAACTCCCAAAAACTGATGCAATTCACCTATGTCTTTCAGTGCGAACTGAGTGTTAAGTCTTTCAATGAAGTCTTGAAACATTTTGTGATCATTCCCAGTTATCACAATATCATCTACGTATACCAAAAAGAAAATGACTTGCCTTTGATTCATGTAGAAGAAAAGAGAATTGTCTGCCTTAGATTTGAAAAACTTCCAGTCTAACAATGTTCCTTTTAGCCTTTCATACCACGGCCTAGGTGCTTGCTTGAGTCCATAAAGTGCCTTTTGAAGCCTACAGAAAAAGTTAGGATAGGCCTTGTCAATGAAACCATCTGGTTGATTCACGTAGATTACTTCGTTTAGCTTTCCATTCAAGAAGACATTGTTGATATCTACTTGTCTAACACTCCAGCCTCTAGAGACAGCAATTGTAAGGATTATTCGTAGAGTAGATGCTTTTATTACTGGACAAAAAGTTTCATGATAATCAACGCTTGAAGTTTGCAAGAAGCCCTTTGCAACCAGCCTGGCTTTGTACTTCAACACATTACCTGCAATGTCACGTTTGAGCCTGAACACCTGCAATGGCACGAGCTTCCATGTCTTGTTTCTAATTAGAGCTCTATACTCATCCTCCATGGCTTTTCTCCAATTTGTGTTTGACAATGCTTCAGTAACATCATTAGGTTCAGTGCTGTCTGGTTCCATTCTATATTCTTTACATTCTATTGAGTAGACTTTAGGTTTAAATATACCAGCTTTACTCCTAGTAACCATAGGATGTTCAACAACCTGTCTACTTGGTTCTGCAGTTTCATCTTGATTTGACTCTCCTGTTGGTTCTACCTGAGTACTTTCAGATTCTCCTTGTTCTTCCCTTTGAGTATGTTCATTGCTCATTTGTGAGTATTCATCTACTTCGAGTGCATTATTTTCAGACACTACATGTTGATCTGGCCTGTGAGGTGCTGCAGAATGAGTAGCACTTACATGAGTTGCATCAATTGAGCATACTGAATCAAGGTTTAGAAAGGTGTGAAGTGGTGAATAATGGACTAAGGTTTCTGATTTTTGTGGACTATTGTTTTTGTTGAGAAAGCTTAACTTAAATGGAAAATCCTTTTCATTAAAGACTACATGTCTCGATAGGTAAATTTTCCCAGTAGCATTGAGACATTTGTAGCCTTTGTGAGAGTTGCTAAACCCAAGGAACACACACTTAGTAGAGTGAAAACTGAATTTATGATCCTGATAGGGTCTTAAACAAGGAAAACAAGCGCATCCAAAGATTTTGAGAGAATTAAAATCTTTTTGTTCCCTGTTTGGAACTTGAGAGGGTGACTTCATTTTGAGAGTAGGAGTAGGTAACTTGTTGATGAGATAGGTGGCTGTGTGAAAAGATTCCCACCAATAGTGCAGGGGTATGCTAGCTTGGGCAAGGAGAGTTAGGCCGGTTTCAGTTATGTGTCTGTGTTTTCTTTCAGCTCTTCCATTTTGAGCTGAGATATATGGACATGAGAGTCTCATTTCAATGCCTGATTGTTGAGCTAATTGAGTAAATGACCTAAATTCACCTCCCCAATCTGATTGAAGAGATTTTATTTTTCTTTCAAATTTGTTCTCGACCAGATTTTTGAATTGGATAAAGGAATTTAAGGATTCAGACTTATTTCTCAAGGTGTATATCCAAGTGTACCTACTGTAGTCATCAATGAAGATAATGTAATACTTAAAGCCAGAGGTAGACTGTATAGGTGCAGGGCCCCAAACATCAGTGTGGAATAATTCAAGAGGTGCTGACGCGTGTGAACTGGACAAATTGAATGGCAGGAAATGAGATTTGCCTAGTTGGCAAGCATCACAGAAGTGTTTAATTTCATTGACATCAAGTTTTTCATTACACACTTTAAACACTTGCGACATTACAGGAATAGTAGGATGTCCAAGCCTCATGTGCCACAGTTTAAGTTTAGAATCACGCTCTGTGGCACTACTGGATTCAACAACAAGGACTGAGGAATTAAAATTATTTGAATGAACTGACTCTGGATAGGAAGACTCTTTAACTTGATCGCCATGAGATTGGGTAGACTCTTAACAGGACGAACTTCTAACTTGATTTGGTAGCTCAATTTGATACAACCCATGCTTAAGTTTCCCTTCCAGCAGCACTTCCTTTGTCCGTTTGTCCTTGACAACACAAAAATTAGGATGAAATTCCATGAACACGCCATTATCAGAGGTTAACTGTGACACACTTAGAAGATTTTTCTTGATAGAAGGTGCCCATAATACATTTCTAAGAATCAAGAACCTATTATTCTGTGTGCTCAAGTGATTTGTGCCAATGTGGGATATGTGAAGTTTATTACCATTACCAACAGCTAGTTTTTCCTTACCACCATACTGATGTGCCTCAATCAAGTTCCCCTTTTCAGCAGTGACATGGTTGCTTGCACCCGAGTCTGTAAACCATGCTGGATCTGTAACAGTCCTTGATGAGGCTAGAAAAGCAGCAGGTTCTGAGGAGTAGCTTTGATAATTTTGATCAGGTTTGGCACCCATATACCTTTCATCGTAACGATTTAAGCACCTTGCTGCTGAATGGTTGGTCATTCCACATATCTGGCATGGTCCTTTGCTTGTTATTAGTCTGCCTCCTCTTCATCTGTATCTTCCTCCCCTATAGTTGTAACTTCTTCCACCATAGTTGGTTCTACCTCCTCTGTTAGTACTAGCTCTGTTAGTGAAGTTTGCTGAGGCTTGAGTCAAGTTGATTGAGGCAAGGCCATTTTTCAAAGCACTGAGGTGTTCGACTCTACTTTCATAAGTCATGAGTACAGATTGCAACTCATGCTAGGTAATAGTTTCTCTGCTATTGATTTGAACAACAATAGGAGTATAGTCTTCATCTAAGCCAGCCAGTACTTGAGTAATAAGGTCACTGTGAGGAATGATCTTCCCAGTAATTTCCAGATTATCTGCTAGCTACTTGATAGTATTGAGGTATTCAATACTCATTGATCCTTTCCTAATCCTCTGAAGTTCACTGGTGAGGAAGGTGACTCTTGACCTATTCATAGCTCCAAAGCTTTCCTGAACAGCTTTCCATAGATCACAGGAGGTTGATGATCCCATGACTCTCATGGCGATCTCCGGTGTCATTGACGAATATAACCAACCCATCAATAGTTGGTCAGTCGACATCCACTTCCTGTATTCAACATTAGGTGTCATCTCAACAGTAATTCCAGTCGAACCAGTAGTTTGTGTTGCTAGAAACTCTACTGGACAGCCATTATTTCCATTGATGAAGTCTTCAAGATTATGACCTTTGATTATTGGCATAATCATGTTCTTCCACAAAAGAAAATTATTCCGGTCCAGCTTCACTTGTGGGACTTGAGTGAGACTGATCCCAGAAGACGGTGGTTGATTTCCTCCCAACATTGAAGGCATCAACGTACTGGTGGTTTGCTGAGCTGAAGGCGTATTATCGTTTGATCCGGTGTTAGCCATTGATGGCTCTGATACCAAGTTGAAATTTGAAGGAAACTGAATTAAGAATTACTAATGATCTGAGAGGAAGAAAACTTTTTTCATTCAACTTAATTAAATTGAGTACGATACAGTGGTTTTCAATATACAAAGCTTGGAGTGATGAGCAAGCTAAAAGAGTGGAAAAGCACGTGAAGAATCAATATTGTTACAACAGCAACATGTGGTCCCAACACTCAGCAATCCATCATGGCAGTACACGTCTACACCTGAGGAGATAAAATCTGATATGATTTGTATTTCAACAAGCTTCAGCAATCCTTGGAATCCAAATCTTCAATTTCAAGTCAAAGTAGACGGAAGAAGAACGTGTAAGCATGAAATTTAAGTTTTTTTTTTCGGTGAATTTCAAATTTTCGACATTAAAATATATAAAGAGAATTTTTTTTCCCTGCCTTTCCTTTTGCAACTTTGTTTTCATATTTCACAAAAATCCATTTTCCTTGTTGTAATGGTCTCTCTATTGTATACTATATGCAATGATTGTTTTTTAAATTTAATTGTATGGGTGAAATTCGAATTGATTTTTTTTTTGTTTTTTTGTGAATTCGGTTAGAGCATGAATTTAGAATTGATTAACCCATTATCTTTAATAACAGAAAAGGGAAATCTTCTATGACATTCGAAAACTAGATTTAATTTGGAGACTCCTAAGTTTCAGGGTTTATGATTTCGTACTGCTTTATACTATTTCAGATTAGTTATGTCTATGATTTTTACCCTTTTTTAGATTAATTTTGTTTGAAAGTTGATAAAACTTTGCAATTACCAATTTTGTATTATGTTCTGTAGTTTTTAATTTGAGTTAGTTTGCTAGTCATTTATATGCAAATTGATTAGAGTTAAACTAAATGTAGAATCAAGAATGGCATGTGACAAACCATGGTTCGATCACCTAGTGGATCGTACTGGCGATTGTTTCTGCTGGGGACTCGTTCTCGGGTCGGCTTATGACATGTTGAAAGGCATGCGCAACTCCCTTAAAGGAGAGCGCCTCATCTGGGGCTCGCAAGCTGTACGCATGAGTGCAACCGGTGCTAGCTGCTGTGCCGCCTATGGTGGTCTTTCTTCTGTCTTCAAGAGTTCTATGATATATGTAAGGCAGAAGGATGATCCATGGAATTCCATCCTCCCTGAGGCCGCTGCCTCCGGATTCCTCAAGATAGCCAAGGCCTTGGCCCGGCTTCACGCACGGCTCTCATTTTTGGCTTGGGAATGGCACTAGCTGAGGGTTATTTGATTGTGGAAAATAAGGTCAAGAGTAATGTCCAGTCGCCACAGCCCGACTTTGAGGAGTTGGATAAGAAGCAGAAGAGGAGAGGAATAAAGACGTAGAGTTTGACTCGCTTTTTCTATATTTATTTATACTGATGCCATACTCCATCTGTTTAAATCGAATATTGTTGGAAGTGGACACTTGTGATTATGCATAGAATTGAAAACTTATAATCTTCTTATTGAATTACATTTCTTTCCGCATCTGAATTTTACAACCGACTTGAATGGCTATGCTAATTGCAGTTATTTGGACAATGTATATTAGTGTGTTTCTTCTAACAACGGTCATATCTTTTCAATATTAAATTTCACCGAAGTACATATTATATTCCAATAAAAATTGGCTTGTTTTTTTTACACTTTTCTTAGCATATCCCTATATTATATAAGAGAGAGTGGCCTATAATCACCTTTACAAGCCACGTTAAATAGGGCCATATTAGAGAATTAAAAATTTTAATTATACTCTCAATAAGAAAAGTTGTCTATAATTTGCGACAGACGTAAAAAGAAAGCAAGTCTATCTTCATGGAATGAATGGAGTACTAATTACTCGTGTCTTAGATCATGTAGAAATAGAAGAGGGGAGGAATAAAGACATAGAGTTTGATTCACTTTTCCTATATTTATTTATATTGATGCTATACTCATCAGTTTAAATCGAATATAGTTGGAAGTGGACCCTTGTAATTATGCACAGAATTGAAAACTTATAATCTTCTTGTTGAATTACATCTCTTTCCGCATCTGAATTCTACTGACGACTTGAATGGCTATACTAATTGCAGTTATTTTGACAAGGTATATTAGTGTGTTTCTTCTAACTGTCATATCTCCTCGATATTAAATTTCACCGAAGTACATATTATATTCCAATAAATATTGGCTTGTTTCCATTTTCACAGATATTTAAAAAAATAATTAATATAGTTGGAAATATAATTTTTTTTCTTACATTTTTCTTAGCATATCCCTATTTTAAATAAGAACAAGTGGCCTATAATTTGATAACAAGCCACATTAATTAAGGGCATATTAGAAAATTAAAAATTCAACTATTCTCTCAATAAGAAAAATTCGAAAAAAGAAAGCAAGAATATATTCATGGGATGAATGTAGTACAAATTACTCGTGTCTTAGAGCATGTAGAAACTTCAACCCGAGTTTACATATCATCACAACGTCTTCAGCTCAATTGGCAAGCCACGATACAAAACCGAGGGTCCATTTGTGCGAAAGAGCCAATTTACTTCAAAGGTTGGAGAAGTATGTTTCAAACATGTGATAAATGCATACGTGGCAGGAACCCAATACTCAAATGTTTCTCAGTACAACCCAATACGTGTGATACATTCACATGGTATTGAGAACTTGAAGTTAGTAATCAAAATCTATTAATCACTTAGAATTAAGCATTTTGGATTAAAGTACTACCAATGAAGACTACATGAAATTAAATGATAGGTCGAATTAAAAATAGGGACATGTAACCAATGTTATTGGATATATCATTCAATGTCATCAGTACACGATGATAGTCATCAGCGATGATAAATAACATTACTCTAATTAACATGATGAAGACTTTCTAACTATCATGAAATATGTAGTGACATTTGCAAATATATATGAAATAATTTTTTAAGTTGATGTTATACAAATTAATTAATAAATTATTGTGCAACGAATCATATTAATTTAGAGAGATTAGAATGTAGATAGAAATGCTTGATAGTTAAGTAGGTAGTACTTTCAAGTCTCTCGAAACTTATGGGTAAAAAATAATTTCAATGTTTATATATAATTTAATAAATATAAGTCAAACATATGCGTAGTATTATTTTAGAAACGGTTTAAATTGTAATTATATATAAATGCGTGATGAATAAGTGGGTAATCACTATAAATTCCAAGAAATGTTTATACAAAATGTGAATTGATCGATTATAAACATTATTCAAGTAGAAGCTTATGGTTATAGTTAATGACTAATTAAGTAATTATTACAAAAATGATCACTTACGGAAATTTCATTTGACCTAAAAAATATCATGTTGCACGAGCATATTTTAGTATGCGTACGCATGAAACGCTACCTATGTATATATCATTATATATTGTGCAATCCTACATACTTAAATTAATTTCGAGAGATTCAAATTGATTATGTTCATTTGTCATTATAGATCTTTTACACCATTAAAGGAGATTACAGCTTACAAGCTTTTTCATGCATTATGTGTCTCGTCTAATTGAACGCTCTCCCACCCCAAAAAAAAAAATTTCTTTTAAATATAATCGGACTATTCTAATACGGGCGAAAATAACGCAATGTAATTCTGACTCAAAAATTCACAAAGTACAGAGTATGATTAAACTCCAGACATGTTCTTAAAAATTTAAAATAGTGCCCATTATCAAGATTAATACGCCCTCTAGCACCCTATGATTTAATTTAAACAAAGAAAAATATTTGAAGCAACTTAATAACCCTGGTAATAAAGATTTGATATGGATATTAGTTTGACTGATTTATTGCATACTACTTTTACGTTCAAAGTTCAACTTTTTTTTTTAAATCGCTTTTGAGACAATTTAGAAGGAAGCGAAATATCCTCGTTTTTAATTTGTGTATATGAAGGCAAGAAACAGAAAAGAAGAATAACAAAACATATGGTCAAGCAAAGTTCATATTTCTAACTTATAATATATTTCTAGTATTTCAAATCGATTTATTTTTTTTAATTTAATTTGTTAAATTGTTTTTCTTTGAATAAAATCATAGGCTAGAAGACATCAGAAAGTGTCCTTGCTGTCACTACACCTTTTGGTATGCTCTTTATTATTGGCAAGTTCATTGCATATATTTGTAAGTTCATATTTCGAAACCTGTTGTAAATGGCAAGTTTATTAGGGTTTATTGATGAATGATAATTGTACATTTGTACCCATGCAGTCCTAAAAATTATTATCATTGCATTCCCGATTCTTACATTTAAATATAGGGCTTTGGTTATTAATAAAATACACACAAGTCTATTAAATTTTATTTTCTTCTCTTTTTCTCTCTTTCATCACACGTTATCAGCACGATTATCTCAAAATCAAAGTAGATTAGCTAGAAAGTAATAATTTTTAAGTATAATTATATATCACATGTACCAAAATCAATTTGATGATATGTGATTTTTTTTTTTTTTTACACACATTATACTAGTGAATATTTTTTTTAAACACGGTTGAATGATTTCTTCATAATTGTACAAAGTGAATGAATTCTTCATAATTGTATGGTTGCAAATTTTGACTTTCCACCAGAATTGTACCCAGCTTCTTTACTTACTCAATTTTTAATTATATATACATGCGTACCATCTTTTGTACCAATCTTTTTTATTTTCCATAATTTTGTGTATTGATTTATGTGAAATAGCTTCATTGGCACTTTAATAATTTTATTAATTGGTGGCTGAAGGTTTCTTTTTCCACTATAGCAAATCACCACTGTCGATTTATTATACGTGTAACATGATGTTAAATAATTCTTTATAATGTAATCCTTGATGATACAAATGGATTTTTGTACGAGAGAGAAATGAAAATAATGAAATTACAAGATACAAAACCCGATTCGTAGCTCAAGGTTTCTCACAAAGACCAGAAATTGATTATGAGGAAACATATTCTTCCGTCATGGACACCATCACTTTTAGATTCTTGATTAGTTTGACAGTGTCACAAAAGCTAGATATGCGCCTTATGGATGTAGTAACTACCTATTTGTATGGTTCACTTGACAGTAACATATTTATGAAAGTCCCCGAAGGACTTAAAGTACCAAGAACAAACGATACATGCCCAGGAACCATGTTCTCAATTAAATTGCAAAAATCATTATATGAATTGAAATAATCCGGACGCGTGTGGTATAATCGACTTAGCGGATACTTGTTGAAGGATGGTTATAAAAATAACGATGTCTGTCCATGTGTTTTCATATTGGATTTACAATTGTGACAGTTTATGTTGATGATTTAAATTTAATTGGAACTCCAGAAGAGCTCAACAAAACTACTAATTATTTGAAAAATGAATTTGAGATGAAAGATTTGGGAAAAACCAAATATTGTCTTGGGTTACAGATTGAACACTTCCCAAAAGGATTATTTATTAATCAATATATACAGAAAAAAAATAAAACGTTTTTATATGGATAATGTACATCAATTGGCATCACCTATGGTTGTTCGATCATTTAATGTGAAAAATGATCATTTTCGTCCACTTGAAAATGGGGAAAATGTTCTTGGTCCTAAAGTATCATATCTTAGTGCAATTGGAGTATTAACTTATCTTGCAAATTACACTCAACCAGACAGTTTTTTTTTTTCTGTAAATCTCCTTGGGAAATATAGCTCTACACCAACTCAAAGACATTAGAATGGTGTTAAACATATTTTTCGTTACCCAAATGGTACGATTGATTTGGGATTATCTTACTCTCAAAAGTCGGGGATCTGCTTTAGTGGGATATGCAGATGCATGTCATTTCTCTGATCCACATAAAGTTAAATCACAAACATGGTATGTATTTACACGTGGAGGAATAACTATATCATGGAAATCTGTGAAGCAATCATTGACATCAACATCCTTAAATTATTCTAAAATTATTGCAAAATATGAAGCAGGCCGAGAATGTGTATGGTTGAGGAACATGACCCATCATATCCAAGTATCATGCAATTAACTTCAACAAAAGATAGTTCAACAATTTTATATGAAAGCAATGTTGTTTGTATTGCACAATTCAAAGGAGGCTATATCACATGTGGCAGGACAAAATTGTTTAATGCTGAAAGGTTAAATAATACAATGGCATATAAAAGGAATGATCTAGAAGGACAGCTGTTATGATTTCGAATGATAATTATTGCTCAATTTAGGTTCCTTTGGACTCATCGGTGGAAGATTTTAGTTTGATTTATTTGTACAAATGAATAAATGATGGATGCTTGTGATACTTTTTGTACGAATTCACTAAATGCGGTTTAGGCATAAATGTAATTATAGTTCTTATTCAAATTAGCATTTTACAAATGTGTCCATTTCTGATAAGTTGGTGTTTAAATTTTCTATATTTGAAACTCACTTTTGTCTCTTATTTTTATGTAGAAATAATTATAATCTTTGGTTGATTTTGGCACGATCCTCATTGACTACTGTTTCGCGTCGATTTGTCGCTAACAATTAAAGAGGATCAGACGATTGTGTAAGGAACAAACCTCTTGGAACAAAGTCCCAAAAAGGGGTGTTTATCGAATATGAAGACTACAATTGGATATGAACAAGATGTCTCCAAGGGGCGCAAGCACACAAGTACGTGGAGATGAATTAAGTAAAGTTAATCTAAGAAAAGTAAATTACATATTCTCTGTTTGAGAGTGAATTTTGTCGGGGGGCTTCTTCGTTGTCTTCTTCTTTCTTTTATACTCCTTGGGCAGTTCTTAATCGTTTGGAAACTGTTTGTAACTACCCATTTCTTTCATAATGGCTGACTGGCCAACAACTACCGTTTGTAACTCCTATTACCACGTTTTCTTCATAATTGCTTATCACCAACTTTCTCAAATCGTGGGGTGTAGTCGTGATATGCTCGAACCGCCTTAAGTCGTGACTTTAGATAACGACAGGCTTTAGTCATCGCTAGGACTCTGGGCAAATCAGCAGTTTTGGGCGACGATTGGTCTTCCGCCTTGGGCGATCATAAGATACTTCATTCGCTCAACATCTGGGCGCTCTGCAGGCTTGGGCGACGACACTCCTTTGTTTGTGGGCTTTCATCATATTTAATGACATTCTTGATGGGCTTTTACCCTGATCTCTTTAATTGGGCTTCTTCTCTTGGGCCATTTCCTCTCTTGGGCCATTTGAATTGGGCTGTACATTTTTGTGTGTCAACAATTACCCCCCAATATGGCGGAATTAAAATTAATTTTCGCCATATTCACATTTGTATCTTCCAGCAACATTTGAAATTCTCAAGGATTTTCAATCATCACTTTCTTCTAATTGTCTGGAATGGTGTGACGTTACAACTTTTATAAGCCCAAGAATCGCGTCATTTCATTGCACCACTAAACCACGTCCTCATACTTTGCGTCTTTTCCCCACTATTTTACTATTCATCGTCTTGCTTCTCCTCTACGTTTCTCAAGCAAACTCAGATAAACTTGTATTTTGCTTTCAATGGCGACCTCTCAGACCCATTCGGAGAACCCTTTTGGTTTCGAGGACTTTCAAAACCTCCTTACCAGGTCGTATGTAAACCCTTCCTACCTTGCACCGGCTAATCCAGACCTGAATGAGTTTTATCTTGGTCTAATGTTCAATGATGCTGAATCTATAGAAAAAGTGGCGGTGGGCCAAGTGTGCCCTTGCACGGAAAACCTCCTCTTTCTGAACTCGTTGCCGTTGAAGCCTATCCAGGAGCGAGGTATTCGTACTTGGCATCAGGCTGATTCTTCTTTCCATTTCTGGCATGCACGTTTGGTAAAACATGGTCCCACAAAAACCCTTTTTGATCGTGCACGGATTTCGGATTTGTTAGAGATTACCCTCCACCCCCCAATTTATGATTCAGTACTTTTTCCAATCGCACTAAGTTTTTGGTCTTTAGAATATAATACTTTTGTTTTTCTTCTTAGTCCGATGTCTATTACTCTGAAGGACGTAGGGGCTTTAGTAAACCTCCCACCTCTGGGCGATACCATATTTCCTGGTATTTTGGTTACTGGTGCTGCTCCTAAATTTGATAAGAAAGTAACTGAATTTTATTCGAGCATGCAAAACCTTTATACTGCTTCTGTTTCTGAACCTAACCATGCTGAGCGTGTGGCTTTCCTTCATGTTTGGCTGTGTAAATATATCCTTTGCGTCCCCAATCTGAAACCTTTTATGAGCTATCTGCCTATATCACACGAATTAGCTCATGGTAGGCCTTTGAATTTATGTTCATTCTTTTTTACTGCCTTTTATAGAGGCATGGCCTCCCTTCAGTCTCAACTGAAAAACGATGCTTCTCCCACAGGAAGTGGGCCTCTTTGGCTCGCTCAATTGTGGTTGAGAGCATATTTTCCTCAACTTGGCGCAGCGCCATCTCCCCCTAGGTCAGTTAGTTGTTATGGGCTGCTCATTCATCAGTTAGACACTGTAAATATGTCTGCCAGAGATGTTTTTACATTCTTTTATACACTGAATTCCATTCCTTCATTCTTTCCTTTTCCTGCTCATCAAATTCCCATTTTTGTCCGACCTCCTTCCACCATGGGTGAGGCGAATGCATCTTTACCCGTTTGGGTTGAATTTTTGATTGGGAGGGAACTGTTCCACGATATCTTGACGGGGACGAACGCTAAGGCTGGAGTCGAGATATATGCTCCTCATTTCTTTGCCCGTCAACTTAGTTTTGGCCAAACTTGGCCTATTCCTCCTTGTTATTCCAAGAATATCACAGAGCGTTTTCACCTTATTAGTAAGGCTGAGGCTGGGGCTATTGATGCTCGTAATAAACGCTTGGCCGACGGCTTTTCTTTTGTTCCTTTCAATTCTACTGCTGTTACACATCCGACCAACTGTGGCCATCTGTGAAGCGTAGGCTCTTTTCAGTCAATGCAAATCATGCCTTTCACTCGTTAGATCGCTCAGAGACTCTCCATTCTTCCCCCCATTCTTGCTACTCCTCTGTCCATTAGGGATCCTTCCAAATCACCGTCAGTTTCCTACAAACGCTCAAGTCTTCCGTCTGCTTCCCCAACTACCCAGGCTACTACTGCCAAAGGTGCTTCCAGCCTGAAACGGCCAGCCATAGCTCCTCCAATCCTGCAGGATGACGTTGAAGATGATGGTGGTGATGATGTTCCCCTAATCCACAAAAGAAAGGTAATGACTTTGTTTAGTCATGACTTATTATCCTTTATGAATTGATGTTTCATTTGATGGTTTCATTTGATGGTTTCAGAAGGGCTCATCTTCTCATTCAGAAGCCTTGGTCACAACTTATCCTGCCCTAGTTCCCGCTGTTGTAACAGTTTCAACAGGATCATCTGAGGAAGGGATTCAACCCAAAGAGAAACGTTCAGTGCCAGAACCTTCATCACAACCCCTTGACGCATTGCAGACGTCCCAGGACGTCCACCCTCCAATTACTGAACCAGCAGGTAGGGCGTCTTTTGGCACTTTCACTCTACTTGTTGATTTAGCAGTCTTTGACTTGTTTTTCTCTAGGTGTATCAGGTGTTTCTACGGACCTGCTCGTTGCGGTAAGTTCGTCCTATTCAGAGAAAGGGAAGTCTTTGCGGATGGTGGGGCCAATTGATGATGATCCTGAACATTCGAAGGTCGCTGATGAGGTAGCTCATGTTCCTCCTTCACTCTTTGCTTTGCTTTGTTTCTTGTAGTGACATTTTAACATTGGCACTTTCTTTTAGTGCACTAATACCGTTGTTCGCTCTATCCAAGACTTGTTTTCCTCTTGGGAACAAATGAAAATGTCATGTACTTCTTCAAGCCATCCTTCTGATTCCTCAGAGGCAAACATGGAGATTCTCAAACAATCGATGCTTGAGTATGTTGCCTTCATGGACATAGATGTTCGCAAGGCCAGTGCTTCCAAACAGAAGGATAAATTTAATCTTTTGAGCACGAAGTTGGCACAAGCACTTACACTTCCTTCGCTCAATGTTTCTTCTAAATTCAAGGCGACGTTGAAGGCCATTCATTCTGAAGTTCTTTCTCTGTTAGCTAGATGTGTCGAGTTGAAAGCCAAAAGTACTCAGTATCTTCGTGCCTCTTCTGAGAAGGAATCTCTGCTTCAGGAGATTAACAAAGCCAAGACTGGATTGAATGAAATCTCCTCTGAAATTAAGGCTGAAGATTCCCTAATGATGACCTTGGCTGCAAAAATGAAAAAGCTTCAAGCAAGGATGGATGATTGCAAGGCTAGGATGGCTGCTAAAGAGCGTAACGCTTCCCAAGAGGCAGAGCGAACCAAGTCTTTAGTTGAGCGTTACCAACGGTTGAAGGTCTATGACGACGTTGTGGCCAAAATAAACACTGCAGGTTCCAGGCCAGAGGAGGATTGGGCGAAACTTAGGGATCAGATACGATCTGTTTGGGGCGAACTGTAATTGAGACATTTTGATGTCCTTTTCTTTGTAATTTTATGAACTAATCATCATAGTCATTTTCAACTGCAACAGCAGTATTTGTTATTAATGAACAATTGTTTTATATATTCGTGTATTAATTGACGTTTCTCCTTTTAAATCGTCAACCCCCCAACCACTTGATTATTTTTGTGCTAAGATTCATGTATTCCTTGTCCCTCAGATTTTGGGCCATTTAATGTACGTGGCATTTCATATTCTGTCTTTTCATATTCACTCCTTTATAAATTTGTTCGTGTTTTCTGCACTTATCATCCCCATTCTTAATCCTTTTCTAAGAATTATCTTGTTGCCATCGTTTAGCATCTCGATAGTTTATCTCCAGTTCCATTTTCTGTAGAAATGGTTCGGTTGATCCATCCTGTTTGTCTTCTAACCTGACGGGTTTGTTGGTATGGGAGATATAGGAAATGTTTCTTGGCCAGCGGCGAAGTTCTTACCATCCATCAATGGTGGAAGGCAATTTTGGGGATACTTCTGGGCCACTTTGCTTGCTGAGAGTGTTTCTCAGCCTTTTTGCTCGCTATTGCAGCGATGCATCTAGGAAGGTGGCTGGTCCTAGTCCACAATTTTCACTGTCACTGCCAGAAGGACCATAATTGTTTATTCCTAATTGTAACTCGTATGAGGTTTTACACATTTGTTCATAAGAGACTCTGTACTTTTGTATTCCATGGATGTAACCAAAATTTACTTAATAAAAGTTTTGTTTGAACGTATTTCGTTCTTTATTTTATTTGGTTATCATCGCTCAATAAACTACATGCTTAAGTTTTTATTTGTTCGTTTTCCCATAAGGAAGGAACATATTTCTTCAAATATTTGCCATTGATGAACCTTACGTGTTTAGTGCCATCTAAATCTTCCAAATGGTAGGCTCCATTAGGCAACACACTTTTCACTTTGTATGGTCCTTCCCAATTTGGTGATCATTTACCGTATTTTGGGTCTTTACTATCCAAAGGGAGCACTGTTTTCCAAACCAAATCGCCCAAACTGAAGAACTTGACTATAACCTTTTTGTTGTAAAACTTAGCCATTTTTTGTTTCTGGACTTGCAGTCTATCTAGGATGTCCAACTTTAATTCGTCCAATTCTAATAAGTTTTGGACGAGTAATTCTGCGCGTTCGTTGTCGCCCAGGTTATTCTGCAAACGCACTCTCATTGACTGCACGTTGATCTCCATGGGCAGCACTGCGCCTTGTCCATATGTTAGTTGAAAAGGGGTAACTTTAGTGCTTGTGCGTGGCGACATTCTATAGGCCCACAAAGCTTTATTCAAACACTCGTGCCAATCTCTGGCGTTTTCGCTTATCATCTTTCTTACGATACTCTTCAAAATCTTGTTAGAGGATTCAGCCTGACCATTAGATTGAGCGTAGTAAGGCATGAAATTTACCAACTTGACTCCAAATTCGCTCAAAAATTCCTTTACTTGATCCCCATTCAAGGAAGTTCCATGATCCACCATCAAAGTTTGTGGGATCCCGAACCTATAAATGATATGATCGCGAATGAACTCTATAACGCTCTTCTGAGATATCTCTTTTAGAGGTATCGCCTCTACCCATTTGGTGAAGAAATCTGTCGCCACTATAATAAACGTATGTTGCTTGGACGATGGTGGAAAAATCTTTCCTATTAAGTCTATGGCCCAGCCTCTAAACGGCCACGGCTTAATGATAGGTGCCATTTCTCTCGCGGCGCTCTTTGAATTGGTCCGTGTCTTTGACATGCCAAACAACATTTTGCATATTGAACACACATTTCTCCCATCTTAAGCCAAAAATATCCACTCCTAATAATTAACCACCTCATCATTTGGCCAGCTTGGTGGGCTCCACAAATTCCTTCGTATATTTCAGCCATAATTACCTTAGCTTCTTGTAGGTTTACACGTTTCTTAAGCAATTCTCCTTCGATCAATGTATAATTCAATGATCGTAACCTTGTCTTTCTACTGTTCTTTTTATCTGGTTCTTTCAAGAATTCTTTTATCTCTACCCTCCAATCCATTGCATCTCCCTCTTGTATACAATAAATTCCAATCCTATTCGCCCTTCTTTGCACAACGGGCAATATTGTTCCATACTCACAAGTTTGTTCCAAATTCAAAATTTTTAAGTAGCCTGAGGCCGTTTGGGCTAGTTTGTTTGCTATGTCATTGTACATTCTATTAACATATTGAAGTTCCACTTGATCGAACTCTTCGAGCAATTCTTGAGCGATCTCATATTGACTCATGACGGAATCACTTTGACATTTAAAATCACCAATAAGTTGGTATATCACTAATTGGGAATCGCCCCTAACAATCACATTTTTTACTTCCATTTCGATCAGTAATTCTAGGCCGACAATCAATGCTTCGTACTCGGCCTGGTTATTGGTGCACATTCTATCTAATGTGAAAGCGAATAACAAACTCCTAGAGGGTTTATTAAGGCTATTCCTACCCCTGCACCATTGGAAGTTTTTGATCCGTCAAAGTATAAGATCCATGGTTTCAACTCGAATGAGTCTATTTCCAATTCAATTTCTTTAGGCATATCAAGGCACGGGTGATCGGCCAAGAAATTAGCCAGTGCTTGATTTTTTACTGCCTTCTGCGGTATATATTGGATTTCAAATTCGGATAATGCCAAAGTCCAAAGGCCTATCCTTTGGTGTAAAATAGGGCGAGAAAATATATACTTCACTAGATTCGCTTTAGAAATTAGATAAACTGTTACAGGCCGTAAATAAGCCATTAGCTTTGTACATGTGAAATACAAAGCGAGACATAGTTTCTCGATGGCAGAATAATTACATTCGCATTTTGTCAAACGTCTACTTAAATAATAAATTGCTCTTTCTTCATCAAATTGGTCTTCTTGAGCGACCATTCCAGCTATCGATTCTTGTTCAGCCGATATATAAACCTTCATTGGCCGTCCTTGGATAGGTGACACCAACACTGGTGGATTTGATAAATATGTTTTTAGGCTATCAAAAGTCTTTTGATGTTCTTCCTTCCAGACGAGTTCGTCCTCATTTTTCAGCTTTAGGAGAGGCGAAAAAGCTTTTGTTCGCCCTGCACAATTAGAGATAAAAAGTCTTAAGAAATTTTCTTGGCTTAAAAATCGTTGCAATTCTTTTTTATTATTAGGCGGTTTGGCCTCTAAAATGGCCTTTACTTTATTTTTATCGAGTTCAATTCCCCTTTTGTGCACTAAAGAATCGAGGAAATTACCGGCATTGACACCAAATGCACATTTTAAAGGATTTAACTTCAATTTATATTGTCTCATCCGCTCAAATGAGCGTTTCAGTTGTTCAAAATGATCTTCCTCTTTAACAGATTTGACCACAATATCATCCACATACACTTCAACAAACTTACCTATCATGTCATGAAAGATTAAATTCATCGCCCTTTGATAAGTTGCCCCTACATTTTTCAGGCTGAAAGGCATGACTATCCATTCGTAGCATCCTAAGGCCTCTGGGCATCTAAAAGCAGTTTTGTGTATGTCTTCTTCAGCTATATATATTTGGTTATACCCTGAATATCCATCCATAAAAGAATACATGACATTTCCGGCAGTGGATTCAACTAAAGAATCTACCGTGGGCATTGGATATTCATCTTTAGGCGTCGCTAAATTCAGATTTCTAAAGTCTATGCACACCCTTAGTTTGCCATTTTTTTTAACACAGGTACAATGTTAGATAACCACTCAACATATCTAGCTATCCTGATGAAACCTATTTTTAACAATCGCTCAATTTCCTTTTTAATTTCAGGTAGTACGTTAGGAGCAAAACGTCTAGGGGGTTGTTTATGAGGCTTAAAGTTTGATTTAGTTAGTAATCTATGTTCCACTAAATTTTTATCTAAACCAGACATATGTTCATACTCCCAAGCAAAACAATCTTTATACTCCTTTAACAAAGCGATTAATGTTGTACTAACCTCTTGACTAAGCATCTGGCTAATAAATGTTGGGCGATCCTCTCCCTCATCGCCAATATTTACTTTGACCAAAGGGTCTTGTGCTTGAGCGTACCCAGGCTTGGTGATCCTTATTACTTCATCATCTATGTCCCTCGTAGGCACTTCTTCTTCCAAGCAATCCACCTTGTTGACCTCTTGGTCCACACTTTGTTCCAATTTGAACACTGCCAATTTGTCTCCCTATGTTTTCAATGCTGCTTCTTCTTTGATTTTCTCTTGACATTCTTTATTGAAAGTCATTAGTCTGGCTTTAAAGGCCTGGATTTTGGCCACATGCCCCTTTGATTGCCAATTCATCAAGGTTCTTTGATCGTCCTTTTGCCAATCACTGGCTCTTCTACGGCCACTATATTTGGCCTCATTTGATTGAATATTTCAGCGAGTGCCTCTACTGAAAATGGTTCTTCATTCTGTGCGACGACTTGAGTTTCTTCTCCATCTTGGATTATCCTTGCAGGTCCATAATTTCCTTCGTACATGAATCTTTCTACCGAGTTGGCTTAAGCAACAAAAGGCCTATGATCTGCCTGCACTACTTTTGCTTTGCCTTGATCATTCCAGAAAACCAAACATTGATGGAGCGATGATGGTATACAGCGACTTCCATGGATCCAGTCTCGTCCTAGCAGTATATTGTAACTAGTAGGGCCATCAATGACAAAGAAAACTGTGATCCTAGTAGTTGTTCCTACAGTTATATCCAGTGGCATTACTTCCTTGGCCGAGGTTGCACCTCCGTTAAAGCTTGTAAGGATGACCTCTGTTGGGATCATGTCGTTCTCTGTCTTTGCGAATTTCCTCATCATCCTTAATGGGATAGTATTTATGGCTGCTCCATTATCAATAAGTACCTTTACCACGGGTATGCCATTAACTAAAGCCTTCACATAAAGTGGCCTCAAATGTTTGGTCAGTTTCATGGTAGGTTTTTTGAAAATGACCTTTTATGAAGTATCAATTTATATTTCCTGCTTGTCCTCTGTTGATTTGCCCTATTGTGATAAATCAACATGCAATACTCCAGGCCGAGCACTTGTCCCTGGGGCATTTTCTTCATCCTCCAATATTTTTTCAGCAGTTATCCAGCCTGTTGGGGGAGGTAGTATCCTTGGGGGAGATCCGTATTTCTCAGAGCGATGTACCCTTTTTTTTTTTTTGGGTGTTCCGTGTAGTACATAAAAATCGAAAGAACGTTCAGATGGTTCTCCCAACAAGTCTACCTCACGAACCCCTTCCCGATGCAATTGTTTCAGCAAAGTATTGCGCGATACCCCTCTCTTTCTCCTCTCTTCTTCCAGATCGATTTCTTCTTCAATATCAGTCATACCATCATCTTCTTCGTCATGTATTTCTTGAGACGTCTGACCACTTTCACATTCCAGCACACATGCTTTGTCTTCATCTCCTCCTTCTTCCTCCCTTTCGTTTTCCTTATTCTTGAATTCATTGGCTAATAGATAATTATTAGCCATGACGGGAGGTAAGGTACCGAACTGGATAGTAAGGGGTGGTTCTATATCTTCTTCGTCCCTTTTGCTTCGCTCAAACTTCGACCTCCCAGAAGAACTTTCTGGTATCTCTTCCATTGATTTCCCTGTGCCAGTCTCTTCACTATCTTCGAGAGTATTTTGATTAGCAATTTCCAGTACTCTTGGCACTTTAGGACGTGGCATTTCTTATTGCTGCCTCATCATTCGTCCATAATTCCGTTGAAATCGTCTTTGCTGAGTCCTGGTCATTTCGTTGAAAGGTACAACTCGTCCTGCATTATACTGATATGAGTGCCATACATTGGGTTGGAGAGGATGCGGTCTAAACGATTTCTCATGCTTTACTGGCCTGACTGCCTTTCCATAGGCGGTCCTCTATAGAACGATGTGCCTTGTCCCCTAACAGGCTGAGTGTTTGGAATAAATTCGGGCGATGGTGATGCTGCCACATTCCTGGTTTCTCAGTATTTGCTCTTAGTTCTCATTTACATCTGGCACACAAAATATCTTCGTCCTTCATGGGTTCTTTCCCTTTAATACGCTCAAATACGCTGGTATGTGGCTCATGGTCTTCCTCCTCATCATCGATAACCAACTTGAATCTTGGCAACTTGTTTTTAAAACTGGTCGTCACCATATTTACTTCAAGTGGCTGTGGGAAAGGATTTTCATCCACTGCCATTTTTTTTATCTTCGAACGTGATTCGTCCTGACTCGATAGCGTCCTGTAAAACATGACGAAAAATCAAGCAATAATTAGTCATATGTGACCATGCATTATGTCATTTACAATATTTTTTACCCTTAATTTGCTCGGGGTTTGGCAATTTGTGCTTATCGCTCAACTTTATCTGCTTATCCTTATACAGTTTATCGAATATAAGGTCAACCTTAGTTATATCGAACGAGAACGTTCTAGCCTTTTTGTTTTCTCCTTTTATAGACTCATCTCTGGCTAACTCCTTAGGCTTGGCCATTATGGGACAAGTGTATGCATCTCCTTTGATTAGTTCGGCCAAACATATTTCAGTTTGATCATAATACTCATCACTTATGGTATGAACGCCAAAGTTTGGGTCTTTGTAATAAGTCCCTTTACTAGAATTCTTCACTTGCTCTTCTTCTCTTATCAGTTGTTCGTGCCTAATTACATTCACACTAAGTTGGAATAAATCAGGGAATTCTCTATCCTTGAATTTTTTCTTTAAATCAAAACTTAAGCAGCTTTGAGCAAGTTTGACAAACTCTTTTTTCGGGCAAGGGCACAAAACATTTACTCCTGGCTGTTTTGAACCTTTGAAGAAAACCTTCTGATTCTGTTTTGTAAAACTGAGCATGGAACAACTGCTCCATTTGTTGCCATGTCTGAACAGAATTCGCTGGCAAGTTAATAAACCAGAAAAAGGCTACTCCTGTTAATGAACTAGGAAGTAGTCTCATTTTATGGTAATCGGTCACCTCGCCACTTTGTAGTGTGAATCGCCCTATATGCTCTAGAGTAGACACTTCTCCTAAACCAGTTAACAATGAGAATTCGGGCTTCTTATATCCTCTAAGCCATGGATATGCTTGATCTACCCAATCAGGATATGGCTTAGTGTAAGTCGGCCTGATGACATGACGTACTCCAACGGCCATTTGATCTTGTACTATTTCCATGATTTGATTCATCAATAAAACATTCGGATCATATGGGACTCCTATGTGTTGGTTCACTTGAGACGGCCTGACATTTAGTCCTTGATTGGCAGGAAATGTGCCACTGTTCAGACCATTGTACCCATTATATTGAGTATTTACTCCCTCATTAACGCGAGGTAAGTTATGTCCGCCATTTAGGACATTATCTCTTACGTTTGGATTACCCCCCAAGTTGGTAGTCACATTATTACCATTCAGGTTTTGCACTCCATTAACCCCCTGATTTGAGCTAGAAGGACCGAGAAATGATTCTAAACCTTGACCTGGGTTTAAATCGGGGGAATTGTGTGGTGAGGTATGTCCCACAATTGTCCTGGTTTGGAAATGACTTCCTATGGGTATTGCTGGATGACATACTTGGCCTACTAATTTGTTCATAATGTCATTCAAAGTGCTTAGTTGTTTGGCCATGTTGTCATAATGAATACTTCCATTTTGGGTAAATTTTTCCATATTATGGACGTTTCGTAAATTTACCTGTTCGACGAAATCCTGTGTGAGTTCCCCAAGCAATGCACGCATGGTTCGAGGACTCAACTCTGTCATTGGCTCATAACGGCTGTGACTGCTTGGACTCTGCCCTTCTGTTTGAGGAGAATGTTGCTACTGCTCAAATCGCTCGATCACAGACTGGACTACTCCGTGATTTGTTGGTGCCTTATCAGAATTTTTATGAGGCATAGTGCTTTTGTTTTGTATCTTCGAACACCAATGCGTCCCACTGGGCGTGCTAAATTGTTTCGCGTCGATTTGTCGCTAACAATTAAAGAGGATCAGACGATTGTGTAAGGAACAAACCTCTTGGAACAAAGTCCCAAAAAGGAGTGTTTATCGAATATGAAGACTACAATTTGGATATGAACAAGATGCCTCCAAGGGGCGCAAACACACAAGTACAAGGAGATGAATTAAGTAAAGTTAATCTAAGAAAAGTAAATTACATATTCTCTGTCTGAGAGTGAATTTTGTCGGGGAGCTTCTTCGTTGTCTTCTTCTTTCTTTTATACTCTTTGGGCAGTTCTTAATCGTTTGGAAACTGTTTGTAACTACCCATTTCTTTCATAATGGCTGACTGGCCAACAACTACCATTTGTAACTCCTATTACCACGTTTTCTTCATAACTGCTTATCACCAACTTTCTCAAATCGTGGGGTGTAGTCGTGATATGCTCGAACCGCCTTAAGTCGTGACTTTAGATAACAACAGGCTTTAGTCATTGCTAGGACTCTGGGCGACTCAGCAGTTTTGGGCGACGATTGGTCTTCCGCCTTGGGCGATCATAGGATACTTCATTCGCTCAACATCTGGACGTTCTGCAGGCTTGGGCGACGACGCTCCTTTGTTTGTGGGCTTTCATCATATTTAATAACATTCTTGATTGGGCTTTTACCCTGATCTCTTTAATTGGGTTTCTTCTCTTGGGTCATTTGAATTGGGCTGTACATTTTTGTGTGTCAACAACTACAAACGTTCTACCTTCGGTTCCATTCTGCAATTTTTTATACTATTCTTTTGTTTAAATAGTTTTTTCCTTCTTCAAGGCACGTGGCAGATGTCCATGCCACCACATGTTGTCGACCATTTTTAATTAATAAAAACAAAACGCGAAAATTCACCATATGTTGAAAAGTTCAGTGAAATTAACCCTTTGCATAATGATAAAAACGCTCACCATATGTTGAAAAGTTCAAAAATATGTCATCATAAATAGCTAAATAGACAATAGTATTCTTAATTCAAATAACAAATTGCATCTTATATATGATGTTTTGCATACTATATTTTTAATTATCAATTTTTATTAAATATTTATAAGATTTTATTAGTTTCTTCTTTTCCTAAACTTCAACATCAAATCAATAAAATTAATTTTAATAATTTGAAAATTTTATAGAAAATTCTTCACTTGACTCATTCAATATTGTAAAAATAAACAAAAATTATTAATTGCAATATTCTAATAAACAATTGTTTGTGAAGTCATTTTCCTTTTACAGTCCTGACATGAGATTTTGATGATATTTAAAAATTCTTTTAGATTTTCATTTCATTAATAGAGGGATTTTAAAAGATTTGGAAGAATTCGAAGCTTAAAAATACATATAATAAATTTTTAAAAAAATCACTATTTTTATGAGTTTTTTATGAATTTTGTGTGAATTTATTCAAATCCACTAAATTCATTAGAATTTATAATCTTTTAAAATTCATGAAAATCTCAATTGGGTACACATTCTAATAAATTTTATTTCTTTTCAACTTGTGATGGAACAAGGTAAATACTCCTTGTACAATAGGGAAACTTTCCCTTTTCCTTTCCAAATAAGAACTCTACTTTCCTTTTCCTAGTAAAATCCGCTTCTTTCATAAACTGAATCAAATTTAACTGTTAACAATGCTTATACGCAATTGTTCATCTAAAATGCATAAATAATAAATTTTGAACCGTGTACATAACAAGTCGTGTCCATATTGTAAATAGCCACTTATATTGAAGTTTAATTTATGCAAATTTTGTCTACACAAAATCTCTAGAGTTTTGAATTCTTGAAGAACACAAAGAAAGTGAAATAATTTAAAGGTGGAATCAAGAAATCAAGGTGAAGAATTTTTTTTTATAAAATACGCTACACTGGTAAATCCTAAAATATTTACGAGTTTGTTTATAATATTCCAACAAAATTATTATATTCTTATTGAAATTAATATTTTTCCAACAATTTATTATAGCAGATTTCTCAATATTTGAACCAACTGAAAAATCAATTTGAATTATTAATTTTTTAA
The DNA here is from genome assembly GCA_035079005.1 of Fraxinus americana. Lineage (NCBI taxonomy): Eukaryota > Viridiplantae > Streptophyta > Magnoliopsida > Lamiales > Oleaceae > Fraxinus > Fraxinus americana. The sequence continues at coordinate 25,812,008 of CM068725.1, forward strand.
AACTAAATTCAATAAGGTAAGTCATAAATATATTACACGCCCTTAGTTTATTTACCATATTAGCGTTTTTTTTTTTATAACAGATTTACACTGCCCAAAGCCCAAAGGTGAAACCTGTAAGGCCCAAAAAAATTGGAATCCACGCATATACCCTACTTCACTTTCCATTCTTCACCCAAACGAAAAAATCAAGTGGAAATTACACTAAACCAGCTATTTAGTTTTGACTTTTAAAAAATCAGGTTTTTACTTTATTTAATCAAAAATCAGGTTTTAATTTCACAAATAATATTAATAATAATATTTTTAAATTAAATTAAATATATACCCACCTTACTAATATAAAACCCAACCAAAACCTAATTCATTCCATTTCATATCTCCCATTTCTTTCGACGCCGCCGCCTCCGCCTCCGCCTCCGCCTCCACCGCCGCTCCGGCCACCGTCCGCCGCCCCTCCCCCTCCCCTCCGTTTCTTTCCCTCCCCTCCCCTCCCCCGCCGTTTCTCCCTCCCCTCCCCCCTGCTGCTGCGATTTGCAGCAGATCTGCATTATTATTTTTTTTCTTCCTACTACCAGATCTTGGGTTTTTGAGTTATGGTGATATTGGGTTTTTATTCATTCTCAAATCTTGTTAGTGATTTGCACATTGTGATTTTTTTGAAAATGAAAATGGTGAGGTGGTGATTATTTTTACGTTTTGGTGGTGTTGGAACTGTTGTGGCGATGGTTCTGTGTTGTTGTGACGGGTCGAAGGCGTTGGAGGTGGCGATCGCGAGTCTCTGTGACCTAGAAATTGTGTCTGTGACTCGTTGAAATAAAGTTGCGACAAGTAAAAGTTTTGATTTTTTTTCAATCTGTGACCTAAGTGGGTGTCCGTGACCTAGAAATTGGGACTGTGACTCGCTGAAATAGAGTGTGACCTAGATGGGTGTCTGTGACCTAGATGGGTGTCTGTGACCTAGGAATTGTAACTGTGAGTCGTTGAAATAGAGTTGCGACAAGTAAACGTTTTGATTTTTTTCAATCTGTGATAGGGGAAGGGTGTTTAGGTGACTGTGACCTAACTATTGTGGTTCTTTTTGGTGTCTGTGACCTTACTATTGACCTGTGACTTTGAAATTGATAATGTAACTTAAAAAAAGAATCTGTGACCTTAATTTTTTTCATCTGTGACCTCGAAATAATCTGTGACCTATAAAATTTTAAATCTGTGACCTCGAAATAATCTGCGATATACAAATTTTTTTATCTGTGACCTCGAAATAACCCGTGACCTACAAATTTCTTGATCTACGACCTCGAAAAAGTCGCCGGATCAGAGCAGTCGCCGGTCGTCGGAGTAGTAGCCGGAGCAATGGTGGTAGTGTAGGTGGGGTGGGGTGGGTGGGGTGGGGTGGGGTAATTTTATTATATTACAGTTAAATATTTAATTTAATATAATAATTATGAAATGTAATTAATTAATTTAAGAAAAACCTGATTTTTGTAATTTTAAACTGTTGGGCCTGATTTTTAATTTTGGAATAGTAAACACCTGACCCATAAATTTTTCCCAAAAATCAATTTGAATTCTTCAAACCTCAATCTCTCTGTCACATTAACCGGTCTAAATCTACCGTAATATTTAATTTTCCGTAATTTGAAAACACCTTTTTTCCTGATTGTTTATTTCACCATCTTCACGTTTGAAAATTCAGCAATCCTTGGAATCTAAATCTTCAATTTCAATTCAAAGTAGACGGAAGAAGAATGTGTAAGCAAGAAATTTAAGTTTTTTTTTTTGGTGAATTTCAAATTTTCGACATTAAAATATATGAAGAGAATTTTTTTCGCTGCCTTTCCTTTTGCAACTTTGTTTTCATATTTCACAAAAATACCTTTTCCTTGTTGTAACGATCTCTCTCTCTATTGTATACTATAGGCAATGATTGTTTTTCAAATGTAATTGTATGGGTGAATTTCGAATTGACTTTTTTTTTCTTAATATATTTGTGAATTCGGTTAGAGCCTGAATTTAGAATTGATTAACCCATTATCATTAATAACAGAAAAGGGAAATCTTCTATGACATTCGAAAACTAGATTTAATGTGGAGACTCCTAAGTTTTAGGGTTTATGATTTCGTACTGCTTTATACTATTTTAGATTAGTTATGTCTATGATTTTTACCCTTTTTTAGATTAATTTCGTTTGCACGTTCATAAAACTTTGCAATTTCCAATTTTGTGTTATGTTCTGTAGTTTTTAATTTGAGTTAGTTTGCTAGTTATTTATATGCAAATTGATTAGAGTTAACTGAATGTAGAATCAAGAATGGCATGTGATAAACCATGGTTCGATCACCTAGTGGATCACACTGGCGATTGTTTCTGCTTATCGTTGGCGGGTCGGCTTTTTACATGTTGAAAGGCATGTGCAACTCCCCTAAAGGTGAGCGCCTCATTCGGGGCTCGCAAGCTGTACGCATGAGCGCAACCGGTTGTGCTAGCCACTGTGCCCTCCGGGGTGGTCTTTCTTCTGTCTTCAAGAGTTCTATGATATATGTAAGGCAGAAGGATGATCTATGGAATTCTATCCTCCCTTAGGCTGCTGCCTCCGGATTCCTCCAGATATGCCAAGGCCTTGGCCCGGCTTCACGCACGGCTCTCATTGTTGGCTCGGCAATGGCACTATTTGAGGGTTATTTGATTGTGGAAAATAAGGTCAACAGTAATGTCCAGTCGCCACAGCCCGACTTTGAGGAGTTGGATAAGAAGCAGAAGAGGGGAGGTATAAAGACATAGAGTTTGACTCGCTTTTTCTATATTTATTTATACTGATGCCATACTCCATCTGTTTAAATCGAATATTGTTACAAGTGGACACTTGTGATTATGCATAGAATTGAAAACTTATATTCTTGTTGAATTACATCTCTTTCCGCATCTGAATTTTACCGACGACTTGAATGACTATGCTAATTGCAGTTATTTTGACAAGGTATATTAGTGTGTTTCTTCTAACTGTCATATCTCCTCGATATTAAATTTCACCGAATTACATATTATATTCCAATAAATATTGGCTTGTTTCCATGTTCACAGATATTTAAAAAAGTAATTAATATAGTTGGAAATATAATTTTTTCTTACATTTTTCTTAGCATATCCCTATATTAAATAAGAACAAGTGGCCTGTAATTTGATAACAAGCCACGTTAATTAAGGGCATATTAGAAAATTAAAAATTCAACTATTCTCTCATTAAGAAAAATTCGAAAAAAGAAAGCAAGAATATCTTCATGGGATGAATGTAGTACAAATTACTCGTGTCTTAGGGCATGTAGAAACTTCGACCCGAGTTTACATATCTTCACAACGTCTTCAGCACAATTGGCAAGCCACGATACAAAACCGAGGGTCCATTTGTGCAGAAGAGCCAATTCATTTCAAAGGTTGGAGAAGTATGTTTCAAACACGTGATTAATGCATACGTGGCAGGAACCCAATACTCAATATTTCTCAGTAGAACCCAATACGTGTGATACATTCACATGGTATTGAGACCTTGAAGTTAGTAATCAAAATCTATTAATCACTTAGAATTAAGCATTTTGGATTAAAGTACTACCGAGTGAAATTAAAATCATACAACAAATTAAATTCCACGTAGCTCAAATTTACCATCAAAGTTAAAGATGAACTTCAATAAAATTAAAACATTCTCATTGAGATCTTTATTTATCAACGTAGACGATAAACTTAGATCGAATTATAAATCGAATCTTTATGTACTTAATACTTAAGTACTTGATTTTTAATACAAGATCGTTCCATGAACAAATGAATTTATGCGACGAGTAAATACTTATCCAACATAAATAACATGCGAGCAATGTATTTAAGAATTGCCTTATTGAATATCGTGTTAATCATATTTGGTGGAATTTGACTTAAAAGATTATCATGGCTTTAATTTTTTATCAGCTAAATTTATAGATTGCCAATTTACCAATTATATATATCTGAAGATAAGAAAGAAAATTGTTCATATGTTAGAGAAGTTTCAAATTTGGCAATTTATAGTTAGAAGTTGTTTACATGTATACTTACACAATGTTCACAATAACTTAACGTATGAGTAGAGGGTTAGAGGATTTTCCTTATGAATTACGCTCATATCTATAAAGACATTCTTTTGGAGGGGAAAAATGATAAAATTAATCTTTTAAAAAACTTCATCTACATGGAACCCTTTTTTTTTTTTTTTTTTTTTTGAGTGAAACAACCTCGAAACATAGTTGTGGCTTTTAGGCCTACACCTAGATCTAATGGGGATAGTGATTCGAGTATGTTCGCAATGCCAAATATGTTTCCGAAATAATCCCACTCCTTGAGCAATTTCACAAGAGATAAATAGTGTCGAGCGGGGCGACCATTCGGCCCTATCCTATGCCGCTTAAGACATGATGGGTCCAAATTCGGTGGCTGGATGGGGCATTCTTTTGTCCCATTTACTACCTCGTTTAATATTTAATATATATTACTTGTTTTCTTTTTGTTTCTTTTTTTTTTATCTTTCAAATATAACATTTTTTAAAGAATGTAAACGGAGCAGGGCGGGACAATCCATACCTATTTTGCCCCGTTCAGGTCAAGGCTAGTAGGATCTTGAATCGATATAATTTTTTTGTCATCCTTAGAGATAAAGAGGCATTGGAGGGTTTCCATGGCAGTGTTGCAATCAACATTTAGAGGCTAATTGTGCTCTCATCCTCCCTTGAATTACACTATCAATTGGAATCCGTTCGTGCCATAATTTCAGCAGAAGAAGTTGAACTTTTTCTTTTTGTATTGAATGATGCCATATGAAGTTTAGAGATGTTCATTTAGCAATGACGTCCCTTGATAGAATTCCATACATCCAAAATATATAAATTCCCATCCGCCGAATCCTTCCAAATAAAAGCATCTTCTAATGTGTTACCTTCTATCGTTTAGTGAACTATTGTGTCAAGGACATGTTTTAAAGTTGTCTTGACTAGAGAATTTTTGAAAAAAAGCGAAAACTTAAATTTCACGTCGTTCTTTATCTCTAAAAATAGAATATTCTAACCGTTCAATTATCATTACATCTCAGTCATTCATTCATTTAATCGTCAATTATACTCATTTCGTTGAATCGCCCAATTCAAATTACCTTTCTATCTGAAGAACTATGCTACTTGTACGATGAATTTGACAATAAGTTTGACAATGTGTGAGTTCGCAGGCATTATGTCCATTGATTTGAAAGATTATTTTTGAATTCAATAGCAATGATCTATACATCTCTCACATTGTTAAAATTATTGTGCAAATTCATTGTACAAGTAGTTTAATTCCTATGTGAATGGTCCAATACACACTACTTTTTCCTCGTGTGAACGAAAAGAATTATTAGAACCCATTTGTCATACTGGAATTGGCCGAAATGGCTGGGTAAAGTGAGTTTAAGACTATCCCAAATTGAGGAAAATGATTGGTTATTTCTTGGTCGACTAAATCAATTCCCACGCAATTTCTTGTTCACACTCATGTCTTTTGTGTTTTGAGATATCCCCTATACAATAGATGATAAAAGATGAGAACTTTGAACAAAAAATGGTAGGACAAATAGATTCCCCTTTTAGAAGTGGTTGGCATTGCGCAAAAACATCTTTTTTTTTTAAATAGGTATTGTTGCGATCAAAGTTTACCTGGATGTTAATTCAAAAGTTTTGAAAAAAGAACAACGAGAATCTCAACTTGTGCCTACCGAAGAAGAGTGGAAAAATTCCTAAGGGACATTTCAATGTAATTGAGCGGTTAAAATTTGTAGAGGAATATTTAGGAATATATTTTGTGACTTTTTAGATTGTACTTAAAAGTTTATAGGATACTTTAAAAGAGTTCATACTATGTCCATTCTAATGTAAGATGATGGTAGGCAAAATTGAATAATCAATTGTTCATTATACAACCCTATGAGACGTATATAAAGTCTAATGAGGACTATTTGTTTTTATTATTACTTTTGAACAATTCAATTTGATTAACATAATTTTTTTTTTAAAAAAATATGCTTTAATAAATAAAAAGGAAAAGAAAAACCAAAGGAATTTTTTGTTGTAAAGAAAAGAAAATCTAGAAAACACGAGAAAATAAAGAATTGAAAAAAAAAAAAAAAAAAAAAGGGAACAAGGAAAGGAAATACAAGAAAAGATGGAAACTTTCCATTCATAGATGATGAATTCTTGTATTTAATTGTTCATATTAAGGAAGAATTTGAGAAGAAGTAAGAAAATATTCCAAACCACAAGTTGTACTCCTCTTAGCTCTTTGCGACCGGCGACTCTCGGAACTCCGCCACTCCGTCTCGCCGCCTTCCACCACCGAATGACCGATCACCGGCGCCTCTCATCTATTTGGGTTTTCAGATAGCCCTCTCAGATTTCGCGATTGTTGGTTAGTCTTTGTGCTTTTTCTGGGTTTTCTTAGAATTCCATTATCATGGGTAGATTAAATTCGTTGGACTGAGATTTGAGCTAGTTGTATGAAAAAAAGAAAGGAACATTTTTGAAGATTGTGTTTTGTATTTACCTTTTTCTTGTACCAATTGTCGTTTTGGGTTGTCTGATTTTTGAAGATGTGCATTATTGGTCATAACGATTATGCTTTTTTTCCCCCAATTGAGACCAGTGTTTGCAGAGAGATTCTATTGACTATTGTAATGGAATTTAGGGGACATTTTGCAAAATGACCTATGAATAGTGGCTTTTTAAGTTTTTTGTTAAAAAGTCAGTTTTACCCTTAATGAAATGGGTCATTTATTGCAGATCAAGTCCTCAATCCTTATAATTTTTTCGAAATTAGTTTTATTCTTGTTTTTATTCATCGTCACTAGACGTTTCTTCTAAATCTGATTTTTCTTCAAATATTTCTTCATTTACTTCTATTTCTTCAATATCAACTTCTTCACATTCATCTCTAATTTGTTCAAAGTCCGTAATTAATATTCTAACTTTCTTTTTTGGGCATTCAGTGCTAATATGACCTTCTTCATTGCAATTCCAACATTTACATCGTTTTTTATCTAATGGTTTTTTATTATAAGGTTTATATTTTCTTCTAAAATATTTTCTTTTTGGTTTAAAATATTTCTTTTTAAATTTATTATATTTTTTATATTTCTTGGGTTTTATTTTTCTTTTTCTTTTATAATCATAACATCCCCAATTTCCTGGTACTTCGGTATCTCTACAACAAATTCTATCTTGTATAAATCCTGATTGTTTATAAATCATTTGATTACTACACATAGTACTTATTTCGTCTTTTATAGTTCTTATAATAAATCCTAATGTATATCCTTCTTCATTTCTTCCTAATTGTTTTTCTTTAATCTTATTTTGAAAATAACTATTCCATGGTGGTGGTAATTTTCTAATAAAAACTTCCTTATAATAATTATTATCATCTCCACTTCCAAACATCATATAATAATATTTACTATATTCGCAACAATATTCATTGAGATAACACATATTACAAATTTGTAAATGTTCCATTCTATTTTTAGCATCTTCTATTTCTTCTAATCTAGCTTTAGTACTTTCATTTACCCAATCTTCTCAATAAAATTCTCTATAAATTCTTGTAGCAACTCTATTTATTCCTTCTATTATACTAATTCCAAATCCTGCTTCAATACTATCTTTCCAAATACCTTTTGTTGTTTCTTCTAATCCTCTATACCAATTAAATACATTTCCTTTAAATGTTGCTAATAAATATTCGGTTCTATTTTTATTATCTCAGACATTCTGCGATTATAATTAAAGTGTGCTATCATATTGGTACTCCATTCACTTATAGCTCTTCTAACATCTAATTCACAATCTAAATTTAAATAGGATCCTGCAATTTTCATTGGGTTTGATTCTCTTAAAATTGGTTTAAATTGATCTCTATACATTCTTTCTTTGGTAGTTCTAAAATCTACTTTTGTATTAACATATCTTCTAGGGTCTATTTCTGTTCATATCTAGGTGTGCTAGTTTCTCCATATTCTTCTTGTTTAAGCTTCGTGGTCCTCCTGCTTTTTCCAACCATATGATTTTTAGTTATTTCTTCACAAATTTTTAAGTCTTCTAAGTCAAATATTAAATTTTCCATTTCTTCGTTCATTGTTCTTCTATAATTAATTTTCCTTCTTCTTTTTCTATAAGATTTTCTTCTTGCTTTCTAAGATCAATCAATAATTTTTCTATATCTTCTTTTAATCCTCCATTAAGTTGTATTAATTCTTCATATTTTTCAATTTTCTTTCTAACTTCTTTAAGTTCTTTAGTATAATCTGGTTTAAATGGTTTTTCTTTATTTAGATTTTCTATTATTCTATTTAAAAGATTTTCTATTCTTAAAAAGTTGTTTTGTAGTCTTTCTTTCTCTTCTTCGTAGATTATTTCAATTCTAGTTATTTTTTCATCAATTGTTTTTATATTTTTCTCAATTAAATTAATTTTATCATTCATACTCATATTTTAGGTTTTTTATAAGATGGTTTTTCAATTTCAAATCCTAATTTATTTAATAAAATATCAAGTTTATAATTAATAATGTCTACTTTTTCTTCTAAAGTTGCTATTTTATTAATACTATTTTTCTGTGCAATTTTTGATATTCGATTTTGAATTTCTTCAAGTTTAGCTTCATCAAGTATTTCTAAATTATTAATTTGTTCTTTTATTTTATTAAATTGTTTAGACATATTTTTGCTTAAAACTTCTAACCTTTCTTTAGCTATTTCATCTTTTGGATCTATATTATTTATTTCGTCTATAGCTTCTACGTCTTTAGATTTTAATTGTCCTAATTGTTGCCATAAAAATGCATTAGTCCAATTTGTAGTCATATTTAACCATTCATCTGTATTTCCCCATGAGCTTAAAGGTTGAAACAGAGTTGTATTCCATTTTTTAGTTTGATAGCTTCCTATTGGTAATCTAATATTTTCTATTTCTTGTTTATCAAATCTTATTTTTGTTGGTAAACTCATATTAGTCTGGTATATTTAAGGAATTAATTATTATATTATTTATCATTTGTCTTATTTCTCTTCTAAATTGTTCTTCTCTTCTTAATTCTCTTGTAATTTCATTTCTTAATAATTCCCTTTTAATTTTATTCCAATTAGAAATTTACCTTTCTATTTCTCTACGATTATTGTCAGTTATTATCTGTTCTTCTAAAATTTTTATTTTATTATAACAAAATTTTATATTTATTCAAGTCATATTTTTATTCTATATCGTCAAAACTAAGATCAAAATCATATAATTCAGAAACTTCATTATAACTTACATGCTCTGTAGTTTCAAAAGTTCTTTCACTATTTTCACTATCTAACCAGAAAAATATAATCATTTTTATTATTTCTTTAGGCAATTTTTCTTTTAATCCAAATGATACAATTGTAAGGCATTTTTCATAATATCTACTATCTCTTTTTATGAAATTTATTCCTCTAGTATAACTATCATAAGTTTCTGGAATTTCTATCATGTGACTATAATCAATACTATTAGTATATCTAAAAGGTACAGATCTATAATAAAACTCGTAACTTTCCATGATAAAAGTTCTTCAAAGTAAACAATCTCATAAAAATTCTTATATAATAATTTTCATGCAACTTTTCAGACAATAAATTTTCTTGTAGCTTAAAATAAGGGCCTTACCACGCTTCGCCAAATAGCAAGAATGTTATATGTTCCTGGTCACCTTCGTCACAAGAGTTGGCCAAAGTCCGAAAGCATCACAGCAAAATGGACACGAAAGCACTTAAAACTCTCAAACAGACTCACTGTGTAGAACAACACTCAAAGCGTAATAAAAGATTTATTTCAAACTCAAAGATTTTATTGATCTGAAGATAGCTTGAAAGCTATTATACAAAGATTTTTACAGAGATTGATACTCCGAAGAGTGGTTTCTACTCTCTAAAGAGAATGATTACAAAGATCATTGTTGAAGATTTTAGATGGTAGTTCAGGATGAGATTTCAGATGGCTAATTTTCGATGCCCTTTTCTAATGAGAAGGGTCTCAATTTATAGAAAGGCTCGCACTTCACCGAGAAGCTTCTGGCCAATCAGATTTTTACAACACAAAAGTAAGAAGTACAATAATTTCAAATGTGGTTGAAAATATTAAAAGTGGTTGTTGGTTGTCTTCATTCCAATGTCGGCAATTTCTTTTGATTCCAGCTTGACAGCTGTCTTCTTATCTTCAAAGTTCACATGGTCTTTGTCGATCACGTTTTTCTTGATCGTCCTTTACTTGTGGACGTGTCCCATAAGTCGGCAGGCTTCTTTAATGCATTCTTCACTTCCAAAAAATTGATCGTTCATAATTCCACAGATTTTTTCTTCAAGAATTTTTGATTCTTTATCTCCTCTACAGATAAGAATCCAATTATTACTCATACCATAGACCATGTATCTTTCTCCATAAAAGAACTGCATTGTTGAGCAGACTGATTTTATTCCGAGAGCTCGTCTGTAAATCATCCATTTTCTATTAATAGTGGGCAATTCTTTAAAAATCTGAATCTCCTTGAGTGGATTTCCATTATTTTTCCGAATTGTGATGAGATGATGTTCTCCATACCACTCTGGTTCTTTATATTCAGGACTAATTGTGTAAAATCTTAGTTCAATTGGTTGTTTATCGCTGAATTTTTTAACACAATTAACAAATTCTTTGTCAAACTGTTCAATTTCTTTTAGATCTATCCCTGGGAAGAGTCGATCTAAAAATCCAAATGCTGCCAATTTGCGAACAATATTAGGATCTGCTCCTTGAACTGCACTGATCCTTGGATAAATCGCCGTTGGAAGGGCTGTCAAATATAGAGAACTTCCTTCTCTGAAATTATATACCCATTCTGAGAATTCATAATACTCCTTTTCCATTGGATGTAGATTAGCTCTGATATGATGAGTAGCAATTATTCCCTTTGGTGATTTAAGGTCACCAATTGGTGATTTTTTATCTTCTTGGAATTCACTGATAACGATGAGTACATTCCAATGGGCCTTTTGATAAGGATGTTTGAGTACTAGACTCAGCAGCCTCCTTTTCCACTTGTAAATTTTTCCAACAATTTGTCCATACTGACAGGTAGTTGTTGTGGACCCTTTTTATGACTTTTTCCTCTTGCGAGGTAAGAGAGTCATTTCTCTTAAATTTTGATTCTCCACTCGATGTGGATGTATTAATCTCCCGAAATGGGATGTGACTAGCCTTTCGGTTTGTATTCACCTTTTAAAGGAGGATACTCCTGGCTACAATTTGCAAAAAGTCTAAACATTCGACAATTTTTCAACTATTTTTTCTTTGTTATCATTCAATTTTTCAATCTTTTTCCCACTTTCAACAACTTTGCTTGATAAATCACACAAAGTTTGTCGAATATCAAGATGATCTTCTTGAACAGCAAGATAATCTGCATTAAAATCTGTTAGAAGATCTTGTAATTCCTTTGTAAATGCTTCAATCTTTTCCATATTCATGATTCCTGCTCAAGAAATCAGCAAATAAATTATCTTTTCCTTTAATATATTCAAATTTAAAATTATAAAAAGATAGTAACACTTGCCATCTATGTAACCTTCTATGTTGGGGTGAATTTGGTAATTTATTATTTACTAGTCCGTTTAGTTGTGTATTATCAGTTTGAACAATAAATTCCTTGGGTAACAAAAACATTTTAAATTTGTTTATTCCTTTAACTACTGCTAATAATTCTTTCTCATTGGTGGAATAATTTACTTCAGCATTATTAAATGTTCCACTAGTATACCTGCAAATTTCATTTAAATCAGTTTTTAATAAAGCACTCCAATATAAATCTGAAGCATCGGTTTGAACTATTAATTTATCTTTTTCATCAGGAAGTCTAAGTTTAGGTAAATTTTTACAATTTTCTTTTAAATTTTTAACACAAAGAGTATGTTCTTCATTCCAACCTAATTTATTTGATTTTCTTAATAGTTTCTGAAGTTTATTTCTTTTTTCTGCAAGTTTTTCTATAAATCCTTCAAAGATAATTAAGACAACCCAAAAACTTTTGAATTTGTTGCTTATTTTCTAATTTATCGAAATAAAATTATTTTTTTTACGAAATATGAGGTTGCAATTTTATTCCATCACTATTTATTATCATTCCTAAGAATTCAATTTCATGTTTTACTACTTCTGCTTTTTTCTGACTAAGTATTATACCTTCTTTTGAGCAAAGTGTAGCAAAAATTTTAAGATGTTTAAGATGATCTTCATATGTTTTACGAACAAACAAGTATATCATCAACATAAACAATAAGAAAATTATAAGTTTTAAAGACTTCATCCATTCTTCTTTGATAAATTTGTGGTGCATTTTTTAATCCAAATGGCATAACTAACCATTCATAATGTCCTTGAGGAGTACTAAATGTTAATGGTATACTATTATCTTCTAGTTTAATTTGCCAAAATCCGCATTTACAATCAAATTTTGAATAATATTTTTTATTCTTAGCTATATTTATTAATACTTCTTTATTTGGTAAATAATATCCATCAAATTTAGTGTTTTTATTAAGTTCTTTATAATTTACTACCATCCTAGGTTTTCCTCTTTTTATCTCCGAATGATTTCTAACCATAAAAGTTGGGCTACTATGAGGGCTATTACTTCTCCTTATAAGTTTTTGATTAAGAAGTTCTTGAATTTGTATTTGAAATTCTTCCTTATCTTCTTGATTATAGAGCATAGGTTTGACTCTAATAATGATTGTTGGTTCTAATAGTTCTATTTTAGCTGTTGTTTTTGATTTTTCCCATTTTTCAAGTGGGTTTTCATTATAATTTTTAGCTAAAAGATCTTTTATTTGATCAAGAGTAATTGTTTTGATTGAATAATTGAGTAATTTTGGTATAAATTCTATTTTTTCACCATAATGAAATTTGGCTGAACTCGGAATGGTTTAAATTCTCTAGCAATTTTTAGTAAATGTCCACATGGTGTTTTTAATTGAATAGTATAAATATTTTGACTATATTGACTAAACTGTTGTAGAAAGTCATTTCCAAGAATAATATCACAATCATTAATATTATATTGGTAAACATTTCTTATGGTTACTATTTTAGATCCTATTATAACTTCTATATTTTCATTTTTATATTTTAAAGATTCTCTTACTCCAGTTATTCCTTGTAAAGTTAATTGTTGTTTATTTTCTATCCACTTTGGTAATAAAAATTCTTTAAAGACAGTTATCTCGGCTCCTGTATCAATTAGAGCACAAGTAGTTATTTTTGATTCAAATACAGTTATTTGTATATATACACTTATTGGGAATTTTATTTCTCTACTCATTTTTCTTTAGGGCAATATGTAGTTATTCCTTGATGTGTAATAAGAATTCCTTCCTTATCTATTTTATAATTATCAAGACTATTTAAAAATGAATTTCCTAATAATATTGGATGTTCATCAAAATTCATATTATTATCAATATAGCATTCTATACTTAATAATAAATTTCCTAATTTAATTTGAATTTGTCCTATGATATCACAAGAGTTTATTTTTCCTTCAAAATCTCTATAACTATAAGGTTCAACTTTTTTCTTTTTAATTCCTTCATCAATAAGAGAGCAAATATGATTCTGACTTGCTCCAGTATCAATAAGTATTTTAATTTCATTTATCCATTTATTTCCATTAAAAAACTTTCCTTTGATTCCATAAACACTATTATTTTTACTTTGTATTATTTTTGAAATACTATGTCTTACTGTATTATTTCCAATAATTATTTTATTTTCTTTATATGTTATTTGTTTTGGTATTATAGGTTGATCAATACTTATAGCATCATCATGTCCTATCTCAAAATTTTCTATTTCTTCTATGTCTTGTTCTCTTGGTAAGATTGCTTCACCTATATCCCTAAATTCTTCGTCAATTTCTATAAAAGGTTTTTCTTTATATATATTTCCATAATTACTATTTGTATAACAATACAATCCTTGATATAATATAGTAAAAACTTTATTATCGTCTTTTAATATTTTATTAGTCATTTTAAAATGTAGACTAAGACAATCATCTAAATTTTTATCATTTATATGTACGCAATATCTTGGATAACAAGTAAATTTTAATTTTTTATAGGCTAAATTTCCTTTTACTATTCCTAAATTTCCATTTTCTGCAGTTATACATCTTTCATCTTGTAGATTAAGTATTATAGGACTATTAATTCCTTCTTTAAAACATGATTTTATTATTATTTGTATTCCAGCAAGGTAAACATAAGATATTTTATCTCGTTTTTCTTGTTTTAATTTTCCTAGGAATTCATTAATATTTCTTTTTGTTATAAGATTTAATTTTATTTTTCCTTGTGTATGTTTAATATCTATGGCTTTTTCTATTTCATGATATTCATTAATGACTAACTTTTTTCTTCTAAAAGCTGATCCTAAAATATTAAATAATTTATTTTCTCCTGGTGGTTTTAGACTTAATTCTGCTTTATTAATTTTTCTAAATTTTTCCCAATCAAATTTTCCTTTTAACGCATATCCCTCTACTCCTTCGTATACTTCAGTTTCTATATTTTCTGAATTTTCTATTTCCATGATCTTTAGGTATTTAATTCTTCAATTCTCATAATTTCATTATTAAGAACCCTTTGTATTCTTTTTAAAGTTTTCATTTCTATAAGAATAGGCATTTTAACAAGGTATCCTATGTCTTCGTCTAAAACTTCATCAAAATCTATTAAAAGAAAAGTAATTTTCTTTTCAAACTTTTTCTTTATTTTAAGACTATCGGAGTCTTTTATTTTATCAATCAAATTTCTTGATTTATTAATAAGATGTTGAATGTAACTATCAGTATCTAAATATTCAGTAGAATTGTTAACGTACCACCCTATGCAAATTTCGTTATTATCTTCCATTCTCTAATGTCTTTAAATCCTCAAGATATAGGGCTCTGATACCATTTTTATTGGACCTAAAATGCAAAAATTCAAAAATAAAATTATTAATCAATATCAAATTTTTTCGGCTCAAGATAGGTGGAAAGAGTTGATGGTGAAGAAAAGTTAATTTTTATTGCAAGGGGCAAACAATTTTGTCGAATCTAAAATTAGAATTAAAGTTATGAGGACTAAAATAACTTATTTTGAAACCTTTTATATTAAGGGTATTTTAGGTAGTTTATATATTTGAATAGTGAAATGGGTTAGTTTGGGGTTAGTTTGGAATTTTGGCTTGGAATTTGGGTCATTTAGTGGTATATCCCTGGAATTTAGTCCGGCACTTCATGATTCTGCTTTTGACACAGAATCATGTAAACAAGCCCAAATCGTCTTCTCTGGATCCTAGTACTTAAGTTCAGAAAAAGCAAACCTCGAAAAATTCAAGTTCGATTTTACACCATTGAAATATGTTAAAAGAAGATCTTTTTGCTTTGTTCCCCTTGTTCTAAATTTTAACTTTATTTCACATTGTACACAATGATTGTATTTTCAATTTAATTACATGGGTGAATTTGACCGGCCGATTTTTTTGTTAGCTTCATATTTCTGTGAATTAGTAACAGATTTAATTACGTTTCTGCTACTTGTTATGTACAGTGAATTAGCATATTTCTGTGAACTAGTATTTCCACTAGTTGTTATCTTGAAGAAGCTCCTTTTTAATTTGATTGTTGCCACTGCATTCTGTACATTAAAAAAAGGAAGATAAAATAATATTTTTTATTTTTTCTGAATGGTACCAAACTGTGTGGCGGATTTTATTTTATCATATATTATGTTGTGCTATTTTAGTTAGGGAATTAGGATTAGCTTATGAACGATTTTCATTTTTGCTGGTGTTTTATTTTAGTTAGGCATATGATGTGGCGATGGAGCATGATTGGAACATTCTAAAAAACAAAGATCTTTGAATTATTCTAGCCTAGATGGCCTCTAAATTCATACAAGTTTTATGTTATTTGATATGAAATTAGAGAATTCACTGTACATAACAAGTAGCAGAAACGGTATTCGGGCATCCACTTTATGTCATATATTGACACAATAAAATGGTCTTTTCTTGAAAAAATACCACATAAAAAATCATACGTGAATTTCTCATGCCATTACTAGCACGTACATTAATTTCTGATTGCTAAATTTATTTAATTATAATGAACGCATTAGTAGTAATCCGCTCTCAAGATGGAAAAGGGTCGTCACACGAGTCCTTTCTTAAAGCGTGCGATCCTTCTACTTAATCGAACTCCATTTCATATAATTGACTTTACATTAACCAGGTAGACTCTCAATCTATAAAAAAACCGAATAATGGTATCACGTAGTTGATCATGGCTACCAACAACTCAACTCGAAGCATGAAAGCGACCTTGTCTCTTGGTTTATGTTGAGTAAATATACATAATATTTGGAGATTTCTTCTAACTTTGATGTTAATTTGGTATTTGCATAATTTATTTTGTCATATTTGTTTTCCCTTTTCAATGTGTTCAATGCATTTTTAGAATATTCATGGAGTAAGATTGGACTTGTTTTGCGTGCTCTGGCCTCCACCCATTTTAAATAAAAAGTTAAATACATAAGAGTTTGCAAATAAATTGTAAGGATAATTATTTAGATTAAGAAGAGGAGGTTTGAAAAAATTTCTAATAAAAGTTTTAAATAAAATTCGATGAAATGTATGATTGAGAAATTTATAAAAGTTGTCAATATAATCTTTTAAAAATCATGAAATTCTCAATTGAGTACACATTCTAATAAATTTTATTTCTTTTCAACTTGTGATGGAACAAGGTAAATACTCCTTGTACAATAGGGAAACTTTCCCTTTTCCTTGCCAAATAAGAACTCTACTTTCCTTTTCGTAGTAAAATCCGCTTCTTTCATAAACTGAATCAAATTTAACTGTTAACAATGCTTATATGCAAGTGTTCATCTAAAATGCATAAATAATAAATTTTGAATTGTGTACATAACAAGTCGTGTCCATATTGTAAATAGCCACTTATATTGAAGTTTAATTTATGCAAATTTTGTCTACACAAAATCTCTAGAGTTTTGAATTCTTGAAGAACACAAAGAAAGTGAAATAATTTAAAGGTGGAATCAAGAAATCAAGGTGAAGGATTTTTTTTTATAAAAATACGCTACATGGGTAAATCCTAAAAAATTTACGTGTTTGTTTATAATATTCCAACAAAATTATTATATTCTTATTTATGTTAATATTTTTCCAACAATTTATTATAGCAGATTTATTCTGAATCTTTGAACCAAGTGAAAAATAAATTTGAATTATTAATTTTTTAAAACCGAATTCAATAAGGCAAGTAATAAATATATTACACGCCCTTTTTTTATTCACCATATTAGTTTTTTTTTTTTTTTTCTAATAACAACAGATTTACTTACACTGCCCAAAGGTGAAATCAAAAAATTTGGAATCCGCGCATATACCCTACTTCACCTTCCATTCTTCACCCAAACAACAAAACAATATCTCCGTCACATTAAGCTGTATGAATCTCTCCTAATATTTAATTTTCTGTAATTTGAAAACACTTTTTTTTTCTGATTGTTTATTTAATTTTTCCATCTTCACATTCAGGTTTGAAAACCCTCCAAGCTTCAACAATCCTTAGAATCCAAATCTTCAATTTCAAGTCAAATTAGACGGAAGAAGAACATGTAAGTATGAAATTTAAGGTTTTTTATTTTTGGTGAATTTCAAATTTTCGACATTAAAATATATGAAAAGTTTTTTTTTTTATTTCCGATTAGTTACGTCTATGATTTTTACTGTCTTTTGGATTAATTTCGTTTACATGTTGATAAAACTTTGCAATTAACCAATTTTGTGTTATTTTCTGTAGTTTAAATTTGAGTTAGTTTGCTAGTTATTTATATGCAAATTGATTGGAGTTAATTGAATGTAGAATCAAGAATGGTAAGTAACAAACCATGGTTCGATCGCCTACTGCATGAGACTGGAGATTTTTTCTGCTTTGGAATCGTTGGCGGGTCGGCTTTTAACATGTCCCCTAAAGGTGAGCGCTTCATCCGGGGCTTACAAGCTGTACGCTTGAACGCCCCCCTTTGTGCCAGCTACTGTGTCGTCTGGGGCGATCTTACGTCTGTCTTCGAGAGTTCTATGAAATATGTAAGGCAGAAGGATGGTCCATGGACTTCCATCCTCTCTGATGTCGCTGCCGCCGGATTACTCAAGATGCGCAGAGGCCTTGGCCCTTCTTTAAGCTCGTCTCTCATTGTTTGCTCGACAATGGAGCTAGCAGAGGGTTATTTGGTTGGACAAAATAGGGTCGCGAGTAATCTTCAGTCCCCACAACCGAACTTTGAGGAGTTGCATAAGAAGCAGAAGAGGGGAGGAATAAAGGGGTTGTGCTATGGGTACATAAGTGTACCCATAGGCCCCTCTATTGGGGGGGCGCCTGTTGCTGATAGGCATCCCCCGAAAAGGAGGGCACCGGGTGTCCATTATGGACATCCCTACGGGTACGCAGCATTTTCTGGAATAAAGATTAATGGACACCCGTATGGGTACACAGCATTTTCCGAAATAAAGACATAGAGTTTGACTCGCTTTTTCTATATTTATTTATATTGATGCCATACTCCATCCATTTAAATAGAATATTGTTGGAAGTGGACCTTTGTGATTATGCATAGAATTGAAAACTTATAATCTTCTTGTTGAATTACGTCTCTTATTTTGACATGGTATATTAGTGTGTTCCTTCTAACGATTGTCCTTTCTCGATATTAAATTTCACCAACTACATTAGTATGACTAAGATGTTAAAATGTTTCTATCATGTTGTTGCATTATAATGATTAGAATTTTGATTTTTATTATTTTGAATGGTATTCTTTATGTCTTAGCATGAAATTTTAATCTAATATTTATGATTTAACTTATTTGATATACGTTATTATTATATTTCTTTTGTTAAACCGTGGTTTTAAACCGATAGTCTTCGTTAAGAATAGCATTCCTCAAATAAAAAAGATGGAAAACACATATAAAAAGAGAGAGAGAGAGAGAGAGAGAGAGAGAGAGAGAGAGAGAGAGAGAGAGAGAGAGAGAGAACCGTTCAAAAAAAGAATGCTATCGAAAATATATTGCTAAAAACAAGAAAGAACATGGAATTGGGTGAAGATGATTTTCGAGCCCGTCAACTATACAATTAATTTTGTTGTTTTACACATGTTGAAATTGTATCTTATAATTAAAAAATTATTCATTGTGACTAAGACTGCCTTGTTTTGTTATTTTGTAATTTGTTTTAATTGAGAAACTTACTTGTATGCTTTTGAAAAAATCAAATAAAAAATACGTGTACGTATGTATAAATATATTAGTTATTTACATTAATTTTTGAAATAAAATATATAAAAACTTGACATTATCGTGTTTTTAAAGTAAGAAAGTTAGTCAATGCATTATGTCGCTGTTTCGAAACCAAATATAAAAAGTGCCAATTTTGTTGTATAAAACTATATAAATTTCCCAATTTTACCCATCAAACTATAAATATCAATAAATTCATTTAGATTGAATCAACTCTTGATCAATAGATAATTTATTATCCTCATTCTATTCAACTAAAAGAATGAGATTGCACTTCGAATATAATTATAATTACTAAAGATATATGTGAACAATAATTATATCATATGACTTATTGTTCATACTTATTATATGCGTAGATCACGTCTATTGTTCGGAACAAGGTAAAGGAACAAAAAATAATTTTTCAAATATACATCAAATCCCCCAATCTCAATACTAATTCAGCCGTCAATATCAAATCACTGGCGTCAAATTTAAATTTCCACTAGAAAATCTTTTGAGATTGTGATCATGCCTATTAAATAGGTTATAGATTCTATATCATGACTATAGTTTTTCGATTATTTCACTATAATTCCCGAGGTACCGAGATATTGATCCGTGATTTGATCTCACCCATTGAGAACTTGAAGTTAGTTATCAAAATCTATCAATCACTTGGAACTAAGCATTTTGGATTAAAGTATTACATATAACAGTCAAGTGAAATTAAAATCATGTGGTCAATACCACAAATTAAATTCCACGCAGTTGCTCAATTTTACTATCAAAGTTAAAGATGAACTTCAACAAAATTAAAACATTCTTATTGAGATAAAATGTTCATCTTTATTTATCAACGTAGACAATAAACTTAGATCAAATTATAAATCGAATCCTTATGTACTTAATACTTAAGTACTTGATTTTTAATACAAGATGGTTCCATGAACAAAATGTAAGCTCAAACTAATATAAATAATTTATCAAAGCAGTAAATTAATATTTTCTTTCAAAATATGTGAACAAATGAATTTATGCGACGAGCAAATACTTATCCAACATAAATAACAAGCGAGCAATGTATTTAAGAATTGCCTTATTGAATATCGTGTTAATCATATTTGGTGGAATTTGACTTAAAAGATTATCATGGCTTTAATTTTTTATCAGCTAAATTTATAAATTGCCAATTTACCAATTATATATATCTGAAGATAAGAAAGAAAATTGTTCATATGTTAGAGAAGTTTCAAATTTGGCAATTTATAGTTAAAAATTGTTTTCATATGGAATAACACTCATATTTTCAATCGAAGTAATTTATTCTTTTTCTTGATGGATGATTCTTTTTTCTTATTAATTACTACTACATGAGGAAAGCGGGGAGCTTGTCACATTTTTTTTATATCTTTTATTCTATTTTATGTAATGACACTCTCAATTCCTCAATCATCGTGTTTTCCAACAAACCATAGTATTTTTGTGCCCGGAGAATAAATTGAGTGAGTTAGAAAGTAAAAAATTATATTACAATATTGGAATTGGTGTAACTGGTCCCAAACATTTTCTGATCCGACGAATTTGGTCCAAACATTTAAATCTTGGCACTAACCCTCCCAAACATTTGCATCTTGTCACAATTTGTCACTTTAGATATACTCTGTCCAAATTGGCATTAAGTTTTGTGCATGGAATGTAGTTATAATTAGCCCCATATTTATTTATAGCACGGGTAAAAGTGTAGATAATATATATATTGCAAGAATTCAAGTAGTAATAAATGTATTTCTAGATATTCTTATAATCTTAATGAATTGGATATCTTTACTTCATTCACAAGGATCTTAAGTTATCGCAAAATAGCTTTGACTAATTGAAGCTACAAGGCGCTTTTACAAAAGATGTGTCAATAACTAAATGCTCGCTATATGAATCATCGTGAAAGGATATGGAGAACGAATTCTCTTATTGGCTAGATGCTCATTTTTTGGGTTAATTATTCAAAGAGAAGGATTCATATCGAATTTGAAAAATAAATATAAAAAAACTTAATAGTTAATTTTGTTTCATATGAAGAAAGATTTTCGTTTCATGCTACATAATGGTTTTCTTTTTTTTTAAAGCACGTGACTTGTCGGAACCGTCCTACTAATTGAGCTCAATTTAAGAGGTTAAGATGTGTCCATATGCAATATAGCCCCTATTTGGCCCACATTATTGTAGATTTTTAGGGGGTTGAAAATTTTTAGAATAGTGATTGATGGGAGATGTGTGGTTGAAAAGTTTTAAATTTGTGTGTATTATTATTTTATTTGATGAATGTATGGTTGAGATGAAGAGAGAGAAAAATTTAATGTAATGTAATGAGATATAATGGGGGGCAAACAAGGGCATAATAACCATTTGAATTACTAAAAGAAATTATTTTAATTTTTTGTGGTACCAGCATCAAAATTTCGATGGAATATTGAGCCTCTATTTGTTTCCAATACTAAGGAGAATTTATACCGTTGCAGCCGGAATCTTTGACCAATTTGTGTGAGAGTGGACCTCACTTTTTTGAAAATAACGAAAAAAAAAATCATTTTTCTGTGAAATTAATGTGAAACAAATAGGGGCTTGATTGTTTTATATTTTTACGAATAATACTTATCGAAAAATGTAGATTATTTACTTATTGCAAGAATAGAAATATATTAAAAGAGACAATACACACACAAGTACATATAACCCTCGTTTGGATCACCCTTTTATCTCGTTAAAATAAAAAATATAACCGTTATCTATCACATCAACATATAGTATTAGTTTAGATAATGAACTTCAAATTCAATCGGTGGTTTGAATGAAATGTTTTGTAAAGTTTAGTAATGAATTTAAACAAATTAAAGTCGGTTGCTTATTAGTGAAACTAATCCAAAATTGGAAAATAAAATAAATAATGCAAAATTGGAAATAACACTTTTTTATTTAAGATTGTCACCTTGCAAATAAACTTTAGCACTTCCATAATTGAACTTTTTAAGTCGCTCCCAAATAATAAATAATGAAAAACCTAATCCAATTTTCCAGCTCAATTTCTCAACAGATCTCTCTCACTGATTCAATCATTAAATTTCATTGCCTTTAGCTACTTTTTCTATAATGTTACAGAAGCAATCAGAGAACGGAATGGAAGGCGACGACGAGAGAGAAGAAGAATCACAGGAAGAAAATTCAGAGGCTGAGGAGGAAGAAGAGGAAGATGAGCCGAGGCTCAAGTACCAGAGAATGGGTGGCAGTGTGCCCACGCTACTCCAAAGCGATGCCGCTTCATGTATTGCCGTTGCTGAACGCATGATCGCCCTCGGTACCCATAGCGGCTCGGTTCACATTCTCGATTTCATTGGCAATCAAGTTAGTTTTTTTATTCTGATTTTTTTTATTGAATTGTGTTTATAATTACTTGGTATTGGTATTGGTATTGAAATTTTTTTGATTCAGTTAGATAATATGGCGATCATTAGTGGGATTTTGAGCTTTTAGATTTTGACTGATAATTGGCAGTTTTGTTAAGAGAATTGTGGGTGATCTGGATATGTTATCTTGGCACCTTTTGGACGAAGAGTATAGTTGGTTGAATTGAAAGGTGATTTGGGTAACTGGAAAATGCTATAATTGGTGGTTTGACTAACTATTGAAATCCTTGAATGAGCTGACGCTGTTTGCACTTATGTGTTAAACTGTAAGTAATTTGCCTGAAGGAATCTTAAGAACGTAATATTTTTAATTATTGAAAAATGAAAGAAAGAATTTTCAGGCTATTGCACATATACAGACACGGAAACATATATGAGCTTGCAAGAAATTAATGCTGTTCAAGAATGTCACGAGGATTGAAAGAAATAAGATAATGGTTAGCATAAGATCTTTTGTGCTGAGAAAGTGCATAACTTCATATGATGAAAGTGCCAGGATCCTCTCTTAGCTGAACACACACAAGGGATTGGTGTTGATTATACCAGTTATTGAGTAATCTGTCGGGCTTAATTGTATAATTATAAATGGATTACCCTTGCTAACTTTAACATATATTTAAATTTTAATATTGAACCTTCACTCTTCACTGATAAGAAATCTATTTTTAGGTGTTTAACAAATTACTTTCTCAAATGTGCCTTGACTTTGTCTGAAATGAGCAATTTTAATATTATAAAACTTACGCATGAATGATTGGGCGGAAATAAATTCACTTCCAACTCGAGCACCATCTAGTTTGTTTTTCTATGACCTAGAATAATGGTACCTTAGATAAATCATGCATGTCTCATGAGTCAGTTAATGCTGCTTAAGCACAGAAGAAGTCTCCAATAGCTCAACACAGTGCATAAGAAACCTAATAATAATATCCTGCATCTAATAGAAACAGAAGGGTGCTTTGGGTTCTATTCAGAGTTCAGCATACACGACTTCAAAATTGGGAAAACTGAGGCACGAATACCTGAGCTAAAGTGATCCAGAATATTTGGAACTCAAATTAGGACTCACCAACCTCATTATCCTAGCTTACAACTGTGGACCAATATTGTGGTCCACAAAGGCAAAATATAATACGACTTTGACACAAACATAATTAAATCCTGAAAGGATATAACGTCTCATTTTACTTTATAAAACATAAGTTTCTGCATGGATTAGTGAAAGTTGTTGGAAAGCCTGTGACACGTGCTATTCCAGAATTGTTTTATTGTCTCAACACTTTCAACATTTCCAATAATGTGTGTATCTAGGAGTGTTAATTACGCTAATGGACACTAAAGTTTTGATTAATTACATCAATAGTCATTGAAGTTATTTTGTTACGGTATTAGTCACTTATGTTTCTAATTGCCACACTAATGGTCGATTGGTCTAACAAAATTAATTTTAAATCCTACATGGCACTATTAAATGCCAACATGTAACCGAATGGCGTTATTTATTATGCCCCTGTGTGGCCTGCATTACTTTGAGGAAAAAATGAAGAATTTTACCCTTTTTTTCAAATTATTGGGCACCACTATCTCACATGCTGGTCAAATATTTCGGCGGCCCCACTGTTCAACGGTAATAATTTTTCTAGAAATGGGCAAATAATGTCTAACAAACATGGGCTATGTCAAGTTAGCAAAATCGTTGTTGAAAAGAAAGATCTGGGTTTACTACATAATTTAAGCCAAAAAATTCAGTCCAAAACTTAAGTCGCATTAAGTTGTCTTACTATGAACGCGTTTAATTTTCAATTCATAACTCCCAAATTTTTCTGACTTAGAATAATCCACCTTCACAGTTCTTAAATGGGTACTTTGTTTAATTTATGACTATTAGAGGTTTATTTAGTTTCCTAGTATAGAAAAGGAAATCGAAGTTCACGTTAAATTAGGGATTTAATTTATATTGTACAGTATCTTTATTTCCTTGTATAGCTATGTAATGCAATATATATAGAAGGCCAAAACAGGCTGAATGGACACTCGAAAATTCACAAAATTACTCTCGTTTGACATGGTATCAGAGCCCTAACCGTTTCTATCTCGAGAGTCTGGTTCAGTTTTTGGGCGAAATTTTGTTGGGCGTCATCTCGGTTTCATCATAGTTGGCTTCACCGGTGGTCTCCTTCAGCGTCGGTCCTCTGTTTGTCTCGGTTGGCGTCAAGTCTGGTCGCCAATCGTCTTTTCCAGAACCGTGTGAAGTTGTAATTCCCATTTCTGGCGTGTCTAGGGTTAGGTTTTTTCGGGCACATCCGTAAGTTTGGTCGAAGTTTCTTCTTCTCCCGTCGTCTTCGTCTTCTTCGTTTTTCTCCAGCCTCGCCATCTGCAGTGCATCGCGTCGCCTGTGTGTGAGTGTTTTTTTTAGTTTGGACCGAATTTCTTGGGCTGCTGGTTTAAATAGGTGCTGGGCCTATATTTGTTTAGTGAATAATTGATTGGGCTTGAATTGGGTTGGACTCTTGTTGGTTTAAATTGGAAAATAGTAATTTATTGGGCATTAGGGATTTAATTTGGTTGGACTGATTTATCGGGCCTGTGCTGAATTAGTGGATTGTGGTTAATTGGACTGATTTATCGGGCTTGTGCTGAAATAGTGGATTGTGGTTAATTTATTGTGACGGAACTATATACTGTTTCATCATGTCAATTGAAAAGACCGACTCCGTTTGTATTCGTTTTACCGGAAAGAACTACTCGTCATGGGCTTTTCATTTTCAATTATTGGTTGAAGGCAAAGGTGACTTGTGGGGACATATTGATGGAAGTATCCCGCCTCCTGATCAAGAGAAGGATAAGGAGAAATATCTTGCATGGAAAACAAAAGATTCTCGACTTATGGCATGGATAATCGGATCAGTGGATGCGCAGATTGTTCTTAATCTTCGACCCTACAAGTCAGCTCGTGCTATGTGGGAGTTCTTACACAAGGTCTATACTCAGAGCAACAATGCTCGTCGGCTCCAATTGGAATTTGAATTGGCAAATTTTTCTCAGGACTCGCGTTCTATTGAAGAATATTATTCGGGTTTTACTAATCTTTGGGCTGAATACACGGATATCATCTATGCTTCGGTTCCGCTTGACAAGTTAGAGGCTGTCCAAACTGTACACGAAGTCACCAAGAGGGATCAATTTTTGATGAAATTGCGAACTGAATTTGAATCTATCAGATACAGTCTTATGAATCGTGAATCTATTCCAACCCTGGATAGTTGTTTGGGTGAATTACTGAGGGAGGAGCAACGTCTTATCACTCGTACGTCTTTGGAACAACAACAGAATCATGTAGCACCAATTCCAGTTGCATATGTGGCTCAAGGGAAATACAAACCTCGTGAAATGTCTGGTGTGCAGTGTTACAGTTGTAAGGGTTTTGGTCATATGGCTCTTCAGTGTCCTCGAAAGGTTTGCGGTTACTGCAAGAAGTCTGGTCATGTTATAAAGGAATGTCCTACTCGTCCTCTACGCAAGTTTGGGACAAGTTATGTTGCTGCTGCCACTTTTGCCTCCGGTTCAGCACCACCACCTGCACCCACTCAAGTTCCAGCCTCTTCCAACCCTGCACAAAACTCCATCACTCCTGAGATGATCCAACAAATGGTTATCTCTGCTATGTCTGCCTTAGGTATCTCAGGTAATCCATCACTTGCTCCTTCTTCTTGGTTATTAGACTCGGGTGCCTCCAATCATATGACTCATGATCCACTACTGCTTAGAAACCTTAGACCATATACTGGACATCTCAAAATAAACACTGCCGATGGTAACACTCTTCCTATCACAGCCGTAGGTGATATATCACCAGATTTTCCTAATATTTTAGTCTCTCCCAATTTATCACATAATCTTGTATCAGTTGGTCAACTTGTTGATAACCATTGCACTGTGTCTTTTTCTTCTTCTGGTTGTCATGTACAGGATCAGGTGTCCGGGAGGACGATCGCGAGAGGGCCTAAGGACGGACGTCTCTTTCCTATTTCACCGAAGCACGTGTCATCGTTTCCAATTATTTGTAATTCTGCTATTTTTGATGTTTTTGATTGGCACAAGAAATTGGGTCATCCCAATTCTAAAGTGTTGCACCATTTGTTAAACTCTGGTTTGCTTGGTCATAAGAATTTGACTTCGGCTTCATCTATTTCTCTTAAGTGTGATTCATGTAAACTTGCTAAAAGTAAGATTTTACCATTCCCATCTCATGGTTCTCGTGCTTCGCATATTTTCGATATTGTTCATAGTGATATATGGGGTATTGCACCTGTGGTTTCTCATGGTCATTATAAATACTTTGTTACTTTTATCGATGATTATAGTCGTTTCACATGGGTTTATTTTCTCCGTGCAAAGAGTGAGGTTTTCTTTGTCTTTCAGTCTTTTCTTGCTTTCATTGATACCCAATTTTCCTCCTCAATCAAAATTTTACGATCTGATTCAGGAGGCGAATACATGTCAAATGCATTTCAATCTTTCTTACAGACCAAAGGTATTATCTCTCAGCGATCTTGTCCATCTACCCCTCAACAAAACGGGGTGGCAGAACGCAAGAATCGTCACCTTCTTGACATGGTTAGAACTCTTCTCATTGAGTCTTTTGTACCTTCTCGTTTTTGGTGTGAAACATTGTCTACCGCTGTGTATCTCATAAATCGGTTGCCTTCTCCTACTCTTCATAATGTTTCTCCGTTTTACAAGCTCTTTGGTCATCATCCCACGTATTCTCATCTTCGCCCTTTTGGGTGTGTGTGTTTTGTTCATTTACAACCACACGAAAGAACAAAACTTACACCGCAATCTGTCAGGTGTGCTTTTCTAGGATATGGTGGGACTCAGAAAGGGTATGTCTGTTATGATCCTACAACAAAAAGAATTAGGATATCTCGTAATGTTATTTTCTTTGAAAAACAATCTTTCTTCACTTCTGAAACTGTTCCTCCTCCTCCTGTGTTCTCTGTCTTGCCTGATATTCCTACGACATTCTCTCGATACAAGCCGGGTCTTGTTTATAATCGCAGGCATGATGCACCGATCACTGCTCCCGAGCTTCGTTCTTCGACGGCGGTCTCACCAGGCCCCCCCGATCCTCATACTCCGACATCGGATCCTTCACCAGATGATCTACCACTTCCTATACCTCTTCGTCGTACTTCTCGTGTTTCTCGGCCACCAGACAGGTATGGTTTTTCCTCCCATAGCTCTATGACTGCTACTCTTAATTCGATTTCCATCCCTTCCTCATATAGACAGGCTATGGAACAAGAGTGTTGGCAACAGGCAATGAATGCAGAACTTGAGGCTCTTTAGGCCAATCACACCTGGGATGTTGTCTCATGTCCACCGACAGTGAAACCCATTGGGAGTAAATGGGTGTACTCAGTCAAACTTCGTTCTGATGGATCTCTTGAGCGTTATAAGGCTCGGTTGGTTGCCTTGGGTAATCGTCAGGAATATGGGATAGATTATGATGAGACATTTGCTCCAGTAGCTAAAATGACCACAGTTCGCCTCTTGTTGTCACTTGCCGCTTCTCGGTCTTGGCCCTTATATCAAATGGATGTGAAGAACGCTTTTTTACATGGCGATCTCAAGGAAGAAATTTATTTGAAACTTCCATCTGGTATGCCTCTTCCATCGGCTGACTCTGTATGTAAGCTCAAACGCTCTCTCTATGGTCTTAAGCAAGCCCCTCGTGCATGGTTTGACAAGTTTCGTCATACTCTTTTGGATTTCTCCTTCATCCAAAGTCAGTATGATGCTTCTTTGTTCTTTCACAAGAGTACGGCTGGGATCGTATTCTTGTTGGTTTATGTGGATGATATCATTATTTCTGGATCCGATCACCTTCTTATTCAGAAGCTCCAGCAACATCTTCACTCGGTTTTTCATATGAAAGATCTTGGTCATCTCACTTACTTCCTTGGCTTAGAAGTTCATACAACACCGCATGGTATCTTCTTGAATCAACATAAGTATATTCAAGACTTGATTCAGTTGGCTGATTTATCTGATGCTGCCTCGGTTGATACGCCTTTGGAACTTAATGTTAAATATCGAAAAGACGAGGGTGATATTCTTCCAGATCCTACTCTATATAGAAAATTGGTGGGTAGTCTCATTTATCTCACTATCACACGTCCTGATATTTCTTTCGCGGTTCATACTGTTAGCAAATTTATGGATACTCCGCGTCATCTTCATTTGGTGGCTGTCCGTCGCATTATTCGCTACCTTATTGGGACTTCTCATCGTGGTCTGTTCTTCCCTAGGGGGACGTCTCTTGAACTCATTGCTTATAGTGATGCTGACTGGGCTGGTTGCCCTGACTCTCGTCGATCTACTACTGGCTGGTGTATGTTTCTTGGTGATGCTCTCATTTCTTGGAAATGTAAGAAACAAGATTGTGTTTCTAAATCCTCTACTGAGGCTGAATACCGCTCTATGTCAGCAGCATGTTCTGAGATTGTATGGCTGCGTGGTCTTCTAGCAGAACTTGGTATTCCACAATCCAAGCCTACACTTCTCCACGGTGAGATTGCGGCTAATCCTGTATTTCATGAACGCACCAAACATATTGAAGTGGACTGTCATTACATTCGGGATGCCTACGATTCCAAGACCATCGCTCTTCCTCATGTTTCCTCTACTCAGCAGATTGCAGACATCTTCACCAAATCTCTGCCTCGCCTCCGTCATAATTTTCTCGCCAACAAATTGATGCTTGTGGACTCACCAGCATAAATTTGAGGGGGGGTATTAGAGGTTTATTTAGTTTCCTAGTATAGAAAAGGAAATCGAAGTTCACGTTAAATTAGGGATTTAATTTATATTGTACAGTATATTTATTTCCTTGTATAGCTATGTAATGCAATATATATAGAAGGCCAAAACAGGCTGAATGGACACTCGAAAATTCACAAAATTACTCTCGTTTGACAATGACATCAATTGCCTGATTAGGCAGCCGCATGCTTGAAATTGTTAATAAATTTCCTCTTCTACAGGTTAAAGAATTTACTGCCCATACTGCTGCAGTCAATGATATCTGCTTTGATATAGAAGGTGAATACATTGGAAGCTGTTCTGATGATGGTTCTGTTGTGATAAATAGTCTTTTCACCGAGGAGAAAATGAAATTTGATTATCACCGTCCTATGAAGGCCATTGCATTAGACCCAGATTATGCAAGGAAATCATCCAGAAGATTCGTCACTGGAGGTTTAGCTGGTCATCTATATTTTAATGTCAAGAAGTGGATAGGCTATCGAGACCAGGTTTGTTTAGGTTCCTGAACTATTCTACTTTACACCCATGCTAATTTAAAGGGGACAGAGCTTTCAGAAATCTTGATCTCAGAAAAATAATATCCTTTTTACAGGTTCTACACTCTGGTGAAGGTCCAATTCATGTAGTTAAGTGGAGATCTAGTCTCATCGCCTGGGCTAATGATGCAGGTGTCAAAGTTTATGATGCTGCTAATGATCAACGTATAACATTCATTGAAAGACCTCGAGGAAGTCCCCGCCCTGAGCTTCTGCTCCCTCATTTAGTTTGGCAGGTTAGTTGAAGATAAACAATGTACGGAACATTATGGAAAGTCTATGAGAAGAGAAGTGGAATAGTCTGAAAAAGGGGCACAACTATATTGTTGGATACTATGCCATTACTAACTGAAAGTATTATACATGGAATTACTTTTGATTTAGATAACTGTTTTTTTTTAAACATATTCTACATCACATTCAGGACGATACTCTGTTGGTCATTGGTTGGGGAACATCTGTTAAAATCGCATCAATTAGAACCAATGAGAATACCGGCGCCAATGGGACATATAAGCACATTCCAATGTCTAGCATGAACAAGGTGGATATTGTGGCATCTTTTCAAACCAGCTATTTCATTTCAGGAATTGCTCCCTATGGTGATTCTTTGGTGGTTCTAGCATACATCCCTGGGGAGGAAGACGGGGAGGACTTCAGTAGCACTGTTCCGTCACGTCAGGTATTTTCCTTGTTCTTCCTTCGGAGTGTTGTTGATTCATTTTTTACTGTCAGTTTAGTTGTCGGATTATCTCTGTTATTGATTCAATCTCATGCTTGTCCCATATTTTACTGCTATGTCCATGTTAGTGGAAATAGTGTGTTTTAAAAAATTGGCCAACTTTTTTAGGTGAATGTTGTGTGTAAATTTGTAATACAGAAGTGCTCCACTTAATCATGCTTTATTCTTTTCGTGACAATGGAATTCACAAATTTGCTTCAGATTTCATGCATATGAAACATGAATTATTTCTCTCTCCTACTTCCTAACTATTTTTGGGATTTTTCCCGTTTGTTTTGTTTTGCTTTTCCTGTACTTATCGTTGTTGTCGTTTTTTAGTTTTTCAAATGTAGCATTTTTAGGCCCATTACTTAACATGTAACTTAGTGATCTATTATGGTTATCGGAAGTTGTTTTAGACAAGTGTTCTCTACCCCCATTATATAGATGCCCACCACTTTCAAATGCGTAATTCTTATCGTGCTTAATTTTTCCTTCATTAAAAAATACCTTTCTTTTTTCTGGCTTTTGCATATTTATATTGAACTCATTTTCTCCATACAATGGCATGACCTTTTGATGCTCTTGTAAAGATTTTTTGTTAAATGTTGCCTTCATCATTTTTGGTGGAATTTGATCTATTAGGAGGCCTTAGAGGCTTTGCGACTAGGTCTCACACCAGTAGGCATATATTAGTTGTGGGAGGATAAGAGGTTAGCTTTTAGTTAATGGGTTGCACCATATATGGTGAGCTTGGAACTAATTGCTAAGATGAGTAAATTCTTGATAGCAGGGCAATGCACAGAGACCAGAAGTGCGAGTTGTCACTTGGAATAATGACGAGCTCGCGACAGATGCATTACCTGTACATGGCTTTGAGCATTACAAGGCTAAAGATTATTCGCTTGCCCATGTTCCTTTCTCAGGTAAAGTTTGGTTTTGTTTGAAATTTCATCGATCATAGATGACTATAGCCCGTTTCTCGTTATTTTCTTGTTCTACCTGCAATGTTGGAGATAGAGGTGCAGTGAAAGAGATTATGGTTGTGCATTTGAATGTAGGTAGCAGCTATGCAGGAGGTCAGTGGGCAGCTGGGGATGAGCCATTGTATTATATTGTGTCCCCAAAGGATGTAGTTATTGCTAAACCTAGGTTAGTGACTCTCTTGTTCACTTCTATTAAATATTACTTTCAATTTGCTTGATTATATTCGTATTATGTGTTGATATATGAAAATTACTTCTTGTTTAATGTGGAATTGGATCAGTGTGACCTTGCTGGTCCTTGGTATTCTCTGTGTATATACATCAGAGTAGTAGCTAATAACCAATTAATGATTATATGCAGTTTTTCATTGCTCTGCATCTATTCAATCTGTTGATGTTGTTTTGGCTACTTCTTACAACTTAAATAATTTGCAATTAATATCAAAGAACGAGAGGATCGAAGATACCAATAGCAGGAAGAACCAATGAAGTAAATATGAATAGTAAAGTTGCAGGGACAGAGGAAAGAGAAATCTATAACTTTTCTAGAATAATTTTCTTCTTTTTTCTTACTCTTACATGGTACTTTTCAATTCATAAATAAAGTAGACTTTTAGCATCGTTCAATATTACACGTCAGCTCTACACTTTCCTACTTTTACAATCATTATATTTGACTTTTCTATTCAAACACAACCTTAACAAATGTTATTTAGCATAAGATTCTTCATTTTATTATCGTTCTTTATTACTTCGTCATTGTTCTAGAAGACTGGATTGTGATTTTAAGTACAATGGCAGCATATATCATTCCTTGTTCGTGCAAAAACTGGTAAATGGAAAAAAAGAAAAAGGTGAAATAGTCTGTAGGATTGTATTTAATTATGATTTCATGAAAATAAAGGTTATGAAATATATAAGTTGCGAAAATATTTAGTTATAATTAAAAAAAAAAAACTTATTTAGTTATTTTGTTGCTAGAGATGCAGAAGATCACATATCTTGGCTCCTTCAACATGGATGGCATGAGAAAGCCTTAGAAGCGGTTGAAGCTGGGAAGGGACGCAGTGAGCTTGTTGATGAGGTAGTATGTTTGATTGCATTTTTGGTGATCATTCTTTGGTCATGCTTTCATTTTTCTTTATCGTATTTTCGTATTCAT
The DNA here is from genome assembly GCA_035079005.1 of Fraxinus americana. Lineage (NCBI taxonomy): Eukaryota > Viridiplantae > Streptophyta > Magnoliopsida > Lamiales > Oleaceae > Fraxinus > Fraxinus americana. The sequence goes on from CM068725.1 coordinate 25,845,160, forward strand.
TCGCTATGCATTTTGTAGACAATAAATTGATTGCTATTAAATTTTTTCAGTGTAAGGTCTAAATATTATTGTATGCTTATATCAAAATGATTCTTAGCAGACTGATTTTATGTTTTGATTGAACAACCATGATTCGAGTAGTGTCATAAATTTGACTCTTAGTTTCCTGGAAATGTAGTTTGTAATAATGTCTACACTCATATGCTAAAAAGTAAAACACTTACGAATGGCTTCCTGAAGCGAGTGTGGTAATCATCTAGGCTTACTTATTTGCCTTTTTTACACAAGGATGTGCCTTACGTTGGAAATTATGTGACTAAGACAACCAGAGTGACTGGAAAATGATCTACAGTGAAATTATTTTTAATGTTTCTAAGGGTGTCAAATGGCACCCACAAATTTTCAAGATCATTTATTTTCTACTGATTTGGTTCAAATTTCTGACTCATGAAGAATAGTTACCGTTCAACAAACTAAGGTGCTCATTAAATTTGGGGTCTGCTTTTATGTTTATGTTGAGCTTGAATTGCATGCTTCTTTCTCGTTGACAAATGAAACTGTTAACCGAACACCTCATATTTAGAAGGAATTCCATCAAATTGAAAATTTTCAAGAAATAATGAAGTCTATACAATTTTATCTTGTACTAGAATCCTGGTAGTTGTACTTCTGCTTTCGTGAAGCTTCAATTGGAATAAGAAGAAAACAAATAATTCATACCAGAGATTATGTTTGATTCTTAGATTTTTGGAATTTAGTCAAAGCTTTTTATGCAGATTAGAAATGTGTGTCTATGTTATCACTCTTGATCGAGATATCGTTGACTTGTAAAAAAATATTTTAGATTTTATATGATAGATTGTGCAGAATTATCATGTTCATTTTAAACTCACTGGACCTTCCAAGTTTTATGATTTACACGTGAGCAGCTACTTCCTGACGTATTCTTGAAAATATAAATTCTGATGTAGTTAACTCTAAATAGGTGGGATCCAGATATCTAGACCATCTAATTGTGGAACGCAAATATGCTGAAGCTGCCTCATTATGTCCTAAATTGTTGCGAGGGTCGGCTTCTGCATGGGAAAGGTACTTTTCGTGTGTGCGCTTGTGTGTGTATGTATGAATGTGTAATGTGTGTATATGAGCTTTGCAGCTTGTTTTGGTAACTGAAGGATAATTATTTGCAGATGGGTCTTCCATTTTGCTCATCTTCGTCAGCTTCCTGTATTAGTTCCATACATGCCAACAGAAAATCCAAGATTACGTGATACTGCTTATGAGGTCTGTAATGCTTAATATTGTCTGCGGACTCACCTGATGCATCTTTTTTTTTTTCTTGATATGTGAAACTGGGAGTTGAAGCCTGAATTGTTTTGTGACTCTAGGTTGCCCTAGTTGCTTTGGCAACAAACCCATACTTTCATAAGGATCTTCTATCAACTGTTAAATCTTGGCCGCCTGTAATTTATTCGGTTTTGCCCGTAATCTCTGCTATAGAACCTCAGCTTAGCACATCATCAATGACTGATGCACTTAAAGAGGTCAGCACTGAGAAAATTTTATCTGTCTCATGCATATGATTCTTGCTATTTACAGTGTTACATACATGTCAGGCTCTAGCCCAGCTATATGTGATTGACGGACAACACGAGAAAGCTTTTGCCCTCTATGCTGATGTAAGTCAGTTCATGACTTATTTGATTACTATCACGCCTAACTAAATGCATCCATTATGTGCCGAGGATGCTTTGCCTACTTTATGTTTTGTGGACTTATTGCTTTCTCTGCTACAATTGTTTTTGTGTGTTCAGCTTATGAAGCCGGATGTATTTTACTTCATTGAAAAACACAATTTACATGACGCAATTCGTGAAAAGGTAATTCCTAAATTTCATTTGGAAGACTGAGCTATTATTACGTATGTTTTGCATATCTAAAGAATAAAGTCTCATTCTTTTTCATTTTTGGATTAGAGACCCCTTGTCCTCAAGTTTTGTATATTCTTTATCTCATCAATAAAATCCCAATAAAAAAAAAAGAATTCACGTCTTCATGTTGATTAAGTCATCATGAATTTGTCATTGACTCACGTGCGTTTGCAGGTTGCCCAACTTATGATGATAGACTGCAAACGTGCAATTCCATTGTTGATCCAGCATAGAGATCTAATTAGTCCACAGGATGTTGTGTCACAACTTATGGCTGCAAATAATACGTTTGACTTCCGATACTTTTTGCATCTGTATCTGCATTCACTATTTGAGTCATATCCAGATGCTGGAAAGGATTTTCATGACATGCAGGTTTGTAGAAATTAGCCAACTTTCTTTTTTCAACTCTTTTAGGGTGGTAACCATCTAAACTTGCTTGGAAATGGCTTATCATTAAATCTCGTGTTGTAAATCTTAAAGGTCAATTAATTAAGGAAAGGACTGTATTCATATGAAAATCATACGCATCCTTTTGCCTTTAGCTTTTTATTCAGAATTGAAAGGCAACAAAAACTAAAGGCAACTAGGGATCAGGTTGAATAATGAATACCTGTGCAAGTGGTTGACTAAATTGGTCTGGTTAATTGACATTTTTGAATTATGATAAATACTGCACGCAGCATTCTGTTGCAGAGTGAGTTTTCTTGTTTTCTGAGGAATTTAGGCTTTTAACTTAATAGACACTTACTTGAGCAATTTTTTTGTGTATCGGTCTCCTCTCTAATGTCTATCCCCTCAAATTCTCCGACTTGTAAATCAAACCCATTAATTTGTGTGGTACTGTTTTTGTCGATTTCATGCCGATCTACATTAGCATCTACAATTAAAAAATTGAGTGGAAGTGTTATGGAGAGGATATGTCCTTGATATGATGTTGACTTGGTTGTTCAGTCAAATAGCGCAGCAACTCCGTAAGAACGAGATAAAGAAAGTTTTCTTTTATTTTGGTTCTCAACAGCCTCCATCTAAATATGTCCGGAAACAGCTTGTCTTGTACTTTCTTATTAATATTATCAAACAGGATATGTTGTGTTAACTTTTTTTTTTCTATTTGTTTTGGTGATTTTTCATCAGGTTGAGCTCTATGCTGATTACGATACAAAAATGCTGCTTCCATTTCTTCGTAGTAGTCAGCATTATACACTGGAAAAGGTTTGTTCTATGAGTAGGTGATTCTTCTTAATCTTCCATCACCTGTCATCTCTAAAACTTCGTGAGATTTTATCTCAGGCATATGACATTTGTGTCAAAAGAGATTTATTGAGAGAGCAAGTATTTATCCTTGGAAGGATGGGAAACTCAAAGCAAGCCCTATCAGTAATTATTAATAAATTGGGGGATATTGAAGAGGTGCCTTTCTTTGCTCCCATTGTTTAATTAATTTCGGCTTTTCTGCTCTGAAATTGCTTGGTGAGAGAACATATATCATTATTGTGCAGGCTATTGAGTTTGTAAGTATGCAACATGATGATGATCTCTGGGAAGAGCTGATTAAGCAATGCCTGAATAAACCTGAGATGGTAAGCTGTGGGCTCTTAATGCTAATCGATTACGATTGCAAAAGCATTATTACCACATTTTTTAATTTTTTTTTTTTAGCTGGTTTAATTTTTACTCACTGGCAGGTTGGGGTATTGTTGGAGCATACTGTTGGCAATCTTGATCCCCTATATATTGTAAATATGGTGCCAAATGGCTTGGGGATTCCTCGGTAAGTATGCTATCTACTTTTTTTTTTGTATCGTTCTCGTAGTCAACTTGCACGACTTCTTTTTCTTCAATTATATGAACAGTTTTCCATGTCGAATGTCATGTGGATGAAAAACATTTTGGGTTTTCTGTTGGATTTTGTTGCTTTACCCAGGTTGACATGTCAATTGCCTTTTTATTCAGTCGTTCGCCTGGGTCATAAAGTCAAAGGTTCAAAATGCCAAAATGTTGTCAAGTTTTCGTTTTTGGTTCGTAACATGATCCTTTACTTTGTGTGGTACTACAATACCGTTCCATTGTACCTGCAAAGTCTGAAATTAGCTTGGAAAGAATCAAACCATACATTTCATGATTGCTCTTGCTTTTATCGACTCATCCGTGAGGCCTGATGTAAGGTGTTTTTAAGTCATATATGGTGGGAAAATCAAAAAGTGCTTTTACTAGCTATCACTATGTGCTATGTGGATCAAGATACCTGAAATTGTCCTATTTCGTGGTACTGTTATAACACTTAGATGCTGTTTTGATTTGACCTATGGACGAGTATGCAAGTGCGATGGACCTATTACTCTTATGTGTCCAAATTCTTCAGTTCAATTCTGTAGTATTTTCTTGGCACAGTAGTTGTGACTTATGGATCATGCACTACCACCAAAAATGTTGCAGTTTCCTTTAGCTTGCTCAATTGTAAACCCATTCCTTCTCAGATTGAGGGATCGTCTAGTCAAAATCATCACAGACTATAGGACAGAAACTTCTCTTAGAAACGGGTGCAATGATATACTCAAGGTAATTTCTCGCCCATAAATACTTCTGATACGATTTGATAATGATAATTACTAGATAGTTCACTATTACTTGCAGGCCGATTGTGTTAATTTGTTAATCAAGTATTACAAAGAAGCAAGACGAGCTATATACTTGAGCAATGAAGAAGACGAAGCACGTAGTAAAAGGGACAAAAACTGGGCTTCTCAGTTTGCAGAGAAATCTTTGAGCATGAAGAGCATGGAGGTCAAGTCGAAAACACGTGGTGGCGCTAGATGCTGTGTGTGTTTCGACCCATTTTCTATACAAAACGTGTCAGTTATAGCTTTCTTTTGCTGTCATGCATATCACAAAACATGTCTTGTGGATTCCACCATTTCCATTACTCAGCAACAAAAGAAGCCACCAACCCCTACCAAGTCCTCGGATGAATTATCGTATTACGAATATGATAATGGCGATGCTGAGGATGATGAGGAAGAGGATACTTCTTCAGGATCTCCTAAAATGCGTTGCATCTTGTGCACTACTGCTGCAGGTTGAGCTTCCTGTGTACACAGTGGTCTTCGGCGTGGCGTGCGCGTATACGAGGGAGGGATTTGTAAGCTATTTCTTTGTTGTTCTTGTGTGGGCAAAAGGCCTTTGTATTTTTGTATATTAATTGCTGATGTTTTTCGTGGGCTGCATATGACCTTATATGATATTATGGTCATAGAGAATTTTAGGAATGGCTACATTTTGTGGTGAAAGCAGCCCACCCATCCCCAAAAAAATAAAAAATAAAAAATTCAGAGAGTCGGTTTTATGGTTTACATTTAGAGATGTTTTTATATACAGTTTGCATTCAGTTCAAGCCTTTTTTGCACCTTCTGATCAATTTGAAGAATATATGTGGATCCTTCCACCCCTTTTTGCATAAATAATGATTTTTTTTTATTGTACTTTTAATTTTTGCATTCATATTTTTGTATCAATGTGGAAGTGCATGAGAACATAATAGGATATTAACTACGGCTTCGATTAATCCAAAATAATAGAAAAAACACGTGCCTAGTCAAAATTCTTCTTATATTTACTTTGTAAAATATTGCTTTCAGCATGTTTCATTTTGGATTGGGTAGCAGTACGTAAAATATTGAAGGTGGAAAAGATACTGAAGATTTGTTCTTTATATTGTTAAATCTTGTTTAGTCGCTGTTTGATGGTCATTATTCTTAAAAAATAATATTTTAAATAGTAATTTTTAGGAGAATGTGCAGTTAAAAAATATGGAAAAAAAATTAGGTTTATGTGCAAAATTGTTTACTGCATGAATATGTAGTTGAAAATGAGCATGTAGAAACAAGAGTTCAAATAATTGATCGTTTTTCATTTAAGAGAAGAGTCGAGGTTTACAAATATTATAAAGATAAAACGTGGAAGCTTCTTATTTTTGGACTCCTAGGATATAGCCTTTGGGGATTTCTATTTGTTTGTACTGAAAGTCTTGAAACTTTTTATGAAAAACTACACAAAAATTAATTAAAAAAAAAAGTGACCAATTGATCCCTCTAGTTATAACATTTATACGCACGGGTAAACTTGTTTATTAATATTTTTATCTTTAAAAGTCAATCTTATCAATGGGAGTAACCTAAATTTTTAATATTGTCGTTCTTAATATTTTTATATATAGATAAACTCATTTATTAAGATTTAAAATTGTTTCTTATCAGGTTATCATTGTCAAGAGGAGTAGCGTAAACCTTGTAATGACTCGTTTGAATACATCAATATTGAAATTTTGAGTTTAATGGACTTTTATACCATGATCGTAAATATTGATTCTTGCCTATGCGCACTGGTAAATTGATTTAATAAACCAATAAAAAGCAAGGATATACATAAATATTGAACAATTTGAAATTAGCACATAATCAAAGTGATAAACTGATTAAACAACCAAAGAGTCAGAAAAATATCTTATAACGGAAATTCTAGTAAAAAAGATAATAAAATTAAATATAAGAAAACTTCTTAAAACAAAAACATTATAAAATTTTCTTTGTAAAATAAGTGTTCAATCTTGATAATTTTCAAACAAAATGGAAGGAGTAATGCATGAAGTAATGTTATTGATGTAATTAAGAAGATTATAAGGGCATTGTTGACCCAAAAAAAAATATACGTATAAAATCGACAACAGAATGTTTGTCATCTATTCACGCTTTTATATGTTGTAGATATAGACGTGGATACGTATATCTTCTCGAGTTTACATCATGGAGAATTTAAAAGTGGAAAAAATTATGATCACCCATTAAAAGTTCTCGACTCCAATAAAATCGTGAGGAATCGAATTTCTTAAGGATCTACTCCAATATTTGAAAATTGTTTAGCCTCTATTCGGTGTAGATTAAACTTAGATTCTTAGTAGATTTGATAAAAGTGGATGGAATATATGATTGAAAAATTGCGAATTTCATTTAATGTGATTAAAATTAACCGTTGACTTTGACTTGAAAGTTTTATCAACTTTTAATCTACACCAAAGATATCCTTAACAGGAATCACAGATCGCAAATTTATTTTCTAAATAGGTATTTTCATGTTGGATGATCCCGGCCGATTGCATTCATTCCTTTTTCACCCCCATGTACCCCGACCGTGTAACATTGAGATGTAAAAGGGGGATCCTAATAAACTTGGTTTTGCGTCAACTTTCAAAAACGAAAGGAAACTTCCTTCTTCAACTTTAACTTAAATGCAACTCCCTTCTTTTTGTTTCGAGTATCACGTTTTATAAATTTTTATTGGACTCAATCGAGTCTAACATAAAGCTAAAGCACTTCCCAATTCTCTCTTCCAGCAAGTGCCATTTAAAAATGATCATGAGAATCAAGTCAACCACTATAATTTAAATAAAGTGTATCCACTAACCTCAATATATTGCATGTCATTATATTTCGTTTGACCTAAAAAATGTCAAGTTGCACGAGTATTTTTTTAGTATGCTTCCGCACGAAACACTACCAATGTGTATATAATTATATCGTATTGACTTCAATTAATTTCGAGAGCAATAAAGAAAATCAATAAATTAAATTGATTATGTTCATTTGTCGTTAGATATCTTTTACACTATCAAATGAGATTAACTTACAAACTTTTTCATGCATTTTGTGTCTCGTCTAAGAAACGCTCTTTCACCCAAAAAAATTTTAAAAAAAAAATCTTTTAAATATAATAGAGAGTGCTCTAATACGTGCATGAATTACTCAATGTACTTCTGACTCGAAAATTTACAAAGTATAGAGCATGATTAAACTCCAAGATTAATACTTCCTCTAGCACTCTAAGAATTAATTTAAACCAAGAAAAATATTTGAAGCAACTTAAAAACCCTGTTAATAAAGATTTTATATGGATATTAGTTTGACTGATTATTTACACTTTTATTGCGTGAAATGTTGCACGTTTGACTTCAAAAGTAGCTACTTTTACATTCAAAGTTCGATTTATTTATTTATTTATTTATTTAATTTGTTAAATTGTTTTTCTTTGAATAAATCATTGGGTGCCAGAAGTCATCAGAAAGTGTCCTTTCTGTCACTCCACCTTCTGGTATGCTCTTTATTGGCAAGTTCATTGCATATATTTGTTCGTTCATATTTCGAAACCATTATTTATTCATTAATGGTAATCGATGTTTGTCATCCATTTTATCAAACATTATTTTTTGCAGTAAACAATCTTCATCACATATTCACTCAATAAAATATTCTACACACAAACCAATAAAATTACTTTACTTTTCAACCACACATTCTCCAAAAATACTATTTAAAACTTTATTTCTTGTCCCAAAATGGGAGACAAACAAGCACTTAATGTTGATCAATTCATATTCATTTGGTACACACCAAGTATATTAACAAAAAACTTACTTCTTTTTCTTCTTTATTCACACTTAGCCCGAATTAAAATCTAAATTTTAATCTAAATCAAAATCAACTATTAATTGTAATCATATATTTTATGGAATCAACAATTTTTAACCACACAATTTATCAACATTTATCAAAATCTGCTAAAAATATGATTTAATTCTCACCAAACAAGGGCTCATTCTCTATTTGGTTCCATTTTTTAAAAATTCATTCCCCTCCCCCACAAAATTCTTTTTAGTCATACATTTTATGAGGTCCACGACTTTTTAACCACACATCTTATCAATTTTTATAAAAATATACTCAAAACTCCAATTTTTAACCGAACTAAATAGGGGCTTAATTCTTTCAAGTTTGATATGATAAAACCAACAATGGTTGCAGGGTTTCATTGTTTGGACATCGAACCACCAAGACAATCCTAGATGGTTGATCCAGCAAAGAAACAAAGAGGTTGAAATTATTAATGAATGGATTACAAAGTATTATGCTGGCCTATGGTCTTGAAAAAATAAAAAGAGTTCATTTATCATAGGCCAGCATAATACTTTGTAATAAATTTTTATTTGAATTGTAATCCATCCATTTTTATTTGAATTGTAATCCATTTTTATTTGAATTGTAATTTCCTATGGTTGAAATTATTCATTTTAGTAAATTGTAACGCCCCGAATTAAATAAATCAGCTCCTTACCATGCACGAGTTCTTTAACGTTAATCTAGGAGATTAAAGAAAGTTTTTAAATTAGAATTCATTTAATCAAACTATATAATCATAACATTCTTTTTAACATATAAATTTAGAAAAATATGGAATAAAATAATTTGGAATGGGTTTTTTTTTTTAAAAAAAAAAAAAGAAAGAAAAGCAAACTGAAACGGTTTTCTACAGTTACACTGTGAGTTTGTAAAAATTATTTGACCTAACAAATCTTGACGAAAATTTATGAAATTTTACAGAAAAGTCTAAAATTCATATAAATTCAGGATCTCGTCAACAACATTTGAAACACGAAATTATTTTTTGATCAAGTTGGTTTGTGTTTCCCGAATTTGACCGTCGGACTTTACTAAAATTGTTATAATAAATCTTATGGGACTTCGATCGACGTGTTTTCAGTTGCATATGATAGATAACTCACAAGGGATCAGTTTCCAGTTAAAAACATACTAAAATTCTAAATATACCGACCATATTACAATTTTAAAAACAGTGGCAGAATGCTGGGATTTACTAAATACATGTTCAAATGTTAAAATTTTTCATCTCAAACCATGGATTTAAACTACAATTTCTGGAACACCCCAATGATTGTTAAACATAAAAGTGGCAATCTAAAACATAAGAAAGAAATTTCTCTAAAATTTTCATATGCCATTCATGCTGATCCACTGCAAAATGTCGGGTTAATATCCTAAATAGTCACTGAACTTTGTCAAAAATTCTTAGGAGGTCACCGAATTTCAAAACTTCCCTAAGTAGTCATTGAACTTTGCAAATAGTTCTTAGGGAGTCACTGAACTTTCAAACTTCCTTAAATAGTCACTAAACTTTGTCAAAACTTCCCTAGATTGTCACTGAACCATTGATATATGGGGTCCCAATTTGCAAAGTTCGGTGACTTCTTAAGAAGTTTTGGCAAAGTTCAATGACTATTTAGAGAAGTTTTGAAGTTCAGTGACCTTCTAGGAACTATTTGCAAAGTTCAGTGACTACTTATTGAAATTTTGAAGTTCGGTGACCTCCTGAGAATTTTTGGCAAAGTTCAGTAACTATTTAGAGTATTAACTCCAAAATGTCTTATTACTTTGAAAAGGTTAAATAAAAGTGAGCATCTCAAAAATATACTCAATAAGCTATGCATGTTATAAGAACATAATAATCATTTGATCATGAATCCTTACATATTGTTTTCATAAATAAGCAAATCGATGATCAAACGTTCTACTTAAAGTTCTAATGAGCCTCTGCGGCCATCAATTAAACATACAATCTTCATGACATTGACATTTAAAAAGAACCATTACAAGCACTTCACATATTTCATGAGCAAACATAATGAATAACATGTATAAATGAAAATTAAATTCATATAACGATCAATTTAGTGTAAGGATTCTATCTTAGACGAAGTGTCTATATTGAATCGAACTCCTTTGTAATTGAATATTAAAAATGACCAACACATAAGAATCAGTTGGCCTATGATATTACTGATGAATTGTTGTTAAATGGCGTGAATAGGAAGCTGTGGTATACAATTTGATGTCCAATTGGATTAATAATCGCATTAATCCTTATCAACCAACAACATAAATTAGCTTTAATTAATATATAATAGCATCTTAATTTTATTGAAATCTTCACGTGAGTTAGAATCTAGGATTAAGTCAAATGGTTCCTAGCTAGAACAATTTGAAGTCTATCATAAGAAACTAAGGTGGCGTTTTCTTTGCCGTTTTCAAGCCGTTTTCTATTTCGATTTTTCAAAACGGCGAAAACGCGTTCTCTTCGTCATTTTCGAAAACGGCTTTTCGAAAACGGGAAAAAAAATTGTGAAGAAAACAGAAAACGGCCAAAAAGCCGTTTTCCACGTTTTCTTCACAAATGTAGCTGAAAATGGAAAACACGAGAAATGCCCAAAACGATTTCCTCCTTTCTGCTGCAACACAGAACAAACCCCTTCCTCCTTTCTGCTGCAACCACACTCTACCGCCACTTTCAAACCCCCCAAACTCCGACCACCTCCTCCAAAATGGCCGGATTAATAAACCACTGTGAAGCCCTCAATCCCCTCTTCAATTACCACACAAACAACAATCAGTCATACAACAAAATCGAAGGAAAAAAAACCTAAAAAACTGATTCAGCACACCTGGCTTCTGCAGGAATCAGCCAGTTCTGGAGCCAATCGAAGGTGACCCATGGTAGTATTGGATGCGCCTTGTTGAGAGGAGTGGATTGGTGGTGGTCCGCGATCGGAAATGTGGCCGGCGGCGGTGTTTATTGGCCGAAACAACGAGTGGTAGCGCGGGGATTTCGGCTGATTTCGACTGATTTATGGTCAATTAATCCGTGGATGTTGTAGAGGGAGGTCAGGGGGTTGGAATGATGCTGGGATCACACCGTCTAGGTTGTGGTCGGTTTGTGAGGTAGAAGGCTGTGGCGCTGGTGGAGGCGTGGGGCGATTTCTGGCTGGAGAATGGAAAACAAAAACCCATGTGAACGTGTTTTGAGAAAATGATTTTGAGGAATAGTTTTATAAAATGCCAAAAAGAACGCGTTTTCAAAAATTTTAAAATGGACTCTCAAAACACAAAATACAAAATGATTTCAAAACTCAAAACGCAAAATTGAAACACAAAGAGAACGGTCCCTAACTGGCTGAAAAATTGGATAAAGATTGAATTCAAATAACATAATTTTATTTTTATTTGAATATATTAATAAATAGTTCCTTAGTCAAACAAACTATATACGTGAATTAGCTGGAAATAATTTAACTTATCAAGTGGCTGCCAAAACTAGTTAATTGCTTGATTAACTTTAATTAAATAGAACTCCATTTGAACTAAAATAACTTAGGAATAACTTATCCGAAATAATTTCTTCTTGATTCCAAAATGCGTTGTTTAATACTAGCAACAAAGAGCCCAATATTAAATGGGAAATTTTTGCTAAAATAATACTTGATTATTTGAGCGATTAAAAATATTGACGTCAAACTTATTTTCATATTAGTCTCTCAGCATCCTTCTATTAAAAAAAAAGGTACCAATATAAAATAAACGAAATTTTATTTTCGTTTGCTAAAGAAATTGTAATGCTTCCATTTTAAATTTGAGGTCTAAAATTCAATTAAAAAAATTACCATTTTTAGTGTAAAAATGTGAAATAAATTCTTTTATTTATGTTTTGATTGAAGTACATACAATTTAATATTTGTTATATTCAATTTACTTAGAAAAGAAGTGATGGTGCAAATATATGATGGGTTCCTTCTCACAAGGAAGCTCTATGGTGCAAAATAAGTGATTTGGCTAGTAATTATTAATTAATGCAAAATGGGACATCTCACACTGCCAATCTATATATGCAAATGAACCATACAAGTCTAGCACTTGAGAATTTATGATTATATTTTCAATAAAATAAATTTTATGGGAAGGACTAAAGTAGTAAGTGATAATTAAAAAAAAAAAAAATTCTTTGAATTTTTTTAAAGATTATTCTTTTGTTAGTCTGAATACTCAAAGTTACAGTTCTAATTTAAATGTTCTTAAAGATGTAAAAATATTTATATAGTCTCGTGCCTATAAATAGGATTGTTCTCTTTTGTAATATTTATACTAAACAATTAATATAAGCCATAAATTATTGCATTTATATTATGTCTAAAATATATTAGGACAAAAAAGAAAGACAACAAAGAGAAGGAAATAGAAAAGAAGAAATTGTTTACATAACTCACGCATTGTTCACAATAACTTAATGTATCGAGTATAGGGTTTAGAGGATTTTCCTTATGAATTATACTCATATCTATAAAGACATTCTTTTGATGGGTGTGGGGCGGGGGGGGGGGGGGGGATAACATCGATCTTTTAAAAAACTCTTATACATAGAACCTTTTTTTTTTTTTAAGCGAAACAACCTTGAAACATAGGCGAGCTTTTAGGCCTACACCTAAATATCTAATGGGGATATTTGCAATTCCAAATATGTTTCCAAAATAATCCCACTCCTTGAGTAATTTCACAAGAGATAAATAGTGTTAGCAATGGGACAAGTCTGGAGCAGGAAGACCATTCCAGCCCCATCCTATGCCCGCTTAAGACAGGATGGGTCCAAATTCAGGGGCAGGACGAGACATTCATTTGTCCTGTTTACTACCTTGTTTAATATTTACTATATGTTACTTGTTTTTCTTTAAAATTCAACTTTTTTTTAAAGAAATACAACGAAGCAGGGCAGGACAATCGATACCTATCTCCACCCGTTCAGGTGAAGGCTTGCAGGATCTCGAATCAATAGAATTTTTTTTTTGTCATCCATAGAGATAAAGCGGTGTTGGAGGGTTTCCATGGCAATATTGCAATCAACATTTAGAGGCTAATTGTACTCTCATCCTCGCTTGAATTACACTATTAATTGGAATCCGTTCATGCCATAATTTTCAGCAGAAGAAGTTGAGCTTTTATCGTTTTGTATTGAATGACGGCATATGAAGTTTAAAGATGTTCGTTTAGTATTGACGTCCCTTGATAGAATTCCATATTTCCTTAGTATAGAAATTCTCATCCGTTGAATCCTTCCAAATAAAGGCATCAGTGAAATATCGTGTCGAGGACATGTTTTAAAGTTGCCTTGACTAGAGAATTTTTGAGAAAAAAAGTAAAAACTTAAACTTCACGCTATTCTTCTAGAAATAAAATATTCTAACTGTTCAATTTTCATTACATCTCTATCATTCACTTAGTCGTGAATAATACTCGTTTTTTTTTTTTTTTTTTTGTTGAATCACCCAATTCAAAATACCTTTCTATGTGAATGGTCCAATACACACTACTTTTTCCTCGTGCAAACGTTTAGAATTATTAGAACCCATTTGTGATGCTGGAATTGGTTGAGTATAGTGAGGGTATGATCGTCCCAAATTTAGGAAAATGATGGGTCATTTCTTGGTTGACTAACTCAATTCCCACCCAATTTCTTGTTCACACTCATGTCTTCTATGTTTTGAGAAATCCACTATATAGTAGATGATAAAAGATGAGAACTTTGAACAAAAAATAGTAGGACAAATAGATTCTCCCTTTTTGAAGTGGTTGCCATTGCTGAAAAACCATCTTTTTTTAATAGGTGTTGTTGCGGTCAAAGTTTATCGGGGATGTTAACTCAAAAGTATTGAAAAATGAATTATGAGAATCTCAATTTGTGCCTATCGAAAGAAGAGTGGAAAATTCCCTAAGGGACATTTTGATGAATACTTAGGAGTGTATATTAATGAATAAAATTTGTAGAGGAATATTTAGGAGTGTATATTTTGTGACTCTTAGATTGTACCTAAAAGTTTATAGGATATTTTAAAAGAGTTCATTCTATCATCTCCATACTAATGTAAGATGATGGTAGGCAAAATTGAATAATCAATTTTTAATTATACAACCTTAGGACATATATGTCTTTATTATTACTTTTGAACAATTTAATTTGATTAACAAAATTTTTAAAGTTAATTCTTTTAATAATAAAACAAAAGGTTACTTTTAAGCACGACTAAATATGCTCTAATAAATAAAAAAAGAAAAGAAAAATCTAAAGGAAAATTTTGTTGTAAAGAGTTAAGAAAAGAAAATCTATAAAACAAAAGAGAAAGGAAAGAATTGAATTTAAAATGAAAAAGACCAGGGAAAGAAAATACAAGAAAAGATGGAAAATTTCCATTCATAAAGGATGAGTTTCAATATTTAATTATTCATAATTTCATATTAAGGAAGAATTTAAGAAAAAAGTAGGGAGAGTAAATAAGAAAATATTTTGAAATTTGAAAATAATTGACTCTCTCTCCTTTGCGATTAGGGAACAAAGCTCTTACCTAGTCATCACTGCTAGATTTAAGGTTATATTTATATGTTTTTTAGAATCTCTATATATATACACACCTGCAGAATACAGACATGGAACAAACTTAAAGGATCAAGATGGAAGATAGGAGAAGAACTCCATCAAAATCTTGTAAACTTTCCTTTCAAGTGTACCCTCTTTTGCTTCTTCTTCCATTGATCTTCTTGAAATCTGTATCTGCAGTACCATATAAAATTCCAAGGCTCACTCCACATATAAGAACACTCTTAAGAAACCCTGATAGTAATTTATCTTCTTCTTCTTTACTTTCGAAGGATTTCAAAACATATTCTTACACGCAAATTCTTGATCACTTCAACTATGGACCCCAAAGTTACGCCACCTTCAAACAAAGATATGTAATCAATTTCAAATACTGGGGTGGAGGAAATTCAAGCTTTCCAATCTTTGCATATCTTGGTGCAGAAGCACCACTGGATGAAGATCTACTAAGTGTTGGTTATCTAACTGCAAATGCCCCTCGTTTCAAGGCTCTTCAAGTATACATAGAGGTAATATATGTGGGAAATGTTCAGTACGTTGTGCCAATCAGTATTTTGAACAAGATTTCAACCTCTTTTGATACATTAATATGGCCATTAATCAAAAATAAGGAAGAAGAAGAAGCGAAAATTTTTAGAGCAAGATTATAGGACACTACTATATGCATATGTCTACTGTTTGTTATGTTGTTTTCGACTATAAAATGAATATTATTCTAACTTATTTTGCTTTTCTGAAGCATCGGTATTATGGAAAATCAATCCCATTTGGATCAATGGAAGAAGCCATGAAAAATGAGAGCATTAGAGGATATTTCAACTCAGCTCAAGCTATAGCTGATTATGCAGAGGTGCTATTGCACATAAAGGAAAAGCTTTCAGCTCAGAATTCTCCCATTATTGTGATTGGAGGATCATATGGAGGAAGTAAGCAAATCATGAATTAATCAATACTATAATCCATTTATTTAATTAATTAATTACAACTTTTGAGTCTTGTTAAATTTGTTGTAAATTTACTTATAATTCAAATTATATTATTATTTTCAGTGCTGGCTTCATGGTTTAGGCTCAAATATCCACACGTTGCTCTTGGTGCTTTAGCCTCATCAGCCCCTATTCTTTACTTTGATAATATAACTCCACAAAATGGATATTACTCAAAAGTAACTGAGGATTTCGAGGTATTAATACATCAAAAAAATCCCACTTATTTTGAAAAATTTTCAAGAGAGAAATTATAAAGCGTCCTTTTCATTTTTTTTTTTTTTTTTTAATCGCAGGAGGTTAGCAAGAGTTGTTACAAAACTATTCGAAAATCATGGTCAGAAATTGACGAAGTCGCTTCCAAGCCAAATGGCCTCTCCATTCTCAGTAAAAAATTCAAGACTTGCGGGTATCTTTTTAATTTTTTTATTTCTCTTTATTCTTTCTAACTTCACTACTCAAAAGTTTTGAGAATTAGGGTTCCTTTTTTTTTTTTTTTTTTTGGCGTTAAACCCTTTTAATTTCTCTTCAAGTGGTCTAAACATGAAATTTATTTATTTTCAGGCATTTAAACAGTTCTAGTGAGTTAAAGGATTATTTGGACTCAATGTACTCAGTGGCAGCACAATATAATGCGCCACCAGATTATCCAGTAACAGTGGTTTGCAGTGGAATTGATGGAGCACCCAACGGAACTGATATCCTTGGCCGGATTTTTGCCGGCGTAGTCGCATTTGAAAGTAATAGGTCATGCTATGATACAAATGAATACATCTCTCCAAGTGAAACAACCGTGGGATGGAGATGGCAAGTACGTTTATTTACCTACAATAACTCAACACTAATATACTATTTTTTTGTTACGTACGACTTCATAAACCAACATCATACTTAATATTTAGTCTATATGGAATCGTCATTTTTCTTACGGAAATTGCTGATCGGCAACTGCTCAACTGTTCGAGCGTAATGCCTGGTTCCCATTGGACCTCACAATATATATACATAGATATAGTCTCGAGTGACTCTATAATGTAAGATCTGACGTCATATACTATTAATTTATGTCAAGTTATTTCTTTCTATAGTGGATAAGTAACACATTGTATCACACTCACTCGAAAAATTTGTTATTGAAGATGACTTTTAGATTGAATGCAACGTATTTGACCTAACGTAAAGAAATTCGTGCTTAACTAACCATCTAATATTCATTTATTTGAAATTTTGGCCCTTTTTTTCTTCTTTAGACTTGTAGTGAGATGGTGATGCCCATTGGAAGAGGAATAAATGATACAATGTTTCCATCTTCACCTTTCGACTTGCATCAATTTATCGCAAACTGCAAGAACTTATATGGTGTCCCACCTCGACCACATTGGGTTACAACTTATTTTGGAGGCCATGTATGTTGTTCTAACCATTTCCAACTTTTAATGATTAATTATAATTAATTATTTTTTACAACATTTTTACTGGCTTCCGAGTTATGATAAATTTTCTTGTTAAATAATTTATTTGTTCCCAAATTTCAGGATATTAAATTGATTTTACGACGATTCGGGAGCAATATAATTTTCTCCAATGGTTTAAGAGATCCATACAGTACTGGAGGGTAATAAGCGAAATCTATTTATTTTATCCTTAATACATTGTTTTAAATATGAATATCATAATTTGATTTAATTAATTTGTTTTTGTTTGGTCAAAATCATAGGGTTCTTGAGGACATATCGAAAAGTGTCATTGCTATCACTACTGTTAATGGTATGTTCTTTATTATAGACATTGTCAATGCATGCAATGTTTCTACCATTTTTTAATCTATTTTAGGCATATCGACATCGTTCAGTAGAGGGTTTTGAGCTACGATATTATATCAAGACTTGGAGTAATTTTTCTTAATTTTGCAGGGTCTCATTGTTTGGATATACTTCAACCACAAAAGAGTGATCCTAGCTGGTTAGTCGAGCAAAGGAAAAAAGAGGTTGAAATTATTGATGGATGGATGGCAAAGTATTACGCTGATCTTTTGGCATTGAAAAAAATAAAATAAAAAGAGAAAGAACAACTATTAATCTTTAAAGACTAGTGGCCAATGGTGAAGATTGTGGAAAGTGTAATGATTTTTGATGCATTTAATCCACCATTAGTGTTTTGATATAATCGATAAATTGTAAAGATGAAATATAAGTTTGTCACACCCTTAACAATTCTAGCTTAAATTGACAACATTTTTAAATAAATGAATCGACTAAAAAATAAAGCAAAAATAAACGAACAAATCGTAGAAGAAAATTGTTGTTGAAATGGTCGATGAAGGATTTTCCAAGTAATCAACGAAAAATATTTGTTGGTATTTGTCTTATAAATTGGAAAAGATAATTCATTACTTATTTTATTTTAAAATTAATATATAATTTACTATATGTATACATACATTCTTTGAGCAACAAGAAGAACGCATGTTCGAAATATTATATATATTTTTTGGTAGTGAGCTTAATGGTGTTCTACAATAAAGCCGTATTGAATGGTTGATACCCATATGAAAAGACACCAATATTGTTTTTAGATAGCATTTTGGAAGTCTCACCAAATGCCATCTTTTCCTAACCCTCTTTCTTATAAATTATTATCCCCCGTTTGATGGCCATTATAAAGAAAAATTCGAAGAAAATGATATTTTGAATAATGATTTTTTAGAGAGATGTAGTTTAAAAATTGGAAAATTTTTGGATTTACGTGCACAATATATATAAGAAATGGGTTTACTATTTTTTCTCAACAAATTCAGTCATGACTTCTTTTTTCGAAGAGAACGTTTCTATTAGATATTTCATCTAATAATTTAGCATAAATATGAAGTACCACTTCTCATTTAAAATAAATTTCTTTCATATTTATTTAGGTCCATGTTAATTTTAAAATGTAGGAAAATTTAATTTCATGTCACTCATTTTTCCAAACATAAGTTACTTTTTTTAACTATAACTTTTAAGCACAGGAACTTGTTCATTATCAGCAAAAGAAAATGCGGTTCCTGCTTGAAGAAGAAAATTATCTTGTGGAAAGGATGAATTATGGGGATTTATGTACCACTGCGCATCTTCTCCTTAATAATTAATGCTGAATTCATCGATTTTCCAATTCAAAGTGCAAAGATAGCAATATATAGCAATAATTACTCTCCATATATATTAAAGATAGACAGTTCTCTATAATTAAAGCTCAAAATTACCTAATTGAAGATAGGACTGCACTACATGTAAAGGAAAATATTCACAGGATCAATATAGGACGACGATTGTAATTGGCTAAGTCAAAAATTGTTTTTTGGCTTAGCCAATTACAAGGGGGACACTGTCCCCCTGTATTGACCCCGTAAATATTTCCCGTGTACGAGGAGAACATCCCTTCAAAATAATTTCATACTATTTAGTTTTGCAAAAGATATGGATAATTAATGATCAAAGATGCCTTTCTTTATCTCTAAAGATAGAGCATTATAACCATTCAATAGTCGTTACATCTCTATCATTCTTTTAGCCAGTCTAAATGATCCCCATTTTGTTGGGTTACTCTATTTAAGATATGTACCTATTTGCTTGTGGTTAGAGAAGAGATAAGTAAATGGTCCAAGACTCCAATACCATCACTTTTTCCTCATGCAAACTTATAGAATTATTAGAAGCCATAGTGATGTTGGAATTGAGGTGGTAATGGTGGGCTAGTGAGGGTAAGATTTGTCCCAGTTTTGGGAAATGATTGGACATTTCTCAGTTGACTAACTCAATTGCCACCCATTTTCTTGTTTTCACTCAAGTCTTTCTTGTTTTAGAAGCCAAGTTTCCTAGTAGATGATAAAAGTTGAAAACGTTGAACTAAAAACAGTAGGATAAAGAGATTCTCCCTTTTTGAAGTGGTGGGCAATGCTCAAAAACATTATTTTTTTCATTATCATTCTTCTATTCATTTTCAACCACACATTCTTTAATAAAATAATATTTTCCATTAAATCAATAATTTTTCCTTCTTTTTCAATCACGTAATCCCCATCACATCAACCAAAAAAAATGCATTCTTGGAGCAAAAATGTGCACCAAACAGGGGCTTAGTCCTTGTTTAACAACCATTATTTGGAGAAAATAGAGTTTTGAATAATGATTTTTAGGAAAATGTGCGATTAAAAAGTAGGAAAATTTTAGGTTTAGGTGCAGAATATTTTGTTGTATGAATGTGTAGTTGAAAAAAAACGTTTTCAAATAATAGTTGTCAAATAAGGACTTAGTGCATGAACGGTTCTCTTAAAATTGCAGTGTTTCGTTGATTAGACATTTGTTCGTTGAATCAAAGAGGTCCCGGGTGATTGATTATGGAAGTAAAACAGAAGTTCAATTTGTTGTAGGATGGATCACAGAGTATATATTATGATCAAGCATTGGCCTTGAAAAGGAAAAACGAGATAATAATTACTATGTTGTATCATGCTTGAACATCAAAAAATCTTGTATCAAGAATTTGAAAAGGTTGATCTTTTATTAATGTGCCATGTTTGATTGATCCAAATAATTTAGAAATTATTCGTTACATAATATAAAGAAGGATAGTGCAAAATATCACAATCTTGACAGTAAGGTTCTTCCTTACCATAAAACTCTATAAGCCCTAATGATGATGCCTTGGTTATGTACTAATCTGAATAAAAAATAAATATATAGAGTTGCTTTCTTTTAAGTTTTTTTTCTTTCAAGAAAACTTTATAATGTCCTAATGATGATGACTTAGTTACAAACTAATCTGAAGAACAAAAATTATTAGAGTTGTTTTCCTTTATAATTTTTTTCTAAAAGATGATGTCATTCGTCAATATTGTACAATTTTAACCTAAGAACACAATTTTTGAAATCTGCCAAATTATGAAGAAATAAACTCGCAAAATTTTATTAATGTAAGATGATAAAAAAAATGATGAATTAATATTTTATTTATAAGGGTTTATATGAAAACCTAGTTTTAAAAAACTAAAATTACAAAGAATTTGAAATAAATTAAATGACAAAAATAGCACTAAAACTTTAAAAGCATTTTCGACTTCTAAACGAACTCGGCTGGCTAAAATCCATCATATATCAAGGTGAAGCCGTGAGTTCTACTCCCCTCATTGTTCTCTTTTCGAAATGGTATTATGAACCTAAACTGGAGCTCGAACGCCATACCTGCACTTACCTTTTTCCTTTTGCGATCTAATTTTTCAATTCATTCAACCACATGTTCTACATCACTTTACTTCTCAACTTTTCATTTTTGTGTCAATTTGAGACAACTCAGACAATTTTAGGGACTTGCATTACTTATATTATCGTAACAGTATTATTTTTACCCTCTCTCAGACTCTCACTGTCAATATTTAATTGTCCACATAAAGCTTTTATTTTTCTAAGCCCCAATTTGCTTAAGATAAAAATAAGATTTTTAGTAGATTTAGATAAAAGTTGATAAAATGTGGGGTTGAAAAGTTATGGATCCCACGAAATGTGTGATTAAAATTAATTGTTGGCATTGACTTGAATTTTAATCGAGATTTTTAGTTGAATCATTATGGGGCTTTATAAATTCGCAACATTGACAATGTTAAATTCTGTAGTGTCATTTGTCAATGGACGATGAATGAGCATTAATCCCCTATAGATTCTTTCGTGCCTCGTCTTACTTGCAGAAGTTACAAACACATATTTACTCGGTGCACATGAAATGAATGTGTAAAGCACCGAGCATTTGATCGAGTTTGAGACATCTATCATGTACCTTTTTTACAAGGGTTGATGTCTAAGCTTGTAAATCTGAAGATTAGAGGTATCCAGGCTAGGATCAGGGGCGGATCCAGAACCCGGCAAGCCGACGCGGCCACCAATGCTGGATCCGTCAAGAAAAAAAATTAATTAAGATTTATAAAAATAATTATGTGTGTGCGCGCGCGCGCGCGTGTGCGTGCATGTGTGATTGTACAATTTTTATTGAAATGGTGTGTAGATCATTTGGAAGAGAAGACGTCTTTCCACATGAAATACATGGGTTCAATTTCCTTCAACAAAAAGAAGTGTAGCTCATATGTAAGAATGGTCATTTTGTGCGTTAGAGGTATGAGCTTTTCTACTTTTTTGTTTAATTTTTCATTACAATAAATAATAACTAAACAATTTTGTATTATTAATTTTCATTTTCGAAATAATTTCTTTAAAAAATTTATTGACTCAAATTATTACTCTATGATATATAATTCATTGTTAGGTTTTATTAGTTTATTTTATAAAATTCACATTTGGACAATTGTTCTTTATTTTTTCAAAAAAAAAAAAAAAACTTCAAATATACTCTTTTTTAGGTCAAAAATAGTTTTAGTTTTAAAAATCATTGTTTTCAAAATTGTGCATAACCTTTGCCTAAACTCGGAGCTTGTCTTTACCATTTAATCATGTTTTACGTAGAAACTTTTCGTTTGAGTTCGTAAAAAACTTGAAACTCAATCGTATATGTATGATTGAAAAATGTATTTTTTTTTCTTATTATTTTATATTTTATTGGATTATTTTTCAAATGTATATGACATTTTCATGTTTTAATGCATTTATATATTGATTGAAAAAATTTTAAAATTATTTAATTAAATATTAATAAACAATCTTATTATTGCGACTATCAACAACCGTCCTACCTAGCTTAATAGTTAATATCTCCCACTGGCAAAGGGGAGGGCGGTTAGGGCTCAGCGCGGTAGTGTGCAGAGTTCGATTCCCCGCAAGGTGGAATTGGCTTTGTTGCAAGCGGGAGTTACCATAGGGTTAAAAGCCCAAGGCCTATCCATAAGCTCTCCACCCTGGCTCTTGGGAGGCACATCCTGCGATTTACCTCCTCCACAATGGCCCAGGGCAGGGTCGGTGGGGGCTCTCAAGGTTGGGGTTCAACCTTTTTTAATAGTTAATATCATGGAGCTAGGACATTTGTGCTATATATGCTGCACTCATCTCTCAAATCAAATCCGTGTCGATCGTGCATGCAAAGTTTAAGTTATGACGTGCATTCGTGGCTGGGGTCGGGTTGTGTACAATTAACTATCAAATTCAGGTAAAATTCTTATACTTGAATAATTCAAAAGCTACAAACGAGACTAAGATTACAAGGCAGCAAAATTAGAATAGATGTATTTCAAATTAATAGCGTATAACTAGATCATTAAAACCACGTTAGGTACACGTATATGCTAACTACTTCATGATTAGATCGGACTCTAAAAAATAATCTAAAAATACTCACGACGACAAACAATAAAATCGGAAATTACTGGGAATTCAACATTAAAGGATTTTGACCTTCAATTTTACTCTATGCGCTTTTACATTAAAATGTTTGAAAGCTCAAGATTGGCTAACCAAGAGGGAGGTGAATTGGTTTTTAATACTTTTTCGTTAACTACTCAAGATCTTAAACTAATGATCACACAAATGATAAAGAGATAAACTAAACGAAAATAAGCACGTAGATGAAATGATATAAGCTTACACAAAGTAAAACGTTAAGTAAAAGGGATAGAGAGTGCAAACGATATGTTATGGAGGTTCGAGTCAATGCAATGATCTACGTCTCCCGTTACCAAGCTCTCCGCCACGAGTAAGGCCTTTTTCACTATGTTAATTGATTTATGGTGCAATCCAACCCTTTACAACGCTTCCGGTGACTTACAACCAATGAGCACCAATCCTTTTACAAAGTTGAGATTTCCAGGGCCTCAACACGACTCACAATTCAAAATGAATTACAAGTGAAATCTTCTCTTCTTATCGAATGATAGATTCAAGGTTAATAACAGAAGAGAAGAGGCAAACACTTCAATAGATGGCAATGAGTATAGCTCAAAGTATTGAAATGAAAAACTTCTTGAAGGACCAAAGATTTTCACAAAATTAATTGCTCAAAAGTTTTTCAAGAATTTTATGACAATTGATCTTCTTAATGATAGAGAATAAGGTGGTTGTGACCAATAAAAGCTTCTCTTAATGCTCAAGAAAAGTTATTGCAAGTGGAGAAAGAATGAGGTATTTATAGCACTAAACGGTCAAAAAATCTGTCTTATCGGACGTCCGATAAATACCGGACGATCAAATATCCGTTAATTTTATCAGAAAACTTAGAACGTTGGAAATTTGACCGTTGGAACCAAAAACTGGGATACCGGACGTCCGGTACTCCACCTTTGGCTCGGAACATCCTCGTTTCTTATTTTCATCAAATGTAGGTACTCGAGAGACGTTTTAAAATGTTTTTCAAAGTGTTGTTAAGTTTTAAACATACATATTCTGATTTTTACCTTTGAAAACATATTTTTCGAGTAAAAACATTTTTGTCGTGATTTTTCGATCGTAAATTTAAAAACTTTGAGCTCGTCACGATTCATTACCAAGTATTGAAATGTTTTACCTTTACATGTGATAAGTCTAAGTACTTTGTTTTGAACATCTTGGCTTGCACTTCTTGATGGTACTTCGACTTTTGTCTCGATTTTTGTTGAGATAGCTTTTCGCGGGTTTTGCCATATCATTTTTCGTCACCTCGATTGAATGGTCATCGTATGCAAATTTACTTGGCCTCGAACTTCGTGTCATCAATTTTATTCATGTTCAATAATCACTATGGACGCTTGAAATCAATTTGTTAGCAATAAACATAATTTGTTTGTGATAATCAAAACGAGAAGTCAACCATAGGTCAACAATGCTATCCAAGAAATATATCTTCGTTTCAAAATTTTAAAATTTCGTATTCCAACGTCAATTATGTGTTACCATAGTTAGTTCCAACCAGGCTTCTTCTCTAAGATTTTCCGGCGTATATTAGACATTAAAGTTATTTTTCCAGGTACATATTCTGATATAATTGAGAAGTTAAGCCCATTTTGCGTACTATTGTTTCAAAACTCTTTTTTTCTCAAAATCATTTTCAATCACATTTTTACAATAAAATATTTTACGCGTAAATCCAAAAGAAAAAATCTTACTTTTAACCACACATTCTCCAAAAATTTAATATTCCAATACTTTTTTTTTTTACTTCAATGGTAGACAAATAGGGACTAAATGAGGGACTACTTTTTATACGTTAGATTTAAGTTGTATTTGATGTTCACAAAAAAGCTCACTGTAGTATCTATTTAGGGAAAAAAAAAATCATAAATCGGGTGTATAATTTACACCAATTCACAAATCAGGTTTATAGTTTGAAAATTCAAAATTCAAGTATTTATATTATTAATTAAATATATTTATTAATTAAATATAATAATGGTCACATATACATAATTATAGGTCACAATTTATTTACTGGTCACATATTATCAAATTTTTTATAAGTCACAGATTATTTCGAGATCACAAATTAAAATTTTATTGGTCACAATTTATTTTATTGATCACAAATCGAAAAAATTACAGTTCACGATTTATCTATTGGTCACAAATTTCAAGATTTGTTGGTCACAAATTACTTTTCAAGTTACAGGCTATCAAATTTTAAAGTCACAGTTTAATCTTAGTCACACATAACCAAGTAATTGGTCAAGTGGTCACACACCACCGTCATCAACACTACCGCCACCGCCACCGCCTCCACCCATCTTCGCAGCCGCGAGATCCACCATCATCCCCGTCACTATTGCCACCACCACTGACACCACATCGCCGTCATCAACAAATCACCATTTGCAACTACAAACCACCACTGCTACTACCAAATCCACTACCGATTCAACAAAAATCACCCAAACTGTCAAATCCACCACCTCTGCCGCCGCCACCAACAAAAATTACAGCCACCATTAATCCAACAAAACCACCGCGCCGCCTCAAGTTCTTACAGAAAAAAACCACCACCGCCTCAAAACCACCGCCGCCGCATTGTACCACACAACACACCACCACCACCGTAGCATCCAACCACATAAAAGACCAGCGCCGCCGCCGGATGACTATCAACACCACCACCAACCACGATACTGTCCAAAAAACACCACCACGCCGCCTTTCACAACGGCAGTGTCGCGACGCTGTGAAACGACTGCAACGTCGCGACGTTGCCGCAAACTAAGCAACGTCATCGCGACGCTGCCGGCAGCAGCGTCGAATGTAGAGAGGCGAGGGAGAGAGGGGTAGGGGAAGGAGGCGCGAGAGAGAGAGGGGAAGGCATGAGAGATAAATTAGGTTATGAATTAGAGTTTTAATATAATACCTGATTTTTGAATAAATAAATTGTAGACCTGATTTTTAAAAATCAATCTTTAAACACCCGATTTTTTGTAATTTCCCATTTATTTCCCATAAAAGCCCAATAAGTTATATGTGCTGTTTTGTGTTTTAATTGTGCCTAAAAAGGCCAAAAACCCGTACACTATCCCCTCGTAATGCTAAAGTGAGCCCCCTAGGCATAGCGTATGTTAAATAACGATTAAATGCACCAATATCATATATAATAATTCAATTATTTCAATACCTTACTTTTCGTTTTTCAATATATATTTAATTTATTGCCGTTAATTTCTTTACTCGTCGTGTAAAAAAATGTCACAAAAATCTAATATTCTCCTAATTCTTGCTTTTCTTAAGCATCGGTATTATGGAAAATCAATCCCATTCGGATCAATGGAAAAAGCCATGATAAATGAGAGCATTAGAGGATATTTCAACTCAGCTCAAGCTATAGATGATTATGCAGAGGTGCTATTGCACATAAAAGAAAAAGCTTTCAGCTCAGAATTCATTTATTTTAATTAATTAATTACAACTTTGAGTTTTATTAAATTTGTTGTAAATTTACTTATAATTCAAATTATACTAATATTGTCAGTTTTGGCTTCATGGTTTAGGCTCAAGTATCCTCACATTGCTCTTGGTGCTTAGCCTCATCAGCCCCCTATTCTTCATTTTGATAATATAACTCAACAAAATGGATATTACTCAAAAGTAACTAAGGATTTCGTCGTTTCGAGGTATTAATATATTATAAAAATCCCACTTTTTAAGATTTTTTTCAAGATTAAAAGAAATTATTAAGCGTCATTTTCTCTCTCTCTCTCTCTCTCTCTCTCTCTCTCTCTCTCTCTTTTTTATCGCAGGAGGTCAGCAAGAGTTGTTACGAAACTGTTACCCCTCGATTCCGAGGTCTAAAGAAGCAAGGCCACGTAGGCAGGACAGTCAACGAAAAGTCAAAAGGAGGCCCAATAGGTCAAAGATCCCAGTAAGGCACTAGGCCGAGGTTACGTGCGACGCACATGATATGAAGGGTCCTCTGAAAGATAGCATGGGCTTCAGTCTAAGGAGCCTCAAGTTGGAGGTCCTCATGTGACGAACCTCGGACTGATGCACTTCCTCAGAGGAGCACAATCCGATCCGAGGCTATCACAGGGTCCTTCGAAACCCATAAGCCAACGTCGCCTCATTAGATTTGAAGATTTCTTAGAACTGATTGATGGGACGTCCGTAGTAAAGTGTCAGTAACTTTTCAATGGTGTTGTCAGCCTACTTTTAGTGCGGCTGACTTCTATCAAATATTAAATGTAACGAATGAATGTGATGTGAAACTTCGTTTAGGAGATGTTGCCACATGGATCTGATCCAACGATCACCACGTCGTTAGAACAATATAAATAGTCTTCCCTTGTATAGAAAGAGGGGGACTTTTACGCACTGGGTTGGACTAGATTTTCTGGGGAACAATACAATCGATATCGAAATCACAAGACATTACAAGAGATTTCCTCCTTTTTTATCTATCCTTCCACATATTCCACGAAAAAAAAACAGATATTCATTTTAGGAAAATCAATCTAGCTCTTGTTGATAGTGCAAGAGCTGTTTAAATAAAACCGTCGGAACTTGAACAGTGTGTCTCTTGCCGGAAAGCACCTCCCGCGTTCTTTCCAACAGTACTACCGCTCTTGTTCCGGTAGAAACGCGTCGGATCATTGCTTGACGTGGCAAGAGTGGGCCCAGCATCTGTTGATTTCATTTTTTGGGGTCAACAGAAACTATTCGAAAATCATGGTCAGAAATTGACAAAGTCGTTTCCAAGCCAAATGGCCTCTCCATTCTCAGCAAAAAATTCAAGACTTGCGGGTATTTTTTAATTTCGTTATTTCTAAATTCTCTACTCAAAATTGTTGAGAAGTAGGGTTCTTTTTTGCTGTGTTAAATCCTTTTAAGTTCTCTTCAAGTGGTAAAAATCATGAAATTAATCTTCTTGTCTGAACCATTACGGGTGACATTAATTTATTCAAATTTTGTGTTTAACATGCACAGTTTTCATATACAAATACAATTGATCATGACAAAAATTTAATATTGGGCTCCTTATACCTATACGTTTAGTAGTTCATTGAACACATAAACAAAGTTAATACTTGTTATCCACGTTGGCGTTACGTTTTTCGGGGTCAACAAATTCCGACGCGGATTGATCGGAGGACCGATGAGAAAGGAAGAATACGTGAACGCAGGAGATGCTTTACGACGCGAGACTAAAATGTTCAGGTATCGACGGTAGAAATTAGAATGATTGCACTAATAAACAATCAATAATAATAATTTTCCGATCTTATTTTACTTCAGGCATTTAAACAATTCTATTGAGTTAAAGGATTATTTGGAGTCAATAGACTCATTGGCGGCTCAATAGAATGAGCCACCAGATTATCCAGTAACAGTGGTTTGCAGTGGAATTGACCGAGCACTCAGCGGCACTGATATTCTTGGCCGGATTTTTACCGGCGCTGTGATACAAATTAATACAACTATCCAAGTGAAACTAGTATGGGATGGATATGGCAAGTAAGTTTATTTTCCTACAATAACTCATCATTATATTACTTATCGTCAAGACTTAATAAATCAACGTGACACTATTTAGTCTATATTGATACGGGATTTTCTTTATCGTATGGCCTTGCGCTTAACATAGAAGGGCAACTCAGAAGTAATATTTGCAACTCGACATAAATTTATCATTATTATTATTACTAGGTGTAAGCAACGTGCAATGCACGTTTGCTTAATTAACTCCTAATCTCCATTTAAGTAACTACGAATCATGTGCAAATTTCAGTTCCATCAGGTCAAGTACCAGGCTGATCAGCATACATTAGTATGAACAATAATTCAAGGAAAAAGCTAGACAGTAATTTCAGATCCATTAGATAATTTAACGGTAAGAAGCTAAGCCATAAGACGTAATTTAAAGCTACTATAGTCGAATAATGTTAAATCCATTACACAATCAACTGAATTCATTGACAAAACACCATCAAAACATCAATCCATTACACCATCAACTGAATTCATTGCCAAAACACCATCAATATAATTCAAACACCAAAGAAAAAAAAAAAAAAAAAAAGACAATAAACATTCTTGACAAAACAATATTTGTACTACAAGCTTAGTTGAATCCACATCAAGCTTTCCCCTTGCGAAATGTGATGTTCAACGATATCTCGACGCCTCGTCGTTCGGCTATTCTAGCTAGGTGGTCGAACATATTCAGAAAATCTTCAACTTCCTCGAACATATTCCATGTGCACACCATGGGCATCGTAGTTTCATCGGGCAATCACTAAAGAAGTGCTCCATGCTTCTACATCCGTGACAAACACCAACATTTCTACGTCTTATCTTGGAAGCGACAACAACAATCAAATTTAGCTGCCTCGATATTTTTTGGCACCAAGCATACTGAAATTCACATAAATAGAAATTATATGATAATTATCTCTGCGTCTTTCATGGAGGTATTCTTTAGCCCCTTCTCTTCTAAATTCACTGTTTTTTCTTAAATAGTAAGTTCTTATTAACAGTAGCCTGTAAGTCTAGCTTTTTCCTTATCAAATGGGCAAGTTCTGCCCCAGTTAGCTCTTTCAAATATTCATCTATTTCTTATTCAGCAATTGGCATTGAACTAAATACTGCAAGATGCCCTGTTTACCACCTGATAACAACATTATGCAACCTAATATGATTTCATGATTGTTAAGATGCTTATTCTACCATATAATGATAGTTTATTGATCGAACAACTGTTAGCTAAACAACCTAACTTTCAGATTCAGCCTTATTGATGCCCTAAGCTAGTTCCTCAAATGCTGAATACATAAGATTCAAAATAAAATCTTTTATTGGCCATACAAACGCCTCAGTAATAACCATTTGCTCCTAATGATAAAAGATATCATCTATAAGAAATCTATACTAATAAACAAATTCCACTTGCTCCTAATGACATAAGATATCATCTATAAGAAAATCTATACTAAAAAACAAATTAAGGAATGTAAAGCTACATCATTTTCTGCAGGTCATACAGAGACACCGAAACTTGCAAAGAGCAGACAAAGATGGTCTTATTTACTTGTTCAGGTAATGCCATATTATTAAGCTCACCTGATACAAGATTTAAACTATCTATATATCTCAAATGAATGACCCTCTTTTTTCATTTGGAGGTTTTTAAACAGTGTCCTATTACCCACAAAGGCTCTCCTAATCGAAACAAGATTTCACTTCATCAAAATAAAAGAATCTATCTAATCTTCATATTCCTCCACTATATTCTTTTTTTTAGCCAAACTCCACTTTTAACTTCAAACCCCGATGCCAACACTGTCAACAAACTAAGACCACCATCACTCCACTCAAAGCCAGCATAACACACCACTGCAGACCTCATGACCCAAGTATGACCACCGGCCAAAGTCATTAGGGACCATCACAGCATCACCCATCAACTTCATCAGCAACTTAAGTTATCGACAGCCTATGGACAACCTACCTTCAATTTACGTCTTCTCCATTATCACGTGTCACTGTCACCTACCAAGACCAATACCATATCCATTAAGGAAATATGATTCCTAATTCTTGTTTTGTTTCACTAAATCATGAAGCTCTTTTTGAGAATTTTAGACAGAATATAATATAATGTTTTTTGATGTTTTAGATATTTGTCTCCCTCTTTCTAACTTCCCGTAGTTGAGTTGTTGGGGAAAATCATCATCTACAGAGGATTGGGGCGGTGGCAGTCTTTCCTTCTCCTTCTCAAATTTAGATGCAGCATTGAATATTAGTGGAGTTACTTCCAAACAATTTTTCAAGTAAACTGTTAGCTAAAATAGTTTATTGATCTAACAACAGTCAACAGAAATTTTGAAATCAGAAAAACAAAACCTGGTTAATTGCAGTTGGTGACACGCGGAAGGGAGCCTAGTTGCTGGCGGGGTGACACGATATGGAGATTTGGGCGATTGTCGCCTACTTGCTGCTTCGGGGCATCCAGCGTTTGAACCGTTTCAAATTGATGAACAGGTGATTCAAGGTAGCTTCGGGCGGAGACGGATTCCAAGCGTTATCCACTGTTCGTCGCCAGACAAAGTTCGCGAAGGAATCGCTTCTAGGGTTATTGAGTACCAATTGGGGAATCGCTTCTAGGGTTTCAAAGAGACGGTCCAATGACAAATACCTGAAATAGTAGTCTATTTGCTGAATAATCGAAGTGGGGAGAGTATCCATCAATGCAAGAAAAATCATAGTTGGTAGAGGCGGCGGTGGCACAAGCGGCATAGCCCTAAAGGGCTCCAGATCCAGTGTTGGATGGTAGATTACTTGAGATGCAATATCTGAAAGACCACAAAATGATGGTAACACGACCAAATTGTTGAATCATACAGAAATATTGAACAGACTTACCAGAACCCACAGAATCTGCAAAAGGTCTCACCGGTGGATGCCTAATCAACGTGGCATTGCCAGGGGATGGTGGGTATGGATAAAATCCTATGGGAGGACGAATATATTGATGGGGAAGACGACCATCTCTTCGATCTTGATCGCGCCTGCCTCCATGATTGTTATAATGTGGCCCATCTCCACGCCCGCGTTGTCCAAAATTACATTATTCCTGTGTGGAGAATGGTCATTGCTGATATGTGATTGAGAACCTCGGACTCCTCCCACTGGCCTCATTCCTCTACCAGAAGTATCCATTACAGGTGGTCCCACAGCCGCATAAGGCATGTCAAATGGGGAATATGGTGGCAGAACAGGGTGTAGCATTATGGAAGATGGGGAACTAAAGCCAGTTTGAGATGGTCCATTCCTAGGAGAGATACCACCACCTCGGCCTCGATATCCCATTGGCCTTTGTCCAGTTGGCATTGTATGATTTGCAGTAACATTTGCAATAGCATGACTGTTAGCTTGTCTCTGCAAAATTATCAAACAAGTTCAATCTTTACCCCTTTACCAGAATACAAATTTGTCTAAGATGAATCAACATTTCTTCGCTAATTATACAGGTATGATCCCTAAGAAAAGATTAAAAATATAAGGAAGGGGAAAGGGAGCAGGGGGTTGTGCATTTATCTTAAAATAATGAATTCAAATAGTATGAGAATTAGCTCTTTGTCAATCACTATATTCGTCCATATCACTACAAAGATTAAAGTATATGGAAATAACAAACCAATATATTCATCTTTACATCTAAAAATCAATCTTTACCACCCCTTTAATTGAAAATATGCAACAGTGCACACACAAAACCAGGCACAATATTGAAGATGAACCAAATATTTTCATATACTTTGCCGCACAAATCCAAGTGCAGAAGAAAAAACAAGATTAAACGGTAAACAAATATTCCATAAGAACAATTTTTTTCACGTGTAAGTGCAAAACAACAATCAAGATTATTATTTTAACCTGAGAAGAAGATGGTGATCCGTTGGAAAAGGGTCTCGAAGAATCCAATGATCTCGGACCAGGCCGAATAGATTTAGAGAGCGCAGGCCAGGAGACGGCACCGCCCATAACAGACCCCGAATCAACCACGCCGTTTATGGGCTTCTTCCAAGCGGGCCTCTTCGGGCTGCCTGCATTGCCGTCGTTGTTAGTATCAGAGCTCTCAGGTTGGGTCTCCAGGCCCAAATTCTCCATTGAACTCTTCTCAGAAGCCGACCGCTCTCTGGCGGCGGCGGCGACAAGGGAGGAGTCTACATCATTTTTTTCTCAAATGAGAGGGATTCTGTCCTCGAAAAATTATGTTAGGGTTTAGGTGTCAAATGAAAAGCCGAGTTTTTTTTCTCCATCCTAAATTCCGTTAGATTTTCCGTTAAACAATAAAATCCGTTAAATTTTCCATTAAAACAACAAATTCTGTTAGATACACACTTTATATATAGAAGATTTCATTTCAAATAATAAGTATATAATTTGTTACTCTAATGTAAGCCTCGGGCTCCATTAAAATTTAACTTTAAGGAAAATGTACTTTGTAATAGTGATTTTTTTAGATAATGTGTAGTTAAAAAAAAAAAATTGGATTTTACATGTTATATTATTTTATTTGAGAATATGTGGTTGAAAATTGGAAAGAGAAAAATGCATTAAACTTTAATGGAGCCCAAACAGGGGCTATGATCTAACTCCATATTCAGTGGGTGTTTGGTGGTGATTAAAATTAGATTTTTAGCAAATTGTAATAGAAATTTTTTAAATGTGTGGTTGAAAAGTTGTGGGACACATGAACTATGTGGTTAATATTTATTGTTTGACTTTGACTTAGATTAAAATCTGATTTTAATCCGAAACAAACGTGCTCGAGCCTCTGTTTATTTTATCACTCGTTCTTACTAATTTATATCCAGTTACTTCTTTTTACAACCTATTTGACCTATAGAAAGAAATTTGTGCTGAAAGAACCTATCTCATATTCATTTATTTGAAATTTTGGCCCCTTTTCCCTTTAGACTTGTAGTGAATTGGTGCTGCCCATTGGAAGAGGAACAAAAGATACAATATTTCCACCTTCACCTTTCGATTTGTTATATATTTATAGAATAAATATAATATGTGAAAGAAATAACTAATTAAGATGAAATGTCCAACTGGTGAAAAGTGTGGAATTTGTATGGGAGGTCAGGTGTTCGAGCCACGCCTCACGCACTATAATAACTAATCATTATTTTTTTAAAAATCATTTTCGAAATTATTTAATGGGTCAACTAGCCAGTAGAATATGACTGTTTTAACTACCCAGTATTAATACCCATTACCATTGGCCATTACATCTGCAACTTAATACTAGATCATGGTGGAAGAAGTTACATCTCTTTCTGCCTATATAAACACACTTTTGGGTATTAAAAAATTACAAGAAAAACGAGATTATATATTTCTATACAGTACAGTAAAAATATTATTCTTAGTTTTACACATTTCTGGAGTACACTTGAGAGTTCTGAAAACCTTTTGTGATTGCTGCACAATTGGTTTATTTGATCGTTGTATCGTGGAGGTGATTGTCCACAGAGGTCGTAGCAGTTATCGACGGGCAATTTCACTTTAGGACATCGTGCTGTCACGAGACTCGATCTGTTGATAAGTTTTTCTGCACTTTACTATTATTTTGTCCAACACGATTTACATCAATTTATTGCAAAATGCAAGAGGTTATATGCAGGGTGGATCTAGGTAGGTTCAACAAACTACGGGAAACCAGTAAAAAGCAAGTGCTAAAATTTTTAGTATAACTCTAAATTGGCAGTTTCCTTCCCCGTCACCACTCGAAAGCCCACCAAAGATAACAGATTGGCGAATTAAGTTTAAGAAGTTGTTCGATGTGGAAACCACTATCACAGTTTAAAACAGTAGAAAACACGAAGAACCAAACTAGCCAAACCAAAAAACCCTCCATCTCGTGTCCTTAGTTACACCATCTCTTGGGTTTAAATTAGACTAGATGATTTAAAATTAGGTTTGGGTTTGAATTCAATCTTACATTTCAACTGCACAATGTGTGAGAATTTGACCTCCATTTGGACGGATTAAGTGCTCACATTCTATCATTAGTTTTTCCATATTTATTTCCATATTGGCAGCGAAAGGCAGAACATATCCCTGGCATTTTCTTAGCTTGTTTCGATGCCAAAGAAAGAAATGGAGGGATTTTTTCGTACCGAGCTAGTGGTGGATTTGCTGCTGGATATTTGTTTCGTAGCACCACCGAGCTAGTACGCCTGTGGCGATGAGTAAAGGACTCAACGACGCCATGCCAGAGATGAGGGAAGCTGTTGGTCGACCGTCGACGTCAAAGAAGAGAAGGGAGATGATGGCACTAAGTGATTTGGGATATTTATGGTTTGAGATTTCAGATTTGGATGGATATAATTTTGGACGAATTCTGTGGGTGGGTTTGATTCTCTTTCATTTTGTTTCGGCCAAACCAATGGACTCTTCTTCAATTTTTTGAGGAAATTACAACTAGCTCTGGTTTTAAAATTTTCAATTCAAAAATCAGGTTTGGAGTTTATTTATACAAAAATCAGGTATTTCATTTTAAATATTAAATATTAATTAATTTCTCTCTAAATTATAATTACCCAAACCCTAAAAATCAAAAATCATTTATCACATTCTCTCTAACCTCTCCTGCTCTCTCATCTCTTGCCTCTCACCTCTCCTGCTCTCTCATCTCTCGCATTTCTCTCTCTATCGCCTCTCTCTCTTCTTCCCGTCGTCGTCGTCGATGTCGAAGAGGGACAAATGGCTGAGCAGAGGGGTGGTGCCGATGAAAATCAGGCGGATGAGGTTGAAATTGGTGTGGATGCAGCTGCAACTGCTGAGGTGGTAATGGTGGGCCCCTCGACGGGCGCAGGTGTTGGTGGTGGTGGTGTGCGGTGGTGGAGGTTTGTGATCTGTGCGAGGTGTGCGGGGGTTTTGGATGCAGTGGTGGGGGTTGGGTGCAGTGGTTCCGATCTTGAGGGTTTTTTTTCGATTTGGATGCGGTTACGGTGGTCTGTGTGTTTTAGTGTGGTTCGGTGGTTCTGTGTGTTTTGATGGGGAGGTGGTGGTTATGGATGGGGTGGTAGTGGTGGGGTCATGTTGTTTTGGCGGTGGGTGTAGTGGATTGGGGTTAAGGTGGGGCACGACGGAGGTGGTGGCAGCAGCGGCGGCGATATTGTTTTAGTGGTGGTGGTGATAACGTTGGCTGCGATGTTTGAAACAGTAATTTTTTTATGGGAAGTGATGGTTATGGTGGTGGCAGCGGCGGCGGCGACAGGGGCGGCAACGGTGGAGACGATGGTGGTATTGTGTTGGTGGTGGTCACAAATGTTTTTTTATTGTGACCAATAAATTGGTTGGCATGTGAACAATAAAGAATAAATTGTGACCAATAAATACTGTGTGGCCTACAAATTTATTAAGTTGTGACCAATAAAAGTAATTTGTGACCATAAAATAAATTGTGTCTTATAAATTTTGTGATTTGTGTCCGATAAATAAATTGTGATTTTTAAAATTTTAATTTGTGACAATGAACAAAATGTGGCCTATATAATTTTTCAATTGTGACCGTAAAATTTTTGAATTGTGACTAAATTGTATAGATCTATGACCTTTATATATTTATTAATAAAATATATAATTAAATAATTAATTCATAAATAAATTTTAATGAAAGACTAATTTTTGAAATTTAAAACTTCAAACCTTAATTTTGAAATGGTGATACTTAAAAACCTGATTTATGTATTGTTCCCCCCTTTTTTTTTTTTATGGACACGGGCTAGGCATAAAAATTAGTGCGCTCAACCAAAAGGAGGGGGGAGTACTGGATCTGGGCTTGGGCGAGCACGGGCTGTAGTCCGGGCCAGCCCGTACCTGGATCCGCCCCTGGTTATATGGTGTTCGACCTCGACCACATTTGGTTACAACTTATTTTGGAAGCCATGTATGTTGTTCTAACCCTTTCAAACTCGTAATGATTATAATTAATTATTTTACTGACGTGCGAGTTAAGAGTTACGATATTTTTGTCAAATAATTTATCTTTTTCCCAAATTTTAGGAATTGATTTTATGACGATTCGTGAGCAACATAATTTTCTGAGAAATGCTATTCATCCCCAGTGGGGATGCATCCCCAATCTATGTGGCTTTAATGTGGCATTAAATGATAGGTGAAATTAAAACTATGTTAATGATATTTACAACAATGTATTAAGGATAAAATAAATTGATTTTTTTAATTACCCTTCAATAGTGTATGGATCTCTTAAACAATTGTAGAAAATTAGAAAAATGATATTCATCCCTAGTGGGGATGCATCCTCATTCTATGTAGATGTAAATAATTGGTTAAATGATAGGTGAAATTATTTACATCTACATAGAATGGGGATGCATCCCCACTAGGGATGAATAGCATTTTTCTAATTTTCTACAATTGTTTAAGAGATCCATACACTATTGAAGGGTAATTAAAAAAATCAATTTATTTTATCCTTAATACATTGTTGTAAATATCATTAACATAGTTTGATTTGACTAATTTGTTAAATTGTTTTTTGTTTGGTCAATATCATGGTGTTCTCGAGGACATATCGAAAAGTGTCGTTGATGTCACTACTGTTAATGGTATGTTCTTTATTTTAGGCAATCTCAATGCATGCATTGTCATCTCATATATCTCCCCTGTACATTAAAAAAGCCAATCCATCGAGTAGTGTTCATTTTGAAGCATTTTCCATTCCCATTATATTCCCACCAATTAGTTTTTTCCCATTTTATCCCCCATTATTTACTTTTGATTTTTTGTGAAACATTCATTTTATCAAAACAAAAGGGTAATATAGACTTATTCCTTACCCACAATTGTTGACTAAAACAGAAAATAAGAAAAAAAAATTTAACTACGGAGCTTTTTTTTTATCCCAATTCATCCATATCCATCCTCTACTATTCATATATGGTTCAAGGGTGATTTGGATTTCTTCCTACCAGATGCCTACAATTGTTGACTTTCTAAAAAAAAAAATTCTGGAGTTGACACTCCGCACTATATGGGGTGAATGCTCTGCACAGTGTGGAGCATCACTCCGCGCAGTGCGGAGTGAATGCTCCGCACTGTGCGGAACATTATTGTTTTTTTTTTTTTTTTACGTGAGTTTTCACATTTTAACTTATTTTTCTACAGTACAACTGGCCTCTCTACAGTCCAACCGACTATAAAATATCGTGTTTCTTCCATGCTAAGGTATTATAGTGATTATCAACCGACTATAAAATATCATGTGTGTTCCATGCATATATAAGATTGACTTTTCAATTTGATTAAACCGACTTGCCAAGATATACATGCAAATATCTTCTATATATTAAAAGTGGCTATGTAACGGAATTTCTTGTTTTTAACGGAAAAACTAACGGAATTTGTTGTTTTAACGGATTATGTAACGGAATTTCTTATTTTAAACAGTCAGCTGCATCTTCTTTCAGTGTTTTTATCATAGCTTTGTATTCCGATGTCCGATTGAGGCGATTCTAAATGCGTTGGAAAGCTAACTCATCTGGATACAATTTTGATTCAGACATCATTATCCAATTCGATCATTTTCTATGCCAAAAATAGGTCTCAATATGAGACTAAAACATCGGAGCATAACTTTTCAGTTGGAAATTGATTTGTGATCATCTTTTGACTAAATTTGATTCCATTGATGTCTTCCTTTATCCATTGACTCCGAGCACTCTCAAATCTTCATCGTGAGGTTCGGCACAACTTTTAAGTATTTACATTTTAGTCCCCGAACTTTGGATCCCTTACAATTTAGCCCTTTCTCCAAATTTGTCAACTTTTGCTTATTTTCTTCGATCTCACCAACTTACATCACAATATCAAAATCACACATCTAATTATTTATCAATTACAGAAACATTACATCATTAAGTATTTAATTAACCAAAAAATTACATCTTTATTAATAACAAATTAATTCTTAAACAAAACTATTAAATATAAACTAGGCAAACGTGCATTGCACGTTACTTGCATTGCACCTATATATATATATATATATATATATATATATATATATATATATATGTACAGAAATGATCTAATGAGCACCGGTGATCATCTTATCCTAAGCATCAATGAGTTGGTACATTAATTCAACAGGGGATTGGAAGTCACAAAATCTTTATCCACCAATAAATTAATGTGCCAACTCATTGGTGCTTAGGATAAGATAAGCACCGGTGCTCATTAGATCATTTCTGTATATATATATATATAAAGTGCCTATGAAACGGAAATTCTTGTTTTAACGGAAAATCTAACGGAATTGGTTGTTTTAACGGAAAATCTTTTTTCACCATTAGTTTTATTGTTTCCATTAAATAGCAATTAAGCCACCGTTTGTGGCAATTGATGTTGTGTCTGTTAGAATTCCATTATCTAATAATAAATGAATGGGAAATGCAAAATGCTTTGTACTACTACATTTTAGTCACTAGGAAAAAATTAAACTAAAAAAACAAAATGGACGTGGAGATTATCAGTTTAAAAATGCTAATAATTTATTTGGTAAGGTACATTGAATTTAATGAAGAAAAAATATTTATTTATTTATTTTTGTATTGTAATGTAATGTAATGTTATCTATTATTTTATTATGTACAAAAGGTTCATGATTAAGTGCAAAATTTGATATAATATAATAGTACGAAACACAAACTTATACATTTTTTTGTCTTTACACTAAAATTCATTGTAAA
This sequence comes from Fraxinus americana, assembly GCA_035079005.1. Lineage (NCBI taxonomy): Eukaryota > Viridiplantae > Streptophyta > Magnoliopsida > Lamiales > Oleaceae > Fraxinus > Fraxinus americana. The sequence goes on from CM068725.1 coordinate 25,884,828, forward strand.
AATTGATTATGATTTAATGTAGAAAGCAAAATTCTGGATATGGGCGAAAATAAATGTGATGGAGTTTGTCCAAATATTTTATTACATGTCATGTGTTGAATATAATAAAGGAATTGGATATAAATACAATGAAAGCTTCGTTTGTATATATTGCAAAAGCCAATGGGTTTACAAACCACGGTATGTATCTTACAATTTTAATTTAAAATTGATGTCTGATTTAATTTAGAATTTAACACTATTAAAATTAAAATTAATATATTCAATGCATTTAAAGTGTTAGGGGATATGTTAAACTGGACGATAATACTGGAAAACTAGTTGCTACTATGTTTGGTGAAATAGCAGAACATGCACTTGGTTGTTCAACAATTGAATTGATGGGACATGCTGGAGAGACATTTCTTAAATTTTTCTTCAAGATTTGATTTTTATTATAATGAGTTATTTAAAAATAATTGGATTTTTTTATTAATTATGTAAATATATTCAAAATTTATTTTGTAGGAAAATTGACCATATGTTAAGAGCGTTGTAGAGAAATTATCAAAGGAAATTTGGAAGATTCAAGTTTATGTAGATCCAGAGAAACTAAAGGAGAAAAAATATAGGCAGTTTAATGTCTTCTCTATTGAAGCAGTGAAAGATGAGGAAAATGTTGAATCGTTATTTTAGAATCAAAATTATCTCAAATAGCTTTCATAAAACTATGAGCGATATTTATATATAGGACGATGTTATAGATTCTATTAATGCTCTTTTTTTAATAAATCACAATGTGTAATTATTTGTCAATTACATAAACATTACATCATTAGTTATTTAATTAACCAAAAAATTACATCTTTATTAATAAAAATTTAATTCTTAACCAAAAAAATTATATATAAACTAAGCAAACGTGCATTGCACGTTGTTTAAACCTAGTATTAAAACAAATTACAATAAGCCAGTATCTGATTTCATTTACAAGAAGATAGTATGTAATTTCATTTCAACCATCAAATAAATTATTAGCTTTATCAACTCAGAAATTAAAGAGAAGAAGTGGAATTTGATACTGAACAACGCGAGTCAGTTAGAACAAATATAAGTTTCTACAGTAATTTTTGTTTTCCAACTTAAAATGATTATGATTTTCATGTATGTATGGGTTTGGTATAGTCTAATGTTTTTCTGGTATATATGTGTATCTGCATCTATATAGTTCTCAGGTGAGAGTTTTGAATTTTTGAGTATGAATTTTTATTTGTATTTGTTTAGTATGAATTTTTAGTTTTATTTGTAATAGTTATTGATATACTAACCAAAAAATTCCCATCTAATTTGAAGAAAAGAAAAAATAAATAAAACAAAATAAATTCATTTGCTCCGCACACTGCGGAGACCCGTCCCCCTTTTTTCTTTTTCTTTTTTGCTTCATTTCATACATACATAAAATCAGAATTTCTTTTGTCGCTCCGCACTTACACCTTTTCTTTTTATTTCCTTTTTTTGCCAAAAAAATCTATTTATTTACATTTTACATAAACTATAAATTCAATTTCACTTATTAATAATTTAATTCAAAAAATTAGAAAATATTCAATTACGTACATACATAAAAATCAAAATTCCTTCTGTCGCTCCGCACTTGCGCCTTTTCTTTTTATTTCCTTTTTTTGCCAAAAATTCTACTTATTTACATTTTACATAAACTATAAATTCAATTTCACTTATTAATAATTTATTTAATTCAAAAACATTAGAAAGCATTCAATTACAAACATACATGAAAATCAAAATTCCTTCTTTAGCTCCGCACTTGCGCCTTTTCTTTTTATTTCCCTTTTTTGCCAAAAATTCTCCTTATTTACATTTTACATAAACTATAAATTCAATTTCACTTATTAATAATTTATTTAATTCAAAAACATTAAAAATTATTCAAGTACGTACATACATGAAAATCAAAATTCCTTCCGTCACTCCGCACTTGCGCTTTTTCTTTTTATTTCCTTTTTTTACCAAAAATTCTACTTATTTACATTTTACATAAACTATAAATTCAATTTCACTTTTTAATAATTTATTTAATTCAAAAACATTAAAAAATATTCAATTACGTTCATACATGAAAATCAAAATTCCTTCCGTCGCTCCGCACTTGCGCCTTTTCTCTTTATTTCCTTTTTTTGCCAAAAATTCTACTTATTTACATTTTACGTAAACTATAAATTCAATTTCACTTATTAAGTTTGTGTCAATACTCTCTCTCTCTCTCTCTCTCTCTCTCTCTTATATACACACTAAGTGCGTGGAGTATTTCTCTTAATTTTGTAGGGTCTCATTGTCTGGACATACTTCGATCCCAACAAATTGATCCTAGCTGGTTAGTCGAGAAAAGGAAAAAAAGAATGTGAAACTATTGGTGGATGGATGGCTACGTATTACGCTGATCTTTTGGCCTTGAAAATATAAAATGAAAGGAAGAATTGACTGTGTCATGATTCCCATTAAAAATTAATAGACGAAGTTCAAGTGAATAAAATCATGTTTTTAATATAGTGTATTGTCCTGAATAATCCTTCTTGTATCGTATTATCCAATTCAAGATAACTTTTTACTATTTAGTGTTTCAGAAGAAACAGGTAAATGTTTCAATATACCTTTCTTTATCTCTAACGATAAAGAGTATTATAACTATTCAATTGTCTTTATATCTCTTATCATTTATTTAATCTTTCTCTAAATAATACCCATTTTGTTGGGTTATTCAATTTAAGATACTTTCCTATTTGCTTGGGGTTAGTGAAGATACAAGTAAATGGTCCAATAGCATCGCTTTATCCTTGTGCAAACTTGTAGAATTATTAGAAGCCATTGTGATGTTGGAATTGAGAAGGTAATGGATAGCTCGTGTGGGTAAGATTTGTCCCAGTTTCGGGATATGATTGGACACTTCTCGGTTGGCTAACTCCATTTCCACCCATTTTCTTGTTTCACTGAAGTCTTTCTAGTAGATGATAAAAGAGGGTTAGTTGCCTAGTTTGTCACGGAACTTTGTGTAAGATTTTCAGGAGTTACTGGATTTCAAAAGTTTTCTCGTTAGTCATTAAACTTTATAAGAGTTTCATCATTAGTCACTGGGTGATGGATATAATTATATTTGAAAAGTTCTGTAACTAACAAGAAAACTTTTAAAATTCTCAATAATGAACGAGATTACACTGGTAAAGTTCAGTGATTAATGGAAAAACTTTTGAAATTCAGTGACAATTTGAAAGTTTTGCGTAAAGTTCAAGATCAATCAAGTAATTAACCATGATAAAAAATGAAAACGTTGAACTAAAAATATTAGGATAAAGAGATTCTTCCCTTTTGAAGTGGTGGGCAATGCTCAAAACATCATGTTGTGATGTTATCAAAGTGGCTTGAACTTAACGATTCAAAAATTTCGAACATGTACAATCTGATCGACTCGACTCAATTGACACATCTATTTTTTGGTTGTTTTTATGTTAGAATGAATGTTTTATTAATTAGATTAGTCTGTGATAATTTTTTATTGGTAATATAGTAGTGACATACTGGACACGACGAATTTAAATAGGATATAACTAGATTTGGATGGGAAACCATCATCATTAAGACAACAGTAATGTATTTTGATTTAAAGCAGTGTTTTGAAAATCGACTTGGACATTGATCCGGAAAAAAGAGAGGGTCGAGAGTCAAATAGTTGAATCGGGCTCAAACCGAAAATAATATAATTAAATAAAAAATTCATATATTAATATATATCCTCTTAGAATTTTATATTAAGTAAAAGAGTGTTTTTAATATTTATTATTTAACTTCCAGTGATTATTTTAATAACCATTTCACATGAAATTAACACTAAATGTGCCAATATACAAAGTAAATATAAAATAAAAACTAAATGGACTACATCTATATATCTAAATGGGCCCAAATGAAATACAATGAACCCTACATACTAAACAACAACTAATGATATCCCTTCCCTACAGGTTCTTGCTTTATCAATTTTTCATTTTTCTTTTTGGATACCAAATGCTAAATCTGTGATACTAAGATAAATGGGAGAAGCTGGATGAAACCAGCCGGAATATCTTTCTTCTTGACTTGAAAATTTTTGGTACCACATGTTGAATCAATTTCTTGGATAAATGTTACTAACTTTCTATTTTCTTGCATAAATGTTACTTTAACTTTCTATTTTTTTTCTCACAAAGCCAACCGGAAAAATTCGGTAAAACCGTAACCGGGTCGACAGTTTTTAGTAAAATTGCTCGATTTTACGATTTTTGAAGCCAGTTTTTATACTTACGGGTTTTATGAATCAACCGGACCGGTTATCACTCCGGTTCCCAGGATCTCCGATCGAACTGACCGGTTTGATTCCAATTTTAATAACATTGATTTAAAGAGTTAATTATGCATATACGCTACCTTGAAACTAGATTTTGAAAGTTACTGAACTCTCTAAAATAATAATGATAGGGTTGTTTCTATTTTTACGAAGATTAAGAAAATTAATTAACATAGTTGAAAATTAATTAAATAGGTGTATATTAGAAAACTAAAAAAAAAAATATACTGAAAATAAAGAAAGTGGTCTATAATTTGGGACAAACGAAAAAGGAAACGAAACATATTACTGGACAGAGAGTATAATTATACACATGATAAACAATATAATTGGAAATTATTGGGAATTCAATAAGAGCAACATTTAAGGATTTTTACCTACAATTAACTCTCATCTCTTTCATCTCTTTCATTATAAGAATCATGTTTGGTGTATAATGTTAGATGACAACTATTTCAATCAACAGTTTTTTGCCAACTCATACATTGTCAACAATGTTGTCATCCAATATTATACAAATAGCTTAATCTTTCATTATAATGTTATCCAAGAATATAAATTTCTAAATTTAAAAAATTCATATTCCTTCATCAATTATGTGTTACCATAGTTAGTTTCAACCGGACTTCATGTCTAAAATTTTTCAGTGCTATAGCTATTTCTCATATCTGGGCTAGATGTAAATGTCACGGGCCCTCGTTCTGCTTCATTGGTTGCAAATGTCATGTTTTTCTAGCGAGAATTGGGGGGGTACAAATGTGATTGATAAATTATTAAAGTGGATTTGGCTTCTTTGGGATGTTGGCCCACTCAACGGTTTGGCTTCTTTGGAATGTTGGCCCACTCAATGGAAATGGATTGACAATTTGAATTGAGGAAATTACAAAAAACCAGTGGTTTTAACTTCCAAATTCAAAATTCAGGTCCAATATTTATCTAATCAAAAATCAGGTATAAATTAAATATTTAAATAATATTATAATACTAATTTTTCAAACCTTAATTCATTTTCAATCCATTTTTTTTTTCTCTCTCTCTCTCTCTCTCCATTCCTCACCGCCGCCCTCTTCCTCACTGCCGCCGCGCCTCCGCCTCCCTCTCTCCTCCCCTCCCCTCCCTCCCCCCCTCCTCGGCACAGCAGCGATCGCTGCACATCCGGCAGCGAAATCGCTGCCGGTGCAGCAGCGATTTCGCTGCTGCATTTTATTTTTTTTTTTATTTTTTTTTATTATTTTTTTTTTTTTGGCTATTGAGTGATGTTATTGTTGGTGGATCTATGATTGTTATTGTTGGTGGATCTATGGTGGTGGTGGCGATTTTGTGGCGGGGGCGGCCACGTTGGTGGTTATTGTTGGTGGTGTGTGACCAAATATTTAGTTATCTGTGACCAAATATTTAATCTGTGACAAGCGGTGTTGGTATGGTGTGGTGTGATGTGTGACCTCTATTTGGTGTATGTGACCAATTACTTGGTTATGTAACCAAGTATTTGAGGGTATGTGACCAAATATTTGGTAATCTGTGACTGATTACTTAACTGTGACCTAAAAATTTAGTAATATGTGACTCAAAAATAATTTACAAGACCAAACGAGTTTTTGAAATATGTGACCGTGTGACCTATAAATTTTGATATGTGACCAACTAAATTTGAAATATGTGACCAAAGAAATAATTGTGACCTACAAAATTTTTGAGCTGTAATAGTAAAATAATATGTGACCTATAAGAATTATTATCAGTATTGAAAAATAATATGTGACTAACTAAATTGTAAATCGTGACCAAAATGTGACCTAGGTGACTATAATAATACGTGACTCTTTAAAAATGCGGACCTCGCCGGAATGGTCGCCGGAATCGGAGCGATCAGCCGGAATCGGAGCCGGAGACAAGTGGTGGTCGGAATTGTCGTCGGAATAGTCACCGGAGCAGGGGGTGGTGCATGTGGGGTGGGTTTATTATATTATATTATATTAGAATTAAAAAAAAAAAAAAAAACCTGATTTTTGAAGTTTCAAACTATAAACCTTATTTTTGAATTGGTGTAAAGAATACACCTTATTTATGAATTTTTCCCATTTGAATTCTCCATACCCACAGTTCGCTAATTTGGTTTTAAAAGGCACGACGATTAATTAAAAATCTATTAGTCCGCAAATTCTTACTCTCGATGTACAAATTTGACCCATATGAATTTTTTTCCCCAAAATTTCATTAAGGTGATTGTCATGGAAAGTGATTTTAGGTTACGAATCTTACAGAGTGTTTGGATAATAAATGATTAGTATTTTTTTTTCATTTTATTTTCCAACACTAGTAATGGCAAAAAAACCCGCCCTGTCCCGCTCCGGTGCTGCCCTGCCCTGTTTTTATCGATTAAATGGGCGGGACAGGGGCAGGCATCCCCGCCCCGAACCCGTCCCGTTGCCATCTCCATCCACCACACATTTTTTAATAAAATAATATTACACGTAAATTTAAAAAATTTCCTTAACCACACATTCTAAAAAAAAATCTCATTAAAATGGAGCCAAAACAGAGACTATCTTTGTTCTTGATATCTAGCAGTTACATCTTTTGTCATTTATTAATAGACAATTCAAATTTAAATCCTTTTGTCCTCTTTAAATCCTCCAAATTGATGAAAATGATTTGTCTATGTCATGTCCTGTTGTCCATGTTACTATTGGTTGTTACAATGTTATATATTAGGAACCTTTTTGTCATTTGTTAGCAGTTTAGGGACCAATTGTACAATTTTAATTAATGTTAGGATTTAGTAAAAATCCCCAATTTTATCCAAACCGACATTGAGAATGATTAAAGATTTATGGAATTTGTATTATTCGAATATCACAACATTTTAGTTTTCATCGATCAGTAAATTGTAGCAAGGGTATTTTAAATTTATCAATATTTCGTTTTATTGTCGAAAATTTCTCAAATTGACAGAAGAAAATAATAATATTCCATGGTGAATTATAAAGAAGAAAAATAAGTGGACAATAATGGATTCAATAGCATCCCAAAAGGTTAAAGAGCAAAGTAGATAGACTAAGAAAAGTTGTGGTCACAGAGGGAAAAAGGGAAAGTGTAACAAAGTTATGGACGGTGTGTGTATATGCCTCTTTTGAGTAGGTTAAAGATTATCAAAGTTAAAATTCGCTTTTACTCGGTTCAACATATTTTCTTTTAGAGTTAAATGCACTCGATTTCATCAAATTGATGTCCAAATGTTGTACTTTCAAGCTTGACCATCTCTTAAAAAAAAAAATCTCGATTTTAGAATTCGTGAATATTTTCACAGTTCTCATTTTTTGTTTGTATGGATTATGTAACATCAAATTTCACTTGTTACTCTAGCAGTACAATCACTTAGAGTGTGTTTGGTAGGAATTTTTGGGGGAAGAATTGATTTTTGAATAGTGATATGATGGGAAATGTGTGGTTGAAAAAGAAGAAAAAAGTATTGATGTGATGGAAAATATTATTTTATTGAAGAATGTGTGGTTGAAAATAAGAATTGATTTACTGTAGAAAATGAAAATTTTTACCAAACAAGCTCTTAGTCAGGAGCCCCAAAGTAACACTACTGGAGACCTAAGGGGCTGCAACTATAGGTCCAGGGTAGTTGCCATTAAAGACCTCCTAAGGGGCTGCAACTATAGGTCCAGGGTAGTTGCCATGATCTCCCAAGGTGCTCTTATTCTTGAGCAAAAATAAATATGTAATATTATTCATAGTGAAAATTATCGATAATCGTTCTACTGACATAATGTGACGGTTAATTGGCATTGAATTTTTTTTTTTTTTTTAAATAAGATGTAAATTGACTTTTTAGTAAGGGAGTGTTCTGTAGAGATTAAAATCGGATTAAAATTGAAAAATTAGTCGTTATTGTTGACTTTTATTAGACGAGTGAGACCTAATAACGACTATATTTTCAATTTTAATTGAATTTTAAGTTTAGCCAAATATGCTCTAAATAAATTTCCCCAAGATTATCTACATAGTATGCTTGCACAAGAAGCCTTGGTCACCCACTTTACAGTCAAAGGCTCCAAGCCAATTCATGGAATTTGAAAAGGCCAAATTCAGGAAACTTAGACCTATTTGACAAATTATAAGTTAATTAAACGTCATTTTTAATTATATATTTTATTGTATTCACTAATTTTATTTTTATTAGCTTATAGTCTCACATGGGAAAACATTTCAATAAATTCCAAATATGTCCCCCATTTTAAATAAAACAAAGCTTTTAAAAGGGACCAAAAAAAAAGTGAAAATAACTGACCACTTAGTCTGCTAAAGTGCATAGTCAGACTGTAAAAGGACATAATCAGATGACGTTGAATTTCATCATTGGACTGTTTAAAATATGAATCATGCTAGGTGTACAATCATTAGTGGGTTACAACCCTTACAACACACTCACATTAGTGTGGGCCCCACCAATTAAGTCATTTTCAATTATATATTTTATTGTATTCACTAATTTTATTTTTATTGGCTTATAGTCTCAACTCAAACATGGGAAAACATTTCAATAATTTCAAACATGTCCCCCATTTTAAATAAAACAAAGCTTTTAAAAGGGACCAAAAAAAAGTGAAAATAACTCACCACTTAGTCTGCTAAAGTGCATAGTCAGACTGTAAAAGGACATAATCAGATGACGTTGAATTTCATCATTGGACTGTTTAAAATATGAACCATGCTAGGTGTACAATCATTAGTGGGTTACAACACTTACAACACACTCACATTAGTGTGGGCCCCACCAATTAATTAATTGGTGGGGCCCACACTAATGTGAGTGTGTTGTAAGTGTTGTAACCCACTAATGATTGTACCAATAGCTTTTTTGTTAAAATATAGTCACATTTTTCATCCAATCACAAAATGTCACACACTCTTATGTCAAACAATGTCTTATGCCCATATTTGACACACATTCGTTCAAAATTTATTTTCAACCAAACATTTTTCAATAAAATAATACTTTTCATTACATCAATAAATTTTTAATTTTTTACTTTTTAATCACATATTTCACGTCATATCATTATTTAAAATATATTATTTCCTCGATAATGTCAATCAAACACACCGTAAAGTATCATTTGTTGGTCAATTACTTTTTAAAGTATGATTTGGCATCTCAAAGAGGAGACCAAATCTATGGGCTCACTTTTTACAAAATTTGGGTTAATAGAGATTTTGTTTCTTGGATGTGTATGTTTTAAGATGGAACTTTGAAAAATTAAAAGCTACCTCTCGTACTTTATTTTTGAACATTTTAAAGTAATTTTCCGAAAATATTCTTTGGCCTATTTAGAACGACTTTATTATTTATTCTTTTTAAGGAAACTATCTTAATTTTTATATAGAAACTAATTCCTAAAAGAAATTATTTCGAAAAAACTTTTAGACGAGGTCATACTGAATCAATTTTCTCTAAAAATATTTCTAATTAATAGAAGTACTTTCATAAAATTAGTCAAACATATTCGAGAGCGACCTTTAAGTCTCAAGAGTTCCTTTTAGGTCTTCAAAATCCCTTTTGACCTCTCAAAAGCCATGTCAAATGGATCCAAAAATATCTTTTCAATCTCAAGTCTCCTTTTAATTTCTCAAAAATCATGTCAAATATACAATTAGTCTGCCTAAAAATACTTTTAGAGTAAACTGATGTAAAATAGGTTTTTCTAAAACTCGTTAACGAGAAGCATTAGGAATTGCCCTCCCTATTAAAAATTAGGGAAAGTTTCACAATTCAGGTGTATGGTTTACACCAATTCAAAAAACAGGTATATAGTTTAAAAATTCAAAATTCAGGTATCAGGTAATTAATTAAAATATTCATTAATTAAATATAATTAGATCACAATTATACAATTAATGGTCACAATTTTATTCATAAGTCACAGATTTTCAAATTAATGGGTCACAATCTTCAGTCACGTATTTCAAAATTAATTGATCACAGATTATTTAATAGTCACGGATTTAAAAAATTGTAGGTCACGTGGTCACATATTTCCAAATCAGTTGGTCACATATTCTTTCACGATCACAGATTATATAATTTTTAGGTTACAGATAACAAAATGACTGGTTACAAATTAACCAACACCTCACTTTCACCTCTGATTCTAATCCACCACCTTGACCGCTCACCACCACGCCCAAACCAACCACCGCGCCAGAGCCAACCACCACTTCCATAAAAAAAAAAAATCACCGCCACCGCCAACAAACCCCGTCAAATCCACCACCACAGCCATTGCCACCACGACCACTTGTGACCCCCCTCACCCCGACACCACCACCGCCATATAATAGCCATTTACGACCGCCACCTTACCACAACCAACAGTGTCAAATCCACCACCTCACCACTGCCAAAATCCACCACTAACATCTCCAGATCCACCAATACCATTGACAACAAAAAAAAAACCCTCAAAAACCACCTCCACCACCACCCCTCAAAACCGCATATCCACAACAAAAAAAACCCTCAAAAACCGCATTTGTTTGGCATCCATTTTTGGAAAATTATATATTTTGGAATAGTGACTGATTGAAGAATGTGTGATTGAAAAGTAATGAAAAGTTTTAAATTTATACGTAATATTATTTCATGGGTAATTGGCGCAAAACGTCTCTACCTTTGTCTCTTTTTGCGGAAAATGGCTCTACGTTTGATTTTTTTTGTCGCAGATTATCCCTACCTTTGATTTTTTTTGGCGCAAAACGTCATTTGCCCTAATTTTTAACATAAAATGACCGATATATCCTCCAATTGAAATAAAATAAAAAGAAAAATAAAAGAAAAATAAAGAATAAATTACAATTTGCTCCTAAACTTTTTTAAAATGCAAATCAGTTCAAAACTTATGAAAATATTAAAAATAACAAAAAAAAGGAAAAAAAAAATCTCCTCCCCTTCTCCTCCTCATTATGGCCACAAATTCCGGCAACCTACGACCACCTAAACCACCGGATATTGATACCGGTGGAAAGAGCATAACCTCCTCTTCAATTACCACCAAACAGCTGCCCCAAATTCCAAATACTCTGGCCGGAATCGAGAATCAAATTTCACTGCCAAAAAATGTGCAAACTGCCGATTTCTCTATTTTCGGCCACCAACTTGGCCAGAGCCAACCACCGGTCACTAACCCACTCCTGGACGACCTTTCCCATGTCACCAATTTTGTCCAAACATCTCTCCATCATGTTGAATTTAAACCAGAAAACACATCTGTCGAGAACAGTGCGACATCGCATATTTCTTCTGCTGATTTCGGCGCCGTCCAATCGATTGACGGCCTCGGACTACCTGGGCCTGACTCCCCATCACCTGGCGCACCTTCCCCTGTAATGGGTCAAGGTCAATTTTGTCCAGATTTCGAGTAATTCTTGGCTGAAGTTCGCGGTGTCTGATAAAAAATTTGGAACTGGGCAATTAGATAATCTGGTTCGAAACTGATTTTTTAAAAGGGTAATTGCTTCCTTTTGTGTGCTTGCATCAAAAGAAGCCGCTGAAGGCGAAGGCTATGGATATGACGGAAAAAATGGAGTGGTGTTAGGACGGAAGGTGGAGGTGGTGGAGGAGGCTCAAGGAGGGAGAGGAGGAGAATGAGGGCGATTTTTTTTTTCCTTTTTTGTTTTTTTTTCTTTAATATTTTCACAAGTTTTGGACTGATTTGCATTTTAAAAAAGTTTAGGAGCAAATTGTAATTTATTCTTTATTTTTCTTTTCTTTTCCTTTTTGTTTTATTTCAATTGGAGGGTATATCGGTCATTTTATGTTAAAAATTAGGGTAAAAGATGTTTTTCGCCAAAAAAATCAAAGGTAGAGACGTTCTGCTTCAAAAAATCAAAGGAAGGGACTTTCTGCTTAAAAAAATCAAACGTATGGACGTTTTCTATAAAAAAAGGCAAAGATATGGATATTTTGCGCCAAATACCTTTATTTTATTTGGAGAATGTGTAATTATAATTAGGAAAGAGAATTTAAAAAAAAATAATAATAATAATGGATGCCAAACACTCTTTATGTCTACAGAGGTGGTGGAACGGAAACTTCCGTTATCTTTCCTGCTCTCTCTCTTCTTTATCTGTCCAAATTAGCACACAAATTCACGAAACATATATACATGTTATACATATATACTATATACATACATATATATAATCAAGTATATAGATTTACAAGTACATACGTATATAGCCGTTGTATTGCTTAGAGTAAAAGGAAATTGAAGGCAAGAAAGTTAGAGAGAATGCCGCCGGCGAGCAATCCGCTGGTTTTGGTGGCAGTGGCAGTGGTAGTTTTATCGGCTGCGGCGGTGTTTGGTGGCGGAGGGAAGAGCCTGACGTTGACTCTAGAAAGGACGAGTCATGACGGAGTGGAGATGAGTGAACTCAGGGACCGCGACCGATTCAGACATGGTAGAATCTTGCAGCAACAGCCTACGGGAGTGCTTGATTTCCCGGTCGAAGGCACCTACGATCCTTTTCTTGTTGGGTATAATATCTCTCTCTACTATATATATGTATATATATACAGGGTCATGTATATGTCTGCGTATATATAGACGTATTGATTGAATATACAGAAATATTTTTTTACTGAAATCATCACAAAAAACAAAGAAATGGGAAAGGAATTTGTTGGGTTCTTGGCTTGTGTCTATATTTATATTTTGGAATATATAATATATTTTGTATATTTGGGTCTCAAATTTTACATTATGATTAAATTGGGACTCATTGGAGCTTCTGGATCTTGTTTTCAAGGTTATATTTTACAAGAGTTAAACTGGGGACACCTCCAAAAGAATTCTATGTACAGATTGATACTGGAAGCGATGTTTTGTGGGTCAGTTGCAATTCCTGTAATGGCTGCCCAACATCCAGTGGACTCCAAGTAAATCCATCATTCTTGTGTGAAAATCTTAATTTTTTTTTGCTTCGAATTATGTCACAGAATTATTGGATGACATTTCTTTAGTAGGATTTTATTGCATTTTAACAGATTCAGCTCGAGTTCTTTGATCCTTCGCACTCATCAACTGCTTCGCCGGTCTCATGTTCAGATCGAACGTGTGCTTTGGGAGCACAATCTTCTGATTCATTCTGTTTGAATCAAAACCAGTGCGGTTATACGTTCCAGTATGGTGATGGCAGTGGGGCTTCGGGTTTTTACGCATCTGACTTGATGTATTTTGACACAATTGTTGGGAATTCATTGGCCTCAAATTCTTCTGCACGAATTGTTTTTGGGTGAGTAAAGGAAGAATTTGTCAAATTATATTTAGTATATTTCTTCTCCCTTTGTTTTTCATTAAAGGAGAAAGGTTGTTGTACCAAATCCTGAAGAGGCAAAATGACGTATAATGATTGAATAATTCTTGTTGTACATAATTATTGTACATAGAGCATAACATAACGCTCACATGTAATGGACTACACCAAAATGGTGGGCCCCACCCCACGTGAGTGTTATGTCATCCTCTATGTGAATAATTATGTATCCCAAGCAAGACCCATAATGATTTATGTTGCTGACTCCAAATTTAGAGCTTTTTGAGCTCCTTTTTATTGTTTCAAAAATGCATTTTGAAATAGCGATTTGATAGAGAATGTGTGGTTAAAAAATAAGGAAACATTTTAAATTTGTGTGTGATATTATTTTTATCGAAAAATGTGTGGCTGAAAATAAAATAGAGAAAAATTTATTTTGAAAATAATGTGGATCAAACAGGGGCTTATTTAAGAATAATGCTTAGTTGTTTGTTGTTGTGTAATCGGTGTATTTCTTCATTATTTGTTTAACCTTGTTGCATTGTCTTGACACAGCTGTAGCACATCACAGACAGGGGACCTTACCAAGTCGGATAGGGCAGTCGATGGTATATTTGGTTTTGGACAGCAGGGTTTCTCTGTCGTCTCACAACTTTCTTCACAGGGAATCACCCCGAATGCATTCTCTCATTGCTTAAAAGGAGATAATGGTGGTGGTGGCATATTAGTGCTCGGTCAGATTGTGGAGCCAAATATTGTATACACTCCACTTGTACCATCACAGTATGTATTGTCACTATTGTGGGTCGTCTTATCTTTTCCTCGCCTTTACTGAGTTTACTCTTCCATATTTTTTAATAGAATCTGTTTGTTACTGAGTTTCCTCGCCTTTACTGAGTAGGTTAAGAACAGATTGTTTTGAGGGTTGTTCTATATTCTTTATTCTTTATATAAGGGCTCTTGGGTTCTGATTTGAAGGAAATCTGTGAATGGGAAAATGCTTGTTCTGTATACTTTTGATTGCCATATTATGAGTTTGGATTATTTAACAGTGTGTGCTATTTCAATTTTTTTTTCTTTTTTTGTTATGTACTTTCTAGTATACCCCCTCGAACTGTTAAATGATTTTATTTCAGTGAGTTTGGTATTTTGTCCATTACTACGAAGGCATTGAAGTTTTGAATGGTACGACTGAAGATTGATATTGTTTCTGTATCCAACTGTCAGGCCACATTATAACTTGAATTTGCAGAGCATTGCCGTTAATGGGCAGTTATTACCCATTGATCCAGCAGTGTTTCAAACGTCTAACAACCGAGGAACAATAATTGATTCTGGAACGACTTTGGCGTACCTCTCAGAAGAGGCTTACGATCCTTTTGTCAACGCTGTAAGTATGGGCATGAATGTTCTGATTTCTCATATAACGTACGTTTTAAATTTATAAAGTAACTTAAAAATTTACATACTAGAAAAAATAAGTAATCATAGCAGGAAATAAGTAACTTAATTAACTTGTTTTACTTACAAGCAGGGGAACCCATCTGAACATGTTCGGACTCAAAAATTCACTTAAAGCGTAGACGAACATGCTCTGAGCAAGCTACAATTTGAACTATAACTATGCATGCATCGAGACACTAAAAAATAGAATATTTTCTCTTGTGCAGATAACGCAAATGGTTTCACAATCCACACACCCCCTTGTTTCCAAGGGAATCCAGTGTTATCTAATTACCTCCAGGTTCTTTTTGAAGACACGATATCCTTGTCTAGATATTCTTGAGCTACTCAGTTGATCATTTCCATTTTTTTTTTTATTATTATTACTCCAGTGCCTCTGGGATATTTCCCTCAGTTAGTTTAAACTTTGCTGGTGGGGCATCAATGCTACTGAAGCCTGAGGATTACCTCTTACAGCAGAACTCCATTGTAAGTCAGCATTTTGGACCTTTTGAACTGATTTCTATTCTCAGTGTTGTTTGCTTAAAAAATTTACTTATAAGCAAACAAGTAATTTTTAGAATAAATAATTATTTTGTTGGTCAGAATTAGTAATATGTAACTTATTTGAGAGTAACTCTTGCTTTACTATTGTCTATCAAAATAAGTATTTTTTTGACTTAAAAGAAGAAAAGTGACAGATAGAAACATGATTGTAAATATAAGGTTGGCCAAACACGATTTTAAGTTGATTTTGGTTCCAAATGGCATAAGCCTTTATGGCATGGAAATTGGGAATTTTTTGAGTTGCTTTTTACCGAGACCCATGTTTTCATGTAGATTGTTTTTTACAAGATCTAACTCCAATTAAAGTGATATACTTATCAAAATTCTTTATGACAAAAAATGCAAAAGCGTTAATTTACCTCCAGTGATGTTCAATTCCTTTACTGGCCAAAGAATTTCCATCATTACTTATCTGAGCTATTAAGATATTGTGGCCAATACAAGCTCTTTCGACCAGTATTTGCATTATCCGCTAATGATTTTCCCATCTCTAGCATCCTTGTACGCATCTTATGCTTTTGCATCATTAGGATTATGCCATTAATTTCACCGAAGGGCTAATAAACATAGTTGATCTTTTGATGCTTGTATGAATTCATCATATAACGACTTGTTTGGTAAAGTAGATTAAAAAGTACTGAACGGTGTTGATGAAAACAAAAATGCTATTGTCCCGTACTCCCGTTGATTCTACTTTCTAGCTAGTATTGTCTCGTATTACGTGCTGAACATGCCTTAGTGTATTATGTTTCTTCAAGATGATATGGTTCCATACTGATACTCTTATGTACTTTCGGGCTAATGTGCTTTTATCATCTTGTTTAACTGCACTTTCCGGGGTCTTATTCTCTCTTATCGGGTGTAGATATATTCAATGAAATGCTGTCATTTTAACCGTCAATTATATAATACTATTTTGCATGGTTTGCTCGTGCAGGGCGGTGCTGCAGTATGGTGCATTGGTTTTCAAAAAATTCAGGGTCAAGGGATTACTATTTTAGGAGGTACTGCTCATTGGGAAAATTGAAGTATTATCAGCTAATAGAGCCAATTTCTACATACAAAAGAAAAAACATCTCTAAGTATTACTGTTGGTATATTTTTTCTATCTATTCATGCGTCCTGGCTACTCTAGTTAATCTAATAAATGTGTGTATGCCTTTTTTTTCCTCGACTTGAGACAATTTCTAATTAATTCTTCATCATTTTATACGAGTTTTACTCAACTTTTACCTCAAACTTGTTCTGTACTACTGCTTTTGGTTTTTACTACGTGTTGTTTCCACTAATCCATTATTTTTCTCTGTTTTTGCAGACCTTATTTTGAAAGATAAAATTGTTGTATACGATTTGGCTGGTCAACGGATTGGATGGGCCAATTATGATTGTAAGTTTTTAGTATCATTTTTTACCAGTATATAATAATTGATGCACATTTATTCTCACATGGTACATTGGCGTGTAGATTTATTAGATGCTTTTGTTAAGTACGGTTATTTCTATGTTTGATCGTCAATTATATAAAAAATTTAGTGAATGAACTTATAATGATCATGGTGAAATCATTCGGCTTATTATTTTAGACTTTATTCAAGTCCTGGCTCCACCACTGATGGAAGTGGTAGTTGTTTCTATACATGCGTGTTATATGAGCAAACCCAAGTCTTGATCAGTATTCTAACTCGATGGACTTAATTTCATCCTATATAGGTTCATTATCAGTAAATGTCTCTACAACCACTGGCAATGGAAAAACCGAATATTTCAACACGGGACAAATCGACAATAGTTCATCCCGTCTCAATTACTACGAGCTACTACCAATTGTTGTTCTAGCTTTCACGTTTTACGTATCAAGTCTTTGTCATTTCCACCTTTTGTAACATTTAGAGAATGAATTTTACATTTATAGTTTTCAATCCAAAAAATGTTCGTAGCAGTCGGGAGTTCTCGTGTTGTATCCTAGAGTGCAGTTTCGAACCTTAAATTTCATTCAGGAATTCAATATTTCCATTTATACATGAGTAATTTATTGTACCCTTGATGGAAATGAATTGGTTATTTCATGTGCTGCAATTCCTTGCTCCGATGGTATAAATTTGGTTAGAAGCCAGTTTGTCTCTTGTTTCTGTTATTGATTTTGTTTGAACATTTGTCCTGCAACTTAGTTGTTTTTGGCACTTATGATTGAATAGTATAGGACAAGCTCAAATGTGCTATCGTAAAGGATTGAAAACAACTGAATGCATTAGATACTTAGAGATTAAGCCCTGTTTGGCTCTCATTGTTACAAATTATAATTTGGGGTACTTACAAAAATACCCTTAAAATTAGGGATGTTTTGAAAAATCATATGAAATGTTTTTAGGAAGTAAAAAATACTGTGTAAAATGAAAAAGTGACATTGTGTCACTTTTTTTTATAAAAATTGTCACTTTTTTTAAAAAGTGACACAAGCTCAAACAAAAAAAAAA
Source organism: Fraxinus americana (assembly GCA_035079005.1). Classification (NCBI taxonomy): domain Eukaryota; kingdom Viridiplantae; phylum Streptophyta; class Magnoliopsida; order Lamiales; family Oleaceae; genus Fraxinus; species Fraxinus americana. Next base: position 25,903,011 of record CM068725.1, read on the forward strand.
AAGTAACAAAACTAAAAATAAGTGGCACGCTCTCTAAAAGTGATACAAATTCAAAAAAAATGACATAAACTCAAAAAATGTGACAAATACCAAAATAGCATACAATGTCACCTTTATTAAAAACTGATATTTGTTCTCAAAAAAGTAAAGGAATTTTTAAGAAAATAACAGAAAACTTTAAAAAATTTGACAAACGGTAAAAAAAAGTAACAGAAATTCAAAAAAATTGACAAATACTCAAAAAATGACAAAAATTCAAAAAGTGACAAAACACCAATTAAAAAAATTAAAATCAGTTCCATAAAGTGACTAAACTTTTCATTTAACTCCGTCATTATCTCGTGCGTAAAATATGACGCGACTTTTTCTTTAAACCTATAATTTTGTGGAATTATTAAATCTCAATCCTATAAAAAGAAAGTCACACATTTAAAAAACGAAAAAAATGTAATAGACAATAAAAAAGTGACACAATGAATGCAAAATGTCATAATTTAAACACCATCGTTTTTTCCTTGTTAGTCATTTGCATTAATCTATCATTGTCTTTTCAAATGCATACTCATCTCCACCTCAAAAAAGTGAGAAAAAAATAACAAACATTAAAAAAAAAAAAAAATGGTAACAGATAATAAAAACAAAAGTGACAAAAAAACAAAAAGTGACACGAGTTCAAAAAGTGACTCGGAATTAAAAAAAAAAGTGACAAACACTGAAAAACATTCACTTTTTTCAGTGTAGTAATCGATGCAATTGAAAGCATGATTTTAATCAATAAGTCGAACGCATCATGATTTCAAAGGGAAATAGTCGAACAAATCGAAACCATCAAAGGTAGATAGATATAAAGAAGCTAAGTTATCTATGAACAACCAATTCAACTTTATATATGGGTTTTAATCAACAAACGACTCTATAACATCTAATAGATACATACAATCCACCTTAACAAGAAAACAATTCTAAGATGATAGTAACAAATCCACATGAAAAATTATCAAATTTAGTACTTGAATTCATTCCAATGGCGCGAAATACTGAATTTGATCGAGGGTGAATCTGACCAGCCCCTCCAGGATCATCAAAATCACAAGCTATGTGCCTTGACATCCTCATCTACTCTCCACCACATGCATCTCAAATCACTCAGCAAAAACCTATCAAATGGAACAAATATCAATGTAGGAATTCCAATAATTTCTTGACAAAAGCAACAAGTAGTATTCCAAAACTTTATCCTCCACTTGCAATTTCATTGTACGGACTGCAAAAACGAATGTACACTTATGCAAAGAGTCTTCATATTTACATAATTGTGCGTTGTTCAAATTTATCGAATTGGTCAATAAACTTCATAAGGATGCTTCCACAATTTATATAAAAGACATATGATGTTTATTTAAATGCATCACGTCGTTAAATGTAAATGTAATTTCCAATTGAGACATTTTGTTAAACTCCTTGAAGGTGTCTTAGAAAATCAAAGGGAAAGAATGTACAATTTGGTTCTGGAGCTAATCCAAAATTTAATGACATTTTTTATGCATTTATACACAAACTCTATCATAAAGAAATTGATTAAACCTTTGAGATGCAAAGATTGCCATGCTTCTTTATCAATTTCTGGAGTGACCTCAGCTAGAGAATGGTTTATCTCCTACAAATGCCCATGATTGGAGTTTCTAACTTCTTGTCGTCATTTTTGAATGTGAGACAAAATAGTTTGTGGATACCAAGAATAATGTCACAGCTTGCTTAAATTTGAAGACCCCCATCAAAAATTAGTGATGACTTCCCATAAGATCATCAAGGGTAATCTTTCCACAGTTACCTATAAGATTTCTTTCTCTGAAACCATACCCATCTCCTCGAGGTTGTCAATAACGTACAACTTACTACCATATACCTAGAGGAAGGAAAACCAAATTAAAAGAGAAAAAATGCAAAACTTAATGCAATTCTTTTGAAGAAATTACAATATATTCACATTCTCAACAAATTCATAACGCATTTGAGGTTTTCTTTCTACGAGAACATTGGAGTCGGAGTCGGAGTCGAAGTCGAAGTCGGAATTGGAGTCAGGAATGGAGGTTTCTCGAGAGCTCTGATTTAGGGATTCCCTTTCTGATTTGGGTTTTTCTCATGGGTTAAGGTTTTGAACGTAATTAATACGGTAATAGTAATTTTAATTAGTTTTAAGGTATTAATCAAACACTTAATTTTTATAGGGTACTGTACCTAATTTTCCCTTATAATTTTTGAATTGTATTTTTTTGGAGAATGTGTGGTTCAAAAATAATAAACTTTTTTTGGTTTACGTGTAATATTATTTTATGGGAGATTGTATAGTTGAAGATAAGATAGGGAAGAACAAATTTTTGGGATAGTGGAGGCCAAACGGGGGCTAAAAGTTCGTTTGATAAAGCTTTCAACAAAAGATTCATTGGATTTTGATGAAAGTTGATTTAGTCATTGTTTGATTTGGCCAAAAAATAGATATTTAGTAAATTTTAATAAAAGTTCATAAAATATGTGATTGAAAAGTTAATAAAAGTTATGGATTTCATGAAATGAGTGATTCTAAATGAGTTTGGGGAAAATTATTTTTTAAATGAGGGGCATAAACATGTGTTTTCTCTTTGTTTTAAAAGTTAATAAAAGTTTTAAATTTCACGAGGTGTATAGTTAAAATTCAAATATGATTAGTTTAAAAGTTGATAAAAAAATTTCGAAATCTTTATATAAGGCAGCATCCTGAAATGCAAATATAAATATATGTTTAATCATTCCTTGTTTCATCCTCAATATTTTTAAAATACATTTTTCGCTCTTTTATTTTCAATCACACATTATTTAATAAAATAATATTACACGCAAATCAAAAAAATTTCCTGATTTTTCACAGTGTTCTAAAATGCGTAATGCGTAGCGAAGCGTCGAGGCCGAGAATCAAGAATCACAAGTTTAGGCGTGTCAATGCGAAGAATAAACGGCATAATGCGTTTCATATTTTAAGGCATTAAATATATTTTTATATAAAAAAAAAATTACCAAAAAAAAAAAAAAAATTTGTTCTAAAATGCGCGCTTAGGCGTGCCTAGGCGCGCTAATGCGGGCTAATGCGCGCCTAGGCGCGCGAATTTTCGAACAAAAATCGTCAAAAACGCATTTTTCGCGCATTGCACCAATTCGACGCGTTTGGTCCCCGCTTCACCTTTTTGAGAAAAATAAATTCTTGATGCTTTGGTGGGTAAATATTTTTCAGGTTTTTTTATTTTTTGTTTTGGCAATTGAAAAAAATTCTAAACATAATGGTAAAAAAAATTCACTTTTATTGACAATTTTCATGGAAATCAAAGCCAAACGAATTGTATTCGATGTGGTTATTTTTTTCATTTTTTTTTGCAATTGAAACAAATTCTAGACCCAATGGTAGAAAATGTTATCACTTTAATGGACAATTTTAAAAAATGAAGTTAAACGGACACCAAACTTTCAACATTTTCCATGCAAAATTATACTAATCAAATACAATTAATTACAATTTCCAGTAAAATAATTTTTAGGCAAATCAATTCCTGTAAAACATTTTTTTCCATCAATTTTCCACATTTGCAATCAAACGGATATAGCACACATTTTCCATGGAAAATGGTTTCAATTTTCCAATTTTTATAGTGTTTGATAGACAAATTTTTCCCGGGAAAATATTTTCAGAGTTTCCAATTTTTCCACTTTTTTGAGGAAAATAAATTCATGACGTTTTGGTGGGTAAACATTTTCCAGGTTTTTTTTTTTTGGCAATTAAAAAAAATTCTAGACACCATGGTAAAAAAAATTTCACTTTTGTTAATAATTTTCATGCAAAACAAAGCCAAACGAATAGCATTCGGTATCGTAATTCTTTTTTCAATTTTTTTTTTTTTTGCAATTGGAACAAATTTTAGATCCGATGGTAGAAAATATTATCACTTTAATGGACAATTTTCATAAAAAATGAAGCCAAATAGACACCAAATTTTCAACATTTCCATGAAAAATTGTACCAATCAAACATAATTAATTACAATTCCCAATAAAACAATTTTTAGGCAAATCAATTCCAATTAAAACATTTTCTTTCCATCTATTTTTCATATTTACAATCAAACGGACCCTAAATATTAAAATGCATTATTAAAACAAAATGAGGCTTGAACATGTATAGGATGTTCGTTCTCAACTTTGAAAATATAGCCGTTATTAGGTCTTACTCGTCTAATAAAAGTCAACTCCATTAACTATACTTTCAATTTTATTCTAATTTTAATCACTTTCTAACAAGCTCCTAGTATTCAATTAGTAATTTTTATTTTTTTTAAAAGCAAGTATATCAAACACTCTATTTGGCATTGAAAAAGCCTACTTTTAAGAATATCAAGGGACGTGTGATCAAGCTTTTGATAAAAGTTTAATGGATTTTGATAAAAAAAAAAGATAAAATATGTAATTAAAAGTTGATAAAAATTATGAATTTGGCCTACTTTTAAGAATATCAAGGGACGTGTGATCAAGCTTTTGATAAAAGTTTAATGGATTTTGATAAAAAAAAAAGATAAAACATGTAATTAAAAGTTGATAAAAATTATGAATTTCATTAAGAGTTATTCTTCTTGTACATCAAGTGCTACATAAGACCTAAGGGTGTCCATAATGGACACTCGGCGCCCTCTCATTGGATGGAGTGCCGACCCCACCAACCATCCATCCAATGAGGAGGCGCCGAGTGTCCATTATCGACACCCTTATGTAGCCTCTGATGTACCTGTAGCATCACTCTTTCATTAAATAAGTAGTTTAATTGAAGTTTGAAAAGTCAAAAGGTCGACAAAATTTTAGGAAAGTTTTACTCTCTCTATCCCATTTATATAAGCTGGCGTTTTTTATGTTCTTGTGTAATTATATAGTCATAATTCTTTATTGAAAATATTTTTTTATTTGTTTACTAATATACCCTTATTTAAATTGTCTAGTTATAATGGTTTTTTTTTTAATTTACTACTAGTTGTTGATAATTAAATAAGGGTAAATTAGAAATTTTTTTGACAAAAATTGCTTTTGCAATAACATTAAATAATATTTCTTACTCCGTGTGAAAAACAAAACCAATATATATAAATGAGATAACCTATATAAATGGAATGAATGGAGTATTACAGTAAGAACATACAAGAAGTCAAAATTTGCTTTTAAAATTAAGAAGCTATTTTTGAACAAGTTTGAATAATTTTTTGAAAGTGTTTTATTTGATTATAATGGTTTTTACTTTTACTTCTTGTTGTAGAGTTTTCGGAAGAAACTATAATAACTCCGTTTAAGTCGCATTAAAATGTTAAGAATGCATTTGAAATAGTTGCTTGATAGCGAATGTGTTATTAAAAAATAAGGAAAAATTTTAGATTTGCATATAATATTATTTTATTGAAAAATATGTAGTTGAAAAAAAGAATGAAAAATATATTTAAAAAAAAAAAAATAGGAATGAAACAAGGGCTAATTTTTGTTTGGAAACATTTAAGAAATCTTCCTATTCCAAAAATGATTATAGAGGAAGTCACGTTAGACTGATTTCCTCTAAAAAAATTTCTAATCATAGCAAAATCACTTTTATAAAATTAGTCATACGATTTAAAAGCAATTTTTGAATCTCAAAAATTCATTTTGACTTTTTAAAATTATATCAAACGTCCCTTAAGATAACTTCACGTGGAAATACTTCTACAAGAAAATTAAAAAACTAAAAAAATAAAAATAAAATCATGTCGAACCGCCCAAATTTGAATAGTCAACTGATCTCATGTCCTTGTAAATTTCAAGGATAGAACGTAAGAGAGAAGAAAATAACAAATTAAAAATTAAACCCTTCTCTCTCACACACACAAACACGCAAACGCATTGCACACACTTAGAACCAGGCTAGGGTTCCTATTGGATTTTCGAAATTTTCGAATTTGCTTAAGTATTACAATAAAAGATCGATGGCGGAGGAGGAGGAGGTGTTAGTGGAGAGAAACGGTGGTGGAGAAGATCGGAGCGAAACGAGCGATTACACGTCGGAGGACGAAGGGACGGAGGACTACAGGCGCGGAGGCTACCACGCTGTACGAATAGGCGATACATTCAAACACGGCCGATATGTTGTTCAGAGCAAGCTAGGCTGGGGCCATTTCTCCACCGTCTGGCTCGCTTGGGACACTCAAAAATCTGTACATTTCTCGATTCGTCTACCTCATTTTTCGCAATTTTTACTATTCTTGTGCATTTTCTGCTGTCTTGTGGTTTTTCTGGTGAACTTATGTTTTTATTTTGACATGTTATAGACGCATATGAATAGGCGAAGTGAAAGAAAGAGAGCAGGAGAGTGTATAGAATGCGTTGTTTAATCAAATTTAAGTCTTGAACCTAATTTTTGTTTGACTGATTGTGATTTTCTTTTACGTTAAATATTTGGGTGATAGAGTTATGTTGCACTAAAAGTTCAAAAGAGTGCACAGCACTACACGGAAGCAGCAATGGACGAGATTACTATATTAAAACAGATTGCCGAGGGAGATCCAGAAGACAAGAAATGTGTTGTGAAGCTTTTGGATCACTTTAAGCATTCCGGACCAAATGGGCAGCATGTTTGTATGGTTTTTGAGTACTTGGGTGACAATCTTTTGACCCTAATTAAGTATTCAGAATATAGAGGATTGCCTCTTCCCATGGTTAAAGAAATTTGCTTCCATATTTTAGTGGGGTTGGATTATTTGCATCGACAGCTATCAATTATACACACAGATTTGAAGCCAGAGAACGTATTGCTTCTTTCGATGATCGATCCAGTTAAAGATCCAAGGAAGTCAGGTGCACCTCTTATTCTCCCTTCGAGTAAAAGCAAGGTCGTGCCTGAGTCTGGATCTTCCAAAAATCTCAAGAGTTCAAATGCCGACTTGACCAAGAATCAGAAAAAGAAAATTCGGAGAAAGGCTAAGCGAGCAGCTGAGAGGTGTGTGGAGAAGGGAGGGGAAGCCGAGCTAGATACTGAGGCGAGTGGTCCTGAAGATTCTCATCATGATTCCAAATCCAACGGCAAGTCCACTGACGAACCAACAAATTCTTCAGCTGCAGAAGATGAATTGGACAACTCTGATGGTGCAAAGGATGCAGGCAAAGGGATTAAAGTGCATAAAAGAGGCAGCCGTTTAACAAGGCAAAAGCTCTTGGCTGAAGTTGACCTAAAGTGCAAATTGGTTGATTTTGGAAATGCTTGTTGGACATATAAACAATTCACAACTGACATTCAGACAAGGCAGTACAGGTGTCCTGAGGTTATCCTAGGATCTAAGTACTCTACATCAGCTGATCTATGGTCATTTGCATGCATTTGCTTTGAGCTAGCCACGGGCGATGTTCTTTTCGATCCTCACAGCAGCGACGACTATGATCGTGATGAGGTACTGGCACCTCTCTGTACTTACTACTTTTCCGTATCTGAGATTTATAGGATTAGTAAACTAAGGTTTTGGTTATTGACCACGGGATCTGATAGAAGCAATTGTCATCGTACATGAATAGAGCAAGACAGGTGGTATACATGAGTGAGCACAATACCATTTTGCTAAGCTGCTTAGTGGTTCATCTCTGATTTTCTGTTTTAATTTTGCTGTAGCAGTGAGGTTCTAGGCATTTTGTTACTAAGTGCTTGTAGTGCTGTTTTCATGTGTTATTGAAAATGTTATGTTTGTATTTCATGTTTACCTTTACTTGGAGTCGATTTAGCATTTGCTTTAAAATTTTACTACTGCCTTGAAACAAACTGCTCTGTGCTGGCACTGATAATCGTTTGATTGAGCATCTTTTACAAGTCATGCCTAAAAGCTTATTCAATTATGTCGCCCTTATCAGGATATCAAATGTTGGTTATTGTCTTCTCGATCCTGTGTTAGGCCATCATTTGATTGTTGTGCATATTGGAAATTCCATCGAGTGATTTTTCCCTGAGGACATTGCAGTTTTTATGTGGGTATCAGAAGTCGTCGAGTAACTTGAACTGATTGTTTGAATTTGAACAGAAGTAAATGTTACAATTTTAGATTCTTTTTGTTCTACCTTCCTTATCTCGTATATCTGATCGTGAACACATATCCCAAATTGAAATTTGGAAGATTAGGAAAATGAAGTGACAATATAAGGAATTTAAGTGGTATGTTCCAGTTTCTGAGTCACATCATTGTTGGTTTTTAAATAAAGACTTACTGTAATGGGAAGATCCTGATCGATACATAGCTTTTCTATATGGCATAATCAATATGACTGGTTATTGCTATGGTTGGTGAGTAGTATTTACCACGTGAAATTTTTGCATGTGTTGACAACTATTTATATGAAGTATATGGATATTTTACTTGTGCATTTCTGTTGACCTATTGGGTTATCTTTTATATCTTCTTTTTCATATTCCTTGATTATGTTTTCATTCCATAGTTTAGACATATTTTTGCTCATGGTTCTTTACTTCATTTTTAAGTTACATCACTTAGTAAAAATGTATAGATGTAATGTTATTTTTGAACTGCTACCTTTTTATGTTAGATATTCAGTGTTTGTTTGGTAAAGATTAAAATCCAATTAAAATTGAAAATATAGTCGTTATTGGGTCCCACTCATCTAATAAAAGTCAACAATAACGGCTAGTTTTTCAATTTTAATCCGGTTTTAATCTCTACCGAACACGCCCTTAATGTCAAGTTAGTTTGGTCATTTTTGTGTTGGCTCATCAATGACTTGTGAGTTTCTGTCTTGTTGCTAAGTTCTTGAAAATTTCATGTTTTCTTTGGTTATTATTATTACCATTTATATCAGCCATCTGAATCAGTTACATAAGATGCATTTCCTAGCATTTATTTCAAATTCTTAAAATCGCATATATTGATTTTTATTAATTTGGTTGACTATTAATTAGTTTCTTTTTCCTTTGAAGGATCATTTGGCCCTAATGATGGAGCTTCTCGGGATGATGCCACGTAAGGTGAGAATTTTTGTATGTTTTTGGTGAAGTAAATTAGGATTATTTGGTTCCCTTCTTTTATTGTGCCTTACTGAAAGTCTCAAACCATCGGTTTGAATTTTTTGTTGAAACGATTTGTGAAGCTTGTTACATTATATACTCCCCCAAGAAGTCATCTTTCCCATGCTTACAAACTTTCTGCAGATCGCCTTAGGTGGGCGCTACTCACGGGAATTCTTTAATAGATACGGAGATTTAAGACATATCCGTCGATTACGATTTTGGCCTCTCAATAAGGTGCTCAAGGAAAAATATGAGTTCAGTGAGCAAGATGCAAAAGAGCTGGCTGACTTCCTTCTTCAGATACTTGATTTTGTTCCCGAAAAAAGGCCGACAGCAGCACAATGTCTTAACCATCCATGGATCAGCACAGGCCCTTGGCGACTCACCCCTTCTCTGTCTCAAGAAAATGGTGACTCAGACAAGAAGAGAGAGAAGGATGAGAGGGAGGCAATGGAGGTCAGAGTGGGAAACATGGCTATTGACGGACAATCAAAACCAGTCAAAGATTCTTAATCTGTAGTAAACACTTCAAAACAATCATAATCAATATAATCTGGTATTTTCTTTAATTTTGTGTTTTATCCTTCCCATCTTTCACAAATCTTTGTTAAACTGCAATTATCTTTTTCCCTTTGTTAAAATGAGGAACACTTCTTTTATGATTCTTTGAGATATCCAAGTTTTGTATGAGAATGTTGAATGAGGTAGAATATATTCCTAGCATGTAGGCATCTCTGTTCAAGAACATTTAATCGTGCAATCTAGAAGCATGCCTAAATGTTGCTTCTCCTTGTCGTCGGTGGATTGTATTGATGTATTTATTTATTCAATGTTCATATTCTTCTTTTCGATGAGAACTGGATCGTTGTGAAAACTTTTTTCCCCCTTTTATTTGTGGTTGAATATATTTTTGAAATCGAACATCAGCAGTGGAGGTTCAATTTGTCTAGTAAGCTTACTTTGTTGTGCTTCACTTCATCTTGCCTGATATCTGAGCCATCAGGCTTTTGATTGATCTTCTTGTACCTTTCACCAGTGGATTATATTTTTGATTTTTCTGTTTTATTGATTCTCTTAGTTTGCTAAGGATCTAATTATCTTAAATCTCTGTGTAGATCTAGCAATGAATAGAAAGAAGTGGAAAAAGATTCATACAAGCCCGACTCAATATTACTGAAAAAAAGCTTTGGTTTTTTTTGCTGTTGCATTTATTCACTCGTGCACTCTCTCATGTCACTATTCAACTCTTATCCTTGTTCAACTGTCACCGCAGGAGCAAATAATAGATAAAGTCGCAGTCTCTTCTAGTGCATACCTTGTGGTATTATGCTGCCCCTCCCCCGTTTTGGCGTTGAGTGGGTAAGAACTAAGAAGCTCCCTTCTGGCTGATTCTACTGGCAGAAACAAAAGATGAGAAGGTAATTTTGCATTCATCATAAGCAAAAATTTGCTCAAGCCCCAAGTTACATATAGACGTACATCAGATCAGATTTATATATGAATATGTTCGTCAGCTAGTGTCCAATTCAATCTCATCCTCTCATATACAAGGAGCCACAAACTCATAACCGATATAAGGCTGTTGAATTTTTCTATTATGTTTGGAATTCAGTATTCAACGAGACTCCACTATATAATATACAAGATTTTGGTTTCATTTTCCTTTAATATTGTCAATGTTGATCTATAGTGCGATGGATTTCTGTGCAATATTGCATACCAAATACTGCATGTCCTGTTGAACTAAATATAATTAATAATGGAGATTACAAAGAATACAATACACCCATTAAAGATCAAAGTCACATGAACTCAAGATTTACATGGGCTAATCCATTCCAACTCCATTTTCTCCAATTCATCATGGCAGAGCCACTGAGTTTAATAGCTTCTTAGCTCCCGAAGAACCAACCCGAACTTGTTCTTCCCCCTGTCTATCGTCGTAGAAGCTGTTTCTAGGTGAGTTGATGGCAAGTAACTGAGATTCTAGCACTTAAAGTCCCAGTAATGAAAGACATAACTTCAGGGAAACCTTGCAGAAGAAAACTTCGTCGCCAATCAAATAGCATCACATTTAGGAAAGGATTTGGCAAATAAATGTCTTTCTGAGCTTAATGTGTGAAAACAGTGAGGGATTAGCCAACAAATCCCATCCTGTGTGAAAAGGTTTCGCTTAATTGCTTAGCACTTCGAGTGATAGCCATTACTGAAGTTTATTGTATTTTTACAATTTTGGATTAAAATCGATAGCTGAATGTAACGATGAATTGTCTTCTATATTGTTTTCGTAATGTGTTGTAGATTAGGGTTTTGTTTGCTCACAATTTTGATAATGGAAATGGAGAATAATCTGTAATTTTCAAAAACATTTGCTTTCGAAGGCTTAATAACAATTGCAATTCATAAAATACTGCACACAATATTTAATTTCGAATGATCAGTTGAAATTAATTGAAGAGAACGAGTCGAGAAAACATAGTTGGAAAAGAGCCGTCTCAGAACCTTTTTCCTCACAAAATTAGCAGTCTTGAAGCTGCCTGGGAAGCGCGCATTCAATCTTGGAACAGAGGCTGGTAGAACATTTTGAAGACCTCTATGACTTCGAGGTACCACATAGACTCCCTATCTGGAAATGGGGAAAGATCCACCATTTTGTGAACCTGAAATTTGGACATCATCAGCTTGCATAAAAATGATGACACGCAAACTCTACAAATTTATTCTAAAATTTGAGTTTTCGGTTTCGAGATGAAGTAGTAACCAGTACATCAGCAGTACCTTCTGCGTCGATCTCATTCATGCAATTAAAGAGATAGTGATTGTAAAGAAACCATGATAGATCAAATAACAGAAATTTTGCAACAACTATAAACGCATATAATGATGACAAACGCATCTCATTCCTCGAGTTTGCTGGTGCCATTTTTCCATATTCACCGTGGAAGCCGACACTCAAGAACAATCAGAGAAAAAAAAAAAAAAAACGTTGACCAGAAGTGTATTATAGATATAAGGATGAGGCTTTCAATAAAAAAAGTTGGGACTCTCGAAGTGCTAGCTGACACATACTTCTTTTTTAAACTTTTAGCTAATTGCTATTCTCCAGAGAGGAAGATGTATAAAGTTTGATAGAAAGTTCGCTTCCCGTGCCCGCCATCTTGTGCCATTAGATGAACAAAGGTATGATCGCAAGGAACATCTTCTAATCCCACCCTAGACCATCTTTTCCGATCTCTTAGCCTACCTTGCCGTACCAATGGACATAGTCTATCAAAGCCATCAAAGACCAAATTGTATAACATGGAATCATTTCTCTTAGGGTCCATTTGATTGTAAATATGAAAAATGGATGGAAAGAAAATGTTTTACAGAGAATTAAATTGCCTAGAGATTATATTACTGAGAATTGTAATTAATTGTGTTTGATTGGTATAATTTTCCACCCGAAAAATGTTGAAAGTTTGGTATCTGTTTGGCTTCTTTTTTATAAAAATTGTCCATTAAAGTGATAATTTTTTCTATCATTTGATCTAGAATTTGTTTCAATTACCAAAAAAAAAAAATTTACCATACCGAATACCATTCATTTGGCTTTATTTTGCATGAAAATTGTCAATAAAAGTGAATTTTTACCATTGTATCTAGAATTTTTTTCAATTGCCAAAAAAAAAAAAAAAAAAAAAAAAAGCTGAAAAAACTTTTATCACAAAAAAGGCAAGAAAACCAATTCACAAATTCCCTAGAAAATAGGCACGTGAGGGTGCTTCTAGGAAAACCAATTCTCTAGAAAATTTATCTTATCAAACACCTAATTTGTTGGAAAAAGGAAAAAAATTTCCAACTTCCCTAGAAAATAATGCATTTCAAACAGGCCTTAGTTTCATTTATATAATTATATTAGCTAATAACTAAAAGTTTCCTACATCTAATAGAAGAATGAAAAATGAAGATGTTAATTGCAATACTGTTGTATCCAATAGATAAATGTAAGAAATCACTTCTGGTTTAGGGCTAAACCATCTCAATGTCTTCATGTCAGCCATGCTCACTTTTTGTTTATGTTGCTTTTTAGTTGGTCACAACACTTGCACGCTTCTCTCTTTCATGCAGTCTGACCATTAATTGAGGCATGCATGAATCTAGCAGTACAATTCATGCACTTCATTAACCCAGCCAGTCTGATCAATAAAGATATCTTCTAGTATATATGAAGCCCTTCAAAGGAATGTAACGCCTTATGAGATGTAATTTATTGCCGGTAGGGATTCAAAACAAGGACACAAACCAAATCTTTATTGAATCACAAGCAACTCAGTTGAGAGTTAACAACCTATAATAGAACTTTCTTCTACCATTTCTTAGGTTTCCTAAATCCTTTATTTCTTAGGTGCAGGCCTAAGAGTGTATTCCAAATATGTTCCATCCTTTTTAATGGGAAATTGGTTAGATATTTTCCTGGGACATAAGGCCTCTGGCAAGAGGACTTGCATCCTGCTATTTCTTCATCCCCATCCTCCATAACTATTCCTATTGACATCTACAAGGTTTCATCTTATGATCTGTCAAGACCCAGCAGTTTCATTTTAACCGTCCGTTACCCCGCCTTTGCAGATTTCCTATTTGTATTTGCTAGTATTTTTTCTATGCGATAGCCACTAAACCCTCATTGAAATCCTCGAGTCTGTCCTGACTGCCTCTTTGCTAATCTCAAGATTCCCAACAAGTTCCTTGTTTTATTTGGCACCATTTTCTGTTACATTCATAACACATCTAATTTTGTCATCCGTGGGAATGGAAGAGGGCCTTCTTCCTACTACCACTTCTACCAGATAGAGGCTAATTGCTGTCAAACCATAACGATGCTATTATCAGTAGGATCAATAGCTGGAAAGCCAAAATTTACTTACACCAGAAAACTTCAACTAATAAATTCGTTTTTCATTTGAGGTAACTTTATATGCAGGGAGAACTTGAGTTACTATGATTGGCTCATTACAATTTTGTGTTCCATTAAACACGTCAGGTAATAACCATTCACAAGGACACATTTTGAAATAATTGTTTTGCAAAGGAATATTTCACTAGATATTCTATTTGAAGTACGCAAGTTCTGTACCTGCTTTTGCATCCAGAAGTGAAGATGGACAGTTAAATATATTACTCATAACAGGAGATAGGACTGCAGGAAATGTAGGTGTATCCACAGCACCCAACTCATCATGATATGGATCTCTTTTTGGGAAACCATTCCAAATATTTATGGAGAATGCAAAAGCTCAAGAAGTTACTAAATCTTGCAAGAAAACATACGAGATCTCTGGCTCTTCTGGAACGAACTCTCTTCAATCCTAAGAGCAAGGCATAGATGCAACAATCAGGTTGTTTGGAAGGCTAAACCATCTCATATCAGCATGGCATGAAATCCACCAGGAGAATACATTGGCATAATTCAGTAATTCCATTCTGTCGTATTCTTTCACCGTGTCACTTTCCATCCATTCTATGGTTAGACCTAAAGATATATTGTTGAGCTGGGCTCACTCACAATGTAATATGCAGTCTACACCAGTTGTGGCCCAATCAGTGTCGCCTTTTGATACTTTTTCAAAGGCTCAAAAATGATAGTAAAACTATCCATACCTAGAGAGTAAATTTACAACAGTTGTTTCTTTCATTGGCAAGAAAGGAACAGTTGAAGGTTTAGCAACGAAGGTGAGTTTCTAACACAAACGATCATTTTCACAAATCGTCAAGCTCGGACACTATTCTTTACTTCATATAAAGCATCATAAATATTTACTTTACACTATTTATTCAACCAAATTTGCATATTCACGTAGAAATTCCATGGTTAAAAGCACCGATATTTTACCTTGACCGCGGAGGTACCATCATCACGGACAGAATAAAACCCAACCACCATCACATACATCCCTACACACATAAACCCAGAGAAACAATGATGTAATTTTCAGAAAAAAATAAAATAAAAGAAAAACCAAGTGAAAAAATCTGACCCGTTTCCCAATTGCGACTACGGAAGTCGCCAAAGAGTTGTAGCTCAATAACACCAGTACCATCGTCTAAGTGGAAGCCTCCACCGCCGGAGTCGGAGGACGACGGTATAGAGACTAGAACGCCCTGCAATTCGGCTTCCAACTATGAATTCAATGAGAGAATAAGGGGGGGGAAACGGTATACTCATGAAGTTATACTTTCACATACACAAATACTTTTATATACTTACATGTATACATTCATATATACCTGTAGCCAGGCGCGTTGGAATAGAATACCGCCAAGGGTGAAGGCTTTCTGCGACGGCGCTTCGCGAGCGTTTTTCAGCTGAATACACAGCAATTTCAGCGCTCCTAAACTATAATCCATGATTTTTTGGAAAAATCTCTCAGATTTTCAATCCCTATTTGGCTGTAAATTCAAATTTCAACTGTTGAAATTGTTTCTCTTATCATATTGATTATGACAAATTGCTGCTTCGTCACAAGAGAATCAATCGTGAGAAGTGTGAAAAATTAGGAGGGAAAGTGTACAGTGGAAAATATAATGGGAATTCGTTGTAAATAGTCCCTAACCTTTTCTTACAGTATACAAATGGCCCCTAATGTCTATTCCTTGGCATTAACGTCCCTAATCAAGGTAATGCCTTTTGATTTCACCTGTTTTAGCCTCGGATTTATAACTCAAATGTTTCTATTGTTGTTTTGGATTCACATTTAATCCACCAAGTATTTTGATGCGAAATTGGTCCTCTTTGTAATAGAAAGATTAGGGAAAATTGTAGCTAGTTTACTAACCTTTATAAAATGTACAAATAGGTCCTCAACCTTTACTTATAATATTTGATTTAGGATCCGTTTGACATGCCTTTTATTTTTGCTTGTATAAGAGTTCTTGGAAGAAGCTACCTTAGCCCACATTTTTTCACAACTCTTTATTCTACATATTCATTTTCAACCAAATATTCACACAATAAAATATTCTATGTGTAGATTAAAAAAAATTTCTTACTTTTTAATCACACATTCTCCAAAAATTCGCTATTCTAAATAATGTTTTTCCAAACGAATGGTCACCAAAAGGGGGTTTAATTTTTGTTTGAAAACTAGAAGCTTCTATTCTAGAAGTGCTTTTAGAAGAAATCACAAAACACACAGCTTCTTCCAAAAACTCTTCTAACTAAGGTCTTGTTTGAACCACATTTTTATAGAATGAAAATGAAAAATATAGTCGTTATTGAAGCTCACACAAGATATAGAAAATTGAATTAAAATGTTGATGTGATGGATAACTGTCATATTTTTCATTTTAATGAGAAAATAAAGTGGCCCAAATGGGGGCTAAAAAAGTATTTTCATAAAATTAGACAACAGGTCCAAAAGCTGCTTTTGAATCTCAAAAGTTCCCTTTCGACTTTTCTTAAGCCATGCCAAATAATCCTTTAACGAACTACATATATCATTATAGACTTGTCAATTAAATTTTCTAGAATGAAAAAAAATATATCTTTAAGAGTGTGTTTGGGACACATTCTTTTGAAAGAATGTATTATTGAATAGTAGATTGATGGAGAATGTGTGGTTAAAAATGAAGGAAAAATTATTGATATGATGGAAAATATTAGTTTATTGAAGAATGTGTTGTTGAAAATTAGTAGAAGAATGAGAATGAAGAAAATAATGTGTACCAAACAGGGCTTAAATGTATATAACTGCTTTGTGAAGTGAAAAACTTGAATAATAATAACCAAATTAAATCGGGAGAAAGTTGTGGCATTCGTCCCCAACCTATGGTCATTGTAACATTTCTGCCTTAACTTTTTTTTCCACGTAAACCTAAAACTAATCTTAACCACATATTCTCCTACAAAACACTATTCAAAACATTGTCTTGGCCAAATAATGGCCATCAAACAGGGGCTTATGGAGACACATTCCGCCCATTTTCTCCAATAACGCAATATAAAATATAGGTATTTCTTAGTACTCTCATATTCAATAAATTAAAAATGAAGACAACCGTCATAAAATTAATACCGCAAAGTACAAGTATAATCATAATCGACATCACATTGTTACAATAAGTCAATCACTCACGACACAAATAAACAAATGTAGAATTCAAAACAAACCCTTAAAAGAATGAACATCAAAAGCAATTTCAATCGACTCGAAAATTAAATGTTTAAAAAAATTTTAGGAGATGAGGGAAATGCCAGCAGCAAGCAAGTCATCAGAAATAATTTTATTTGCAGCCTCTGAAGGATGAAATCCATCCCAAAACACATATTCTGATGCATTTTTGCATGTTCCAGGGGACTTTGCATTGCATAGTATAGATGTCTCCACCAATCCTGTGCCACAACAAGCCTTTCTTGACTCAAAAAAGCCTGCATTTCAATCGTAAGTTTCATTATATTCTATGTTGCACGAATATGGACACAACACAATACAAACATAGACACATTATACTCATGTTTGGCATAACTTTATTAGATTATAAGTTGTGGATCTTACGAAATAAGTTTGTAAAAGTTATGGATCTCACATAGTATATGGATAAAAATAGAGTTTGGTCAACTTGTAAGCAATTATAAATTTTCCAAATCATGTCATCTTTAAAATTTCTATATTAATGGAGTGTTCGAGTGTTACATATAGAAAAATAGGATAAGGCATGTGGTTTGTTGGACCCATATCATGGAGTGTTCGAGAAATATCAGTATCCATCATGGTATGATATGCGTTGGACACGAATACACTAACCCAGTAGGAATGTTTGTGCATCATAGATTATATGCAATACTAAATTATATATTTAGCTTTTGTTTGATGGAGATTAAAATTAGATTTTGATAAAAGTTGATGAAATGTGAGATTAATAATTTGTGGATTCCATGAAATATGTGGTTAGAATTAATTGTTGAATTTGATTTGATAAAAATCTAGATTTTAGTTTGTGTCAAATAGGAGCTTAATTTTGAGCTAAGGAATAGAAAGTTTACCATTGTCACTAGGCTTTGTAATCAGGTCATAAAGAGGCTGGTAGATATCCAAAATAACAAGATTAAGACCAGAAAGTTTGCTTTGCAAATTCTGGGATGTTGCATTCAATTTATTGTTGAATGAAATTGCTGCTTTGTTTACTTTTTGTACGCATTCATTGCTGTCCTCTCCAAATATTGTAATCACTGCTGGTACACATCCAAGTGGTGGCAATGTTGTCACTCCAATCTTCCTTGCTCCCAACTTGTACAATTCCTGTCCAAAAAAGTTTTCTTTTTATATCGTGAACTTATTAGGTCCCCGTTTGGTCCCAGTTTTTTGTAACTTATTTTCTCTCAAATTTATTTTCAACCATACATTAATAGGACTACAATTTTTATCAACTTTTCAACAACACATTTCATCATTTTTTATCAAAATCTACTAAAAATCTAATTTTAACCCAACCAAATAGGGGCTAGGTGCACATTGGGTTGGAGGGTATATTACTCATTTTATATATGAGAGGTCCTAATAATATTCCTATATATGTAAATTATTTTTAGGAGGGTGTAGTATTTTGGTAAAATGACACAAGTATGAAGCTCTCACAATGAGTATGGACCACTATAAATTTTTGTGTGTTTCTCATTTTATTTCGCTCGATATTGCTATAGTAATTAAGATTCGGACTTAATCCGTAACCCTCCATTCAACTTGCATTTAAGCTCACTATCAGTAGCGGAGACAGAATTTCAACAATACGGGGATAAAAAAAATGTTAAAAGCGGCAAAATATATATTTATTTTGCATATATTTAAAAAAAAATTCAAAACTTTCTATATAAATTTCAAGTAAATTTCAAATGTTGCACCCGCCACCCCCGGCCCACCCATGGCTCCGCCACTGCTCATAATACACGAGTTAATAGGCCAATTGCCTGTTTCTATGGGACATAGGCCTCCTTAGACTGAAGATTATCCCCGATCGTCTAATGGTCGACCTTGAACCCGATTATTTTGAGTTCCCATCTAAGTTATTTAGTAGATGTTACCTGTATGAATTTTGTGTAGGATTGTAGGAGAATGTTTGAGAACTGATCAGTTGTGTAGACCTTGTAGAGAAGAGGATTAATATAGTAATTCTGAACAAAATCACTGCTTCCATCACTAATTAGGTATACTGAATCAGAAATTATTGATGAAGCATTGGATTTCCCTGCAATTCCCACTAGTTTCTTCTGATAATCCTTGTAGAATTCTAGTTGCTTGCTCAATGGAATTGTATTCTACAAGAGCAAAATCCCGTTTTAGACTGTCGAAGATAAAGATATAAAAATACATACTTGCATCTCTAACGACTTATGGCATGAATGCCACTAAAGATTCGGATACGACTAAACCATACTATAGGGAAAAAGAAAAGCTAAAATCTTGTTAATTATATTAATCAATCATGTCTAATACTGTGTACCAGACATGCACTTAATTGAGCCTGCACGTGAGGGGACAAATCATCTCTAGCAATTTAAGGTTTAAAACGAGGTTGTTTAACATAGAAGATAGTCTAAATTGGTGTTAAACTAAGAAGACTTAATGATGCACTTAGCATTGTTCTTACATAGATTTTTGCTGTTTCATCATAATAACCGGAGGAAGCAGAAGCAAAGTTGGCTCCAATAAGCAGGTTTTTTCCTGTAGCATTCTTGCTGAGATAAGCTGGTGGATATGAAGTAAATCCAAGGCTTTCAGCTGCATATATGAAGAAATCAAACAGGCTTAAAGGTCCAAGTTCAAGTTTGATCATAATCTACTAATCTGCGTGTTGAAGACGTAATTTAAATAATAGTTTTTCCCTCTCTAACAACTTATATTATAGACGAGGTGGTTTGATCGAGAAATGAGACAGAGTTTAGTACCAGTAAAGTCTGAAGCCAGTTTTCCATTACAAAATCTCCCAGTTGGCTTGTGATTGACAAAGTCTCTTCCATAAGGTGGGAAATTTGATTTGACAATTGTTTCAAGATTGTTGTTATTTCCCACATCAACAACCGAGTCTCCAAATATGAAGAGTGCAGGAACTAGAGGCTGTGAATTTATCGCGCCAAGACGACATAAAACGACAGTAAAAATGGCAAAGAAACTTGAAATTTTCATGGTTTAAGGTACTAGGAATTCTTACTTAGTACTGATACTAGAATGACAAAGAGAATATGAAGATTTTTTTCTTAGAAGAACAATTTATAGTGTGGTTAATGGCCTAATTGGTTGAAATGGCTACATCTTATGATCTTCTGGCAGTTTCAAAATGTATATAATTCTAACTAAAGAGAATATAAAAAATGTGTTTAGTGAATTCCCCAAAAAAAAAAAAAAAGATTTCTTGGGATGAATTTATTATTTATGTAATTATCTACCAATTTTGTTAATTTAATGTGAGGAAGGTGCACTGATTTTCTTTAAAATTTCCCATTTTCTTTTAGGGTCTTGGTACCAATAGTATTACATTTCATTTTATTCCTTTTAAGTAGGTTGTTGATTGGAGTGAAAAATTGTAGCGAATTTGGTACCTAGAAATGAACAAAACTATACACGATAATGAATAAAATATTAACTATTTTTTACTTCTTTAATATTATCTATTAATACATACCAAACATGAATTTATATCATGATTTCAAGCGGATCGCTAAACTTTTTTTAAGTTACTTAAATAATACTTTTACCTCAACCATTTACTCTTTTATATAGAAATAAATAGAAAAACGATATAAATATTGATATGACATAAATAAATTTGAACTAAACGGAGATTAATACTATAACTAGACTAGTATAAAAGTGTTAATTCAATAATTCGTCGTAGTAGTTTATACAACATTTAAACTCTAAATAATAATATAATTGAGCAAGCATCACTACACGTAGTTTTACGAATTTGTGGAGACTTGTATTTTTGATAAATTGCCCATAGTTTCTCACTTTTAGCGTAGTCGACGACCAATTTTTTTTATTTTTTATAACCACTGCCATGAATTGAGCAAACCTTCATAAAAAAATTATCTTGTGACAATTCTTCAATTTAACCATGTTAATTTATTCATAAATTGGGATATCTTGTGGCAAAAGCTATAAGCACCCAAAAGAATTGGCATTGGTTCCACCTAAATTCAACTGGCTTGTCTTGCTAAACTTTTACTTTTAGCTGTACTAGGCTTCACATTCCTTCATGTAAACAAAATCCAGAAGACTTCTTAACTCCAAATTCACTCAAAATTATTTATTTTTGCATTTACGAAATATTTAGTAGAGAGAATTGGATAGAGAAAAATACGTTAAAATTTTAGTCATTATATACACATTAATGAATATGCATTTAAGGGTACAAACTTTGAATGGAAAGCTTTAGACACAAAACGGGTTTAGATGGGACCGTGCCATTAGGCTCAGACCATAACAAAGCTGGGCTAGTTTAGGCCCAGTATCGGGCCATCCCCATTTCAGCTACCGACCCAATAACGGAACTTTTTAGTTGCATTGTTCAATCATATTTAATTTAACATAACAAACATTCAACAATAACTTAGGTTTAGTCATGCTCCGAACGCACTAACCATAGAGAGAACTAATATGTAGCAGCATTTTTATGTTTCTGAGCCTCATGTCCTTTGTCCCGTCCCATCTATGATCTAGTTCAACATTCCAAACATGTCACAAGAGAATCAAACTACTACACAGGGCAATATCACTTCCACAGTATGTCAACTAGAATTATGTAGAAAAAAGCTGGAAAAAAAATCTACTTATTCGATTACAAGATTTGAGGACAACAAAATTTTCAATTTCAAACTTACATTAACATCCCCATTAGCCTAATTAGATCTAACTTGTCTTTTTTTCTTTTCAGTAACGTCTCTCCGTCGCTACTTCCCACTCTGGACTGGTATTTATCAAGATTTCTCGGCCTCTTTCTTCATTTTTAGCCCTCGACTCTTCTTGGCTCTAGTTTTTCCGCAAAACCTTCATTTAAACTCTCAAACAAAATCTCTTGATCTTCATTCAAAGTGGAATATTTATTTTCTTGGACATTTTCATGATATCCGAATATATTCTGTCTCGTCCCAACTCTGAACCCGAGGCTCCAGCAGCTACTCGGAGCACGTCTTCGATCAAGGCAACATTTCCCAATATATCAACATGTGCACCACTCTCTGAACCTCTCCCCTCGAGCAAATTTGCCGGTGCTTTGTGCTTGTACTCTCTTATGTATGTAGAAATTCCAGAAGGATTAAACCGTGTTTTACCTCTCCACCCTTTGGCACACATGAAACCGGCACTCAAGACTGGGACGCTCTCATCACCATCCACAAAGAATACACCACCCTTTAAGCAGCCATTGTCACTTCCGTCTGCAGAGCTATCGATTTGGAAAGGGATGCTATTGCACCTGCCTGAGGGTGATTGTTTGTACACGTACGATCTTTCAGTGGGAATTCCGACTCCATATGAACAGTAAATCTCCATGTCCGGAGCGTCTGGCAACCTGAAAACAGAGATACATTAACAAACTTTTACTCAGTGCTTAGAGAATTGAGGAGTCGAAAGTGAAGGTAATCGATGAATAACAGAATTACCGAATTTATCATAAACTATGTATATTCATACTCTTTCAGCCAGGCAGATGAAGAATTCTATTGATGCAATACAAAGAATAACACCACGGTTGAAAGCCAAACACATGATGGTATTGGTATTGAACACAGATGAAACAGATAATAAATGAATTACAAAATATTTATTCTTACTTGGTTTCAAGTGGATTCGACCAGTATTTGTAATGGTTATACTTTGGATCGTCAAGGTCCCCGGCTATCCCATGTGAGAAGTGCGCTTCAGCCCTCTTCATCATCTTCGGAGCAATAACGCGTAGAAGATCTAACAGGCTTTTCGTGGTATATGCTTTGTTTTCAGCGATTCTCCGGATGTTTTCCCGGCTCATCTCATCATATTCCGTCCATACACCTCTACATGCTGCATTGGAATTTGAAGAGCCATTATGGCTCATAAATTCCTGTTTCTGTCCATTAGAACAACAAAAAGATAAGGAAATTATTTTTCTATGGCGGACTATTTTTTTGCTGAAATCTTGTAAAGAAAAACTATTTTGATGTCAAATGCATGCATATTCTAAAAATCAGAAGTACACAAGGCTGAAATTTAACTTATTTGAAGATCAGGGAAAGCACTTCTTTTGATAAATTATGTAGCTTTGAGTAGGAAAAATAGTAATCACTTAAACATAAAGTGACATGGGAATAGTTATACCTTGGAAGTAAGAGTCGGGAGTAGAGAAGAAGGCAAATCCGATACTATTTTCCCAAATGAGATAATTCTTCCATATTTAGTTGGCTCTTGTACTTGGAAAATCCTTCGACTGTCACTGTTATTGCCATTGTTGTCAAAATCTTGCTGATACTTTTTCTTTGCTGAATCACATACATGATGTTCTTCCGGAGACCAATCCAAGTTACCCCATATCGTCTCTCCTCCTTTAGGTATCAAAGAAATGACAGAATCCCATGTTCGAGATACACGCATGACATGATGTAGAGTTTGAAGGCCGAGAATTTCGGAATCTAGAAGACCGGGAGCCATTGCTCTGCAATATTAAATGCAGAAGAAATCATGGGCATGAGTACAATGAAAATAAAATGACAAGAATATACTTTATTGGATGAGGCTTAATTTAAATGCATAATATGCAAAGGAACTAAAATGACAAGAATATACTTTATCGGATGAGGTTTAATTTGAATGCATAATATGCAAAGGAATTAACCTGATAAAAGCAACATCTTTGCTCTCGGCCGACAATATGTTACCGACAGCTTTCGGAACACCAAGAAATGCGGGACCGATATTCATGATTGATTTTATGTGCTTGGCACACCAGCCTGGGCTACCACCTCCTCCCATTGGTGGAGGCGCTTCAACCCATTTAAGGAAATGGAGAAAATAGATAACCCCCATGGAATGAGGCACCACCACCACTTTTTTATTCCCATTAGTTACATACAGAAGCTCGATTTTACTCTTTAATCTGCTAAGATTTTGGTCCCGGGCCTGCACAATCCAAAATAGGAATATAATATAGAAAACTAGACTCAATTGAAGACATTTACACATTACTAGCTAATTCTTTACACTGATTAAACCAAAAAATTCGAGAGCACATGGTCCTTGACTGGACAGTACGATGAACAGCAGTTTAGTTTCTAAGCATAGGTTCTTGAACAATTACGAGACTAATTCCACTTTCATGAGACACTTGAAGTAAGGAAATAAGTAGAATATGCAAGAAGTTAAGGCTTGGCTATAGTTGCATTCAATCAATTACTACAAAAGAATCTAGCACCAATCAAGATTATAGTAATTGGTAATAAATGCTCATATTATCATGAATTCTAGCATTAAATAACTAAAATTTTGCCCAACCTGATAATCAGCAGATGACACATCGTCACGTTTAATATTTATATAAAACCGGCTTGAGTTATACTTCATCGGAACTAAGGTTAATAAGATGATCCATCAAAGGCAAAAAATGTATATCCTCTTTTTGCAAAATTTACCTCTGTATTCTGAAAAGATAGCCTCCAATCATATGCAGCCATGTAAATGTTCTTGCCCTCGTAGCCTATGCGGGCTAAATTTTCAATAAGAATAGCCCAAACAAAAAATCCCGGAGCAAAATAATCAGCTGCAACTAGTCCCGGAACCGCACGAACCCTAATGCCCGGTGGATCGAGCCCCGTCTCATTGTCCAAAGATAGATGCTCCAACCAACACATAGGCCTAAAATCCATTAAAATTGTTATAAAACGGATCGCAAGATAATGGCAATAATGAAATAATGAAGACGAAAATAAGAACACAAGAATTTACGTAAAAATCCAATTCTGAAAAAAACCACGAGTAGAGGAGAGCAATTCACTATAATCAATAGTTTTGTATTTACAATATCAGAATTTCAATAATCTCAATTGAAAAATCTATACTCTCAATCTCTCAATATGTTGTTGAATGTGTAGAGAATATAATATGAATTTTACAATATGGAGATACAATGTGGAAATATATATAAACCCTTTTATTTGAGTCCAAAACGAAGAAGAAGTCCAAAAATCCAAATAAAGCGGGAAAAACGCGGAAGAATACGCTACCAAGGCGCCGCTGCGGCGCCGGCTTGCAGAAAACAAATTTTTTTTTTTTTTCCTTTTTCATCTCAAAGTGTTTAATTCCATCTCCAAATCCTTTTCCATATCAAACTCCTTTAGACTTCTTCCAATCAACCAAATCCAAATCACATGGAATTTGGATCACATCACGACAAAAACAATTGGGTGCCACAATCTCAATACAGATTTCAACCCTTTAAAGCCTAACAGTTATGGAGCATACAAACTTATATTTAAATTTCATCAGCGCGTACCACATACAAACTGATTTTCTCATGAAAGTCGTGCGCATGACGGCGTGACAAACTCGGTCTTTTACTAGCACAATACCATGTCAAACCAGGACAAGCTTATTTATTTAAATTGTATTTTAACTTACGCACGTAACAAAATGAAAATGTACAAACTACCTCCTCAAAATTTCAGTAAAGCTACCTCCCCAAAGCCGCCTGCGAAAAAGGCCCTCTGAACACGGTCTGCCCTCCCAGAGCTCAAGTCCTCCGGTGACAATGCCAGGCACCATCACAACTGGGTGGAGAGCCACCAATCCTTCGCGCTTGAGCCTCATCCCTGGTGGCTCGGGCACCTTAAGTCCAGGCAAATTTGCAGGCAAACAATTGAACAGAAACAAGAGGAGCCACCAAATAGTGCAAATGTAACCAATTGCCCAACAGCAGGAATCTATGCATCTCCATTCCTTGTTAGGCCGTCTTTTTCTCTTCTTCTCTTCTGATAAACCCTTGTCATTTTTCTCAATTTTGGGGATTTCAAACGATTTCTTCTCATTATCTAACTTAATTTGTGCCTTTTTTTCATATAATTCACCACATTTCGCAGGCTCCAGAACACACAGCTTTCGAAATCGCAGAATTGAACCCATTGCATAAAAAATTACAAGAATTTATAGACTATGAAGACAATGATCGTCAAATTCCCGATTGAGAAAAAGTAGGTACCCAAATGGAATTGAATTGTGAGAAAATGAATTGCGAGAATCCAAATAATTAATTAAGAAAATGGGGTGGTGGTGGTGGTGGCAGGTGTAGGGTGGTGCAAACCACGTGGTGGAGGAGGAGATATGGAGGTGTCCGTAGGTGCATAAGAAAACAACACATTACACTAGTAGATTGAGTTGAAAACAAGAAGAAAAAACGAAAATTCGGCATATTAATTTCTTCATCAAGAATATTTTTTTTGCCAACAAAATTATTCCAATTCGTGGCGTTATATGATGATGAAACCAAAGAGCACACACTCACAGTATTTAGGACACTTGTATTTGCATGCAAAAACCTCCTTCAGCCGTCACCAGTCCACAATGTATTGTGAGTTCTGTTTTGCCTTTTTTACCCATCCCTCTCACGTGGAAATCTCTCTTACATATACACCCACCCACCCCCACCCCGGGTCACTTTTACTGGTTTACTTCAAGAGCAGAGGGAAAAGCCTCGAGGTTAGGAGGTGAGTTACTGTAGAGAGATCAAAAAACACAGTAAAGAGGGTATATTTGTGAGAGAGAAACAGAAAATCCAAATAAACAACCCCAATCATGGGAAAAATTGCACACAACGCGAAAAACACAGATACCCAAATCGTCGATGGTGACAGAGGGCCTGATGGTTTGTGATTTCCAATTGGGAATTTTCAGTGAGACAAACAAGATTTTTGGTTATTTCGGGGTGGAGTGGGGGCGCAGGGTTTAAGGAGATGGGAATGATTCTGCTACTGCCGATACAGCAGCGGAAGTTTTTGCTGAAGGGAATATGACTTTCAAGTTTAGATACTTTAGTCAATGTTTGGGCCCTAATTTTACAAAAACTCATTTTTCATCTCACATTCTTTCGTAAAATAATTTCACACGTAAATCGAAAATTTTTCCTTCCTTTTAATCACACGTTCTCTAAAAAAATAGTTATTCGAGAATGAATAATGTTATTTAACACCAATAGTACTAGAGCACCGATCAATGTGACGCGTAGTTGACATAAAATGATAAGTCTAATTAAATGTGTTGTTATAAGATTCATTTAATTGGATCTATCGTTTGTTGCTACCTAAACTAATGCTTAGCACTAATAGTAATGAATATCATTACTTTTCCAAAATATTTTTTCTTACCAAAATGAGGCTCAAACGGGGGCAATTTTGCTGGCCATTAATGTTTATAATTATTAAGGACAACTGTGTGCCGCGGAAGAGCTCTTTTTCCATTGTGTCCATGGAAATAAACAAAACGGCAAAATCTAATTTTAGAGAGTAATGTTATAGGTAGAAGTTGGGGATGATCCTCGTGTAAGATGGTATTAAATTCCAGTTTGTACATAATTGAATTTGAAAACCTTGAGAAACCACATTGCTTTATGGTTGAAACTGCATTAAATTCGAAGGATAGAAGAATGCCTATCCAACTCCATAATTATACCTTTTTTATGTCAAAATTGGACCAAATTTTGGGAGAGATAAGCGCGACAAATTTCTTGTGCGGACAAGATAATACTGAAAGGATTTTATCACTTTGTCAGAATAAATGTAACAGATATAATGTATAATTCGAGATGACAGTAGATAATTTGATGAAAAACTGACTATGTTTAAAACAGTTTAATAATGAAATGTCATATGACATTATGTCAAGAATTATGGCATTGTAGCATGATTGATACCGAAAAGCAATTGTGTTTGAAATACGATTAATACATTATACTGAATAATATTAAAGAAAAATAATAAACTGTGTCAATAGTCGAGCCTCTCTATTTTAAAAAATCTCAACTTTAGCATACAGATCAAATTCATTAGAAGTTTGATACACACATAAATTTTAGAAAAGGGTGGCAACAAGAACCCAAGTTTTTGCTTCTAAAAGCTTAATTATTATGAAGGAGGTATATACATATATTTAGTTAAATCTTGTATGTCAATAGTATATCTAATTCAGCACCTATCTGTCATCCATTTTTCCAAAATTCTCTTTTTTTCTCAAACTCAATTTCAACCGCCCATTTACAAATAAAATTTTTCGCACGTAGGTCTAAAACTTTTTCATATTTTCAATCACACGTTTTCCAAAAAAATCTCTTTTTAATGACTACCAAATATGAAACATATCAATGTATTAGTCTATTATTCTCCTTCCTAGTATGCTATTATACTCCTTTCAAAGTCGGTATTGTTAAAATTGAATTGAATCAACCTATTCAAGAAATAGAACCCACTAAAATAACTTAAGAACTAAAACCGCTCGATTTGCTCAAAACCAACTCTTCACTCCGAAGTTGTTATGTATTTATTTTAATTTGTTTTGTTATCGATTTGACTGCGATTTGATCCTTTTAACCCGGGTCATTATTTGAACCAATTTTAAAAATATTATTCAAAGCACTTATTTCCTTTGTGTTCTCATTTTGCTACTAGAAAAAAAAAGGTCTCCTTTTAGTTATCCCTTTCATTTTCCAACTTGAAATGCAACAAAAAAAACAAAAGATATGATCGGCCTTATCCAATTCTTGTTGAGTTGCACATATGTAACAAATGTGGCTGCTAATACGATTCTACGTTGAATTAAATTGTACTCAACAATGTAATAAACAATCATTTTAATAATTATTGTTTGATCTTGTACATATAGGCCGGAGCCAATGAAGGTCTTATTTCTCCCTAAAATTTTCTTTAGAATAAATTTAAAATACTCATTTGCTTAGTGTATTTTTTTATGAATAAAAAATAATGCGATTAAACATTTGACCTTCATTTTAAAGTATGTTAACAATATTTTTAGGCGAAAACTATGATTAAGGATAAATTTTCTGACTAATAAAATGTTAAAAAGAGAATCAAAGGAGCACAAAAATGACTTGAACTGATCTCAAAATACTTAATCCCAATGTCTTTTACGAGCAAAAGAATCAGATAAGCACAAAAACACCATATATCTGACAAGAAAGATCCGGGAAAGGATCAGTGTGGGAACAAATCTTACAAGGAATATGGAGATTGGTTTCAATAGATATCATAGGTTCCAATCCACCAATGAATTAATGTGTCAACTCATCAGTGTTTAGGATAAGATGAGCACCGGTGCTCATTAGATCATTTCTGTATATATATATATATATATATATATATATATATATATATATATATATGTGTATATATATATCTATGTTGAGAAGGATGGTGATGATAGAATTCCAAAGAAACTGAAAATTAATTTTGAATGAGTTACCTGCTAGGATTTTGTCGAGAATGTATATTGGTTCGAAATTGCAACGTGAAACTCGAGAAGGGATGAATTGTTGCAGTGGGTTAGTGGATTAGAAGAAGATGATGATGAAATTAAAGAAAATAAATTGATCCAACATGAGAAATCTACCTTGAAAACTTCAGATTTCTGGTGAGGTATTTGCAGCCGAGAGAGTGAATTTTTGGGAGGTAGAATTGATGGTTTTTAGGTTGATACTGTTGGGCCCTAAAACCCTATGCTTCAGAATTGGGTTAGTTGATTTGAGCTGATAATGGGCTTAGACTTGGGCCAAAGAGAAATACTGGCCCAAGAGAAATTTAAAATCGATGTGGTATAAAATTCGACCCAATAAGGAAAATATTGAATTTTTAAGTTTAAAATCGTTTTTTGAATTATTATATTAAATGTTTTGCTAGACAATTCGACGGACGTAAAATAAATTCTAAAATTGGACGGAGACGTCGTAGCGACCCAACTTAAGTTATAAAATTTACATTTGAAAATTCGGGTCGTTACAACCTCCCCCACTTAAATAAATTTCGTCCTCGAAATTAAACTTACTTGATTTGATGTCTGGGTATTTGGCTAAGATCTCATCTTCTCTTTCCCAAGTTGCCTCTTCTCTACCATGTCTGTTCCATTGGACTTTAACTAAAGGAATATCTTTATTCCTCAATGTATGAACTTTCCTCTCAAGTATAACCGCAGGAGTTTCCTCATAAGTCATATCTTTGTTAACATCCAAGGATGCATAATTAATTATGTGGTCCGGATCATGGACGTATTTCCTTAACATGGAGATGTGGAAAACATTATGTACTGTTGATAATTCTGGTGGTAAAGCCAACCTATAGGCCACGTTTCCAACTCTTTCCAAGATTTCAAAAGGTCCAATAAATCTTGGTCTAAGTTTCCCTTTCTTTCCAAATCTTACCACACCTCTCATAGGAGACACTTTAAGGAACACTTTTTCACCAATTTCAAATTGTAGTTCCTTTCGTCTCTTGTCAGCATAAGACTTCTGTCTGTCTTGTGCTGTTTTAATCCTTTCTCTGATTTTCTCCACAGCATTTACAGTCTGTTCCACTATTTCTGGATCCAAAACTCTCTTCTCACCAACTTCATCCCAATGAATTGGTGATCTGCACTTTCTGCCATAAAGAGCTTCATATGGTGCCATGCCAATGGTAGATTGGAAACTATTGTTATATGCAAACTCAACCAATGGTAAATGCATTTCCCAGTTACCACCAAAGTCTAAAACGTAAGCTCTCAACATATCCTCTAGAGTCTGTATAGTTCTCTCTGATTGTCTATCCGTCTGTGGATGATATGCTGTACTGAATTTCAATCTAGTTCCCATAGCTGTCTGCAGGCTTTCCCAGAACTTGGATGTAAATCCGGTATCCCTATCTGACACTATAGAAACTGGTACACCATGCAATCTTACAATTTCCCTAATGTACAACTGAGCATACTGGTCTAAACTGAGAGTCATCTTCACAGGTAGAAAATGAGCAGATTTTGTCAGCCGATCAACTATGACCCATATAGCTTGATGACCTCTAGCAGATCTAGGAAGTCCAATGACAAAATCCATTGCTATATGTTCCCACTTCCATTCTGGGATCTCAAGTGGGTTCAACAATCCAGACGGACGTTGATGTTCAGTTTTAACTTGTTGGCAAGTCATGCACTTCTCAACAAACAAGCCAATTGACCTCTTCATGTTTCTCCACCAATAAATTTTTCGTAGATCCTGGTACATCTTCGTACCTCCTAGGTGTGCAGTATAGGGTGAATAATGTGCTTCCTCTAAAATCTCATTTCTCAATGTTTCATCCTTCGATACACACAGTCTTCCCTTGAACATGAGAGTGTCATCCGCTAATACTTCGAAACCTTTAACATTGCCAGCAAGTACTCGGTCCTTAATCTTGCACAAAAATTTATCCTTTCCTTGAGCTTCTTTAATTCTGCCTCTGAGAGTCGGTCGGACAATCAAAGCAGCTATAATTGCAGTTGTGTGATGTGGAGGAGCTACAACTTCAAGTCTCATGTTGGCAAAATCCTTAATCAAATGTTCTTGACTGGTTAGGGCAGCTAACTGTCCTTTACCTTTCCAGCTAAGCGCATCAGCAACAACATTAGCCTTGCCAGGATGGACTTCCGGAAAAGAAGGTGCACCTTGTTGGTATGAGTAGTACCTATCAAATCTTTTAAACTTTCCTAGTCTGGGTATTACAATCACCCCCCGTTAGACTCGCGACGTCCTCGTTGCGCTTGATCTATCTGAGGATCCGTTGCCAGGCGTTGGGATTCTAGAGGTGGCTCCTACAGGTTCAAGAGGTGGCTCCCGTCTTATGGCATAGCACTTTGTCCCGCATAGCACTTAGTTCCCGATTTCCGGCTGGCAACCGGGCTCTGATACCATTTGTAACGACTCGGGTCCCACTTAACAGGCTGTCCCGACCGTTAGATCGACGACGTACTGTTCTCACTGTACCAATATGGGTCTTTTCAGCATGCTTTGTCCTCACTCGCACGCTCCCCGAGAAAAATTCCCAGGGGGGTCACCCATCATAGAATTGCTCCAAGCCAAGCACGCTTAACTGTGGATTTTTCAACGATGGACTTCCGGAAAAGAAGGTGCACCTTGTTGGTATGAGTAGTACCTATCAAATCTCTTAAACTTTCTTGGTCTGGGGTATTACAAGTTTCAGTGGTGATTTGAGTTGCTAGGAACTCTGGAGGACACTCCCTTGTCCCCAGTAGATATCCATCGAGGTTGTGCCCTTTGATTATGGGCATGATCATGTTTTTCCATAGAAGGAAGTTGTTTCTGTCGAGTTTAACAGATGGGAAATGAGTGATATTCATTCCAGCTAACGAGCTTTGATTGGCAACTGTGTGCGTGATTGGAGCTGTATTAAACTCAGACGAATTTGATTGATTTCCTGATCCGGTGTTAGCCATTTTTGGCTCTGATACCAAGTTGGAATAATGAAGATAATTGCTGAACTTCTTCAATTTATTTACTGATAGATTACAAGGTATTTATAGAGATTATACAAGGCTTGAATATTCTAGAATCATTCACCATGTGCATGACTAACTAATTAACAAAGCTGGCTAACAAAATTGAGCTCCCACTCCTGAATTTAAGGAGCTGCAACGTTCATCCACCAATCAGTTGGGAAGCTGTCGGCTACAATGGCTTATTCTAACACACAGAAACAACACAATCATACAGTGAGTGTTCCTTGATGGAATATTTTCAAGTAATAACTAGCAGGAGAACACTTCATGCATAGGGTGGATAACTAAAAATGTCATTTCAATAATTTGTTCAGTATAAAGGGAAAACTTATCATGATCAAACTATTCTGACGGTAATACACGAGGATTAGTGAAAAATGCAAACGGCATGGTCGTAGACATGAAATTCATAGAAAACTTCGTGTGATACAAATTGAGAGTGATTTTGCATTCTTTTTCTTACCCAAGTATGATAGAAGCAAGCAAAACCAAGAAATGAATAGTTCCATCAAACATACACATCAACTTTCATTAACGGCCAAAACAACAATTGAAGTACATAACTCCAAAAAATGGAAAGGAATTCTAACAGTTCCAATAAAGTACCTCGAGCACTTTGATGCAAGCTCTGAACCTTCAGACGAGAGCCTTTCAATATGGCGCTTCAAGGCACACATTAAAGCAACATGTACAGAGTCCTACAAAGTATTCGCGACAGAGCAGTTAAGTGCCCCCACAAAATCATCTAATCCGAAAGGATACAGAAACAGCTGGACACTAAATGAACGTAAAATACTATATACAGAGAAAAGGTGTGAAACATACTCCTCTGGGACACCAATGTGCCCGGAAGAAGGAGGCAATTCTGGCGGAGGAACAACATGTGCTTCCTCCTCCAGACTAACATCTTGCTCCTCAGCATCCTCACACGAATCATGTTGGGAGCAAACAAGAAGTCCCACATCGGTTAGGAGAAGAAAAGAAATCCACCATATAACCCAAGTGGGCTACTCCACCCATTGCCAATTGGTTTTGGGTTGGAACCTCACTTGGGTTTGGTGGTGTGGGTTTGGGCCCAGTCAATTTGCTCATTATTTTCCCTACAAATGGTATCAGAGCCTTGGTGGCGTGTTTTTCCAACGAAGACAGCTCCGAAAACCGGCGGTTATTTTTGGTTTGCTTCGTGCTCACTGCCTTCTCCAGCTTTGGTGGCTTGTGGCTATTATATCCTCCATTTCAAGTTCCTTTGTGGGCAGAAAACTTAGAGCAACCGTTTGGAGTAGTGGTGTTGGTTGGGTTTTCACTTTGTGGTGTCGATTGAAGATTCTAAGCCAGGATTCTTGGTGCAAAGTAGGCTCTTATTATTCACATTTGGTATCAGAGCTTGGTGGTGATCAAAATCTGAAGAGAAATCGAGGAAGGAGAAGAACCTGCCTCACGTTCTTCAAAAGGGTCGAACCATCCTTTCTTCAATTCCGGCCAAACCATCAGCTGCCCGGAGAAATCAAGCCTATATTCGAGCTCTGCAAACTGAGGCGCTGCTGGGTGGTGCAAAAAATCAGCAGAAAATCAAGCAGAAAAACTGTCCAGATTTTTCTCTAAAAACCGAACTTGAAATCTTGATTTCCGGCCAAACCAGTGGTCATTTAAAGAAACCAACACCACAGAAGGCCTCTGCAGGTGGAGGCGAAGCTGACTTGCTCGCGCGTGTGAACGGCGGCGGCGCGTGGGGACTCCGGCGTGGCGCGTGAGGGTACGTGGTTGAGATTCTGGAGACGGTTTCTTCAGGCAGTTTGTTATATTTAATTTCCTGAACGTACTGATATATTTATTTTAGTGTTTCAGGTTTTGCAAAAAATATTGGACGATTCTGCCCTTTCGGTGATCGATACAGATTCGAGACTGTAACTGCACAACATATTTACTGAATTACTTTAGGCCATAACTTGGGGCTTAAAGTAGTAAATTCGCAACTCTCGAAAATTACGGACTCAGACAAGTCTGCTCTGGTAAATTGGCTGATCCTCCTTTAATTTCAGCACTAGCGCGTCATCGTGTGGGGTGACAATAGGATTGGGGTTACCGTGTGGGGTAACCATTGCTTGTACTAGAAATTAGGAATTAACTTGTTTTCGTTTGCTATGCGTTTTTTGCTCTTTTGATTAATTATAACATATTACCGTTTGTGATATATTGTGAGTGAAACTATTTTGTTGATTATCCTCCTAGTTGCATTGATAAGTCCCTAGAATACCTAGACCTTACCCGTTTGAAAATTTCCTTGATCTAAGATCGTGAATCTTACGAAACCCTGGAAATTTTAAAACGGTGTATATTTGCGAACCTAGGTCTACTTTGTGTGGTTTAATTGTGACCTTGTGTTTCTTGTTTGAAATTGACAATGCACAATTTTGATTTGGGAACTTTTACTGGAAAAGGTGATTTTTCTATTTGGCAACAGAAAATGCAAGGTATTTTGGTTCAACAAAAAGTTTCAAAAGCTATTGATGGCAATTTTCCCTCTGATTTTTCAAAAGAACAAAAAGAAGAAACTGATGAGCTTGCTTACACCTCTATTATTTTACACTTGTCTGATGCAGTTTTGAGAAAAGTGGGTAAACTGAAAACCACTAAAGAACTTTGGCAAAAATTGGAAGGTTTGTATTTGCTTAAATCTACTCCCAACAAGCTCTACTTATTTGAGCGTTTTTTCAGTTTCAAAATGGATTCTTCAAAAGAATTTGATGAGAATTTAGATGTGTTTAACAAACTTGTTCAAGATATTGTTAACTGTGGAGAGTCGGTGCTTGAAACCTACAAAACTATTATCCTGCTGAATGCTATACTTGATATTTATCGTGAAGTGAAAAATGCTATTAAGTATGGTAGGGACACCTTGACACCTGAAATTTTCGTTGACTTCCTTAGAAGTAAAAAGACGAAGATGAGGGCTGAAAAACATGATAGGAAGAGCGATGAGATTCACATGATGAGGAGTAGAACTCAGTTTAGGCAAAACAGTTATAATAGTTACCAAAGGAATGGCGAGTCTAATAGTAATGGACATAGAAGGAAAAGCAAAGGTAAGCCTAGATCCAAATCTAGGATTAAGGAAAGGAAATGCTATGGCTGTGGGAACATGTGGCATTTTATAAAAGATTGCTATAAAGAGAAAAATAAGCAAAAGGGTAGAGATAGAGACGAGGTGAATGTGTTGTCTTCTGATTCTGGTAATTGTGATGGTGAAGTCTATATGATTACCAGTCCTATTGTTTCTTCAGCTGAATTGAACTTAACTGCAAATCCTCGTTTTCATGAGTGGATTCTTGATTCTGGTGCATCTTTTCATGTGACATCACATAAAGATTGGTTTGAAAATTTGTATGAATCAAATGATGGGCATGTTGTGTTGTGTGACAATTCTGCTTACAATGTTGTTGGCATGGGTGATATTACTTTGAAGTTTGATACTGGTTTTGTGCATACTTTAAAAGACGTTAGATATATCCCTGAATTGTCTAGAAACTTAATTTCAGTAGGAAGACTTGAGAAATCTGATTTCACTGGTAAAATTGGAAATGAGATTTTGAAATTGATTAAAGGTGCACTTGTCTCTATTAAGGGTATTAGAAAAAATGATATTTACATAACCACTGGGGAAGTGATGAGAGGCTTAAACTCCTCTATCTCTTCCGCCAAGTCTGATCACACACACAAATGGCACAATAGACTTGCACATGTGGGTATTAAGGGGATTAAGCTTCTTAATGAAAAATGTGCTTTTGGAAATGACTGTGTGTCTGATTTGTCTTTCTGTGACCATTGTGTGCTTGATAAACATCATAAAATTACTTTCTCCACGAGTGTTCATAAAACTAAAGGCGTGCTTGAATATGTGCATTCGGACCTGTGGGGTCCATCTAGCACTCCCACCTCAGGTGGGAATAAGCATTTCTTGTCTATTATTGATGACTGCACTAGGAAAGTGTGGGTTTATCTCTTAAAGGATAAGTCCGACACTTTTCGTAACTTTGATAATTGGAAAAGACAAGTTGAAAACCAAACTGGTATCAGAGCTCAGGGTCGGAGGAACGTAGTAGAAAGCGTGGTGGCGATTGGGCTAAAAAATCATTCGCGTTTGAGGTGCCTTGTGTCGAAAGTCTTCCTAACATTGGTGGTCAGGAGGCGGGTCCCGTTTGGTCGAGGGCGACGGTAATAACGGTGGTACAAGATGATGGGCGAATGGATTATCATTTGAGGGGAGGCCACAATGATGTGGTCCTTCGTTTGAGAGGAGGATTGTTGGGAGCAAACAAGAAGTCCCACATCGGTTGGGAGAAGAAAAGAAATCCACCATATAACCCAAGTAGGGCTGGGCAAAATATCCGAACCGAACCGAATCGAGCGGGTTTTTTAAAATGAAATACCCGAACGGGTATCCGAATCTAGAACCGAATGGTTTGGTTCGGTTCTCGATTCTAGACCAAGAACCAAAGAACCGAATAAGAACCGATTTTTTTTTTTTAATATTGGATAAATTAATTTCTTTTATTTTTTCTAAACAAATTAATAATTTTTTTTTCTTATTAAATCTTATTAATTGAACAATTTAGAGCTTATTTATGTTTGTTGGTTGTGTTTTTTCAATTTTTCTTGTATAGTTTCTTAGTAGTTAGTATGGAAAATCAAGCAACAGATGATTACATTAAATAGTTGGTAAGTATTATCAATACTTTTAAAATATTTTATTTTTATGACTTCTTATTTATATTTCATTTTTATGTAGACTTGAAGGTTTGAAGTAAGTGGATTATTGATATGAATCATCAAAGTTTTATTAATAATATTTACTTTTTGGTATTTGTATTTGACAACTTATTATTTATATGTTATTAAATTAAATTACGTTAATTTGTAAAAGTTAAGATTGAACTTGGTATTTGTATCTACTTTTTGTTATTAATATTAGTATTTACTTTCAGGTGTATTTATGTAGTATTATTTTAAATGTTAAAAAATTTAATTATAGTACGGAACCGAATGGAACCGAACAGAACCGAACCGAACCGAAACCGAACGGTTCCAAAATTATATTTGGAACCGACGGTTCCATTTACTAAATACCCGAAAATTTTTGGAACAAAAAAAAATCGAACCGAACCGACCCGCGCCCACCCCTAAACCCAAGTGGGCTACTCCACCCATTGCCAATTGGTTTTGGGTTGGAACCTCACTTGGGCTTGGTGGTGTGGGTTTGGGCTCGGTCAATTTGCTCATTATTTTCCCTACAAATCACTTGATGAATCACCATCCGCGCAAATAATAGCTTTTTCTTGAACCTTCTCCACTTCAATAGCACCAACCCCACCGTTTGTGGGCAAACTTATCAACAATGCTTCAATATTACTATCGATAGTAGCAATTGCTGGCTTGAGTGCATTTTCAAATTTAGAATTCTCTGCCTTTACATCTTTACTTAACAATAGCTCATCCAATTTCTTTTTTCTCTCCAACCATTCACCAATTAATTTGCTATCTGCAACCAAAAGCACCTTCAATTCCCCACTCTCCAAATCCTCATAATCACCATCCTCGTAATTCATCCTGTACAAACCAGAATCGTAAGATGCAACTTTTCCCAAAAACACCCCACTGCCGTCAAATTCTTTCATTACATACCTACCAACTATTTTTTTTTCGACCTAGTCTCCATTATCTTCGTCTTGCCATCACGATCCACTGTTACATTCTCTACATCCCTTGTCTTCCTTTTTCTCCCTCTACGCCTCCCCGATCCAACCACGACAGCCTCCATTTTTCACCACCCAAACTTAGCCCAAAATAAATCCAGCACTCAAGGATTTCTCTTCCTTGGATATGTTTGATTTATCAGTGACAAGTAATTTCCTTCATCGCACCTGTTTCAGTAGATTAACACAAATTTCAGGATCTTCACAAATTCATATCCTATCCTACACATATAAAAAGAGTGATGAGGCTTGTCACTGTAGAATTTATGGTAGGTCCAAAAGGACACCGTTTTTTGTGAATGGCAGAACGACGTCGTTTTGGTAATTGGATTTTTTTATACCTGCAATAATGCGACTTGTTGTCCTAGGATTTTTTATGTTTGAGATCTTTCCGTCTCTCTTCGTTTCGAACTCTTCTCCATCGTCTCTTCATCATCGTCGATTTGGTACCTTCCGCAAATCCGACTTCGGTTCCCTGGTCATCTAACTTTGGTCGTTGGTCTGCTCATCCTCGTCGATCCACCCGTGTTTGTTTTTTTTTTTTTGCCTTTTGGTGTTTTTTCCTTCAATATGTTTTTTTTTCCAAATAGTTTCAATTTTTGGGTTTTCATCGCCTTCATTGGGTTGATCTAGCTTTGTTTAGTCGTTGTCTGCCTTTTTTCGGGTTATCAGTGGTCTAATTTTCGAAATTTTTTCGTTGTCTGGGTTGATTCTCGCTGTCAAAAGGCTCGGATCTTAGGTGGATTCCTTCGATCTTTTTTTTTCTCCTTCTTTCAAATGTTGGGTTTTCATCTTCTTCCTTGGATCGATCTAGCTTTGTTTAATCGTTGTGTTCCTTTTGTTAATTTTTTTCGGGTTATCAGTGTTATAATTTTTTAAAAAAAAAATTCCTGCTGGGTTAATTCTCGCTGTGAAAGGGCTCAGATTTTGAGTGGGTCGAAAAAGGTAAGGTTTTGTTTCTTGTTTCCTTGCTTGTCATTCATTTTCCAGGAGAAGATTATTCATTTTGGGTAATTTATTTACGTTCTTGCTTGGACACAGGACGAAGAACGAAGTTGAGAGGAAAAAGGGAACATCTTGGACGGAAGAAGAACGCAGGTATAACAATCACTCAAAGATTCACATTCCAGTAGTCATGATTTCTGGTTGAATATTTAATTTATTTATTTTGTTCTGGATATGAAATGAGAATTCTATACAACCATTGAATTTATTTTTTAAACTACAATTGAAAAGGAATGAAAATCTTTATTATTCTTAATGCACCTGGAGGGTTTTTTTAATCTTGAGAGTATCACAGAATTTTGGGTTTATGCTATGTGAATTTGTTTCGGATTTTTTTTTTTTGGATAATTGTTTAACGTGGATTAAAAACCATATCGTTTCAATGTTGTTATTGAAAATTTCGGGACTGTAACTTTTTCTTTTGTTTGTGTCTATGCCTTAGTTTGCAAGGAGGTTAGGTTGTTGTATAATAAACAATAAAATTTACAAAGAGAATGAAAACTTGAAGAAACAGAAATTGTTTGTTTAAAGGTTTTAAGATTTTACAAGACAAAGGTTCAAGAAGAGTGGCTGAGCTGTAATCTAGAATTTGGGTTTAAGATGCAGAAAGAATAGTTAAATTAATGATGAAGAAAATTTTTGGAATTGGAGGCATGTTTGAGGCTTATTAGGACCTGTCTTTAGCTTTAAGATGTTGTTGATGGAAGAATTCAAACTGCCTTCTATTAAAGTATTAGTTTGCATCAACATAATGATTAATGAGATATTCTTTTAGGTGTGCAGTGATGTATAAGTGTGGGCAAATTTTTGCTATTACTTCTAATTATCTTAGTTTACATTTGTCAATGTAGGGGAGCTGTAATTCCTTTTATTTATGTTCTCTTGCATCCAAAAAATGAGCTTTAAACTTTTCACACGTGAAAACATTTTTCATTTTTTTATTTTAATTATGTTTGTAGATGATGTCTACTTCTCGTCGGGTACATGTTTCCAATAAGTGCGACAATGGTGGAGCTGAGAAAGTTTTTCTGACAAACAAAAAAGAAATACAAAATAAGAGACGAAGAGAATCATATGCAAAGCAAAAGGAATTAAAAGGAAAGAAGGAAAGACGTATTGGTCTTCCTTCACGTGCATCACAGTTACAAGGTCAATTACTCTTTATTTTTCATACATAAAAGTTGTTCATCTTTTTGAATATCTTCATGGTCGACAAATTTTGATTCTGGAAAATTTCTCAAGCTTTAGTTTTCATTTTTATGGATGTGGTCACCGGAAAACGTGTGAAAATGAATAATTTCTTTTTAAAACAATTTTATGCCTTTTTTAAATCTAAGTTGTACCTTTTATTTATATAAATAAATGAAACGTTATTATTCCCAAATTGTGTGTTTTTGGAAGCTAAATGTTTTTTTATTACAAATTGATCTTTATGGTGTATTTTTGTATATGTACTTGTAAACGAAGCTAATTAAAATCTATGTATTGTAGATTCACGCTTTGGTGACGATGTCTTGTATGGTACTGAGGCACTCGCTTCTTGCTCCATTGTCCTAGGTCCTGAATCTTGTACTGACACTACAGGTATATTTAACAATGAAATTGAACTTGAAAAACAGAGTGAACATATTTTAACCTTAAGGTTACCTGCAATTCAAATTGAACCTTATATTTAACCATCGCATACAATTTGTAGTTACTGTAATGCAAAGAAATTTTGCAAAGAACATAAGACTTTTTGTTATTCTGATGGAAAAATTAAGTTATGCCTTAATATTGTACCATCTGATATGTATGATTTGTTCACATCATTGTCACCTGAAGCTTTACAATTTAAGACTATTTGTCGAAGTTACAATAACCATTTTGCTTTCACGTCCTTCGGTGTAAAATATGACACTGATTTATGTAGGATGAATAAAGGAATTTATACTTTTAGAGTTCAAGGTCAGGTATATACCACATGATGGCAAACCAAGTTATTTACAATTATATTTTTAAGATACTGAAAAAGAAATTCAAAATCGTATGAACACTTCTAATCGATTTTCAGAATCAATGTTACAAAAATTGATAGATATTTTAAAGATCAATCCTTACTCAAAATTTTTTCGCTCTCTAAATAGTATTGGAGCCTTAGAGACGTATAAAATTCAAATAATATGTTATCCTAAACTCGATCAAAGGGTGTACAATCTTCCAACAACATCTCAAATAGCTGCATGTTGGGTTGATGAAGACCCTACTGCAGAAGTTAGAGTTCGCGACATAACCATTTTTGGTCATTTTGGATCCTCTCATAGAGTACATTATTACTTTGGTTGTTACGATCCTCTTCAGTACTCTTTGTTGTTTCCTTACTAAAACACACCCTTCTTGTTTTCTTATAGCCGAAGATGTAATTGACATTAGAAATATGAACTCTGCAGAAGAACTAATTGAAAGAGAGAATGCAGGCATGTCAATAAAAACTTTTTTCTTCTCTTTTATCCATTCGTAATATAGTTTATTTTTAGTTTGCTATGCCATTTAAAATATCGTCTCCTTTCTTTCTTTTAGGGGTTAGAAAACCGAAGAACAGATCCCAAGTTTCTTGTCGGGAGTACTATTGTTATAAATTACAAATTAGGACTTCAGGTAACTCGATCTTGCTTCATGCTGGTAGACTTTTACAGCAATACGTAGTTGACATGTATGTGAAAATTGAAACATCTAGATTAGATTACTTTAGAAATAATCAAAAACATATACGTGCTGAATTATACCAAGGGATTGTTGATACTATTGGAACAAGAGAAAGTAGATGGTATAAAATTGGTAAGAAAACTGTTTTACCATCGTCCTTCACTGGTGGTCCTAGAGATAAAAAGAAAAGATATATGGATGCAATGACTTTGGTTCAGAGATTTGGAAAACTTGATATTTTTTTGACAATAACTTGTAATCCTAAATGGCTTGAGATAAAGCAAGAATTACGGCACAACGATGAAGTACATAATAGACCTGATTTAATGTCCCGTGTATTTAGATCTAGATTGGAAACATTGAAGCATGACCTATTTAAAGAAAAAATATTTGGTCCAATTGCAACGTACATATATGTGATTGAATTTCAAAAAAGAGGTCTTCCACATGCTCATTTCTTGTTGATTTTAAAACACGGATAAAAAATTACTTCTACCAATGTCATTGACAGTATTGTGTCATGCGAAATTCCTAACGAAAATAATTACCCTTATTTACGTTCTCGCATTATCAAGCATATGATACATTGTCCTTGTGGAATTTTAAACCCAAAAAATGTTTGTATGGAAAAGAACCACTTATGTAAAAATAAGTACCCTAAAGAATATTCAACATACCACTTTAGGCAATAATTCATACCCTTTATATAGACGGCGTGATAATGGTGAACGAGTTAAGGTTAGAGGAGAGTATTTAGATAACAGATAGGTAGTGCCTTATAATCCTTATTTGATAGCTAAGTATGATTGTCATATTAATGTAGAAATTTGTTCTACCATAAAAGTTGTTAAATATTTATACAAATATGTTTACAAATGTCATGATCGAATAAGTTTTTCTTTGCAAAGTAATGAACTTGATAATGACATTGATGAGATTGCACAATGTCAAACAGCTAGGTGGATATCTCCGCCAGAAGTAAGTTGGAGAATTTATGAATTTATTTTATCTGAGAATTTTCCATATGTTA
This sequence comes from Fraxinus americana, assembly GCA_035079005.1. Lineage (NCBI taxonomy): Eukaryota > Viridiplantae > Streptophyta > Magnoliopsida > Lamiales > Oleaceae > Fraxinus > Fraxinus americana. The sequence continues at coordinate 25,946,094 of CM068725.1, forward strand.
TTCCTCTACAATTACACCTTGAAAATGGTTAATTGGTTACGTTTAACAATTTTGATAATCCAACAAAAATTGTTTCTAGAGATTATGTACAACGTACAATGTTAACTGAATACTTTTGTATGAATTCTACAAATGAAAAAGCTAACACATTATTGTATAGAGATTTTCCTATTCATTTTGTTTGGAATGCTCAATCTAAAATTTGGACTTCAAGAAAAAACAAAGATGTAATTGGTCGAATCGTTATTGCAAATCCATCTGAAGGTGAAAGATATTACTTACGACTTCTACTAAATCATATTAGAGGTTCAACGTCATTTGAAAGCTTGAAAACAGTTAATAATGTTAATGTATCATCTTTTCACGAATCAGCCGTATTATATGGCTTGTTGAACGGGATAATAATTGTGAACTTTGTTTAGCTGAAGTAATAGTTTATCAAATGCCAAATTTTTTACGTAGATTGTTTGCTACTATTTTAACTTTATGTGCCCCTAAAAATCCATATACTCTTTGGTCTAAATTTAAAACATACATGTTTGAAGACTATGCTCAAAAAGGCATTTCTTACGAAAATGCCGAACTGAAAGCATTACAATATATAAATAGTGTTCTTGAGCCAATTGGAAAAAACATAAATGAATATAAATTAGTTCCATTTGAAATAAACATGGACGAAAATGAAAGGTTAATGAATATGATTGCTAAAGAAAGGAGGGATCGCTTCACTAACATTGAAACTACTTCATCAGTTGTATTAAATAAAGAACAGCAAGTTGTGTATGATGCAATTTTACATAAAGTTTTTACTAATGGAACAGGGTTGTTCTTTTTAGATGGCCTAGGAGGAACGGGGAAAACATTCTTGTACAAATCATTATTAAAAGCTGTTAGAGCAAGAAATTTAATTGCATTGGCTACAGCTTCTTCGGGTGTAGCAGCATCATTATTACCAGGTGGTCGCACTGCACATTCAGTTTTAAAATCCCATTAGAGTTAAATACGAGTATAAGTTGCTCTGTTAGTAAACAATTAGCCTTAGGGAATTTTTTACGAATGACAAAATTGATTATATGGGATGAAGCTCCTATGACACATCATTACGCTATAGAAGCTTTGGATAGAATGCTTAAAGATATTCATGAATGTGATATACCTTTTGGTGGAAAAGTAACAGTTCTAGGTGGAGAGTTCCGTCAAATATTACCAATTGTCCCAAATGGAAATAAGACGGATATAATGCAAGCAAGTTTAGTGTTCTCATACCCAGTGTTCTAAAATTCTTGAAAATGCGGCGCCTAGGCGCGACGCTCGACCAAAACGCGTCGCTTTTGTGGTATGCGCGTAAAAATGCGGTCAATAGTTTTTGTTGACCGCCTAGGAGCGCCTAGGCATCTTAATGCACGCTAATGCGTGCATAGGCGCGCATCAGGCAAGCCTATGCGCGCATTGAGTCGCCTACATTTTCTTTTTCGGATATAATATAAAAAATTATTTTTTTAATATAAAAATCTATTTATTATATTAAAATAATATTAAAAGTACGAAACGCATTATGACGCATATTCTCCGCATTGACACGCTTAAACTTGTGATTCTTGATTCTCGACCTCGACGCATCGCAACGCATTACGCATTTTAGAACACTACTCATACCTATGACCTTCATTTATTCGTTTGCATTTGATTCAAAATATGAGAGCCCAGTTAGATCCAATGTATTGTAAATATTTACTTTCTATAGGTAATGGATTTGAAGGTGCCCATTCTTGTGGTATGATATAGCTTCCATCTAATTTAACATTAGCTTTCAATGATGAATTACTTTCCTTGAAATCATTAATTAACATTGTATTCCCAAATTTACAAACATATAGTACCGCTTTAGATACCATGATTAATAGAGATATCTTAACTCCAAAGAATGAATCGGTTGATGAAATTAATAGTATGTTACTAAAACAAATTCACGGTAGAAACTTTACATATTACAGTTTTGATGAAACAATTGATAAAATTGAACAAGGTATTCAAGAAGATTTCTTAAACACGCTAACTCCAAATGGTATACCACCGCATGAACTTATATTGAAAGAAAATTGTCCTGTTATATTACTTAGAAACATAAATCCTTCAGAAGGTCTATGCAATGGTACAAGATTGATTTGTAGAAATTTTGAAAGAAATGTTATCAATGCTGAAATTGCTATTGGAGAATATCATGCAAAACATGTTTTTCTACCTAGAATTCCTTCATTCCCTTAGAAAGTGAAAGAGGTTCAGTCCCTTTCAAACGAACTCAATTTCTAATACGTCCATACTTTGCAATGACGATTAACAAAGCTCAAGGTCAAAATTTAGATTTTGTTGGACTGTATCTTCCTGAATCAGTATTTTCACATGGTCAGTTATACGTTGCATTATCAAGAGCAAAAACAAGTGATAGTATCAAAATTCTGGTTAAACCAACAAATTTACATTCGTTATTACATAACAAATGTACAAAGAATGTTGTTTACGATGAAATCCTTCAATTGGTAAATTTATCGTAACATTTTTATTTTATGAGTGAAAGTCATGTTTGCATTTATTTTTCTTTATTATTTAATCAAGTTTAATTAAATATAGGATTTTCTTTCACAATAATATACATAAATTTACTCTATATGAAATTTCTCAAGTAAAATTCTTATTAAACTATGTGCACGCTTTTCTTTAGAAAATAAAAGAACAACAATACTTTTTCTTACTAATATTTTTATTTTCCCAATTTCTTTGTTGTAGGTTGACCATCGGTGGTGATCCTTCACCTTTATTGGATTCTTTAGTTTTCCAACCATCAATGGTTTCTGATTTGTCCTCATCAGGAAATGAGTTTTTAGCTCCAGGAGCAGTTACCTAGGAACGTCCTCTACATTTACCCCATGAACTACTGACAAGTCGTTCAACTTTGTTAGATTCTTTAGATAAGCCCCCATTTGTAGTATCAGACTTCCATTTCCCAGTCGTGTTCTGGTTTCCTGAAGCAGACTCTTTTTTCCAACCAACTGTATCCCTCTGACCAGATGGTTGCCCCCATCCAGTAGATACATCCCCAGCACAAGCATTTTTTATTTTCCACTCACTGCCTCTAGCACTGCTTTAACCATAATCTACTTTAGCATCCACTAAATTGTTCAATCTTCTAACAGCTTGAGTGTTACCTACATCATTCGCATCCCCTTTTGATTGATTCCAACCTGAACTCCAACTTCCTCCTTGAAATGAACTACTTCCAATGCTGCCACTTTCCTTCCTTCATTGTTGTAGTTTGAACCTTTTTTCCAGTCATACATCTTGTCATCACCAGATTCATTTCTGTTATTCCAATCACTACACCCCTACCTCTAAAACCACCCCCTACCACGAAATCCTCCTTCCATGTCAGGTCCATCTCTCTCTCCAGAACCTCTCCTCCCCATTCCTCTACCTCCATAGCCGCCACAATCTCATCTCCCTCTACTCCAAAAGACACTTTGGTCACCTATCTTGTACCTACCTCCCCTCCAACTTCCATTATACTAATCTTAAAAATACCAACGGTGCAAGAAGTGAAAATGTGGATGGTACTATGCGTCCTATGGTGGTTTTGGAACGGGAGAGTAATTTGACGAAAAATGTGTATTTTACTCTTACTGCAACGACGTATGTTCTGGCATGGGTTTGTATGTGTAGGTGTGTGTGTACGTTGCCCGCGCTACACGGATGAAGTTCTCATATTCTGCGCAGCAATCCCCCATTTTCATTTTTTTTATTATGTTTGTAGATAATGTCTAACTCTCGTCGGTTATGTGTTTCCAATGACTGCGATGATGGTGAACCTAAGAAAGTTTATCTGACAAACAAAAAAGAAATGCAAAATACGAGACGAAGATAACTGTATGCAAAGCGAAAGGAATTCAAAGGAAACAAGGAAAGACGTATTGGTTGTCCTTCACGTGCATCGCAATTACAAGGTAAATTACTTTTTATTTTCACACATAAAAGTCGTTCGTGTTTTCGAATGTAACATTAGTTTTCCCAAAAAAAAAAAAATTCTCTGTTTAAAAAAACATAATCTCTCATGTCTAAGTTGTTTTCATTATTGTTATGGAGTTAAAGTATTGTATATTGTATTCAAATTCGTTGTTTTCGAAAATTTGTTCTATGTTGGAAAAAAAAACTCACCTATCTAAGTTATTTTTATTACTTTATAGAGTTGTAGTTATTGTACATGTTATTTAAATTCAATGTGGATTTTCTTTTTACACTATATATAGCATGAAGTATTAGATATTTTCATAAAAAAATGTGTTATCTCAATTTTAAGTTTTCATTTTTATGGATGCAGTCACTGAAAAATGTGTGAAGGTGAATAATTTCTTTTTTAACAATTTGCTACTTTTTAAAAATAAAATAAAATAAAAGCATGTCTCATAAGAATGTTAGGTCCAGTTATTAATCTCATTTCTACCTTTTACATTGAACATTATTATTCCCAAATCGTGTGTTCTTGGAAGCTACAATTTTTTGTTTTAATACAAATTGATCTTTATGGTGTATTATTTTATATGTGCTTGTAGTGACAATGTCTTGTGTGGTTCTGAGGCACTCTCTTTTTGCTCCATCATCCTAGGTCCTGAATCTTGTGCTGACACTATAGGTATATTTAACAATAAAATTGAACTTGAAGAACAAAGTGAACATATTTCAACCTTAAGGTTACTTGCAATTCCAATTGAATCTCAATTTTACCATCGCATACGATTTGTAGTTAGTGTAATGGAAAGAAATTCTACAAAGAACCTAAAACTTTTTGTGAGTAAAACTTATGCTTGCATTTATTTTTCAAGCTAAAAGTTTCATATTGTTCCCAGGAGCGGAGGTAGAGGGGTCCACGGGGGACACAACCGCCCCTCCAAGTTTTTTGACATTTTTTTCCTTCTATTATAATTATTTTTTTTCTTGTTATTTTCCTGATGATCTTGATATCTTTCAGTTGAAGATTTTAAAAACTCTCATACATTAATATTTAGGAGCTTGTGTTGATTATCTGAGCACGACTTGAATTTATTCTCTTATTTTCTCTCTTGCCATAGGGATTGAACAAAGTTGGACCCTAGATGGAGAGAAAAGAGAAAATCTGAATCAATTGCTTTTCTCCGGGATTGATGCTGTAATTGGTTCTTTCATCTCAAAGGAACAGACACTGTGATCGATTATATAATAGCTCTTATTTACATTTTCAAAGTAGCACTGCCTGGAAGGTAGGTAATGCAAGTGTCCTAGCACCTATTCTTCAGCAGACTGTCTTCAGAGGTATTTTTATGGTGTCTCTAACCAATTGGTATGATTTCTCGTTTCAAAGCTGTTTTCTTTTTATAGGTTATGCAATTATAAATCTGTCATAAGTTTATTATTGTTAAAAAGAATTCTATAGGTGTAAAGCATGTAGTGGTGTATAGTTAAATCAATACTAAGTCACTGTAATCAGTTATAGATAATAGAAGTTAGGTGCATGATACTGAGAATTAAAAGCTTAAGCATCGAGGACTAGAAAAATAATGTCTAGAGTCTGGTTTATGATTCCACATTTCTCTTACGTTTAAAAGGAAGAAAAATTATAAGTTACATGCTCTACACCTCATTCTGAAATTTGATGACTGGACCACAAGACTAAAATGGCAACTTTGTCTTAGTGACTAAATTTCCTTTTTTGCCTACTTGCTAAGTAAAAATTGAAAGAAAAGTGAAGTGGCTAAATAATGGGATATGTAATGTATGTTTATTTAACTTGGAAAATATAAATGAGCTTATTCTTTTCGAATGTTAAATGGTTCATGGAGGGAAATTTTATAATTTGGAATTTACAGTTGTTTTATCCTTCAATGGAGGTGTACGCAAATGCTTATCTTGTATGAATATGAATTGAGCTCGAAGTACGAATTTTATGAGGGAAACTGAGCATGAAGATCCTTCGACTTGCATACCTTCATTTGCAGTTTACATTAACACATCTTTGATGAGTGAGTTTTAATTGTTGCACGTCATTTTCATCACGCATGAAGAAAAAATCCTTCTCTTCTCTATCCTGATCTTCATCACGCCTGAAAAAATAAGTTAGGTCCATTTTTCTTACTTATTATATTTCAAATGTGCACGCCTTAGGAAAATAAGTATGCATGTTCCTTTTTTGTGAACAATTCATGTACTCTCAATTTTGTATATTATATCCTACATAAGAACCAGTAAGATTTGATTGCAACTGTGCTTACAGATTTTTTAGCTACAAAATAATCTGTAGCATTTTACTTGTCAGTACAGTCCCTCAGCTTTACCAGCTCCTGTCAAATTTGAAGGACATAAAGTAAGTCTGTGTTTGACCTTACCTCTGCCCCATTCTTACCTGTCATCATCACAAATCTCATTACAGATCTGACTTTTTGTTTGTTTGATTATATTAATAAGATAAGAAAGAGTATGTTGCACTTATACAACAAAAAAAAAACATACAAATACAACCTATACTGTACGTCTGCACGCACCTTACCCTTGTTCATTTTTATCTTAACTCAAAATAGTATGGTCCACTACCTAATTATTTTATTAATAACACGGTAACACATACCTCATCATCTTCCTGCTTATATATATCTAGCACTAGCATCTTCTCAATTCAAAAAAATATATATATACTAAGACATCATCAGAGACTTCATCTTCAGCCAGTTTCATCAGCATCTTTCCAGTTGTATTTATTTCTAGTTACTTTCTGTAGCCATTTACTGCCACTTATTCCAGGTTCCTCTAAGTTTATCAAAACACTTAATAACACTTAAAACAATTTTTTTAGATTTATTAACTCTGTCTTCTTTTGTATTGGTTGCTATCACACACAAGCAATGGCAAAGGAATATAGTCTCATAACAGATATCTTTCCTGGTCAAAGAACTTGGACATCAAAAGTGTTTGTTGCTGAAAGGGACCAGCAAGGACAACTCAACACAGCCCCTCAAAATACCAGAACTTCATACTTATGGATGAAAAGGTATAATATAGTTAATATAGACTTCATTTGCTTTCCTGTTATGCCATTTTAGTGTACAAAGAATTTTTTCGCCATGTATTCACATCGTCTTTTCTGATGTAATCTTTAAGACACTTTAGATAGTCGACTAACTCACCACAATTGTATTTCAAAATTGAACAGGGAAATAAAGTTTGTGCCAAGATTTGGGACAATAATATTTTAGCTTTTGAAAATGAACTAACCCTTGGAAAAACATCCTTTATCTCCAATGCATATGTAAGACATCGAAAAAGCGATTATAAACTGTGTGGTGATGTACAGTGGACTATTTCCGAAACAACTAGGATTGAGGAAATACAAGAAAACAATGATGCACTATTGTTTTCAACATTCCACATCGCTCCATTTCAAGACTTAGAAAAATATATGGACACGGATACCGACATAGGTATCATCATTATTTGTTTGACATTTTTTCCTTCCATTTTCTTATTTTTTTCATCATTGTTTTATACTAATATATTATTCTATTGTAGCTATACTTGCAATTGCTATTGACATACGACCCAAGAGGCTCATACATACACGAGCTGGCGGGCAAGTATATGTTCAAGACATTGTTCTCATGAACAAAAGGTTGATGTTTATTTTGTTATACTTTAAATCCAGCTTATTTAGACTATGATATGATCCATTTTTTAAAGTGCATGCCAGGTTTGAAACAGTTGTCCTGACAATGTGGGAAGCTTTCGTGGAGCGAGAATGCATTCTTATTGCAAACAATATAGCAAAAAAATCAGTCCTAGTTGGAAATCATTTGAAAGTTTCATCTTTCAACGGTTTGTTTGCTTAACCTTTTCATAAATATATATTTGGATATAGCATCTTACTTGGTTGTTACAGTAAAAATTTTAATGTATGCAGATAGTTGCATGTATGTATGTATATATAAAACAACCTAAGAAATCATTTATACTTTCCTTCATATCTGTAGGGCTGTCTTTATCTACAAAGACCAGTAGTTGCTTCTTCATTGACTATCCATTTGATGAAGTTGCAGAGTTCAGGTCATGGTAATATCTATCTTCTATTACATTTTACCACTTGAAATCACTTCAGTACATGAATTAAACTCTCCTGTATAGTCCCTTTCTTGATCCAGCATTGCACTTTCACATAGATTTGAATAACTATTAATATGCTTTTCTCAGACCTCTTTTAACATTCCATTTTACTTTGATCCATTAGAAAAATAGCCTGCCTTCTACTAAACTTGTAACTGTTTTACTATCATTCACTGGACAAGAGATGCTCACTTGATTATGACTATATCTTTCAATACATATAGACTGCTGATTATAAGTGTTTTATGTTTTCAAATTAAGCATTCCATAAGTAGCCACTTTTCACTCCATAATTTCTGAACATGTTGATTTTTTTACTCATTTCTTTCAGAATTAAACTATTTTCATTTGATGTTTTCAAGTACTAATATTCTAGTTTCTTACATGTTTAAATTTACCTTTCCATTCTAATAGAATTTAGCTTCTTACATAATATTTTTTCCCAGAAAACTAACTTTGTATTTAAACCCATGATGTAATCTGCAAGGATTGCTGAAAACTTGGACGAATTGAATGAAATCACATTGATGAAACCATATCTTGCACTTACACCATCAAAGTTATCGCTTTCGTCTGAGGATAAATACACTGATATTAGAGATATTCAAGCTCTATTAATTCTGGTAAATCATTTCAAACTTCGTTTGAATTAGTTTTTCTACAAATGCACAATCCATTTATTTAGTTTATATTGCATAACTAGAACATTTGTGCATTATTTAATCTAGGCTGCTTCATTTACAGCAAAAATATTTCTGTGTAAAAGCAACATCAGATATTGAAATAAAAAAACCTCCTTTTGGTATCTATGCTGTAATAACTGCAACAGAGTTTCAAATGCTACTAAGGCCGGTGAGACATACTACTCCAGGTTCTGTAAGTCTCAAAGTTCGATAGCAGTGCCAAGGTAAAAAAAATCAATGTAAATTCTACACACCTAGCACATTAGTTTCATAGTGATGGGATCTTTAATTCTCCAACCAAAACTATTTAAAACTTGTTCATTACACTAATGGTGCTATCTCATAATTTTCTAGAGCACGAGTAGATGTTCAATTACATGATTCAACTAGATCTCTTAGTGCATCAGCTATGGGCGAAACAGCTGAAAATATTCTGCAATGCCATGCTGAGGTTTTAATGGACCAAACAGGATCTGTAAGGGTCACTGACCTTTTTTTTTTATCATTGGCAAATTTACTTTAGTCACTACTCAACATTTCTAACATCTCCAGGAAACTGCACCAAATCTTAGTGACATTGTTCGTGCAAAAATTGATAAAGACCATGCATTCTATGTGAAGGCAATACTGTTGCTACCAAATCCCACTGAATTCAACAGTTAAGCTCAACAGACCATAAGTATGAAATCATCTTCATGCTTGACTCAACTGCAAAAGAACCACCTATTGAAGACTCAGACAACAGAAAAAAAAATACAAGTCCAGTAATTGAAGTCAAGAATGCAAATTCGGCATCACTTCCTCCAACCTCATATCCTTGTGTAAAGAGGTCACTTTTCCATAAATCTGATAACCCAAGTCCTGCCAGCAAGAAAGTCGACAAACGCACCAGCAACGAAGACAAGCAAGCATCCATCAAAAAAATGCAATAGGACATTTTGTTTTTCTTTTGTTTGAAATTATCTTTTGTCCAATGAAGTGGTTAATTACATAGGATAATTTTGTACCAAAGAACCACAACAGGTGACAGTAAAAGTTTTTTGAAGGCTGTAATAGATATGAATTTGTAGCCTTTTTTTGCTCCTGTACATGGACCAACAGGCTGTAATATTTTTAAAATCACATGTGTTCATCCATCACCAGTTTAAATGTTTGCGGTTTCACTTAATGGAAATATTACTGCAGCTGTGTTCTTTTCTGTATCCATAGCATCTGGTCACTTTCTTTTGGTTTTAATCGATTGTTGCTTACATATATTACTCTTCCTATGGTATTGAATCAACCAGGTTATGCAGCCATGTAATTTACAATTCATTCTCATTGGTATTTCTGTTTATTAACTTATCAATGTGTAATTTATGACCAAATAATCTCTTCAAGGAAAAAGATGTTAATGATTAGAAATCCAGGAATGTTTTCTTACGGTATATGCATCTCCAACATAAATTAATATGGAATCCCATGCAAGTGTAAATAATTTAGTGTTATAACAGCTTTATTTTTTTTATTTTTAGTTTTCTCAAGCATGGCGCATTTTTCTTCTTAAAGTCTTAATTCATTTGTTCACACAACATCCCTCTTTGTCCCGTTTTCCACACAACCATTCATATTATATCAGACTTGTCCTTACCTCTTGTCTCATTTCTATTTCTTGTTTAATTTCACCTATTTTCTATTTCTTATTATGGTTTATTCGACTGCGGAAGGTAAGACTTCAATTTCCAACATTGGCTCTATCGATTTTCCTTTATTTTCAGCTTTTCCCCTATAATATATAAAAGAGCAAAGTAGGTTATTATTCATAAGGTATCATCAATGATGTCATGCTGACATCATATATTTAGTGTTATAATAATTTTATTTTTTTTATTTTTAGCTTTCTCAAGCATGACGCATTTTTCTCCTCATAGTCTTAATTCATTTGTTCACACAACCTCCCTCTTTGCTCTGTTCTCCACACAACTATTCATATTGTATCAAACTTGTCATTACTTCTTGTGTCCTTTCTATTTCTTGTTTAATTTTGCCTCTCTTTTCTATTTCTTATTATGGTTTAGTCTACTACGGAAGGTGGGGCTTCAATTTCCAGCGTTGGCTCTATCGATTTTCCTCTATTTCCAGCTTTTTGAATGAAGATTTTCCTGAGTAGAGAATCAATTTCAATTCCTTTATATCAAAAGGTATGTATTGCTCATTTGGCATTAAGAAAGATTTATGCTTGGAATGTGCCCATTTGAGATTTCCTCTGAGACATTGTTGGGGATATTTTCCATGTATCGTGAGATTGAGGAAGGACCTATAAGGTTTTATGGCAATTCTATGTAAAATTTGTGGGTATTTAGCATTTCAAGGATCATTGTTAATTTTACAAATAATTTGCCTCAAATTCATTAAAATTTCCCTTTGACGTGCAATTTTTTGGGTTTCAAGAAAAAAAAATAGTTCAATCAATAGGTTTTCTTTATCGTTCAACAAGTTTTGAAGAGGAAAATAATGGTGATTTTTAAGTTTTTTATGCTTGGAAACTGTTACATAAGTGGTGTGGGGTTCAAATGTTTCCTATGTTACTAATTTGTAAAATTTATAATCCTGCATAAGGAAAGTTGGAAGTTGTTTAACCGTTTCAGCATTTTATTTCAAGAGATTGGGTTTGCAAATCTACAATTCTTTTCTGGAATAACTAGAAGAATATTTGCTTACTTTAAAGACCTAATGTGATTTGTGTTCACCTTGCAATCCAATATCATTGTTTTTCTTGTTCTTATTATATAAATATTCATTGACTTAAAATACTATGGTTTAAAAGGTTCTTTAAATGTTGGCATTGAATTTCACAATGTATGAAGCAAACATGTTGATTGATAGTAAATTATATTTTATTTTAGTTTTGATATATGTTAATTACAATGGTTCTCCATTTTTTTAACTTTTCTTTTTTATTAGGTAGGGATTTTATTGCTCATTGCAAGTGCAAACACAAATCCAAATATGTTCACAGAAGATGTTTGGATCATTGGCGTACTGTGAAGGCACGTGTACTTATTAGTTGCTGTGAAGTTATTCTTGTATTAATCTTCTATTTCATTTTTGGTTTTCTGTTGACCTATTTGCTTCGTTATTATATTGGAAAGTACTAAAAGACTCTGGATCTTTTGTTATTCTTATTTACTTTATTAATTTTTTTTGGTAGAAGTAAATTTATCTTACATTGATTATCGGTAGTTGTTTTGTGAAATTGAAATATTAACATATCAAGATGTTCAAGCATAGGAATATGGGGAGCTTTCTCATCAACCATTTGTTTATATAATTTGTCATAGTAGAAGCTACCTCTTAATTGCCCAAATGTTAGTTATAAAGTTTGATAAGAAGATTGGGGAACCAAAAGGTTTTGCCTTTTTCATTTATAAAACTGGGGAGTGTGTAAAAGCTTCATTGATTGAACCCATGGAGACTATTGATGGGCATTAAGTGGTTTGTAAGTGTGGCCATCAAGATTGTTGGTACAGAGAAAATTCTTAAGCACAAGATGATTGGTCAGGTACTCTTGTGGGATATCCCAAAATTCATGAAAATGAAGCACAACATACATCTTTCCATGCATCTATCTCATATATGTTTAATTGAAATTGTAGATACTGCCTGAAGAAGTACCTTCTTTTGATGTTTTGGTGGAAAACTCATTTTTCTACGGAAATTTTGGCAATGGAGCAAAAAATGAAACTTGTTGTCAACATTTTACGAAACATGTAATGATGCATTTATTATTATTGCACCTTACTCTGCTACAAATTGCATATCTCGTCTCAGTATAAATTTACTTTTTCCTTAAATTAAATAATACTCAAATTATGATATTACAAACTACCATGCCCATGGATCTTCTCAAGACCAACCGACTCTATTTTCTTTACCAGTAATAGATGAACCAGAGAAGATGCAATAGGAGGAAATGGAACTGAGATCAAAATCTATAAATATAATATTGCACGTAATGTTTAGTTGTTTACCAATCCAATAATTTGTCTTTTCAGTTGAATTCATGATTTCTTTTATTGTTTTACTAACCTGGTCTACTTGAATTCTTGGAGACTTTTTAACGTTGTCCTATATCTAATCATGTTTTTTTGGATCTACTTGCTTTGAATTCCATTTGTTATTATGTTATAAGTATTTATGGTTTAGTTTGGAAATATTAATTTATTGATAGTTTTTCTAGATTCTTCATTTGTAATAAGATCAATTATGAGCATACAAATATTAGTTTTTTTTTTGGGGTAAAGATTTATTGTTAAAAAAATTTATATTTTTTTGAAGGTTACATAACAAGTTCACTTGTGTCATATCGAAAAATAATAAATTTTTCCTGAGGTTTGACGAGTTGAGGTATATAGATACATTGATCACGCCAACTAACTTAACTAATTATGAGGCATAAATGATTTGGTTGTACGCTTTGAAAGACTATCAATTCGCATCATAAGACAATTTCCATCTTTTGTTTGTTGGTGAAATGCTATTGATTTTAATTGGTATATTGTTTAAGACTGTGTGTCATTATTTGTAATTTTTTTACATCATGCCAGCTAACTTAACTAATTATGAGGCATAAATGATTTGGTTGTACGCTTTGAAAGACTATCAATTCACATCATAAGACAATTTCCATCTTTTGTTTGTTTGTGAAATGCTATTGATTTTAATTGGTTCATATGCTGAGATATTATTTAAGACTGTGTGTCATTATTTGTAAATTTTTTACAAAAAAAACTATTTTTTTTCAATTGGTATTTTATTGATTCTGAAAACTTTTTTGCGGTCATCATTTGTTTATATGAATATTCAGAAGTTAGTTATTTTTAAAAATGATTTTTTTAGAAAGTAGTTTTATGAGCTCCATTTGTCAATGTTGTCTGCAACAGTGTTCAATTGCATTTTTTTCTTGATGCATAATTGTACTAATATTAATTTTGTTCCGTATATCAACAATAATTCTAGGTGTGATTGATGCACTTGTGATATACTCAACAAATGTGTCTACTCGAATTCTCGAACGCAGAAGAGAAGTATATTAATAGGGTGGTAAGTTGTATCATGTATAAGATACAATTTTTAGTTGCTTTGCAAGTAATTAAGCGTGTCTTATTAATTACTAGAGAAAGATTTCAAGAATCATAGAAGACGATGGTTATTTGTGTGGTTATTTGGTTTGCAACTTCTCTAAAGTAGTCTGGCCTTAACGTTAATTTTTTTTAACTTAGGTCAGTTGTTTGTGTATATCGATATTATTGAAGGTGCGTGTCTTGAAAAGAGTGAAGGGATAATTTTCTATATAGTACGTTAGATGTATATGATATCTGATTAACTTCTTTTGCGCCTAATTTATTGAACTCAAAACATATTTGAATGTTCAAAAAATATAAATCATAAAACCTCAATGTCTAGATGATGTAATATAATATAAAATATATTAATTTGTCTACATAATTAATATTTAGATGTTCTAAAATAATTTATCATTTCAATAAAATATCTTCTAAAATTATAATAGTAATCGTGCAACGCACGATCCCCACTAGTGTATATATATATTGCATAGAAAATGAAATTTGGGAAATTCAAATTCCGATTACCAAATTGATTCCGGTGCAAATACGAATCTGTTTATGGGCAGAATCAGCTGCCTCATACATAAACGTGCTTTTGTGTAAATGAGAGAAAATATATATATAATAAAAGAACCATGCTATGGTAACATCAAGTTTGACATAGGAAGTGTCACCCCCTATTCGACAGGCGCCCCTCCAATTGGGGGGTTACATTTGTCAATTATGTCACCCCCTATGTCAAACTTGATGTTCTTTTAGCAAAATTCATAATAAGCCCATGTTTGGTACAAATTAAAATTTTTATTTTCATTCTTCTACTCATTTTCAACCACATATTTTTAATAAAATAATATTTTTCATCACATCAATAATTTTTTCTTCTTTTTTAACCACAAATTCTCCATCAATCTACTATTCCAGAATATATTCGTCCAAAATAATGTGGCTCAAACACACCCTAAAAACCGAACGCCGCCTTTTAAAGACACTCTAATTGGAAACCGCCATTGAAAAAGAATTTGAGACAGAGGGAGTATAAGGCAAAAACAACCCTAACCAGGCCCCACAATGGGAAGATGGAATTGGAACCCTCTCGATAATAGGATTTTTTTTTTAACTTGCTCTGACTCGGATGAGTTCCGAGTCATCCTGTAATTATTGAATTTCCTAAAAACAATTTATCTTTAATTGTATTTCAAGGAATAATAATATCAGTGCAAATTTTAGAGGTGGACATTTTTTCTTGGAACTAATATAATTGACCGGTTCGGATCCATTTCTTTATTAAATGGGTCGATTTTGGAAACATGCATAAAGAATCGATTGACTTCAGTCTGATTCCCCTAAATTTCTCTTTAAACATTGGACTCTAAATTGTCTCGTGTCAAAAACTCATTTTTTATACGCTTCTTCTTATTTCTTTTGTAGCAAAACCTAATGGGTAATTTTATAAACATTTTACAAACACATAGCTTAATGCAACTCCAATATGAAAAATGTATTTTAGTTTAATATTTCATAAGAACTCAAATTTCTTGTCGTTTTCAAAGTGGTCGTTGGCCATCCAGATCTTCGAGGTTTACTAAAGATAATCAGGTTACAAGTACTGCATGTATTTTTTTTTCATGTATTGATTTTCTTAATAATTAATTTATGATCCAAATTTTATTATTTATATTGTGTTTGAAAGTTTATTATTTTTTCTACTTTTTTAAGTTAATCTTGAGTTTTTGAGTGAAATTTGTTTGTTGTCTTGTTTAATTGATTTTTTATATTGTTAAACTATAAAAATAATGAGAGATTTCAAGTAATTTTATACTTTATTTCAACGATTTTCAATATAAGGAATCGGACTGGACAGAATCGAAATCGGTTGATTCGATTTCGATTTGATTCTATAGTTGGATATCGAACCAATGTTCTATTTTTAAGATTCCAATTGATGCTCGATTCGGTTTGATTTCATTTAGAATCGAATTGAACTATATCGTGCCCACTTCTAAAAAAATTGTTAATATGATATTTGTTGTAGTTTATATACATCTTATAAAATAGAAGTCCTCCAAGATTAGAAGGAAAAGTGTTTATAAGCGGTTTAAATTATAAATATAAATAAATGAATGGTAGAAAGCATTTGTGGATTACTTGAAATACTCGGATAAAATGTGATTTGAGTGTTTATAAAAAAATATTTTATAAATATGAGGCAAACATATAAATTTGCGAGGGAGGTGATGCAGTCGAGCCTTGCAGTGGGGTGCTAGAATCCACCTAGAGTTGCAATATATTTTATAATGTTACGGTAGTAGGTATAGCAAACAAAATCATATGAAAAGAAAATTAAATTTGAAATGACCATAATAGAGTCATCGGATGGATGTCAAGTGGTTGATAATAATATTCCTCTAAGACTATAAAATCTTATTTCATATGGTGAATCCATCCATTTCGATCAAATATTAACGAGTAATCATAATTTAGGCAGATTTGTGAGGGGATGCAAAAATAATACTTCAAGATCCCTTCAATTCTTCTATGCAAGGAGTAACAATACAGTTTTTATAATGGTGAAAAGTGATGCCTTCTAACTTATCATTCACAAGTTTTATTAGGTATGAAGATCTTTGTCAATTTCTTTGAGTTTAATCTATTTCCATTTCTTCAAACACAATTCATAAGGATTTGCATCTGAACCACCAGGAAGGTTTCGCATGGTGTTCCTATATTTCGGAAACTTACTCACCCTCATTTTGTTCACCTAAACAAGTTGATTAAAATGTACGGGCTTGTTTGATCCCAATTTTTTAAAATACATTTCTCTCTCTTCTTTTTAATCACACATTATTTGATTAAATAATACCACACAAATCCAAAAACTTTATATTCATTTTTAATCGCACATTCTCCATCAATCTACTATTTCAAAATGCATTATACACAAACAAAAAATGGGGCTTAAACATTCCCTAAGTCAAAGTTGATAATTATTGTTATTTACATATTTTACGAGACATACAACTCTTCAACTTATTTAAACATATTTTTATCTAGTCACATTATTTTGGAAGAATGTATTTTGAAATAGTAGATTGATGGAAAATGTGTGGTTGAAAAAGAAGGAAAATTTATTGATGTGATGTAAAATATTAATTTATTGAAAAATGTTTGGTTGAAAATTAGTTGAAGAATTATAATAAAAATTTTAATGTGTACCAAATAAAGACAAATCTACTAAGAATTTGATTTTCATTTATACCAAACAAGGGCTTAATTTAAAACTACAAAAACAAATAAAGTGAAATTACTACAAAAAAATTAAGGTTTTGAAATTAGCTGAAAAATTAAGGTTTTGAAATTAGCTGAAAATCCTAAGAGGGCATTGAGGGCTTCAATATGGTATATTGGTCCGTGGAAAAAGGTGGTCGGATGACGGAGTTATGGTGGTCCAAAGTTGGCACCTCCAAGCTGTCCAAAATCCGACTATGCTCACTTTGGTCCTTTATGTTTGAATTAAAGGTATAACGGTCATCCAGTGACCGTTTGTGAAAGCGCATGAAATTTCAGTGACCGTTTCTGCAAGTTTTGAATTTCAGTGACCGTTTTGTTATTTTTGCGTAAGTTCAGTGACCATTTGTGAATTGAACTCATTTAACCGTTGACCTATAGAATACTGCACTTGACATTGAGTTGACTATCAACTGTAAATTAACTAACAACAAATGTTGTATTGTTGAGTTAGATTTATGTTAACATTATATATTTTAAATATGACAGAACCCAAGTATGACTCCTTGTGTATTAAAAGATGAAAATCGATGATTTGATCCGCATTAATTGTTTATTTACGTGATTCTCAAAATATGTAAATCCATTACTAAACTCAACATAAGTCTCAATAACAAAAACTTAGCGACAACAAAACAAATTCTCATTGAAATAATTGAAATAAACCAAAAACAATTTCCATCACAACACATAACGTCAACAATTCTCCGTGTGGAATTCCTAATCGTCAGTTCTCGTTGGAATTGCACAAAGCCGACCAGTGCCATGATACCATGGATGAATTCTTTTAGAAACATTAATTTTATTTGATAAAAACCTTTTTCAACCGTTTAAATAAGAAAAAATAATTGCCCAATTTCAGAAAGAAAAAGGTCAAACCGTCCAACGTGCAATGCTTCTCGACCCATGGTACAAGATCTTCTCTATACTGAACATGCTTAAATAGCATGTGTAAGAAAAGGGTGAGGGTTTTTCATAAAGCTTTGGGTATTTCTTTCACCCTTTAATCGTTCCAACTAGATTATTACACTAAAAAGTGAACGTATTCAAAATGTTATAAAATAAATGTATATAGCATTGAGGAACATGCAACTAATAAACTAAATCGAACTTGTATCGCATATTTGTAATAGGCGAATCAAAAAATTTAGTCTCGTCAATGGAAGAGAATTTGGTATATTTTCATTTTCATTTTCTAACAAATTCCTTTAAATGATCATATGGAAGGCTAATAGGTCAGCTTCTTGTTTATACCATTCGTAACCTCGATTTGGTCGAGTTTTGATCTAAATTTTTAATTCATCCTATTTGAACAAAACACAAAAGAAATGTGTCTACCGCTCGATCAATTCCTTTTAGTGGCATATTTTATTGAAAATTAGAATATATTATCCTCCTTTTCCTTAAAAGAGTGGATCTCAAAATTACTGTTCATTTGAATCCTCCTTTTCACACTACTGTAGCTAACTGGTATTGCATTCTCGATTTGGAAATAGTAATGGGTTGGATCTGGGATTTACTGTTCATGAAGCCCAGGTTCTATTTTTACAAATCTTTTTACGTACGTTTGTTTGTATCACTTTTTCCCCTCATTTCTTTGAAGAAAGAAAGCAAACCCTAGTAGAGTCTAGCCGTCTCTGATTCTTCCACCAAAATTATTGCTGGTTGTTTCTATTTGTTGTTGTCTATTTTACAATGTTTTTCTCTTGTTCATACGATTATTCGAATAGAAAACTTATCGATGTACTCTCGTCTGGTTTGTTTTAGTTATTCCACAAAAAACCTTGGTTGTAGTCGATCTTTCAAAACTGATGGTATTGTGCCGTGGTTTTTTATTCATTTGTACCCTTTTTGGAACTCAAACCCTGCGATTTTACTTTCATGTTATGATTTTTAGATTTTCAGGTCAGATCTTCTACAGAAAGCGTTCCTTCGTGTGAATATTCCAAGGTTTGGAAGAGGGCTTCAATATGGTATATTGGTCCATGGGAAAAGGGGGTTGGAGGACGGAGTTATAGCAGTCCAAAGTTTGGCATCTCCAAGCTGTCCAAAATTTTCCGCCAATTCCGACAGGATCACGGCCAGTGGTTGGGTGGGTTGTTAAGAGGGCATTAAGGGCTTCAATATGGTATATTGGTTCATGGAAAAATGTGGTCGGAGGACAGAGTTATGGTGGTCCAAAGTTGGCACCTCCAAGCTGTCGGATAACCATAGCTCACCTCGGCGCGATTTTCCGCCAATTCCGACCGGATCACGGCCAGTGGTTGGATGGGTTGTTAAGAGGGTATTAAGGGTTTCAATATGGTATATTGGTCCTTGGAAAAAGGTGGTTGGAGGACGGAGTTATGGTGGTCCAGAGTTGGCACCTCCAAGCCGTCCAAAATCCGATTGTGCTCACTTTGGTCCTTTATGTTTGAATTAAAGGCAAAACATTCCTCCAGTGACCGTCTGTGAAAGCGCATGAAACTTCAGTGACCGTTTCTGGAAGTTTTGAATTTCAGTGACCGTTTTGTTATTTTTGCGTAAGTTCATTGACCGTATGTGAATTTAACCCTTTGGGAATATAGTCCTTCAGAGAATGAATTTAAGTCCTTTAAAGAATGAATTTAAGGAATGTTCTAAAGAAGGTAAGTTAGGGGGTGTTAAGACAGACATTCTTGTAGCCTTATTGATGACTAGATCAAAACCTCATAGAGTTGCGTTATGTGTGAATCGTGTTTTATCCTTAATTTGGGTGCTTGATATAGCCGAATGCACCTTGCTCTTTTAGATTTTTGACTTCTTTTGGTATTAGACTGATAAAATAAGAGCATATGGTGGATCATTTGTGTTCTTAAAATCCACAATTTGTTAACTAATTTAAATGCGAAGAAATTATTTATAGCCCAATGCATACTATTTTCTATATGACATCTGATTAGGGCTGGGCAAAATGTCCGAACCGAACCGAACCGAACCAAATCGGAACCGAACCGAACCGAGCGGGTTTTTTAAAATGAAATACCCGAACGGGTATCCGAATCGAGAACCGAATGGTTTGGTTTGGTTCGGTTCTCGACCAAGAACCGAAGAACCGAATAAGAACCGAATTTTTTTTTTATATTGTATAAATCAATTTCTTTTATTTTTTCTAAACAAATTAATAATTTTTTTCTTATTAAATCTTATTAGTTGAACAATTTAGAGTTTATTTATGTTTGTTAGTTGTGTTTTTTTCAATTTTTTCTTATATAGTTTCTTAGTAGTTAGTATGGAAAGTCAACCAACTGATGATTACATTAAATAGTTGGTAAGTATTATCAATATTTTAAAATATTTTATCTTTGTGACTTCTAATTTATATTTCACTTTTATGTAGACTTGAAGGTTTGAAGCAAATGAATTATTGATATGAATATCGAAGTTTTATTAGTAATATTTACTTTTTGGTATTTGTATTTGACAACTTATTATTTATATGTTATTAAATTAGATTACGTTGATTTGTAAAAGTTAAGATTGAACTTGGTATTTGTATCTACTTTTTGTTATTAATATTAGTATCCGCTTTCAGGTGTATTTATGTAGTATTATTTTAAATGTTAAATCATTTAATTATAGTACGGAACCGAACGAAACCGAACCGAAACCGAACGGTTCCAAAATTATATTTGGAACCGACGGTTCCATTTACTAAATACCCGAAAATTTCTGGAACTGAAAAAAATCGAACAAAATCGAACCGAACCGACCCGCGCCCACCCCTACATCTGATTGTTTTATTTTTATTTGCTTTTTGCCCTCTGCCTAGACTCAGTTCAATTTATCTGTGATGTACATATGGTTTTCTTGATGCCGAATTATTAAATATTACAGTCCAAGTGTTATTTTCTGTATAAGTTTAATTAATATTTAACTTAATGCTAAAGATCTAAACTACTATGTTCATAATTTTCGTATACAAAATCAGTAATATATTTATTACTGATTGGTTGATTATTTGGTTAAAGCTCAAACTATTAAAACGGCAATAACATCTGTCTGAATTATAATAATTTTTTTAGGTAGATTTGAAATCATTTGCAGTCGAAGAGACAATTGAGACTCCAACTTGTACTTAATAACATTATAAAATTTGTATATATAAACAAGCCTATGTTTTTGAAATTAAAACACATTACCTGAACTCATTTTAGGTTAACAAAAAAATCACTTCAACCTCCATAAACCATTTATTTAATTTTCATCTATTTTGTCTTTCATTAGTTAATAATTGTGGGTAAGAAAGAAGTCCATAATACCCCTTTTTTTTTGAAGAGACTCATGGATGGGTAGTGGATTACTATAAGAAATCTGCATAATTGAACAATAAATGGCGAAGGATAAAATGGGAAGAAATAGTTAATTAGTGGGGATGAAATGGGGAGAACAGTGGGGATAAAATGGGAAAGGCAAATACATCCTGAATGAATGGAGAATAATAGAAGGGGGAAGTAGAAGAGGGATATATAATGCTTCATACATGTTCACAAATGATAAAATAGAAATTAAATTTTATAATATTGTATTAAATTATACAAAAATCATATGTTTCATCTTTTCGACTGTCAATAATAAATAATAGAAAGAGAAAATAACGTAGAGTTAACGTTAAAATTCCTTATTGCTTTAGCAAGGATTATCAGAGCTTGTTGTGGTTATATTTGGAATATTTTTGGTCAGTTGTTTGTATTTGTTACGTAATAAGGTTTACGCTTGTCCATAATTTAAATTTTTTGCACAAATCTATTTGTCATTAATGTTTAAATCATGTCGCTCAAATTCAGATTCTATGTGTTGTGCTTTTACAAAGTGTAATTAATTTTATATAATTATTACATTGTTAGAAAATTTAAACGGTTGAATATTTCTTGAACAATTTTTTATAACTAATTTCTCATATTCGACGGACAATTTTGGTTTTCCTATGCGAATGGTTTAACAGATATGCTAATAGTGTTCTTCAATTGTCTTAGTTGATAGTACTATCGTGATGGATATTTTGGAAACGTCTGTTTATGAAGACCATTCCTTTGATAACTTGGATGCTATCTCGGGAAGTGGAAATGAATTTTACAGAGATTCCATTCATCAACAACGAATTCAAAGAGAGAGATAGGCGAAATAAACTTAAAACTGATTACTGTGCTTATCATAAAAGAAGAAATGACCTTATGTTATCTGAAAATAATTCTCTTCTTGTTGTCCAACTACACGAATCAAGAATTTCATCTACATTTTGACACTTTAACTTCAAATCAAGAAACACATAATATTTTGAATTATGAATTGGAAGGAACTTTCAAGGGACTGAACATACCATCTACGACATTTATATTACCAACTTCTACTTTCTGTAAACATTGCAAGGCATGCAAGTTTTATAGAGAAAGTAAAGATTTTTGTTGTTCTGATGAAAAGTTAAGCTTCTTATATGTGACTTACCAGCTGAACTGTATAGCTTATTTACATCTAAAGAAGTTCATTGTATGGAATTCAAAAAAATTGCAAGTGGATATAATAATCACTTTGCTTTCACTTAATTTGGTGAGAAGTACGACAAAGAACTCTTTAAAACATACAAAGGGATTTACACATTCAGAGTTCAAGGACTAGTACATCATTATGTAAATGAACTTATGCCACAAAATAATACATCTTCTTGTATGCAATTATATTTTTACAATACAGACAATGAAATTGAAAATCGTATGAAAATTTCATCTAACTTTGTTGAATCTACCTTGATTGTTTTAATTGAAATCTTGAAAACAAATCCATACGATAAATTTTTTAGATCTTTAAGTGATATGAGTAACTTGCACCATCATCAAATACAAATACGTTGCGATCCAAGACTTGATCAAAGAGTTTTCAATACACCTACATAATCTCAAGTAGCTGCTATATGGATTGAAGATGATGAAAATGCTAACGTCCGTGCTCGTGATATCACTATATACGGCCATTCTAATGATTCACATAAAGTCTACTATTATTATGGATGCTATGATCCGTTGTAGTATTTGTTGCTCTTCCCATATGGAGAATCTGGTTGCCATGAAGGCATTGAGGGACATAGAAGCGCATATTTCGAGCCTCAACATATGCCGACGTATGATGTTCTTCGCAACACAACTACTACAACTGAATTTATCGAAAAAGAGAATGAAGGTTAGCAAATATATCATCTGGTAGAGTTTTATATTTTTCCAGTGTTTGATCTTATAAATGAGTATTTAATTTGGTTTTCCTTTGGATTTTATAGTGGTCAATCAAGCGAAGAAACGAACTCAGGTATCTTGTCGACAACATTATTCCTATAAATTACAAATAAGGCCTTTTGGTAAATCTGTGTTGCTTCACGCTGGAAGATTATTTCAACAGTATGTTGTAGATATGTATGTTAAGATTGAAACTGCTGGGTTGGACTATTTTCGCAATAATCAAAAATAAATTTGTGCTGAACTTTACCAATGTATTGTAGACAGTGTTCAAAATGGGGAAATAAGAGTGTACAAAGTTGGAAGAAAATATGTTTTACCACAATCCTTTACTTGTGGGCCTCGTGATATGCTGAGAAGATACATGGATAGAATGGCTATTGTGCAGCGTTATGGAAAACCTGATATATTCTTGACTATGACGTGTAATCCAAATTGGCCAGAGATTAAGCACGAACTAAAAAACAATGATGAAGTTCAAAATCAACCTGATTTAATCATACGTATATTTAGAGCAAAATTGGAAGAATTGAAACATGATTTACAAAAAGCAAGTATTTTAGGCCCTATTATTGCGCATATATTATTATTGAATTCTAGAAAAAAATGACTTCCTCATGCACATATGTTGTTAATATTCAAATCTGGATATAAAATCTCTTGTGCTGAAGAAGTCGATAGGATAGTATCATGTGAAATTCCTGACAAAAATAAATATTCTCATCTCCATTCTGTTATTGTTAAACATAATATGCATGGTCCATGTGGAAAATATGAATCCAAAAAATGTATGCATGGAGGCAAATAAAGGTTGTAAAAATAAATACCCAAGAGATTTTTGTAATATTACTATATTTGGTCAAAACTCATACACATTAAATAAGCGTCGTGATAACGGTATATCTATTTGAGTTAGAGGTCATATGTCAGACAATCGATGGGTTGTACCATATAATTCTTATTTAAGTGCAAAATTTGACTGTCATATTAATGTTAAGTATGTTCATCTATTAAAATTGAAAAATATTTATACAGATATGTGTACAAAAGACATGATTGTATCAATTTTTCAGTTTGCACAAATGAAAAAGAGAAAGAAATAGATGAAATTTCTGTTCGCCAAATTGTTAGGTGGATATCTCCACCTGAAGCTATATGGAGGATTTTTTTTTCCTTCAATCTGTCAGAAATTTGCTCGACGGTGTATTCTTTACAACTCCACGTCGAAAATCATCAACAAGTAATATACGACAATGAAGATGATTTATCTACTGTTGTTCGGAACGAAAATACAAGAAAAATAATGTTGACAGAATTTTTTCGAATGAATGAATTAAATGAGTTTGCTCGTACACTTTTATATCGAGATTTCCCGACACATTTTGTTTGGAATGCAAATAAAAAAAGTTGGACTCGCAGAAAGAAACAAGTTGTTATAGGACGAATTGTTACAATAAATCCATCTGAAGGAGAATGATATTTTCTTCGTGGTCTTATGAATCATATTCCTGGTCCAACATCATTTCAGGGTTTACGAACCTTAAATGAAGTCATTGTTGTTACGTATCGAGAAACGGTCCTTTTACATGGTTTATTAAGTGGAAATAACCACAGTGAAGAATGTCTATCGGAATCTATTGTTTATGAAATGCCTATTTCTTTAAGACGACTCTTTGTTACATTTCTTATGATTTGTAGCCCTAATGATCCAAAGTTATTATGGAATAAATTCAAATTTTATATGATTGATGATTATGTACATAAAAATATACCTTCACATATTGCTGAAATGTGGGCTCTAGAGGATATTGGTTGTATCTTAGAATGCTTAGGCAAAAATATAAATAACTATAAATTGGTACCATTCAATGTAGATATAAATGAAAATGATAGATTAAGCAGAATGCTTGAAGATGAGACAACAAATTTGAATATTGAAGCAGGCTATTTTTGTGCAGCAAGTTTAAATGACAAACAGCAATTTGCATATGATATAATTATGAAAAAAAAATAACAACGGGATCAAGTGGTGCTTTCTTCATTGATGGTCCAGGCGGCACAGGTAAAACTTTTTTGTATAAAGCATTGCTAACTACTGTAAGGTCTGAAAATTCTATTGCTTTAGCAACTGCATCTTCTGGAGTATCTGCATCTCTTTTACCTGGAGGTCGAACTGCTCATTCTAGGTTTAAAACTCCTTTAGAAACAGTTAGTGAAGCAAGATGTTCTGTTAGCAAACAATCAGTTCTAGGAATTTTGTAGAAAAATTGTAAGTTAATAATCTAGGATGAAGCAACCATGGTAAATCGGTGTGCTGTTGAAGCTATCGATAAAATGCTGAAAGATATTAACTATTGTAACTTGCCTTTCGGTGGTAAAGTGATGGTTCTCGGAGGGGATTTTCGACAAGTTCTACCAATAGTACCAAGAGGGGAAAAAGAAGATATAATAAAGGCTAGTTTAATTTTCTCTGACCTATGACCTCTACTACTACATCTGCCATTAGTTGAAAAATATGAGGACGCAATTTGATCGTACTTTTTGTGATTACTTGTTAAGAATTGGAAATGGAACAGAACAACAACATACTTGTAATTGTATTCGACTTCCCAACAATAAAATTGTACCATTCAATGATGAAATAACGTCTTTACAAACTTTAATACATCATGTCTTTCCAGATATAGAAGCATATGCTGAAAATTTACATACGATGGCAAATCGAGTGATTCTTACGCCTAGAAATGAATGTGTTGATCATATTAACAAGATTCTACTGGAAAAAATTCCTGGCCAGATTTTTACGTACTATAGCTTTGATGAAGAAATCAACAAATCAGGACAAAGCTTGCAAGAAGATTTCTTGAATAGTTTGACCTCAAATGGTATTCCACCACATGAACTGAACCTTAAAGTAAACTATCCTTTCATGTTACTGGGAAATATCAATCCTTTCGAAGGTTTATACAATGAAACACGACTTACTTGTCGAAAATTTGAGAAGAAAGTAATTCTTGCTGAAATTACATCTGGCGAATATTCTGGAAAATGTGTGTTTTTTTTTTTGCTAAGAATACCTTTTATACTACTTCAAAGTGATCAAACTTCAATTACATTCAAAAGAACTCAATTTTCAATTAGGCCATGCTTCGCAATGATGATAAATAAAGTTCAAGGACAAACACTTGATTTTGTTGGTTTATATCTTCCAAAGCCAGTTTTTTTTCGTGGTCAACGTTATGTAGCGTTTTCAAGAGCTAAAACAAGCAAGTCTCTAAAAGTTCTGCTGAACCCATCAACTGTTGAAGCTTCACACATCACATGTACTAAAAACGTGGTGTACAAGGAAATTCTTTTGTTCATACATCGATAGAAGACACTGTCGAAGCAATGCAAGTCCAAAAGAGGAAATCACCCTATAACATTTGCAATAAGCCTATTTTCTGGGAAGTTCAAAGAAAGTCTCCCTACAGTTGTGTGTACTTCTTTCTATACATATCTCTAGAAAAAAACATTTTGCTGTTTCATTTTTGCTATATTTGTTTTCCAGTGTAAGACTAAAAATGATTCAAAATTTGATTACGAGAATGGACAAATGGAACAATGCAAAAGAAACCCAGAAAAAATGAATTATAATTTCGATCAAGGTTTGTGCATGTGACAATTGATCCTTTGATAGAGTGTCTACTATTTCTATACGATTACACTAAATTTAGCTATTACAATATGTTTAGAATATTGTGTCTTGGACTCTTAGTGCAATTGTCTAACTCATTATTGTTTTTCTCTTCTGATATCATAGGTAAATAAATCAAATAAACGGAGTCACTCAACTTATTCGAAAAAAGTTTTGTCCACTTCTTTCGAATCGAACAAAATGTGAGTGCTCTTGTTTGTTTCTCGCAGATTATTTGTTAGTTCAATAATATGTGCTTTATTCTTTGTTCTAATCCTTTTTAAATCAATAATTGGACATTATGGGTTCGACTTTTCTTTCATGAAATTTTAGTATGCATTAAGCTAATTGTAGTTGATGAACCTTTAACTCATAATTGAATTTCTCTAGTTTTATTTTCCTTTTAAGATTTGCTTTTGTGTGCTGAGTTGTAATGTTTGATTTGGTATACTTAGGATTCAATTACAAAAAGCTGTATCTTAAGGTTATGACAACAACTTCTGGCCTCCTCAAGATGAAAAACGTAAGTAATGATACAATCACAATCTTGAAATCTTTAATTCCTTAGTCGTATCCCATTCAACTTTGACATACTTATGATCGAAAACATTTTTTGTTTATATTTTTATAATAACCATTCTCGATTTGTAGTTTTGATGTATCATGTGAGCACAGAAATTTTTTTGATGGAATAGTTAACTTACATAATGCTAAACACAAACCTATCAATCACTTATACTGATCACTTAGATTCAAATTCGGTAAAGTATCCATCTTCTTCTTTTTGTATTTTTATTTATGTTATTAATTCACACTAATCATATAAAATTTTATAGCTCAAATGCCTCTCCACTACATTATATACATATATCTTTCATAACATTCAACATCTTGCATGCAGTTTGTACTATATAGGCATCTCTCGACTCTCAAGTTCGAAAATTTATTTTATTATAATATAACAATGAATTTTCCTTTGATGTCTTCCCATTCTACGCAGTACAGATGGAATCTTCAAGTAGCCATATGTACAATGTTCATTGTAAAGCAGCCAAGTTATAGAGTATGGAACAAATGAAGCAGCCACATACCAAAGTCAACTCTTCAAATTCTGTTATTTTAACATTTATCCTTTGTAATATTCAATAATTTTGTTAACTTGTAAATTGAAATCAAATTGAGATGGTACAACGTTGTTTGAAAAAAAAAATTAGAAAATTTTCAATAAAAAAAATATTTTCTTGTTTTAGGCTGTGTACTTATGTGAATTAGATAATCTAGCCGACAATGATAATTAAAAGTCTGATTTTTCCCCAGGAGTGCCAAGGAAGACCTTAGGCCAATGTCTAAATTTAAATTTGATATTTAGTGTTGATTTATGAACTGTGGATAAGATGCATGTTAGACTAATTGAGACTTAACTTTGCAAAATTTGATATTATAATTACTAGAATTAAGTTAGACAGCGAGATGCTATGGTTGATTCATATGTTGGATATGTAGATTGATTGAACATAGATGCTTTATCCAAACCATAATAAATTATTTATCCTTGGACCAAATTTAGCACAATTTGGGGGTGATTTTGCTATTGTAGGAAGATAAAGATGTGGACAAGGATTCTATGTGTGAAAACTTTTGTGCGGATTGTCTTAGATTAACGAGATAAAATTTGGCGAAAATCTTAAATTGGAGGTCGGTTTGCTTGAATAGGTGTTTGATAAGGGGCATTGTACTGATCAAGGCATAAATTTTAAAATGTGAATATTTTCTTTGAAACCTTTTTGACTTGGTTATTAAGCATGTAAGGGTGCTTAAAACATGGTGCCCTAAAGTCATCTGACTAGAGAGTCATCGGCCTAAAGTCCGTTACATGGATCATTTAGAAAATTTAAGGGAGAGAATATAAAAAAATATATATATACACATTTGAAAAAAAAAAGTGCATGAAAAAGAAAAAAAATATATAGCACTAAATATTTTGGTTACGCTCCAAACACTTATTTGAGGGAATTTGACTTTTGATGAAGGATAACTAGCCTAATTGAGTCTTGGAGGTTGAAGTAATCAAAGAATTGAATAATCCTTGTTTATTGATGTGTTGACTTGCCATTAGTAAAGTTCTCCTGAACTAGAGTGGGTGAGGATAGTAATTAAAAATGTAACCTTAGATTACACATTGGGAAAATTGTGAAAAAAAAGTAAAAAAAGAACAAGTTTGGGGGTGTGTGAATCATACGAGAGGTGAAATGATATATTTGACCACAGAGGGTCCGGAACTAAATCAACTTGTTAAGTCATGATGTCTACTTAGTTCTTCACACACACGTCGATTTTGCATTGGAATAGTAGATATTGATTTGGTATTGTAAGTTTGAAGCGATTTATAAATTTAATACTGTGATTTCAAATTCTGAGATAAAAAACTACAGTGTCTAATCAAATACTTTTGCATGCTTGTGTGTTTGTTATTATTTAGACTATAATTTTATTTGGGGACAAACAAATGTTTAAGTTTGGGGTATTTGATAAGTGTAATTTTTATACTTATTCGGAACCTAAAATAACGGCATCTGATAGTTCTTTTGATCAAATATATTGTAAATTGTTGTATTTTATGTTTAATAGGTAAAACTCTTTGAATGGGAAAGAAATTGAAGAATTGAAGCAAAAGTTGGCAAAAAAGGGGAAAACCCAAAGTACGAGGACTAACTTGCATCACGTGAAAGAGTTGGAGATTTGGAAAGCAAACATTAATTAATTGGGCCACAATTTGGATGGACTTTTGTTGGGTTAAAAATTAGGTTTTATAATATTTATATATATATGTACACGGCACAGAAACAAAGAGGGCGGAGGCATTCGTATATATCTACACACGCAGACAAACAATTGGAGAAAAGAAAAATAACTGTGCGGAAGTAGAATTGATATATAGAATATTGGCAGTGAATGAAAGAAAGTATAATTAAAGATACATGCAGACAAGGAAGGCATAATTGATTGATATATATAATATATTGATACATGCAGAAAGAGGCAAAGAAATTTGGCAGCAACCGAAGAAAGAATTTTTTCCAAATTTGTTCACGTTTGGTCAATTTCTGATGATGTCATTTCACTTTTGTTTGTTTAATTTCAATATTATGCTAGACTAGATTTTTACATTGCTAAAGATATAGATGAACCCTTGTTTTGAAACTTTTAATATTAATTAATTATTGACGTTAATTTGTTAGAATGTATGGATATTTATTATGATTTAGTTTGCTATTCAATTAATTGGCCACTAGTTGAATTGTTTGTAGATTTTATTATCATCGAGTGAGGTAATAAAATCCTTAGCACATAGTAATAAATATTGTGAGGTTCGATAGAAGATATAAATATATATCTATGCTTTGCATGGTTCATAATGATGTTCTAGTTCGTTAATACATTTATCATGTTCGTGTTTTTCATCGAGAGATATAAACGTCGCATGAGGGGAATAGATTTAATTGCTATCGAGAGAGGCTTTTAAATAAATTTGGAACTTTGACCAACTCGCATGATAACAAATTGTCAATTTAATTGTTATACTAAAAACGGATTAATAAGGCGGATTCTACATCTTGGCAATGCATCTCAATAATTTGATAAACTTTTACTTTGATTTCTATTACGTGACTAATTAGATATAGATTTATTACAAACTTTTATTGCTATTCGATTAAGGGTATTATTAACTTTAACTCGATCAAACACGTAGTCCTCGTTGGTTCGACACTTTACACACTACTATATTACTTGATCACGACCTCATTCACTTGCGGGAAATCAAACGATCAGTCTTCATCTACACCTTTATAAAAAATTTATTTGCTACTGTCGTAACTTATTTAAAGTAGTAGATGTTAACATTAATGAAGTACAATAACCATCATTTTCAGTCCAGATTGATGTCAAACTGCGGTGTGCATGAAACAAATAATTGTTTGTGGACAGGTTGTTGTGATTATCTTTGGTGTTTATTCGTCGAATTAGTCTCACTTGCATAGATTGACAATATCAGTGTTAGTTCGTTCATTCTTCATTTGAGTTTGATTACAAATTACATAAAAAATCCATATTTACGGTAAAATTGAAATTCAATGTTGGAGTAAAACCAAATTATGCCCTACACTAAGGGAGCACTTAAGATATGAGATCGACAACATCCAAATTTACGTAAATGAAAATTTAATAATATTGACATTAAAACATAATTGAAATTCAATATAATACTAATAATTCAATTGGGATGATTTAAATAGCCCATATCTAACATTCAAAATGCAATTCAGGAATAATTTTACATAATTTGACATATTTAACACATTAACATAACCTTCAAAATAACCCGCCCCGTGCATCGCTCCGGCAAATACTAGTAGATTTAAAAGAGTCAATACACAATTACAAGCTCATGTACGCTTCTCTATTTAAAACAAAATAATTTATTTCTTGCATTCATTTTCAATCATATATCTACAAAATAAGATATTTTGCACATAAATTTAAGTCTTTTTCCTATTTTTTAACCATAAATTTTTTAAAAAAATTATTATTCAAAATATCATTTTTTCATAATAATGAACATCAAGTAGAGCACAATATTTATTTAAATAATGGACTTCAATTTCAGTTGCTGGGTTTTCAATAAAATTGAGTAGTGGATTTGAAACAAATTAAAATTCGTTTAGAATGAAATGCTTAGTCCTTGTTTGGCTATCATTAAAAAAATTATTATTCAAAATATCATTTTTTCATAATAATGAACATCAAGTAGGGCACAATATTTATTTAAATAATGGACTTCAATTTCAGTTGCTGGGTTTTCAATAAAATTGAGTAGTGGATTTGAAACAAATTAAAATTCGTTTAGAATGAAATGCTTAGTCCTTGTTTGGCTATCATTCTTTTCAATTTTTTTTTTCTATTTATGCATGTTTAATTATATATTTAAATAATAAAATATCTACATATAAATCTAAAACTTTTTAGCTAAACATTTTTTAATAAATTTTTCAAACTAATTTTTCCTCAAAAAAATTAGCGTTACCAAACATGGGCTTAACGAGCTTATCAAGTATATTGAAGTATCGTATTTCAAACAATCATCCTACCTCTTTCTCAACTTGGATTTCTATTTACGCATTTTTAATCATATATTCAAATAATAAAATAGGTCCTACATCCCAAATATATAAAAGTCCCTAAGTTAAAGGCGGGACATGTGTTGAGCGGGCCTTTCGTCCATGATTTTTATTTTTCCTTCCAATTCAAAAAGACTTCGTCTGCTTCCATTTTGTTTTCTTCCATTGGATTCACCCGTAATACAAGGAAGGAACCCATTTCTTTATTTTGTTTCCATTTGTTTCTTCTGCCAGAGGAAACCCTTGCGCCGCACCGTTTCTTTTGTTCTCTCGCGAAGAACCTATGCCAAAATCATTTGTTGTTGGTTTTAATCTACAAAAAGAAGGATATTGGGTCGAGGGATTCGGGAAGAAGGGATTTTCCTGTGAGGAAACAACGTGCAAAATTTCTCATTTTTTGTTCAATATTTCTTTTTTGTTGTAGTTTTTTCTTTATTTTCATTTCCGTTTTCTTCTTTTGTCACAGGAAATGTTGAACAAAGGAGGGCAAACCAACGAAGAGAAGAGAGACGAGGGAAATCAATTTATTCAAATTGAGAATTCGGATTACAGAAATAGAAAGGGGGCTAATTATATAGACGAGGGAAGCTAACTATCAACAGAATGAACAAAGCAAAACGACAAAAATAACCCTGACTAAGTAAAAGACAGAACTGCCCCTTATTATCTCAATACTCCCCCTCAAGATGGCAAGTGTAGATCGAACACTCCCATCTTGTTAAGAAGCAAAGCAAGTCGTGCTCCAGTTAAAACTTTAGTCAGCAGATCAGGTAATTGCAACTGAGAAATCGTGTACAGCATTTTAACCTCATTGGCTTGGACTTTATCTCGCACCAAATGACAATCTATCTCGATGTGCTTGGTTCTTTCGTGGAAAACGGGGGTTGTTGGCAATGTGAATGGCAGACTGATTATCACAAAACAACAATGCTGGCCTGTTGTGATCAACTCCCAGATCACTCAATATATATTTCAACCATGTAAATTCACAGATTGCTGTCGCCATAGCTCTGTATTCAGCTTCAGCGGAGGACCTAGATACGATATGTTGTTTCTTAGATTTCCATGACACAAGAGAATTCCCCAAGAAGATGCAATACCCTGTGACCGATCTTCTTGTATCTGAACATGATGCCCAGTCGGCGTCACAATACCCTTTCAACTGAAGATCAGAATTACTAGGAAAGAACAGCCCCTGTCCTGGTGCACTCTTCAGGTATCGCAGTATATGGTAGGCTGCCTCCAAATGAGGCTGTCTTGGGGACTGAAGAAACTGACTCAAAACCTGTACAGGATAGGAAAGATCTGGCCTGGTTATGGTTAAGTACAGGAACCTTCCAACAAGTCTTCTGAAACTACTGGGATCAGCTATAGGGTCTCCTTCATCCTTCCTCAATTTCAAATTATATAGCAAGGGGCTATTGGCTGGTTTAGCACCAAGGTACCCAGCATCTGTCAAAACATCTAACGCATACTTTCTTTAACATACTGAAATGCCTGTTGAGTTCCTTGCCACTTCAAGACCCAGGAAATACTTCAGAACGCCCAAATCCTTAAGCTTGAAATGCTGATTTAACATACTCTTGAACTGATCGATGTAAGCCAAATCATTTCCCCCAAGTATAATATCATCAACATAGATTAAAAGGATGGTGAACGAGCAGCCATCCGTTTTACTGAACAAAGAATGATCTGATTTTGATTGTTTAAAACCCTGTGATAGAATATAGGAAGTCGGTTTCACATTCCAATGTCTCGATGCTTGTTTCAAACCATATATGGACTTGTTCAGCCGACAAACCAGTTGTTCACCTCTCTCCCATTGCTGCTCGTAACCAGGAGGCATAACCATATAAACCTCCCCATTTAATTCACCATGGAGAAAAGCATTGTTAATATCCAATTGGTGGAGATGCCATTTCTTAGCAGCAGCCACTGCCAAAAGAGTTTTTACAGTCACAAGTTTTGCAACTGGAGAAAACGTTTCTTCATAGTCCAAACCAGCCTGTTGAGTAAAGCCTTTGGCGACCAATCGTGCCTTTTTCCTCTCTTCAGTGCCATCAGAATTCATTTTAACTTTGAAGACCCATTTTCAATGCAACATATAAACCATTCGATCTGACAATGGATTAGAATTTCAAATGCCTGATTTCTATCTTTCCAAGGGCATTATTCATCAGCTTAGCTGTGTCGAAACACCTCAGCAAAATGGGGTGGTCGAGAGGAAACATCAACACTTGCTCAATGTTGCTCGAGCTCTTAAATTTCAAGCTAATCTTCCTCACCAATTTTGGGGAGATTGTCTCTTGACTGCCACCTATATCATCAATAGAACTCCCACCAGTCTTCTTGACAATAAAACTCCTTAAGAAACACTATTTCAGACAGCTCCTTTCTACAATCACTTAAGAGTCTTCGGCTGTCTGTGCTATGCCTCTACCTTGAGAAGGAATAGATCAAAATTTGACCCAAGGGCAGTACCTTGCATCTTTCTTGGCTACCCTTTTGGTGTAAAAGCTTATAAGCTTTTCAATCTCAAAACCAAAGTTGTCTTTGTATCCAGAGATGTCTCTTTTTTTTAGAACATCTTTCCTTTCCATCATTCTTCATTTCCTATCGAATTCTGAAAGTTCAGTTGACACAATTCCCACCTTGTTTCCTATCAGAACTCATCAGCATATGGATGAACCTTCTCCCGGACCTATCACAGATAATCACCATGTTTCAACCCCTCACAACACACCAATTGATTCTTCTCCTGTGGATCCTGCAAATGGTCCATCTCTTGATCCTGCCACACCTATCAGAAAATCATCCAGAATCAAACGTGCTCCCTCTTATCTGAAGGATTACCACCGTAGTCTCATGTCTCAATTGTCTCCTCAATCGACTTCCATGAAGAAAGAGATTGAATCCAGCATAAAGTATCCTATTGAAGATCATTTGAGCTATGATCAATTATCTCCTCAGCACAGAAATTATACACTAGCTCTGTCTACTATATGTTGAACTAAGGAGGGCAAACCAACGAAGAGAAGAGAGACAAGGGAAATCAATTTATTCAAATTGAGAATTCAATTTACAGAAATAGAAAGAGGGCTGAATATATAGACGAGGGAAGCTAACATTAACAGAATGAACAAAGCAAAAAGACTGAAATGCCCCTAACTAAGTAAAAGACTGAAATGCCCCTTATTATCTCAACAGGAAACACTGGCGCCGCACGGATTCTGGAAGAAAGGATTTCCCTGTGAGAAAACAAGGTACAAGATTTCTGATTTTTTTCGACATGTATAAGTGGTGGCAGAGGAAGTTGCTACTTCAAAGTAAATAAAGGGGAACAGAGTAAGAGGGAATATAATTGCTGAAAGTTCTACCACCATTGATTGCCAAGATCCTAGCTGACTATATTTATGTTGGAAACGAAAAATATAGAAAAGAGGCATACTAATATATAAATATATTTATTTCATATTGGAAAGTGTGCAGGGGAAAGTACTTTGAGGTGTTTGAAGGTATAGACATCACGAACAACGAAAAATGCACCATCAAAATTCTCAAACCGGTCTAGAGGTGTCAAGACGGACGAGCCGGCCATGACCCGTGAAAACCGGGACCGCGGGCCGACCCATGACCCGTGCGGGCGGTTCACGGGCCAAGGAGGTGTAACCCGCGGGCTTCGCGGGTTGCACTCTCACGGGCCGCGGTTAACCCGCGACCCGTAAAAAAAAATTGAAACAAAAAATAAAACAAAAATTAAAAAAAAAGGGGGGGGGGGGGGGGAGAGCTAAACAAAAAAATTTGAAAAAATAAAAATAAAAAAATTCAAAAAAAGGCGTAGCCTGCTGCATGGTCAATTTTTTTTTTTTTTATTTTAACTAATGGTAATATAAATTTTCTAACGATAATATCATCCCCTTCATCGATAAATTCCAATTTTTGCTTACATTTATTTTTACAATACCCTCTCATTAGTTATTATACATTTATACTTCATAATTCATACTTGTTACTACCTTACTACAATTACAATTATTCAATTACAAATATTATCATCATCTTGATTATATTTCTTTCTTCTCGGTTCTCACTAGTCATTACTAAATTTTTTAATCCTACTATATTATGGATTCTTGCGATTCTTTTTCTCAAAATCCTATTTTCAATGATAGTTGCTCTCCATATGGGTCAAACCGGAAAAATTCTATATTTTTATAATTTTATTTATACAATCATACGGGCCAAACCAGAACGACCCGCGACCCGTGACCCGCATGGGCTCGACCCGGATGGGTCGGCGGGCGGGCCTGGGCTGTAGTCCAAAATTGTGGGCCGACCCGTAACCGGCCCGGAACCCGCAGCGGGCGGGCTTTTTTTCACGCGGGCCGTTACCGGGCTCACATGTTGGCGGGCCGACCCGGCCCGGACCACCCGGATTGACACCTATAAACCGGTCAAAAAGAAGGTAAATTTCATTATTTTATCCGGAACAAGTATTGCAAGTTGCATGATTCCTACAGCAATTTAAATTTGGACTGTGATGCATGGAAAATCAAATGTTTAGAGAGATGTTGGGGCACCAAGATAGAAGCTCATATTCTCTTAATAGATGTTCCCGTGTCAAAACAAGTGGTTAAACATGGAGATCTTTTTCAATAAATACTTCAATTTTGCTGCCATTTAGTTTTATTTTTCATTTTAGTGTGTCTCTATGTTGAAATTAATATTGTGAATTTGTTTCTAACTTCCTTTTCGGTCATTTGTGTATTTTTCGTTGGAACATTGCGTTGCAAAGTAAATGATAAAAGGTAGTAGGATCTTTACCTCCTCTTACTTGTGTACTTGATTTTCCTGATAGCATTGTTCTATTTTCTGTTGTGTAGTGTTGTGTTGTTTACTGCTATTATGTCTACTAAAAGCATGGCTAGAGAGGTCTTCAATCAGTTTATCTATCTGCCCTCACTTTTTCATAACTTTATGAGGTTTGGTGATTGTAACTTGAATGAGCTCCTTTAAATATTAACAATGACGACCACGATGAAGGCTACAACAATGATAATGAATGGCATCCTTTTGCAGGGGAAAGAGGGATAAATCTAAAGCTGAAAAAGCAGAACATATTGAACGAATTCATGATATTAAGGAAGGTATTCAGGACAAGGAGCAACAATTCATGGAGTTGCAGGAACTCACTCGCCAATTTTTTCTGAAGCACTTAAATGTTCATTGTATAATTTCCTATTCTTTGATAAAAATTTTGAACACCATATTAAATTGACTGAAGTGCAATATCCATGACATTGAACAGCTCATTTAATTTTACCTAGCCTTCTTAAACTGCTTGCAATCTGCCTTGGAGCAGTCTATGCTCAGTCAATGCTTTCTTGAAATCATTGGTCATGTCCTCATGAAATTTGTGCTTACTGACTCCTGCAATTGGGTTTTTCTTTGCATTCAAAACAGGATTGCTCAAGAGACCATTCTTTTGAAAGATGAGCATTTAAGAGAAGCGCAATTTTGGATGACTCGTGCTTAGGAAATGGATGCTTTTCAGTCAACTGCTTGCTAATCGTATTTTACAAGCTCAATTACAAGAACGGACAGAAAAATGTAATCAGCTGTGGTTTGGTTGTCAAACACAGGTGATTAAGATATAGATATTACTTCAGTTGTCAAATGTGAAATTAATTGTTTTTTTAATTTTAATTAGCGACTGATTAGATTTTTATATTTGTTAGTTTGTTGAGATGGAAAGGCTTCATCTACATATACAAAAACTCCAGACTGAATTGGCTGATGTAAGAGAAAAGAGTGCAAGTAAATCTGATGTATCAAGTGTCTCACAAACAGGTTTGAAGGATGCTTCTCATGTTGGACAGAGCAATGATAGCCAAGTGAACGGAAATTTTACGCCACTGGAGAACTCTGGCATCATATTTGATTAATTTATGATGTCTCTTTTAAGTAAAATATCTAGGTTCAAATACTTGTGCGTGTTAAATATTTTGCTTCCCCGGGTGCATCTCTATATTATCACCAGATTATTCATTTTTCTCAGTACTTAATGACAATGTGCCACCAGATTTTGAATTGATCTTCAATATGACAGATTTGATCAAATTTAGAAATGCGATATATTTTGTCAAATGGACTTCGTCTACTAAAATTCAATATTATAATTGAATAATCATATAGAACTTCTTACCATTTTTCCTTCTGGGAAGTATGTAGAGGATGCAATGATGGCCGCCTATAGCACAACGCTCTGATGTGCACAAGATGCATAAAATCGACTTGTGAGG
Organism: Fraxinus americana; assembly: GCA_035079005.1. Lineage (NCBI taxonomy): Eukaryota > Viridiplantae > Streptophyta > Magnoliopsida > Lamiales > Oleaceae > Fraxinus > Fraxinus americana. Next base: position 25,984,739 of record CM068725.1, read on the forward strand.
CTCTTCCATTGATTCTAAAAATTACTCCTCTTTTTTCTAGATTGGGCATGTTCAAGGGGTCCAATTTGCTCCATCCCTACTTGAGATGCCAACCTATGTTCCTTCTGGACAGGTGCAATCACTTGTAATGCATCAACATGTTTTAAGCTTAAAATTAGTGCTAAGTATGAGAAAGATGCTAGGTTGTATCGAATGGGAACATCATTGTTGTTGGATAATTCGGGAAAAAATAACCCATTCATGCTTTATCATTTGAAGGAAACCATCGACCAACATCAATTCCAAAATAAAATCATGTCTATCTTATCGACAATAATCAACTAATGTGCAACGCACGTTCTCTTCACTAGTAAAAGATAAAAAGTTTAATGTTTACTAATAGGCTAAATCTCCCTTTTTTACTCCAATTAGTGCTATTTCCGTAAAGTTTTCGTTAATAATCCTCTACTGCTTGGGCCTGGTGTTGGATTAAAGATAGTGGAAATTACACTAGACCAGGTGTTTAGTTTTAACTTTCTAAAAATCAGGTTTTTGCTTTATTTAATCAAAAATCATGTTTTAATTTCACAATTAATATTGATAATAATATTTAAAATTAAATTAATCTATATGCCCACCCCATCCCAGTACCTAACCTACCAACTTTATTTTAAATATAACATCATATCCAAACCCAAACCCTAATCCATTTCATATCTTCTCCCTCTCTCACCTGCCGCCACCACCGCCCGTCGCCGCCGCCCCTTCTCCCTCCCCTTCCATCCCGTCTCCTCTCTTTCTTCCCCCAGATCTGCTGCGCGACGCGACAGCATGGCGACACGCTGTTGTGATGTGTGACCCAGCAGCGTCGCACTGCTGTGTCGCACAGCAGTGACAGCAGGACCCAGCAACGTCGACGCTGCTGAAAGTTTTTTGGGTGTTTCGGGTGGGTGGCTGATCTGTGTGTAGGTGGCTGATCTATGGGTGTGGGCGAGTGGTGGTATGTTTTGGGCGGTGGTGGTGGATCAGTTGGTTTCGGTGAAGAGCCGAGACTCTTTGCTTGAAGTAGCGGTGGTGGTGTTTTGTATGGCTGGATGCGACGGTAGTGGTGGTGTTTTGTGACTAAGAAGGCGGAGGCAGTGGTGGTGTTTTGTGACCAATTTTTTGATTGATATGTGACCAATTATTGGTGGTGGATCGAGAGCGGGGTGGGATGTTTGATCAACTTATTATTGGTGTTGTTTAGGCGATGACAGTGGTGTTATTATTGGTGGGTGTTTTAGGGATTGTAGTCGATAGCGAATGGGACGAAGTGTCTGTGACCAAATATTTGGTCATCTGTGACCTGTGACCAACTATTTGGTGTCTGTAACCTAGCGATTGTGATTTTTTTGGTATCTGTGACCTATCTTAAAATTGATAATTTGTAACTAAAAAAATAATCTATGACCTCGAAATAATATGTGACCTATAAAATATTAGATTTGTGATTTCGAAATAATCTGTGACCTACAAAAATTTTTATCAGTCACCTGAAAATAATACGTGACCTATAATTAATTAATTTATGAAAAACCTGATTTTTGAAAATCTAAACGTTCGGGCCTGATTTGTGATTTCGTGAAAATAAATATCTAATCGATGAATTTTTCCCTTAAACATATACACGACCCACTATTTTATAGCCCACTCAGCCCAATTATATCAATAAATGGCATTCTACATCCTTATAGGGTTAGGGTTCGCATTTCAAGCAGACTTAAGAGGAGCAGCTCGCCATGGGGAGAAGTAAGCTCTTTTTTATTTCTTCTTGTGCTATGCGCGCGTGTAATTCATTCATAATATGCGTTTATATAGCTATGTAGAAGTTCGAATCTTCAAAAATAAAAAATAAAAAGAAAAAAGAAAAAAGAAAAGAAAAGAAATTATGGCTCTGCTTACCTGGGATTAATGATTTTCCGAGAATAGTTTAGAAGTTTTGATTGATTATATTATGTTGCTTTGGTGTGTTACGGTAATTCTTGGAAATTGCAAAGGCTTATTTGTGTTTTCTCGACAAGGGATTTGACTGAAAACATCTAGTAGTATAGTATTGTATAGTATAGTATAAATAGTATATATAGGTCCTGTTTGATACACATTATTTTTTTTATTCTCATTCTTCTACTCATTTTCAACTGCACATTCTTCAATAAAATAATATTTTTCATCACATCAATAATTTTTCCTTCATTTTTAACCGCACATTCTCCATCAATCTACTATTCAATAATATATTCTTTCAAAATATGTCACAAACACACTCATAGTAATATAATATAATAGTAATATAAAAGAACCTAATAAACGGCACTCTTCAGTGGGACAGGTGTCAATAAGTTATAGGGAAAAATTCACTTTTCCTACTTTATCTTTACCCTATTTCAAAAATAACAAAACAACTTTTACATTTCAAAAATCAGATTTTTAAACGGCACTCTTCAGTGGGACAGGTGTCAATAAGTTATAGGGAAAAATTCACTTTCCCTACTTTATCTTTACCCTATTTCAAAAATAACAAAACAACTTTTACATTTCAAAAATCAGATTTTTTGACCTATATATACACATATTTATAAATATTTATTTATTTATTTAAATATATAAAAAGATATAAATAATTAAATAAATATATATATATATATAAAATTAACCCACCCCCACCACCACCATCCCACCACGCCGTGGCGCTCAAGCGACCACTCACGTGACGTCTCCGATTCCGACGACTTCTCCGGCAACCACTCCGACTCGGCGACTTCTCCCGTGACCATTCGATTCCGTGGCTCACGATTCCGACGACTATTCCGATGTCATCAATTTTTGTACGGTCACGAGACCAAGTCACAACCCAAGTCACAGTCACGATCCAGTCACGGCCTGAGTCACAGTCACAACACGTGATTTTTCGTTTACAATAATTGATAACACAATAAGGCTCACGTCTCACATTTTTATTAATAGTCACAGCTTATTTTCAAATGGTCACAGTATCGGTCACAGTACATATATTGCACATCGCTCAGGTCACAGTTTTGTTCATAGTCCCATTTTATTTTCAAATGACTCAGTTTCTTATTGATAGTCACAAGTTTATTTCAAATGGCCATAGCACATGTCACAGAATATTTTTTGGGGCATGACTCAGGTTTTTATTGATAGTCACAGCATCGGTCACAATATATGGCTCAGGTCACAGCATTGGTCACAGGCTCACAGCACAGCCATCACAGCAAAAACCGCAACAAAACATGTCGACCAATCACCACAAAACCTACTGCACAACGCCGCAAGCCACCATAGAAACATCCACACAAAACCACCGCTACCGCACGCACAACCACCAACCACATTCCACAACCACCACAAAATACACTGCACAATGCCTCAAACCACCATATAAACATCCACACAAAATATGCCCAAATTACACCACAACCACAACATCCGCTAAAAAATACCCAAATCCACCACAAACAGCAAAAAATCCCCAAATTACACCACAACCACCAAACCTTCCCGAATCCGCCGTCCCCGCCGCCACTGCACAACTCAGGTCACAGGGAGAGCCAGGATCTTTTGTAAAAAATCCGGGGTGGGCCGCATCGAACAGAGGGCGGCGTCGCGACGGCCTGCTGCGGCCGGCGACGGCGTCGCGACAGCGCTTCAATTAGGGCGACGGCGTCGCGACGGCTGCTGCGATGACTACGCCGCGGCGTCGCGACGCCTGGCTGCGACGCCGGCACGACGTCGCGACGCTGGAGGGGGAGAGAGACGACGGGAGGGGGTGGAGGGAGAAGACGGTGCGCAGGAGTTCGCGACAACGCCGGCCGGCTAACTGCCGGCCGGCGAAGGTCGCGACGCTGGAGGGGGGAGGGAGAAGACGGGAGGGGGTGGAGGGAGAAGACGGGGAGGGGGAGAGGAGGACGCTGCTGCCGGAGAAGCCGCGGCGATGGTGGAGAGAGGAGAGGGTGGAGAGAGAGACGAGAGGGTGAGAATGAATTAGGAATTTAGGGTTTCAAATACTATATAATTTATTTTTTATAATATTAAATTAAATATAATAAAGTTGAATCTATTTTAAAAAGTTCTGATTTTTGAAAAAAAAAAAAGGTAAAATCTGGTTTTAGAAATTGGATCTCCAAATGTAGGGGTAGGTGTAATTTCCACTAAGTTATATTGTCAACTACCCATTGGGCTTCCATTTTCTTTCACTCTATTTGGCCAACCCGTAAAAGGCAGAAGGCCTACAGAGACTTTCATTTGTGTGCAAAAGGAAACACTCTCAAACCCTACCGCCGTTCATATGTCCATCTAACTTCAAACCCTACCGCCGTTCGCCTGTCCATCTAACTGTTCGAATCTGCAAAAGGAAGAATCTTGAATTGCGCAGGAAAATCATAAGCGAACGAGGATTTTGGGAAGAAGGGAGTTTTGTGCCAGAAAGAAAGGGTTCTTCAGTCGCTTCTTTGTTGCAGTTTTAGAGGTATTTAACTAAAGATTTGTTTGTTTCTTGTGTATGTTAATGATGATATGTGAAAATTTAAGATTTTAGCTTTCATAATGTTCGTCCCTTGGGCAAATTTTATCTCTTTCGGACTGATCTTTCTTTCCCTTTTGAAGAAATAGAAACGGACAGAGAAGCGTGGAATGCTTCGAGAAATTAGAGCAGATTGGTGAAGGAACCTATGGGTAAGAGTTTGTTTTCGAGTTAATTAATAGGAAAAATGCGAATTATTTTGTTATTTGTTTAAGTCGTTTATTATGGAAGTTTACAAAGTTTGTTTAATCTGGCGTTGCTAATTTTATTTATCTGCGTACTGGGTAGTGTAATTTTTTTTTTTTTTTTTGGGTCTATTGTTTGAAAATTTATCTTTTTCTGGCTTACAACAGCTGTTTGAATCTTTATTTTTTATCTTTAATGTTGCGTCGTTTGAGAGTAATAAATAGAAGGGAAGGGAAGGGAAGGAATGACTCCATTATTAGATGAATTGGTTTTCAATTTAAGAGGTGAAATGACTTGACAGAAGATTAAAGAGTTGAAACAATCACTAAACAAGTTACAATTTGATATATTCCTTTGGAACTACATCTTCTGATGTATAGTTAAGTGGCTGCTAAATCTTCTTTGGTGGTCTGTTGACTGACACATTTTAGGTACTCAACTTATAGTAGCATCAAGATATCAGTGCCAATTCGATTTGTTTATTTTTGTATTCATGTGTGCACCTAAATTCTTGATGAAGACAAAGATTTGAACCTCGAGATGAGATCAAATCTCGAGGAAATGGAATACTTAGGTAAATTATTAGCCTTCATATCTTTTGTTTTAGAAACGGCCCCTAGATTATAAATATTGCCTTTTAATTTTTGTAGGCATACAATGCTCTCTTTGTATTAATGCAATGAAATATTTAAGTTTTGAGATTCAAGATTGGTGACTGATGAAATCAAGAATGGATCAGTATAAGATTATAGAGAAAATTGCACGATGTGCTTTTAGGCAGCCATTCTGATCAATCACAAATTGGAAAGAAAAAAATATCTTATTTGAAATTATATTAGTTCTATTGAATTTCATATTTCTTTGGCAAAAAATGTTTTTAAAGTACGCAAAAATTCAACAATTTTTCTCCTGTTCTTTAAATGAAAAAAGTAGGTATGTGATATAGAAGATTTGGTTGGCTCGACGAATACATTGTTGCAAAAGATCTGCTCATCTAGAGGTATACTGATGTATATTACCTCTTATAATTATTTAAATTTTTTTTCATTTTATTTTATGAATTTCATGATTAGGGAATCTGTTGTGTACTATTTTGTCTCTTAGATTTTATTGGACATCTTTATATATATATATATATTTGAATAATTTGCTTTAGTAACCTCAGTATTGGTGAAATAACTTGTAAAAATTCGATTGGTTAGTGGTCTAAGTGTGATTTTTTGGTTAGCTTGATTAGTTTAATCTTTTGATTGACCTATTCCTTTTTCTTGTTTGTACACATAAGAGTTAGAAATACGCTATTCATCTTTTTTTATGGGTGTTTGGAATGGGTGCCTTGGATTGGCTTATAGAACATCCTCACACATTGCTGAAAATTGGTTGTTTTCACATGGGAGAGAATTTTGTTGAATGCATATGATCATGCGTGTGTATTTTTAAATTCACCTGCAAAAGTGTGTACTTTTTTTTTTTTGGGTCTATTTTGATGTGGGACTAGGTGTTTACTTGAATTATATGCTAACACTTGGAGATAGTCATTTTTGCATGTATTTTTTCAGTGAATTTAGGATGGAATATATTTTGGTACATTGGATACATAATTGTTTTTCCGTGTTTTTAAGGTTCATGTTTGGATCCAAGGTGGATATTACGACATATAATTTAATTCCACATATAATTTAATTCCAATGTAAGAGGTAACTTGCATTTTAGATTATTTTGAATTGTTATTTATGAACTTTTTATGTCAAATCGATAAATTTTCCTATGCTTGCAATGAAAGTAGTACCTACTGTATGAGTGTTTGAATGGACCAAAGAATGACAGACTATTATTGGTATAGGGTAGAAAAAATGTTTTTGTATTGTTATCGACCTAAGCTATGTAAATAGACAAGCGAGACAATTCAAGTAATTGAAGTTCAAAGAGGAATTGCCAGTTTGCTAGATTATGAATTTGAAGGCTAAAATAAATTTATTTATTCAATTTCATAATTACAAGTTAGGGCAAGTGAATGAACACTATTGAATAGGACATTTTAATTTTTTGGCTTTTGATTAATGAATTTGAATGTGCGTAACCTTAAGGGGTTGTTCAATTGGTCAGGCCTTGTATTTGCTTCCAATGGTTACCGGTTCGAATCCCCTCATGGCCACTGAGGTGAATAACCGGTCGTAAACTTTAGGGCCTTGTGGGATTAGTCGAGGTGCACGCAAGTTGGCCCGAACATCTACGGTTATAAAAAAAATTTGAATGTGCACATAGAGGTGTCAATCTGGGTGGGCCGGGTCGGCCCGCTAACATATGAGTCCGGTAACGGCCCGCGTGAAAAAAAGCCCGCCCGCTACGAGATCAGGGCCGGTTCCGGGTCGGCCCACAAATTTTGGACTACAACCCAGGCTCGCCCGCTGATCCATCCAGGTCGAGCCCATACGGGTCGCGGGTCACGGGTCGTGGGTTGTTCCAAGAATTTTTTATATTGATAGCAAATTTTTTTTTTTGTTAAATGTAAACTAAAAATTGAACAAAATGATAAATTCATATTTATACCAAGAAATATTTACATAGAATTCAAATTATATATTTGTTTCTCAATCAATCTTCATGAACTGTAAGATTTTTGAAATTTTCAGTATCATAATCATTAATTTTATTTTGCATCCTTCGATTCGCGAATATCCAATCTTTCACGGATATGAGAGCTTCCAAAATATCTTCTTTAAGTCTAGATCTTCGTTCGTCCAATACCACATTACTGAACTAAAAGTGACTCGGATGCCACCTCTTGAGGCCAGGCTGTTAGTATATCTCGTGTCATTTTAGATAATACAGGGTATGACCGCTCATTTAATTTCCACCATCATAAAATATCTAACTTATCCACTTCATCTTCAGGTATTAAACTATAATGATCAAATTGATAATATATTTCTAATTCAGCAGGTGTGGTATGTGGATTTGCAGTTGAAGTTGAAGTAGTAGATGAATCAAGAACATTACGTTTCTTAGCTATTATGGAGAAAAAAGAAGATTTGCATTTAGAAGTTGTACTAGAGATTGGAGAAAGAACACATATTTTCATTGTTATCATATTTAAAATTTGTTTTATTTTATTTTTTATTGTTTTTATGCGTCGCAGGTTAACCGCGGCCCGTGGGGGTGAAACTCGCGAAGCTCGTTGGTTACACATCTTTGGCCCGTGAACCGCCCGCACGGGTCACGGGTCGGCCGCGGTCCCGATTTTCACGGGCCGGTTTTCATGGGTCTGGCCGGCTCGTCCGTCTTGACACTTCTACGTGCGCACATGGCTCAATTAACTTTGGGAGATTATTCTCTTTCCTCTTTATTATTCTATCATTTTTTGTACATCTCATGGTTTTGCTATCTTTGTATGCAATTGTTCTTCGCTATCCTTTAGTGTACAGTTTATGCTTCACTTCTCTTAATTGATTGAATGATGAATAGCTTGTAAATGTAGTTGAAAAGTGTGATGTATCCCATTTCAATAACTAAAAATTGATTTCGCATTTACTCGGGTTACTTTATTTTTCGAAAAGGAGACTTGTATATCTCGAATATTCAACGTGTCCTAAATATCAACGTGTCGATAAATTTGACTTGGATGGAACTTGTATGTTTCAATTCTCTGAGTTCCCGTCGTGCCTTATATTTCACATTTTCTGGGAAAAACTGAGATCTGATAGCTTCTTTGAGAAGATCCTATGAATCTATTCTGACCCTGTTAGCCTGAATATCAGCACATTTTGTTCGCCATCATAGTTTTGCATCACCATCAAGATACATGGTAGCAGTTGTAACCTTTCTCGCTTCATCCGGATTGAAGCCGCAAGAAAGTATTGTTTCATATCGAACAAGTTCTCAACTTCTTTAGCATCACGTGCCCCTCCGTAGGTACACAGATGTGGAATTCTAAGCCTATGCACATGCTCCTGTGTGGTGGCTTGCCCATTGCCCACCGCACGTTGGAGAACTAGTAATTGAACTCTCAAAGCATCCACTTCATCTTGCAAATCAGGGATGATAGCAACAGCTCAGTATTTGCTGTGCAAGCCATTCGGCTTTACCCTAGTTGGGTGTTTAGTTCACGAATTTCCGCCTCTGCTGCCTCGACTCTTTCATCGAGACTATCCACGGCATAGCACAACCTAGTAGTTGTCGTCTCGAGCGCATCCCCACGTTGTTTCATGTTCATCTTTTGAGAATCTACCATTTCTGGGGTGTTCGATTCAATTGTATCCATAGCTTTCTTTATCGAGGATCTTGAGCCGCAGCTCTGATATCAACTTTCACGGGTTATCTTTCTTCTTAGCATAGAAAGGGATACCGTGCGGCAGTAGTCTGCTCTGCTAGACTACCTTCCGTCTTCTCTCGATCGTTTCGGGACGAAAGGAAATTTGATCACAAGTTAAAGAAAGCTAACATGAAATTGAAATGCATTGAAATAAATTTGATCATTGATTGCTTGAAAGATGAACATTACAATAGGCTAAAGCAAGAAATTACAATGGCTAATGCAGGAGGCGAACGCTAGAAAGCTTGAAAATGTTTAAAAGACTAATACCCCATATAATAGACTTAGCAATAAAAACCCAATTGACGGGAGTAGACGTTTAAAAGCCGAGAAATCATACTAAACTTTTCTAATTTCCAACTATTTTACAATTAAATGAAATATTTACAATTTGTGGTCAAAGTTGGGCAAACTGCGGTTGCGATAGGGTCACAGGGCTTAAGTAAAGCTGCGGTCCATGACACCGTGCATCCTACGGGCAAATACTAGTAGATTTAAAAGAGTCAGTACACAATTACAAGCTCATGTATGCTTCTCTATTTAAAACAAAATAATTTATTTCTTGTGTTCATCTTCAATTATATATCTACAAAATAAAATGTTTTGCACATAAATTTAAGTCTTTTTCCTATTTTTAACCATATATTCTAAAAAATTATTATTCAAAATATCATTTTTTCATAATATAATGAACATTAAATAGGTCACAATATTTATTTAAATAATGGACTTCAATTCGAGTTGCTGGGTTTTCAGTAAAATTGAGTAGTAGATTTGAAACAAATTAAAGTTCTTTAGAATAAATTGTTTAGTCCCTGTTTGGCTATCATTCTTTTCATTTTTTTTTCTATTTACGCATTTTTTATCATATATTCAAATAATAAAAGGCTTTTCAGTGAATTTAGGATGGAATATATATTGGTACATTGGAATACATAATCGTTTTCCCGTGTTTTAAGGTTCATGTTTGGATCCAAGGTGGATATTACGACATATAATTTAATTCCAATGTAAGAGGTAACTTGCATTTTAGATTATTTTGAATTGTTGTTATTTATTAACTTTTTATGTCAATTGATAAATTTTCCTATGCTTGAAGTTAAAGTAGTATGTACTGTATGTTTGAGTGTTTGAATGGACCAGAGAATGACAGACTATTATTACTATAGGGTAGAAAAAATGGTTTTGTATTGTTATTGACCTAAGCTATGTAAATAGACAAGACAATTCAAGTAATTACAGTTCAAAGAGGAATTGCCAGTTTCATAGATTATGAATTTGAAGGTTAGAATAAATTTATTTATTTAATTTCACAATTACAAGTCCGGGCAAGTGATTGAACACTATGGAATAGGACATTTAAATTTTTTGGCTTTTATTAATGAATTTGAACGTGCGCACCTTGGCTAAACTGATTTTGGGAAATTATTCCATTTCCTCTTTATTATTCTATCATTTTTTGTACATCTCATGGCTTTTCTATCTTTGTATGCAATTGTTCTTCGCTGTTCTTTAGTGTACAGTTTATGCTTCACATTTCTTAACTGATTGAATGATGAATAATGTAGCTTGTAGAAGTAGTTGAAAAGTGTGATGTATCCAATTTCAATAATTAAAAACTGATTTCGCATGTACTTAGGTTGCTCTATTTTTATGAAAGGAGACTTTCCTCTTAACATGTCAAAATAGCATAATAGCTTGTTCTTGGAGACTTTTAAGATGACTAGTTCTACATATAAATCTAAAACTTTTTAGCAACACATTTTTAAATAATTTATTCAAACTATTTTTTCCTTAAAAAAAAATTAGCGTTATTATCAAACATGGGCTTAACGAGCTTATCAAGTATATTGAAGTATCGTATGTCAAGTAATCCTCCTGCCTCTTTCTCAACTTGGAAAATCAAATAGTGGGAGTGCATATATTGTTACAGACTTGCAGTGATAGTTGTCTCACTTTTCCATATTCTTCATCAATACATAACACAAAAAACACCCACAGGAATAGATGTCTCACTTTCTCATATCCTTCTTCATCGATACATAACACAACAAACCACCTTCATTGATAGTTGTATCACTCTCTCATACCTTTATTCATCGATACCCAACACAACAAACAATCCTTAGAACTTTTTGTCTCTTCCTCAAAAAACTCTCAGAGAAAATCCAACGATAAGCAAGAAAAATGAAGCTTCTGAAGTTAAGCTCAACCATATTTTACTCTTTGAACTCCATCAGAACGTTTACAACTAAGCTTGGCTCCGATTGGTACTTTCAAATGACGTCTGTTAAGGTCGAGTTGTGGAGGTTTTATGTCGAGATGGATTTTTTCATCTGTAGCCCACAGCATTTCATGCTTAGGAAATGGAGGAGGTGGGAATGAGGAGGATCAAACTTCCAAGGCTGTCATTCCCGTGAGGGCAATTTTTTTCTCGACTAGGTTCGAATTTTTGTATTTTTGCCTCCCGAAGTAAAATTTTCAACATGACTTCTTTTTTGAAACCAATTTGTATGTAAATCAAAGAGCATTTTTGGGACGAGTTCTCTGATTTGAAATCACCAATTGGATATATATCCCACAAATTCAAGATCGTGGCTCATTTGAGCTGACCAATCTTAAAATTCACGTGCTCATTTTTAGAGTATTAACGGGATTGGATTGCTCTTTGGAGCATAATGGGATCTGATACCATGTTAAGATTTTAGGTTCCATCTTAAAAGGTCAACCTTGTTAAGAAAAGTAGTCTAAGATCTTTATTAATGGTTTGTGTCAGCATCATTTATCGATGTGGGATATATATCTCTTAACATTTACAGTGGCAAATATTCTTTTTCTCAAATCGCCAGTCGGAGTTGGATTCTTTTATACAAATACTAGTTCTAATCTCGAGGACTCGGGCGACAAAATGACCGGTAAATAAAACAATTTTTCTTAGTATGACACATAGGTTTGGTAGTTTAGGTGATTATAATGGTGTCAAAAGTGACTGGGTCACCCAGGATTGGATCGACCCTCATTTATGGCAGGTCAATAGGTCAGTCCTGGCCCCAATATTGATTCAAAATCTCGACTAGGCACAGACCGTGTCATGATAGGGTAGGTTTGGGCCGGCCTTCGTGGGGGCCGTCCAAATCGCACTCATTTTGATATCACTACTTGAGCATGTTATCAATTGGCTATCACCAATCACAATTGCCCTTTCATGCTTACAGCTCAAGATGCCTCAGTTTTCCTCTTAAGAAGGATGTTAAGATTTCCAGAGATTTCTACAACTCGAGAGAGAGTTATGCTGGTAAACATTCAAACGGATATTCTCTCTCCAAAAGCAATAAATATCGAAATTTTTTAAGTAACATTATAATTTTTTGCAAAGCAAATATATGATTATAACATAACATTAGATTTTCCCATCCAATCATCAACCTTAAAGGATTAATTGTGAGTTATTTTCAGAATTTCGTAAAACTTCTATATTTTCACGTAAGTATAACTACTACTTGAAGAAAACATCGCCATATTCAAAACATGTACACATGTAGGAAATGCACAACAGATAGAACTTAAAATTCGATTATCAAATCGTGCGATTTCAAGTCAGAGAACTCGTTCCAAAAACTCTCGTTGATTTACATACAAATTGGTTTTAAAAAAGAAGTCATGCTAAAAAATTTTACTTCGGGAGGCAAAAATACAAACACTCGAACCTGGTCGAGAAAAAAATTGCTCTCACGGGAATGGTGGCCTTGGAAGTTTGATCCTCATTCCCACCTCCTCCATTTCCCGAGCATGAAATGCTGTGGGCTGCGGATGAAAAATCCGTCTCGACATAAAATCTCCACAACACGGCCTCAACATAGACGCCATTTGAAAGTACTGATCGGAGTTAAGCTTAGTTGTAAACGTTATGGTGGAGTTTAAAGAGTAAATTATGGTTGAATTTAACTTCAGAAGCTTCATTTTTCTTGTTGATTGTTGAGTTTTCTCTGAGAGTTTTTTGGGGAAAAGTTGTGGGGGTGGTTTGTTGTGTTAGGTATCGATGAAGAAGGGTATGAGAAAGTGACACAACTATCGATGAATGTGGTTTGTTAATAAATCAGTCATTGGTCATCACAGTAGCTTTAGATTTATTAAATTCAAACTAAATCAATATCAAATTCATATCATTAACGGATAATAAAAATGCAGAAATCACATTAACTTCCAATTGATACCTAACTCTAGATAGTTACTGAAATATGAAAACGAGAAGAATGGTTAACAATCAAATGTACTCTGTTTCAGAGGTCCAGATTCTATCAAATATGGCAATATTTGGCGCCATTTTAGTACGCATCAAATTCTCAGCCATGATAGAATCTGCACCGCTGAAACTGGTAAATTTGATTGTTAGTTATTCTTCTCTTTTTCGGTAGGAGATTATCTAGAGTTAATGTGTGTTGATTAGGCATCAATTAAAACTTAATGTTTAGGGCTCAATAGGGAATAGGTTAGTGGGCTATCAAACCTAAAGAGCCATCCATGTCTTGGGTTGGGCCATAAGCAACCCTAATTAAATTAGGTTGCTTCAAATGGCCCAAATGACTATGTGGTTGGTTTACCAAATTGTGGTGTCGATGATTGTTCAGTCATCTGGTCGATGCCGACTGAAATACACAAACTCACATCATTGCCCGGGGAGGTCGTTTGACAACAATTTGCCTAACAAACCTCCACTTTGGTGTCAAAGGACCTGCAAATAAGAAACTACTAAGCATTAGTAATAATCAAAAATGGAGAACTAATAAAATTGGAAATCATTTACCCCCCACCGATATGTAGAAGATCTTTACAACTTCTAAACTTTATCAACGATAGCACTTGAGTACCCATATCTGAAGGATTATATTGTGTGTGTATTTTCTCAAGCCTTACAACTTCTTGAGACACAATATCTCTAATGAAATGTAGTCTAACATCAATGTGTTTGGTGGGTTCGTGAAAAACAGGATTCTTACATAGATGTGTGGAAGACTGACTATCTGAATATACTACCACATAATCATTTAGAACACACAGTTCATGTAAGAGGCCTCTAGGCCATAAGGCTTCTTTATAGTTTCAGTAGTAGCAATGTATTCAGATTCTGTTGTGGATAGTGCAACTATGTGTTGTAACTGTGATTTCCAACTAACACAAGAATTAGACAAAGTAAACACATAAGCAGAAGTGGATTTCCTGTTATCCCTATCCCCAGCATAATGAGCATCAACATATCCCTTCAGTTTAACACCATCGTTATTAACACCAAACTTTAGACCTACATTACATGTACCCTTTAAATACCTTAACATCCATTTTAAGGCTTCCCAGTGCTCAGGACCAGGATTAGACATATATCTACTAAGGGTGCTCACAGCGAAAGCTAAATCAGGTCTAGTGCAAACCATCAAATACATAACAGAACCAATCATATTGGAATAAGGAATTCTATTCATGCATTCTACTTCCTTTTCATTGCATGGAGCTTGAATAAGGAATTAAATGGGTCATTTAGTTTTACTTATCATTTAATAACACGTTGCGCCACATAAATTGGGATTGCAAACTCAGTGAGGTTAAATAGCATTATTCGTTTGTCTATAGCATGCGACTATCAATTTGTCAAGAGTATTTTAGATTAAAATATTGCAAAATGAATATTGAACAAATTTTGGACATCTTTACCAATGAAATGGCTGAGTTAAAGTTAACATTTCTTGTAATTTCTTCAAAAAAAAAAAAAAAAAATTTAACCTTTTTTATGAAGTATACTGTCCAAGAGACATTTTAGAGTAGGGAGGAGCTGCCAGATGGTACACGCAAATTTTCAGATGTACCAAACAAAGCTGCCCTTTTTATATTGATGAAAAAGGTTCTTTCCTTTATAACTCAACAAAAAGTAAAAGATACAAGAAGTTGAGTGGGAAGTTACTGAAGATATATATAAGCTATCCCCGAAGCTTAGCCCACTTGATCGACCGAAGCCGTTATTTTGTTGACTTCAGACTGATGGCCTCTAAAGGTTAGGAGTTCATCTTCATTTTTAAATAGCCTTTTGCATTATTTGTAATCTTCCAACTCTCCTTGGTGCTTGCAGATAAATTTTCCAAGGAGTACCCTATGCCAGACATGGCAACGATATCAAAGGCTACTTCCATCACTGGTGCCAAGGCCATAAAGTCCTCTTCTGAGGCGAAACGAATGAGGTTGAAGCTAGAACGCCTCAGTAAGGATCTTTGCATGTGGGCCGTCACTAGCTGAATGGCCTCGGATACAGGGAGGCGCCTCGGATGCACTAGGGCCTCAACTGTGAATATGGCCTCGAATCGTAGGTTTCGGCTGTTAACATGACCTCGGTTAATGGGCCTAGCTTTTGGCTGGATCAGGTCCAAAGGCCTATGCCACGTGGTAGTTCCTGGAGTCGTAACAAAGAGAAACAATTTCAACGGTAACTATAAGTTGAAATTTGAATTTATAGCCAAATAGGGATTAAAAAGCTGAGAGATTTTTCCAAAAATCACGGATTATAGTTTAGGAGCACTGAAATTGCTATGTATTCAGCTGAAAAACGCTTGCGAAGTGCCGTCGTAGAAAGCCTTCACCCTTGGTGGTATTCTATTCCAACGCGCCTGGCTACAGGTATATATGAGTATATGTGTACGTATATATAAGTATTTGTGTATGTGAATGTATAAATTCACGAGTATACCCTCCTCCCCCCCCCCCCCCCCATCCTCTCATTGAATTCATAGATGGAAGCCGAATTGCAGGGTGTTCTAGTCTCTACACCGTCATCCTCCGACTCCGGCGGTGGAGGCTTCCACTTAGACGATGGCAGTGGCACTGGTGTTATTGAGCTACTCCTCTTTGGCGACTTCCGTAGTCGCAATTGGGAAACGGGTCACATTTTTTCACTTGGTTTTTCTTTTATTTTATTTGTTTCTGAAAATTACATCATTGTTCTCTAGCGTGGGCTTATGCGTGTAGGGATGTATGTGATGGTGGTTGGATTATGCCAAATTGCCAATGTATTCTCCTGGTGGATTTCATGCCATGCTGATATGAGATGGTTTAGCCTTCCAAACAACCTGATCATTGCATCTATGCCTTGCTCTTAGGATTGAAGGGAGTTCGTTCCAGAAGAGCCAGAGATCTCGTTTGTTAACTTGCTAGATTTAGTGACTTCTTGAGCTTTTGCATTCTCCATAAATATTTGGTATGGTTTTCCAAAAAGAGATCCATGTCATGATGAGTTGGGTGCTGTGGATACACCTACATTTCCTGCAGTCCCATCACCTGTTATGAGTAATATATTTAACAGTCCATCTTCACTTCTGGTTGCAAAAGCAGGTGCAGAACTTGCATACTTCATATAGAATATCTAGTGAAATATTCCTTGGGGAACCATCTCAAAATGTGTCCTTGTGAATGGTTATTTCCAGACATGTTTAATGGGACGCAAAATTGTAATGAGCCAGTCATAGTAGCTCAAGTTCTCCCTGCATATAAAGTAATCTCAAATGAAAAACAAATTCGTTAGTTGAAGTTTTCTGGTGCAAGTAAATTTTGGCTTTCCAGCTATTGATCTTACTGATAATAGCATCCTTAGGTTTGACAGCAGTTAGCCTCTAATCTGGTAGAAGTGGTGGTAGGAAGAAGAGAAGGCCCTCTTCCATTCCCACGGATGACGGAATTAGATGTGTTATGAATGTAACAGAGAATGGTGCCAAATAAAACAAGGGACTTGTTGGGAATCTTGAGATTAACAAAGAGGCAGTCAGGACAGACTCGTTGAGGATTTCAATAAGGGGTTATTGGCTATCCCATAGAAAAAATACTAGCAAATATAAATAGGAAATCTGCATAGGCGAGGTAACAGACGGGTTAAAATGGCTGCTGGGTCTTGACGAATCATAAGATGAAACCTTGTAGATGTCAATAGGAATAGTCATTGAGGATGGGGACGAAGAAATAGCAGGATATAAGTCCTCTTGCCAGATGCCTTATGTGCTAGGAAAATATCTAGCCAATTTCCCATTAAAAAGGATGGAACATATTTGGAATACACTCTTAGGCCTGCACCTAAACAATAAAGGATTTAGGAAACCTAAGAAATGATAGAAGAAAGTTCTATGATAGGTTGTTAAATCTGAACTGAGTTGCTTGTGATTCCATAAATATTTGGTTTGTGTCCTTGTTTTGAATCCCTACCGGCAATAAATTAAATGTCAAAAGGCGTTACATTCCTTCGAAGGGCTTCATATATACTAAAAGATATCTTTATTGATCAGACTGGCTGGGTTAATGGAGTGCATTAAGTGTACTGCTGGGTTAATTCATATATACTAAAAGATATCTTTATTGATCAGACTGGCTGGGTTAATGGAGTGCATTAAGTGTACTGCTGGGTTAATTCTTTACACAGATTAAACGGAAAAATTCGAGTGCACATGGTCCTTGACTGGACAGTACAATGAACAGCAGTTTAGTTTCTAAGCATAGGTTCTTGAACAATTACGAGACTAACATTCCACTTTCATGAGACACTTAAAGTAAGGAAATAAGTAGAATATGCAAGGAGTTAAGGCTTGGCTATAGTTGCATTCAATCAATTACTACAAAAGAATCTAGCACCAATCAAGATTATAGTAATGATTGGTAATAAATGCTCCTATTATCATGAATTCTAGCATTAAATAACTAAAATTTGGCCCAACCTGATAATCAGCAGAGGACACATCGTCACATTTAATATTTATATAAAACCGGCTTGAGTTATACTTCATCGGAACTAAGGTTAATAAGATGATCCATCAAAGGCAAAAAATGTATATCCTCTTTTTGCAAAATTTACCTCTGTATTCTGAAAAGATAGCCTCCAATCATATGCAGCCATGTAAATGTTCTTGCCCTCGTAGCCTATGCGGGCTAAATTTTCAATAAGAATAGCCCAAACAAAAAATCCCGGAGCAAAATAATCAGCTGCAACTAGTCCCGGAACCGCACGAACCCTAATGCCCGGTGGATCGAGCCCCGTCTCATTGTCCAAAGATAGATGCTCCAACCAACACATAGGCCTAAAATCCATTAAAATTGTTATAAAACGGATCGCAAGATAATGACAATAATGAAATAATGAAGAAGAAAATAAGAACACAAGAATTTACGTGAAAATCCAATTCTGAAAAAAACCACAGGTAGAAGAGAGCAATTCACTATAATCAATAGTTTTGTATTTACAATATCAGAATTCCAATAATCTCAATTGAAAAATCTATACTCTCAATCTCTCAATATGTTGTTGAATGTGTAGAGAATATAATATGATTTTACAATATGGAGATACAATGTGGAAATATATATAAATCCTTTTATTTGAGTCCAAAATGAAGAAGAAGTCCAAAAATCCAAATAAAGTGGGAAAAACGCGGAAGAATACGCTACCAAGGCGCCGCTGCGGCGCCGGCTTGCAGAAAATAATTTTTTTTTTTTCCTTTTTCGTCTCGAAGTGTTTAATTCCATCTCCAAATCCTTTTCCATATCAAACTCCTTTAGACATCTTCCAATCAACCAAATCCAAATCACATGGAATTTGGATCACATCACGACAAAAATAATTGGGTGCCACAATCTCAATACAGATTTCAACCCTTTAAAGCCTAACAGTTATGGAGCATACAAACTTATATTTAAATTTTCATCAGCGCGTACCACATACAAACTGATTTTCTCATGAAAGTCGTGTGCATGACGGCGTGACAAACTCGGTCTTTTACTAGCACGATACCATGTCAAACCAGGACAAGCGTATTTATTTAAAGTGTATTTTAACTTACGCACGTAACAAAATGAAAATGTACAAACTACCTCCTCAAAATTTCAGTAAAGCTACCTCCCCAAAGCCGCCTGGAAAAAAGGCCCTCTGAACACGGTCTACCCTCCCAGAGCTCAAGTCCTCCAGTGACAATGCCAGGCACCATCACAACTGGGTGGAGAGCCACCAATCCTTAGCGCTTGAGCCTCATCCCTGGTGGTTCAGGCACCTTAAGTCCAGGCAAATTTGCAGGAAAACAATTGAACAGAAACAAGAGGAGCCACCAAATAGTGCAAATGTAACCAATTGCCCAACAGCAGGAATCTATGCATCTCCATTCCTTGTTAGGCATTTTTTTCAATTTTGGGCATTTCAAACGATTTCTTCTCATTATCTAACTTAATTTGTGCCTTTTTTTCATATAATTCACCACATTTCGCAGGCTCCAGAACACACAGCTTTCGAAATCGCAGAATTGAACCCATTGCATAAAAAATTACAAGAATTTATAGACTATGAAGACAATGATCGTCAAATTCCCGATTGAGAAAAAGTAGGTACCCAAATGGAATTGAATTGTGAGAAAATGAATTGCGAGAATCCAAATAATTAATTAAGAAAATGGGGTGGTGGTGGTGGTGGTGGTGGCAGGTGTAGGGTGGTGCAAACCACGTGGTGGAGGAGGAGATATGGAGGTGTCTGTAGGTGCATAAGAAAACAACACATTACACTAGTAGATTGAGTTGAAAACAAGAAGAAAAAATGAAAATTCGGCATATTAATTTCTTCATCAAGAATATTTTTTTTGCCAACAAAATTATTCCAATTTGTGGCGTTATATGATGATGAAACCAAAGAGCACACACTCACAATATTTAGGACACTTGTATTTGCATGCAAAAACCTCCTTCAGCCGTCACCAGTCCACAATGTATTGTGAGTTCTGTTTTGCCTTTTTTACCCATCCCTCTCACGTGGAAATCTCTGTTACATATACACCCACCCACCCTCACCCCCACCCCGGGTCACTTTTACTGGTTTACTTCAAGAGCAGAGGGAAAAGCCTAGAGGTTAGGAGGTGAGTTACTGTAGAGAGATCAAAAAACACAGTAAAGAGGGTATATTTGTGAGAGAGAAACAGAAAATCCAAATAAACAACCCCAATCATGGGAAAAATTGCACACAACGCGAAAAACACAGATACCCAAATCGTCGATGGTGACGGAAGGCCTGATGGTTTGTGATTTCCAATTGGGAATTTTCAGTGAGACAAACAAGATTTTTGGACTATTTGTTGTTAAAATCTTTCTATATATAAAAAGTGTCTATTTAACGGAATTTGTTGGTTTAACGGAAAAACTAACGAAATTTGTTGTTTTAACGGATTATGTAACGGAATTTCTTGTTTTAAACAGGCAGCTGCACTTTCTTTCAGTGTTTTTATCATAACTTTGTATTCTGATATTCGATTGAGGCGATTCAAAATGCGTTGGAAAGCTAACCCATCTGGCTACAACTTTGATTCAGACATCATTCTCCAATTCGATCACTTTCTATGCCAAAAATATGTCTCAATATAACGGACTATGTAACGGAATTTTTTGTTTTAAACAGGCAGCTGCACCTTCCTTCAGTGTTTTTATCATAACTTTATATTTCGATATCCGATTGAGATGATTCAAAATGCATTGGAAAGCTAACTCATCTGGATACAACTTTGATTTAGACATCATTCTCCAATTCGATCACTTTCTATGCCAAAAATAGGTCTCAATATAACGGATTATGTAACGAAATTTCTTGTTTTAAACAGGCAGCTGCACCTTCTTTCAGTGTTTTTATTATAACTTTGTATTCTGATATCCGATTGAGGCGATTCAAAATGAGTTGGAAAGCTAACTCATCTGGCTACAACTTTGATTCAGACATCATTCTCCAATTCGATCACTTTCTATGCCAAAAATAGGTCTCAATATAACGGACTATGTAACGGAATTTCTTGTTTTAAACAGGCAGTTGCACCTTCTTTCAGTGTTTTTATCATAACTTTGTATTCCGATGTCCTATTGAGGCGATGCAAAATGCGTTGGAAAGCTAACTCATCTGGCTACAACTTTAATTCAGACATCATTCTTCAATTCGATCACTTCCTATACCAAAAATAGGTCTCAATATGAGACTAAAACACCGGAGCATAACTTTTCGATTGGAAATTGATTTGTGATCATCTTTTGACTAAATTTGATCCCCTTGACATCTTTCTTTATCCAATTGACTCCGAGCACTCTCAAATCTTCATCGTGAGATTCGGCACAACTTTTAAGTATTTACATTTTAACCCCCGAACTTTAGATCCCTTACAATTTAGTCATTTCTCCAAATTTGTCTACTTTTGCTTATTTTCTTCAATCTCACCAACCTACATCACAATATCAAAATCACACATCTAATTATTTATCAATTACATAAACATTATATCATTAATTATTTATAGGGTGTCTGTTTCTGTTTTTCAGCAGAAATCAAGCCGTTGGCAACACAATTCATGCCGTTGGAAGCCGCAATTTTGGACCAATTCTCTCACTGTAGGGCTGTAGGTTTGAAAAAAAAAAGGGTAACATAATCAATTTTCCTTCCTCCTTGCAGCGCGCCCAGACACGCCCATAATTAACCAAAAAAAATTACATCTTCATCAATAACAAATTAATTATTAAACAAAAATATTAAATATAAATTAAGCAAACGTGCATTGCACGTTGCTTGCACCTAGTATATATACATGTGGGAATATATGTGCAACTAATAGCAATGAATTATTATTTGAATTAGTCTAAATGTACACAATGCTTTACCAAATGGATAACATAATGTGAGTGAGGTGGGTCACATGCTACAGTATCGTGGGCCCCACCCCCACTCACATTATGTCATCATTTATGGCAACCCTAATGTACAAGTAGATTAATCCATGATTCTGCTACTGCCGATACAGCAGCGGAAGTTTTTGCTGAAGGGAATATGACTTTCAAGTTTAGATACTTTAGTCAATGTTTGGGCCCTAATTTTACAAAAACTCGTTTTTCATCTCACATTCTTTCGTAAAATAATTTCACACGTAAATCGAAAATTTTTCCTTCCTTTTAATCACACGTTCTCTAAAAAAATAGTTATTCGAGAATGAATAATGTTATTTAACACCAATAGTACTAGAGCACCAATCAATGTGACGCGTAGTTGACATAAAATGATAAGTCTAATTAAATGTGTTGTTATAAGATTCATTTAATTGGATCTATCGTTTGTTGCTACCTAAACTAATGCTTAGCACTAATGGTAATGAATATCATTACTTTTCCAAAATATTTTTTCTTACCAAAATGAGGCTCAAACGGGGGCAATTTTGCTGGCCATTAATGTTTATAATTATTAAGGACAACTGTGTGCCGCGGAAGAGCTCTTTTTCCATTGTGTCCATGGAAATAAACAAAACGGCAAAATCTAATTTTAGAGAGTAATGTTATAGGTAGAAGTTGGGGATGATCCTCGTGTAAGATGGGATTAAATTCCAGTTTGTACATAATTGAATTTGAAAACCTTGAGAAACCACATTGCTTTATGGTTGAAACTGCATTAAATTCGAAGGATAGAAGAATGCCTATCCAACTCCATAATTATACCTTTTTTATGTCAAAATTGGACCAAATTTTGGGAGAGATAAGCGCGACAAATTTCTTGTGCGGACAAGATAATACTGAAAGGATTTTATTTCTTTGTCAGAATAAATGTAACAGATATAATGATATAATTCGAGATGACAGTAGATAACTTGATGAAAAACTGACTATGTTTAAAACAGTTTAATAATGAAATGTCATGTGACATTATGTCAAGAATTATGGCATTGTAGCATGATTGATACCGAAAAGCAATTGTGTTTGAAATACGATTAATACATTATACTGAATAATATTAAAGAAAAATAATAAACTGTGTCAATAGTCGAGCCTCTCTATTTTAAAAAATCTCAACTTTAGCATACAGATCAAATTCATTAGAAGTTTGATACACACATAAATTTTAGAAAAGGGTGGCAACAAGAACCCAAGTTTTTGCTTCTAAAAGCTTAATTATTATGAAGGAGGTATATACATATATTTAGTTAAATCTTGTATGTCAATAGTATATCTAATTCAGCACCTATCTGTCATCCATCTTTCCAAAATTCTCTTTTTTTCTCAAACTCAATTTCAACCGCCCATTTACAAATAAAATTTTTTGCACGTAGGTCTAAAACTTTTTCATATTTTCAATCACACGTTTTCCAAAAAATCACTATTCCAAAACTCATTTTTCCAAAAAGAACAATCTATTTTTAATGACTACCAAATATGAAACATGTCAATGTATTAGTCTATTATTCTCCTTCCTAGTATGCTATTATACTCCTTTCAAAGTCGGTATTGTTAAAATTGAATTGAATCAACCTATTCAAGAAATAGAACCCACTAAAATAACTTAAGAACTAAAACCGCTCGATTTGCTCAAAACCAACTCTTCACACCGAAGTTGTTATGTATTTATTTTAATCTGTTTTGTTATCGATTTGACTCTGATTTGATCCTTTTAACCCGGGTCATTATTTAAACCAATTTTAAAAATATTATTCAAAGCACTTATTTCCTTTGTGTTCCCATTTTGCAACGAGAAAAAAAAGTCTTCTTTATTTCATTTTTCGACTTGAAATAGCAACAAAAAAACAAAAGATATGATCAACCTTATCCAACTCGTTGAGTTGCACATATATAGCAAATGGGGCAGCTACTACGAATCTACGTTGAATTAAATTGTACTCAACGGTGTAATAAATAATTATTTTAATTATTTTTCTTTTAATATATCATGAACTTCGGCAACAACCCAAGTGAAACGTGATTGTTCTCTAAGTTTGAGCATATCAATAACGGAGAAAAAGAGTTTTACAAGGATTTCCCTAATAACGGAAAGCAAAATTGAAAAAAAGTCCAACTTGAGGATCAAATGACTTCGCTTTTCAAATTATAGTATGGGGAAGTGTCATCTGTTGATATTTATGGCTTATTCATCAAGTTAAGGTCAGTCTAGGACAAAAGAAAGAAGGAAAAAATGTCTTTAAATATAGCAAATAACGTAGCAAGAAAAATGTTTTAACTCAGTAAAGTATATGGTCGAGATAATGCACGATAATGAGCAATAATGTATCGAGACTGAATTGGATAACATCTCTTTCTTGAAATTTTGAAGGAACATACTCGAGAAGTTATATGTATGAGAATGCCATTTTAAATTTTGCTACTACGCTATGGATCTGTTTGGGAGTGCTATTGAAAAGTCAAAAGCTATTGTAGAGATTAATAATTTATTTTTAAAATTATTTAGATAATTTTCTGAAAGTTCTTTATCGAGTTGAAAGAGTAACAAAATCTAATCAAAAGTGGCTTCTTTAAAACTTTTCTTTGAAAAGAAGGAAAAATTAAAAAAAATAAAAGCTATCCTAAACATGTACTAAATTTAATTGTAATGACCCAAAAAATATTTCTTATCACGATATCCCAATAAAGGTATCTTACCAACGCGATTTCATGCCTATGCTTTGGTCGGGTTTTAAATAATCTATTGAAATAAATTTATAATAACATAATACCCTTTTGCCCTTGTTTGAGCCTCATTATTTAGCAAATAATGCATTTTTGAATAGCAAATTAATGGAGAGTGCGTAGTTAACAAATAACAAAAAGTTTCGAATTAGCGTATAATATTATTTTATTGAAAAATAGGTGATTGAAAAGAAGACAAAAAAAATGTATTTTGAAAAATGAAATGAATTGCGTATAATATCTAAAAATGCATTCCGTCACTTATCGTCCTCAAAATTGATGAAAATTGCTTTGGCTGATAGTCATACCAAACGAAAAGAGAAAAATGAAAGTAACGGTAACGTCTTTAGATTAAAGTGATAAAATGCATTTTTTTACCACCTATGACACGTTGTAATGAGACGCCGCACACCAATTACATGAATAGAATGTTGTGATATGACAGCAAATTATAAAATTTTCATTAATATGGGATAATTGATGAAACTTAAAATTAAAATTGAAGTTAGATTATTTAATTGAGATAAATTAAAGTTTAATGATCTAATTAAGATTTCACAAAAGTTGAATAATTGCAGATCAAATTTACCAAAGACTAATAGTTAAAAAAAATTGTTTGTTATATATCATCATTTATATTTTTTTTTACAGATTAATGATGTGTCAAAAAGAAAATTTTGTGTTTTTTTATGAGATTTTAATTCAATCAGATCTCACTACATTATCTGTTGATAAATAAATCTGTAAGTTTTGATGTGCATATAGCACAATCGACCATTTTTATACCCTCCAACCTCAGAAACTAGACCAAATTAATCGGTTCAATAACAT
This sequence comes from Fraxinus americana, assembly GCA_035079005.1. Classification (NCBI taxonomy): domain Eukaryota; kingdom Viridiplantae; phylum Streptophyta; class Magnoliopsida; order Lamiales; family Oleaceae; genus Fraxinus; species Fraxinus americana. The sequence goes on from CM068725.1 coordinate 26,010,094, forward strand.
TTAAAGGGTTATTGACCTTTTGAAATGAAAACCAAATCACTCTAGTTGATTTCATTTATAGTTATGGAACTAAAAATTAATTCAAGACCTATATGCGTACAAAATAGTTTGACTCGTCTTGAAAGAAGTCGGATCTCGCACATTGACGGATCCAGAGCCCGGTCCAGCCCCAGCTCGTTTTTTTTTTTTTTTAGTAGAAAATAAAATTATGTAAAAAAAATAACTTGTATAATTTTTTTTTTTTCCGTAATAGCCGGGCATGTAATCCGATCCTTAATCCGTCCCTGGCACTGACGGATCCAGGGGGGCTGGATCAGGCTGTTGCCCGGTCAAGCCGCCCATTTTTTTTTTTTAATTAAAAAAAAATTTCTTGTGTAATTTTTTTTTTTTTTTTGTATTAGCCCGACCTGTAATCCGATCCTGAATTCATCCCTGATTTCGCATACAGTAAAATTTCTATAAAATAATAATTTTGAGATCGGGAAAATTATATTATTTTAGAGGGATTATTAATTTACTGATAAATAAATAATTTATTAGTTTATTGATAAATGAATATTTATTAATTTATAGAGTATTAATTATTGTTTGATCTTGTCATTGTACACATCCATGGCCAAAACCTTGTCATGCAAATCGGCCGGAGCCAATGAAGGTCTTACTTATCTCCAAAATTCTCTTTAGAATAAAGTAAAAAAACACATTTGCTCAATGTATTTTTTATGAATAAAAAATAAAAAAAATGTGATTAAGCATTTGACCTTCATTTGAAAGTATGTCAACAATATTTTTGGGCAAAAACTATGATTAAGGATAAATTTTTTAATTAATAAAATGTTAAAATAAAAATACAAGTAAGAAAAGTTAAGGATATAAGTGTGATACTGAATAAGATTAATGATCTTCAATATAATTAAAATAAGACCTTCCAATTGAAAGGTGTCAATCACTTATTTTCTTCCAGCAAACAAAAAGTCGCTTATCTCCATCAACAACGACAAAGACCTCAAGTGCTTGGAGTTCTTCAATTTGGAAGATTTGATTGGATCGATTTCTTCAAACTCAATATTCTACCCCATATTGAGTTTGAGGGGAGGGTGTTAAATATAGAATATAATATGGAATATTTTTCATTATATTATTTCTTCTTCGTGTAGGATTATTTTCTATAGTAGTTGATTGTGTATACTTTCCTTTTATATTTATTTCCTTTTACAATTATTTGTAATCCTATAAATAGGATATGTTATATTGTAATATTTACAAGACTATAATAATACAATTTATATTTCTTGACGCTTTTCTGTTATTAATGATAATGGGTTAACAATTCTAAATTCACCCATAAAATTAAATTTAAAAGATGTTCGCGTGTGATTCTATGCCGCAAGTGCACGGGTCAGAACAAGTAAAAGTGGACCTTTAGAGTCCAAGTCGATCCCTCAGAGAGTGTGGAATTCAATTTGAAGTTTTTCCGTCTCAATTTAACGAAAGTACACACACAGATTTAAAAATAATTTAAAATCCCTAAAAATTACAATTTAGTCTAAAAACTGATAAAACAACAGATAAAAAGTAAAAAGGTTTTGGTTTTGAAAAAATATTGGAATTTATGTTTTCGCTTAACCTATACTTCATTAATGTCAATTCGATCACGTGCAGATGCTAATCATCAAAATAAGTAATCAGACCCGATTTTCCTGTTTTAGCTAATACCCTCTTTCGAGTGCATATTAACCCTAATTAATCAATTCATACCGCATATTTCTATGTCGATACAAAGTTAACCAATTGCATGAATATCTGTGAAAATGCTCAACGGGTCACTCAGAGTAGGTGTATATTTCTATATCACCTAAACGCGCAAAAGATATACTAATGCAAATCCGAGGTATCAATCATTTCGGTCTAGCAAATGTAATCATTTTTCAACAATCACATAAATACCTAATTACCACATTTATTGATATCACATAAATGAAGTAATTTTCAACATGATGATCGATACACTATTATTTTGACAATCAATGCATAGTAAAATTCTAACAAACATATAATCGACATTAATGAAGCATTAGGTTAAGTTACTTGATAAATTCCAACATAAAAACTTAGTTCATCATCATAAATTGATAACAAAGAAGATTATTCAAATCATACATGCCAAACTTTGGAAAAACAAATGAAGAACACAAAGTTTTTAAGATAAAACCCTTGAAGATCAAGTTTGAATCCCTCCAATGGATTTCCAAGCTTTCCTTGATGTTTGATCCCCTTGCTATCAATCTTTCTTCTCCAAAAACAAGCCAAGATCAACACAAAAGAGAAGAAAGAGAAAAGAGAAGAGAAGAGAAAGCTAGAGAGATTCTAAAAAACTAAACTAAAAAATTAAAACTAATATATTCATATATATTCTATCCAAAAAAAGCATTTAATATAAAGAAGTTAGATATTTTGGTTTGCTTAGTCATTAAGTTAACCAAAAGATCTAGGGAAAATTGCAACTAAGGTCCCCAAACTTTTGAAAAGTGGCAAAATAGTCCCTCAACTTTGATTTAGTACAATTTGGTCCTTGAATTTTGACCTTCAGTTCAGTTAGGCCCTTTATACATTGCATGTCAAGTCCTTCATCTTTGTGGCATGTGCAACTTGGTCCCTAACTTCACCAATTTGTACACTTTTAGTCCCCTTCTGCACGTTTTCACTTTGTTCTTCGCGAATTCGGGTATCAAGCCTACAAATATACAATTTTACACAATTATGCGTAGAAATCAACTCAATTTAAATTCCAATTAAATGCAAAAAGTGCTAAATAAGTGTGTAAAAACACACTTATCAAAAGACAAATCATTGTGTCTAGCATACGACCCTTAAAGCAAGGAAATGGGATACTGGTGAAATATGAAAACGAAGTTACAAAAGGAAAGGGGATTTTGGATTCTGAGGATTGCTGAAGCTTGGAGGGTTTTGAAACCTGAATGTGAAGATGGTGAAATTAAATAAACAATCAGAAAAAAAAAGTGTTTTCAAATCACAGAAAATTAAATATTATGGGAGATTCATACAGCTTAGATGCCCCCATTAAATTAAATTAAATTACATTACATTACATTACATTTTTCTCTTTCTTCATTACAATCACACATTCATCAAATAAAATAATATTACACATAAATCTAAAACTTTTTATTACTTTTCCACCACACATTCTCCCATCAATCAATATTCCATAAATTTTCAACCACAAAAAATGAAAAATAATGGGGGCTAAACAGGGGCGTAATGTGATGGAGATATTGTTTTGTTGTTTGGGTGAAGAATGGAAGGTGAAGTAGGGTATATGCGCGGATTCCAATTTTTTTGATTTCACCTTTGGGTAGTGTAAGTAAATCTGTTGTGAATTCAAATTTATTTTTCACTTGGTTCAAAGATAGAGAATAAATCTGCTATAATAAATTGTTGGAAAAATCTATATATATATAAAAACAGAAGTGCCGTCAAAAAAAATTTCCCTCCAAAATGTACTTTCCTCTTATGGAATTCTAATTAATTCCATCTACCCATTAGTCAAACATTACAGCATGCTTTTATTGATAGTAACAATTTCATTTGTTGAGTTTTGTGTTCATTAAATCATTCTTTTTTTTAAAAAAAAATGTTTGAAAATCGAAAAGTCACTATAACTTGCCTTTTATATATAAACTTCTTTGGATTATTATAATTTTAAACGTTTAAGTTGTTTTGTGTGTGCTAATTACATTATTATTATGGTTTTGAAACTCAATTAATGTTTGATTATTATTATTATTATTATTATTATTATAACAGTATTCGTGAAATGTGTGTCATGTTAAATACCACGTTAATATGGTGCAAGTAAATATAAATTACTGAACAAAGGCCGTTAGCCATTGTTAGCTCAAATCATGGATTAAAATTCTGAGTTATGAAACCCAGTAGATATTTAGATGCCCAAGTAATTAATAATTATTAATAGTAAAATGAGGTAAACCAATGTTACAAAAGTTGTTCTGTATTAATTATTTCTATTTTTCCTTTAAATTTGATTTGCACATAAACAGCAGATGAGCGAGTGATGCGTTTCCTCAGTAGGGACGTGCAACCATTTTGAAATACTACAATTTTGTCAATATTTTACTTCAAAGTCCATCATTCTACCTCATTGCTCATCATTTTAGCAGTGTAAACAAGACTTCAAATTTGATTTATGCAAGCACATTTACAAGAAATTTGAAGACTTCGTTTTCTATTCGTCTCGGGAGAATTATTTTTGCGGGTGCAACATTTTTGTGAGTATATCGTTCAAGTCGCAGTCCGAGTGACATTCTAGCAATTCTGTTTCGAATACATCTGTTAATGACCATATTTTTTTTTCACGATTTTAACTTTTTTTCACTTTTTCTACCACGTCGAAGATAGATAAGTGCATATGGCACCGATATTTGATCTTGTGCGAGATATCAACGTCAACTAATTGAGCACTAAAAGTGTGTGTTATCCGTGTTTACGAGCTGCTAAAGATCACAAATCCGAATGAAACATATAGCTTGGAGTTCATTTCGCATGACAGTGAAGTAAGTTTTCCTATCACATTCCAAACTTTACATGTGGATCTGGTATTAACATATGTAATGCAACATGTTAATTGCAGATTGAAATTTAGGATATGAAAGTGAGAAAAGAATTATAAATATGGCATAAAATAAAAATTTGTATTCTTTTCGTTAGGAGGTATAATTTTCTGAAAATTATAAATTTGCTACTATAAGCCATGGAAGAAAATGTCTATATGTTTGTTTTAAATTTGAAGATGAATATCAGTAAAAGAAAAAAAATAATAAGAATAAAAAATTAAATTAGTACTTTGTAAATTATCAAGTGATTATTTTTTCACTATAATTTTTTTTCAAGATGAAATGAGATATGATCGGAAAGCTTTGGTGGAAGAACACAAGAACATGGTCTCTAATTTGACAATTGAGCAACGACATGTTTATGTCACAGTGTTGAATTCAGTTCAATCGGATAAAGGTGGTATTTTTTTGTTTATGGTTATGGAGGTACAGGGAAGACCTTTGTATGGAAAACTTTATCTGTGACTTTAAGATCAAAAGCAGAAATTGTATTTAATGTGGCGTCAAGGGTAAAGCATCGTTACTTTTGGACGGTGGTAGAACTCCACATTCAAGATTTGCGATACCGCTAAATCCAAATGAAGATTCCACGTGCAACATTAAGCAGGGTAGTCCTCTCGCGGAATTGATTGTTAGATGCAAGCTTATAATTTGGGATGAAGTGCCTACGATGAACAAATATTGTTTTGAGGCTTTGGATAGAAGCATGCGAGACATTTTGAGATTTAACAATTCCACGAGCAACATGTTTATGACACAGTATTGAATTTAGTTCAATCAGATAAAGGTGGTGTTTTTTTTGTTAATGGTTATGGAGGTACAGGGAAGACCTTTGTATGGAAAACTTTATCTGCGGCTTTAAGATCAAAGCATAAATTGTGTTGAATGTGGCGTCAAGTGGTAAAGCATTGTTACTTTTGGACGGTGGTAGAACTCCACATTCAAGATTTGCGATACCGCTTAATCCAAATGAAGATTCCACGTGCAACATTAAGCAGGATAGTCCTCTCACGGAATTGATTATTAGATGCAAGCTTATAATTTGGGATGAAGTGCCTATGATGAACAAATATTGTTTTGAGGCTTTGGATAGAAGCATGCAAGACATTTTGAGATTCAACAATCCACAGAGTATGGAACTACCTTTTGGAGGAAAAACAGTTGTTTTTGGAAGAGATTTTCGACAGATCTTGCCTGATTCAAAAAGGAAGTAGACAGATATTGTGCTTATGCCTATCAATTCATCATATTTATGGAAAAATTATAAGGTTTTGAGATTGTCCAAAAACATGAGACTACAAAATATCGAGTCAGATGCTAAGTGCGTTGAATTAAATGCATTTTCTGATTGGATTGCGAGTATAGGGGATGTAACAATTGGCTGTGCGAATGATGGCCATGCAACAATTGAAATTTTGGATGATATTTTGTTACGTGGATTCGACAATCCAGTCAAAGCAATCGTGGATAGTATGTATCCGTTGTTTACTTGTGACGTTAATAAGACAAATTATCTGCAAGGAAGAGCTATTCTCAAAACCGACACTTGATGTGGTTGAATCTGTCAATGATTATATGATTTCGCTAAATGCGGCTGAAGGAAATACTTATTTAAGTTCTGATTCAACTTGCAAGTCAGATGCCAATGTTGACATGTTACGTGACCTTCATACGCCTAAGTTTTTGAATGGAATTAGACGGTCTGGTGTGCCCAACCATGAATTGAAATTGAAGGTCGGCACTCCTGTTATGCTTTTACATAACATAGACCATTCCGCCGGCTTATGCAACGACACAAGATTGATTATTACGAGGCTCAGAAGTCATGTCGTGAAAGCAAAGATTCTCGCTGGAACTAATGCAGGTCATAAGGTTCTTATCCCTAGAATGACGTTGACTCCATCTAATCCAAGGCTGCCATTCAAGTTTCAACTAAGATAATTTCCTCTTATTGTATCATACGCAATGACAATCAACAAAAGTCAATGTCAATCGCTATCTCATGTTGGTTTGTATTTGAAAAAATCAGTTTTTAGCCATGGTCAGTTATACGTTGCTATGTCTAGAGTTACAAATCACAAAGGGTTGAAGATTTTGATTTGCGATAAGGATGACGGATAAGACAATTCAACGACAAATGTGTTTTCAAGGAACTTTTCCAAAATTTGTAGTAGTTGGAACATTGATTTAATTTTTTTATGACAATTGTAACGCATATATGATACTTATTTCATATACTTTTATAACAACCTCAATAATCATTTTTAAGTCAAATGAAATATTTAATCTCTACGTTTATAAATTTATTTTTTTAGTACAATATCCGTGCATCGCACGGGTGACACACTAGTATTAACATAAACAAGAATATAATAATTTTGTTGGAATATTAAATACAAGGACCTTGCTACAGGAATTCAAAATTTCTGTACCTGCCAGGGAACACACAATAGGAGGGTGAGTGAGGGGGAGTTTTGGCAATTTTTTATTCACATGGGCTCACCCCCATGTGAGAGAAACTTTGAATTTCTGTAGGAAACCCGTGAATTTTATCGTGTACGCAGCGTTTAATTATTTTTCTAAAGACAAACACATAAATATTTTAAGATTTACTATGAATCAGTCCAAAACTTAAGTTGTCTTACTATGAATGCGTTTAATTTTCAATTCATAACTCCAAGTAACGCCTTTTGATGACACGTTAGGACTTAATGGTGATGCTTATGATTTAATGCTAATCTTCAGTGACCATTTATATAATAACTCAAAACTTCAGTGACTAATGACATAAATATAAACTACGAGAATAATTCCTAAAAGAAAATATCTTGCCTCTTGTTTGTAAGTTTCCATTGTCATCAAGACACGGTGGAAACTCCTATTCATTGCTTGAGATGCGTTAGCATTGGAGCAGTGCCATAGATCTCCTTTATCTCCCTTCGTCATGCACAATCCACCATCAGAGTTCTTAAATGGGTACGTACTTGGTTTAATTTATGACATCAATTGCCTGATTGCATGCTTGGAATTGATAATAAATTTCCTCTTCTACATGTTAAAGAATTTACTGCTGCAGTCAATGATATAGAAATTAGAAGGTGAATACATTGGAAGCTGTTCTGATGATGGTTCTGTTGTAATAAATAGGAGAAAATGAAATTTGATTATCACCGTCCCATGCATTAGACCCAGAAGATTTCGTCAAGGGAGGTTTAGCTAGTCATCGGGTGGGGAACATCTGTTGCCAATGGGACATATAAGCACATTCCAATAATCCATCACTGTATAATCAGTTCTAGCATACATCCCTGGGGAGGACTTCAGTTCTAGAAGATCGAATGCAATCAAAGCTGCTGAGAGGAAAAAATATCTATCCAAATGTCCATCCTTTAAATTTGGAGGTACCCATCCTGGTTTCCCATGCTTCGATGTGATCTTCATCACTAGGCTCAATATTATGCTGGACAAGTAACTACCTAATGCTGAAGAAGACATTGACAAGCCAAGCCCCAAGCTCTTGAGCCCATCCGGTATTTGAGACGCAAAGAATTCCCATTGCGCAAGGTATATGAAATGCTTCGAGCACGTATTGTGGAATCTGCCAAAAAATACTTAAAAGAACGTGTTTCTCTTATATCTGCGATTGCTCAACTAGGCCTGCGATATAACCATTCCGATTCCTATTCTCTGTAGCTCGCTAGGAGGGTTTGGCTCCCATCTTGTTAGTTTGATGTATAGAGGAACTATCACTTTTTCATAACACACAATAAAAGTTGAGGTGCTTATAATATCAAAGGCAGTCATGCTGGCCGGGGGGTATGTGGAAGCTGGAGATCTCTCTGTCCATTGCAGTTCCTTGTTCTACAAAACAGAGAAAGGACTTGTACAAATACTATAGAGGCCAAAATTGTGCGGAGCCATATTGGAAGCCGTCGAAATACACATTTGACCTCCTCAACTTGTGTAACGGTGCAGAGGCGCCATGGATTAGGATTTTGGCAAGTACCAGTTAACAAGATTGCATCTTCTGGGGTTAATCAAGAAACCTGTTTTTGAAATGACCATTCGTTAGTGCCTATTGAGAAGGAGTAGAAACAAATTCATAATAACTTGCATTCATAACAATGTAAATTAACTTGAATTAGCTAACTTGAAATCATCTGTATATCGAGCGCTTTCCTTTTCATCCTTATGAGGAGCTTCATAAAGCCCCTCTCCGTCAAGACTTATTTTCCTCATAGAGGCGACAAGCATCTGCGAAAACCTGGAGACGGGATTTCCAGAAGGCTTAATGTGTGGATAGCTACAGGTCCCACTTAGCAGTAAAATCAATGCTACTAAACCAGAAGAGATAGATATCCAGAAGGCCAACACCCATTTCCCCAAGTTTTCTACATAAACCAACAGTCTCTGCAATCAAGGATCCTAGGCTTAGTGCAACGTAACAATAGCTGAAAAATGGAGTTTTCGACTTATTTTTCTTTAGAATCTTCTTCATTGAATTGATCTGCTCCCAAAGTTGCAAGCCCCGCTTCCTAGAGCTAGCAAGCAAATTGATATGTAAAAAAGAGCAATTTCTCCTCGTGATTGAGGGTTGCATAGCTCTCCAATTTTCCCACAACCCTTTGGTTCAAGTATGAATGCCTGAGTCGACAAAGATAATAGCACCAGTCCCTAAAAAAGCAACAAAAACTTCAGAATCAATCAAATCTTTAAATAGTCTTTTCCCCCCAAAATTTCACGTATATGGTTAAAAAGTGCTTTAGAGAATGTTGGCAAGTTTACTTAAGATAGCTAAAACAACTTGAAATACAACAAAAGTGAGGTATCTTCCTACTAAGATAAGCACCAAACAGAGTGCACATGTTAAGAGTTCCCATCCATGTGCTAAATGTGTTAGCTGCGTCTGTATTCGACTGCCTCAATACCGACTTTGAAAATAGAACCATGTTTACTTCCACTTCAGTGAATCCAAGCGCCGCAAGTCCCTCGATGACTGAACAACAGATCAAATACAATTTAATAAAGACTTGAAGAAACGAAACAACCTTGAAAACTGAATATCTATGCAGTCCACATTTGGCATACTATATTAGACAGAAAATAAGATAAAAATGTACATACAGAGCAATAGCATTCCTGATCTCCATCCACCAGTTGTGTTTCCTTTCATTTCTGGTTTCCCAGAAATATCTATCGTCCCATCTTTTGATTCTAGTCCTTCTTTCCTTCGAGCTCAATCAATAATTCTCGAAAAATTTAACAATTAATTTACATCTACACTATAGTATATGTTTGATAATTATTACCATGGCTGTTCACCTTAAAAACCATATAGCTACCATGGCTTTCTTATACAGTTATCCAATATAAATGCAAGAGAAAGGTCTGAACAATATTTTAATGTCGAGAAGTGGACTATTCTACTCTACACCCATGCTAATTTAAAAGACAATCTTGATCTTAGAAAAATAATATCCTTTTTACACTCTGGTGAAGGTCCAATTCACGTAGTTAAGTGGAGATCTAGTCTCATCTAATGATGCTGCTAATGATCAACGTATAGCATTCATTGAAAGACCTCCCGCCCTGAGCTTCTACTTCCTCATTTAGTTAGTTGAAGATAAACCATGCACGGAACATTATGGAAAGTCTATGAGAAGAGAAGTGGAATGGTCTGAAAAGGGGACACAGCTATATTGTTGAATACTATGAAGTTACTAAGAGAAAGTTGGAATTACTTTTGATTTAGACAACTGTTTTTTTTTAAACATGTTCTACATCAAATTCAGGACGATACTCTGTTGGTCATTGGGTGAGGACCATCTGTTAAAATCCGAAGCCAATGGGACATGTAAGCACATTCCATGAACAAGGTGGATATTGTGGCTTCTTGTCAAACCAGCTATTTCATTTCAGGAATTGCTCCCTATGGTGGTTCTAGCATACATCCCTGGGGAGGAAGATGGGGAGGACTTCATTTCTAGAAGATCAAATGCAATCAAAGCTGCTGAGAGGAAAAAATATCTAAACAAATGTCCATCATTTAAATTTGGAGGCAACCATCCTGGTTTCCCATGCTTCGATGTGATCTTCATCACTAGGCTCAATATTATGCTGGAAAAGTAACTACCTAATGCATCTAACAAGAACAGATGCAGAGAAGCTAGCAGTGCACCAGCAGGTAACAGATTGAAACCAGTAGCAATCACAAGAAGAACAGATGCAGATAAACTAGCAAGAAGAATAAACAGATACAGAGAAAACCAGCAGAGGCAACAGATGATACCAGCAGAAGGGAAAAACTCAGAACAAATTTTAACAGGAAGATTGCATTTCATCAGTCTTCATTAACCAAGACTTAACATGATTTTCATCTCAGATTCTTCTACACTCCTAATGCAGCCTATTTATAGACTCAAAGAAATATCTAAATTGTTATTAACTACCTAACTAACTAAGGCTCCATTTGCCAACTGAGTCAGTTGATCAAAATAGCAAAAAACAGACAGATTGATTTATTTACATATTATATTCTTATTTCCATTGTTTCACTGACTCATGACAAAGGGACCACAATGAATTCAACCGTGTAGGGTAGTACAAAGACTTCGTAGTTCGGTTTGCCACTGCGGCTGCTGCTCGGTATGCGATTATCATGTGTTTTGTCGTATACTTCTTTACAAAAACCTAACAAGTCGCAATACACCTCTTCAGCTTTTTTCCCAGAATTGTTTGCTCAATCTAGGACTGATGGCCACTTGCTGCAACGGGAAAGGATGTTAATAAATCAGTTATTGTTCATCACAGTAGCTTTAGATTTATTAAATTCAAACTAAATCAAATTCAAATCATTAACGGATACTAAAAATGCAGAAATCACATTAACTTCCAATTGATACCTAACTCTAGATAATTACTGAAATATGAAAACGACAAGAATGGTTAACAATCAAATGTACTCCGTTTCAGAGGTCCAGATTCTATCAAATATGGCAATATTTGGCGTCATTTTAGTACGCATCAAATTCTCAGCCATGATAGAATCTGCACCACTGAAACCGGTAAATTTGATTATTAGTTATTCTTCTCGTTTTCGGTAGGAGATTATCTAGAGTTAATGTGTGTTGATTAGGTATCAATTGGAACTTGATGTGAGTTTGCTTTTTTAGTATCTTTTGAATTTAATATTGATTTCAATTTGAATTTAATAAATATAAGTTGTTCAGCTTTAATATCCTTTCTCGTTGCAGCCAGTAGCCATCGGTCCTAGATTGAGCAAACAATTCTGGGAAAAAACTGAAGAGATGTATTGCGACTTGTTAGGTTTTTGTAAAGGAATATACGATAAAACACATGATAATCGCATACCGAACAGCAGCCGCCGTGGCAAACCAAACATCGAAGACTTTGTACTACCCGACGCGGTTGAATTCATTGTGGTCCCTTTGCCATGAGGCAGTGAAACAATGGAAATAAAAATATAATATGTAAATAAATCAATCTGTCTGTTTTTTGCTATTTTGATCAACTGACTCAGTTGGCAAATGGAGCCTTAGTTAGTTAGGTAGTTAATAACAACTTAGATACTTCTTTGAGTCTATAAATAGACTGCATTAGGAGTCTAAGAATTTGAGATGAAAATCATGTTAAGTCTTGGTTAATGAAGACTGATGAAATGCAATCTTCCTGTTAAAATCTGTTTGCTACAACGGGAAAGGATGTTAATAAATCAGTCATTGTTCATCACAATAGTTTTAGATTTATTAAATTCAAACTATATCAAATTCAAATCAATATCAAATTCAAATCATTAACGGATACTAAAAATGCAAAAATCACATTAACTTCCAATTGATACCTAATTCTAGATAATTACTGAATATGAAAACGACAAGAATGGTTAACAATCAAATGTACTCCGTTTCAGAGGTCCAGATTCTATCAAATATGGCAATATTTGGCGTCATTTTAGTACGCATCAAATTCTCAGCCATGATAGAATTTGCACCGCTAAAACCGGTAAATTTGATTGTTAATTATTCTTCTCGTTTTCGGTAGGAGATTATCTAGAGTTAATGTGTGTTGACAAGGTATCAATTGGAACTTAATGTGAATCTGCTTTTTTCGTATCTTTTGAATTTGATTTGAATTTAATAAATATAATTTGTTCAGTTTTAATATCTTTTCTCGTTGCAGCCAGTAGCCATCGGTTCTAGATTGAGCAAACAATTCTGGGAAAAAAACTAAAGATGTGTATTGCGACTTGTTAGGTTTTTGTAAAGGAGTATACGACAACACATGATAATCTCATACCGAACTGCAGCCGCCGTGGCAAACCGAACCTCGAAGACTTTGTACTACCCGACGCGGTTGAATTCATTGTGGTCCCTTTGTCATGAGGCAGTGAAACAATGGAAATAAGAATATAATATGTAAATAAATTAATCTGTCTGTTTTTTGCTATTTTGATCAACTGACTCAGTTGGCAAAGGGAGCCTTACTTAATTAGGTAGTTAATAACAACTTAGATACTTCTTTGAGTCTATAAATAGACTGCATTAGAAGTGTAGAAGAATTTGAGATGAAAATCATGTTAAGTCTTGGTTAATGAAGACTGATGAAATGCAATCTTCCTGTTAAAATCTGTTTGCTGCAACGGGAAAGGATGCTAATAAATCAGTCATTGTTCATCACAATAGCTTTAGATTTATTATATTTATTAAATTCAAATCAAATCAAATTGAAATCAATATCAAATTCAAAAGATACTAAAAAAGCAGACTCATTTTAAGTTCCAATTGATACCTAATCAACACACATTAACTATAGATAATCTCCTACCGAAAACGAGAAGAATAACTAACAATCAAATTTACCGATTTCAGCGGTGCAAATTCTATCATGGCTAAGAATTTGATGCGTACTAAAATGGCGCCAAATATTTCCATATTTGATAGAATCTAGACCTCTGAAACGGAGTACATTTGATTGTTAACTATTTTTCTCGTTTTCATATTTCAGTAATTATCTAGAGTTAGGTATCAATTGGAACTTAATGTGAGTCTGCTTTTTTAGTATCCGTTAATGATTTGAATTTGATTTAGTTTGAATTTAATAAATCTAAAGCTACTTTGATGAACAATGACTGATTTATTAACATTCTTTCCCGTTGTAGCAAACAGATTTTAACAGGAAGATTACATTTCATCAGTCTTCATTAACAAGACTTAACATGATTTTCATCTCAGATTCGTCTACACTCCTAATGCAGTCTATTTATAGACTCCAAGAAGTATCTAAATTGTTATTAACTACCTAACTAACTAAGGCTCCCTTTGCCAACTGAGTCAGTTGATCAAAATAGCAAAAAACAGACAGATTGATTTATTTACATATTATATTCTTATTTTCATTGTTTCACTGCCTCATGGCAAATGGACCACAATGAATTCAATCGCGTCGGGTAGTACAAAGTCTTCGAGGTTCGGTTTGCCACTGCGGCTGCTGTTCAGTATGCGATTATCATGTGTTTTGTCGTATACTCATTTACAAAAACCTAACAAGTCGCAATACACCTCTTCAGTTTTTTTCCCAGAATTGTTTGCTCAATTTAGGACCGATGGCTACTGGCTGCAACTAGAAAGGATATTAAAGCTGAACAACTTATATTTATCAAATTCAAATCAATATCAAATTCAAAAGATACTAAAAAAGCATACTCACATTAAGTTCAAATTGATACCTAATCAACACACATTAATTCAAACTACTTAATTCAACACTCCAATTCCGGCAATTGTTCCAACTCCGGCGATTATTCCGACGACAACTCCGTCATACTTCTTTTGTACAGTTGACATGATTTTTGACCTTTTGATCGTTACTTGTGACTGTAACATAAAATGTGACGTGTTAATATTGATCTGTGACCCGTTTATATTGATCTGTGACCAATAAAAGATGATTGTGACTTGTGAACTCAAACCTATGACGGTGAACTCAAAAAATTATAGGTAACTGTTATTGGTCACTGATCAAAAAATTATAGGTAACTGTTATCTATCAGTCACATATTTTCAAATTTATTGATCACAGATTAACTTTTAGTCACAAATTGTCGAATTTTAAGGTCACAGTTAGTCCATTATGCGGTCACAATTAGTCCAAATAGTTGGTCACGGTTAGTCCATTATGCGGTCACAGATGGTCACAAATCAAACCACATAATCAAACAACTGCCACCTGCACCTCACCACACAACCACCAGACCATCGCCTACACCGCACCACCACCATAAAAAAAAAATGCCTCAACTGCCTGCAAGCCGACACCACCTCACCGTCAAACCGCCACCATTTACAAACCACCACCAACTACCCCAAAAACTCCAACACCCATTACTCTAGATTTTCACCTCATTTTCCACCACCACCAGCAGCAACGGCACACACGCCAACACTCACATCAAGCAGGTTGAATTAACACTCTAAAAAAAAAGGAAAACACTTTCAATGTCTCAAGGCCCACCTGACCCAATTAGATAAAATACAAAATCTAATCCCAGTCACCAAACCCATAAGCGCAAAATCCCACCGATCGCAAACTGAGGTATATCCGTATAAATATGGCAATATTTGGCGCCATTTTAGTACACATCAAATTCTCAGCCATGATAGAATCTGCACTGAAACCGGTAAATTTGATTGTTAGTTATTCTTCTCGTTTTCGGTAGGAGATTATCTAAAGTTAATGTGTGTTGATTAAGTATCAATTGGAAGTTAATGTGAGTTTTCGTTTTTTTAGTATCTTTTGAATTTGATATTGATTTCAATTTGATTTGGTTTGAATTTAATAAATCTAAGTTGTTCAGCTTTAACATCCTTTCTCGTTGCAGCCAGTGACCATCGGTCTTAGATTGAACAAACAATTCTGGGAAAAGCTTAAGTGATATTTTGGAAAGCGTACGGTCACAGTAAAGATATATATGACCGTCTACCTAACAACCGCCGCGGCAAACCGATCCACGAAGAATTTGTAATACCTGATGCGGCTGAATTCATTGTGCCCACATTGCGTGACACAATGTAAATAAAGCACAAATTTTTATAAAGTATATAAAATAAAATTTCATTACTACATTACCCATTGAAGTTGTGTCTGTCGAGCTTTAAGTGCGTAAAACTCATCTATAATAGAATCTACATCTATTTTCTCGAAAAATTCAAGTTCAATGTAGAGTGTCATACAATCAGCAAGAAACTCATCCTCCATTCTGTTACGAATTGCTGTCTTCACATGTTTCATTGCCGAAAAAACTCGTTCAATAGTCGCCGTAGATACCAGTAGTGTCAATGCAAGACGAATCAATCTAGTGAGAATAATGTAATTCTCTGACCTACTTGCAACCAAAACCTTGCATAATTCAGAAAGTGAAGACGCTTGAAATCGAGGATCACGAATCACATCATTCTTGTAATGTCTCAACTCAAACCTCAAAGAATGAAGCTCTCGCTGTGAAAAATCACAAGGATAGAGCTTCTCTGCAAACTTGTATATATAATCCTCATTGAATGATTCAAAAGAATTTCGAGGATCTAAAACAACGGTGAGAGAGAGTTCTATCGATAGCTCATTAAATCTTGTGTTAAACTCCATTAGCTGGAAATCTTTTAAAGGAGGAGAACAATGTTTTCCTTTTCTTGGCACCAGAACCAGATTGACCGTGTTCCATTTTTAACTGTAGTGGAGTTGGTCCACTGAAATAATTGATGGATGAAGTCATATTCAATCAGATTAAAAAATATTAAAATAACGTAAAATAATACTCCCAAAACTATTATTCTAAACGTGGAATTGTCAATTAGCAATTTTAATTTAGCAGTCAACAATAATTGCAGCTTTAACTTTTATAACTATTGGCAAAAATAATTGAACTGGTCCACTTCATATAATTATATAATAGATGATATAACAAAAAGGCCTTAGAAAAATCAACGTAAAACACAAGAATTCAAACCTCAAACTCTCTTATAAAGAGCAGTCAGCAGTACATTACTCTTTGAACACACGAAATCAACTTCTGGTCTTCTCACTTCTGCCATTCACAATGCACCAGTCAGTGACAATCTCAACATCTTCCTTTCAATGAGAAATCAAAATTATACACTAAAGAAGTAAACAAGCATTATCCATAAACTGGCGTCTGGGAAATATAAATAAATAAAAAAGGAACTATTCGTTTCATTCATTACCTTTCCAAAGCGAACTCGAAGAGGCAAGAGCACTGCAGAGACTTCAAAATTCTTACAAAAATTTAACAAAGCCAGAAATTTAAAAAAAAAATAAAGAGCCAAAGAGGAGCTCGGCTGCTCGAGTTCCAGTTCCAGAAATCTGTTCGCTGTAGGTGTTGTAAATGGTTAGGGTTTTTAATTAGGCGCTTGTGAAATCGGTTTTAATTAGTTGGGCTTGGGAATTGGGATGGAAAAGGATCAAGGGGAAAAAATCATAAATCAGGTGTATAGTTTACACCAATTCAAAAATCAGGTTCAAAATTCAAAATTCAGGTATCAGATAATTAATTAAAAATATTTATTAATTAGGTCACAATTATACAATTAATAATCACAAATACATAATTATAGGTCACAATTTATTTATTGATCACATATTATCAAATCAATTAGTCACCGATAATTTCGAGGTCACAAATTCAAAAATTTACAGGTCACAGTTAATTTCATTTGTCAAAGATTTTCAAATTTATTGGTCACATATTGTCAAATTTCTTAGGTCGCAGTTAAATACTTGATCACATATAACCAAATACTTGGTCACAGACAATCAAATACTTGGTCACGAACCACCGCCACCATCACTCCCTTCGCCACCAACAAACAACCTGCACGACTATCATCGCACCCTCACCACTGAACAACCACCAACACCACCACCCCTCACCATGACAACAACCACTAAAACACAACCATTTACAAACTGAAAAGGATTGTGGCATTGCCACCTCTTTCGACTCAGTATTGTTCTTTAAGCCGATGCTGGAACCTTGCAAGACGAGCCTGAAGGCTGACCAGACTTGCTGCTTTTTGAGAGAACACAAAACTCAACTGAGTTACGTAATTGCCAATATGGCTGCCTGGTTGGTCCACTTCTGCTAATAGTTTCATTTCCTGGCATTCAAAAGCTAAACAAGTTAATTTCTGTACTGTATAATTTTTCTTCTTCGACTTTATAATATGTTCGTGATTTACTTTTCTCAAAGCATTCTGTGAGTTGTGATGTATTAAACAGACATGACCCTCCCTCGGAAGCACCTCATTACAGAAAAATCAGAAAATGAAGCTACACATAGAATTCCATCTACTCCCAGTCCCCAAAATAAAGAATAAAATTTAATCTATGCAAACTTACTTCACGAACAATCTCCATTGTATCTTCGATTTCTTTTCTATGGGCTGAAATCAGGGCTTCTTCTTCCTATACAGACAATAATAATGAAATTGATAATCAACAGGCATTTAACATACTTCCAGTAAAACAAACAACTCTAATCATTCGAGAAGCAACACATCTAGGGTTTGTTTGATTTGGGCATTCGATCGCTGTGCAGCCGCTGCACCTTCGCGACCGCCACCATCGCCTGCACGCCGCCGCCGCCGCCGCCTTGGGGAACCTCGATTTAGGGTTCGAATAAATTTTGGGGAGACTTCGGCGGTAGATTTACACACACACAGAGAGAGGCGAGAGAGTTGAGAGTGGGTAATAAATTAGGGTTAGGATTTTATATAGTACATGATTTTTATTTTTTTTTTATTTTTTTTTATGTATATAGTACATGATTTTTGAATGATAAAATTTGATCCCTATTTTTTATTTTCAATTTTCAAACACATGGAAGTATGTAATTTCTTCTTAAAAAATGGAGCCCTGCTCAAAGCCAGACCCAAAACAGGGCACCACATGGAGGGCAGGCTGACGAAGCTAGCCTGGCCAAGAAGTCTTTTCCACGTAAATAACATGTGAGCAACGTATTTAGGAATTGCCTTATTGAATATCGTGTTAAATCATATTTGGTGGAATTTGACTTAAAAGATTATCATGGCTTTAATTTTTTATCAACTAAATTCTGAGAAATAGATTGCCAATTTACCAATTATACATCTGAAGAAGTTTCAAATTTGGCAATTTATAGTTAGAAATTGTTTTCATATGGAATAACACTCATATTTTCAATCTAAGCTCCTGTTTGGTGCACATTTTGATTATAAGAATACATTTTTACTGTTGATATGATATGAAATATGTGGTTAAAAATTAAAGAAAAGTTATTGATTTGATGGAAAATATTATTTTATTGAAAAATGTGTGGTTGAAAATGAATAAAAGAATGAGAATGAAAAAAATAATGTAACTCAAACAGTGCCTAAGTAGTTTAATCTTTTTCTTGAATGATTCTTTTTTCTTATTATTAATTACTACTACATACGTCAGGAAAGCGGGGATCTTGTCCAATTTTTTTATATCTTTTATTATAACTTATGTAATGACACTCTCAGTTTGTCAATCAATCATCGTGTTTTCCAACAAATTATAGTATTTTTGTGCTCGAAGAATAAATTAAGTGAGTTAAAAAGTAAAAATTATATTACAATATTGGAATTGGCGTAACTGGTCCCAAACATTTTCTGATCCTACGAATTTGGTCCAAACATTTAAATATTGGCATTAACCCTCCCAAACATTTGCATCTTGTCACAATTTGTCACTTTAGATATACTCCGTCCAAATTGACATTAAGTTTTGTGCATGGAATGTAGATATAATTAGCCACATATTTATTTATAGCACATGTAATTAAAAATGTAGATTATTATATATAGCAAGAATTCAAGTAGTAATAAATGTACTTCTAGATATTCCCTTAAAGGATTGTTTTTTTCTCCATCTTCATAAATATATTGATACGTTTTTGTCAATGATATATAGCCCATGTTTGTCATTCATTTTTTCAAACATTATTTGCTACAGTAGACAATCTCTCTACATATTCACTCAACAAAATATTTTACACACAAACCAATAAAATTATTTTACTTTTCAACCACACATTCTCCAAAAAATATTATTCAAAACTCTATTTCTTCTCCCAAAATAGGAGACAAACAAGCCCATAATTCAAACAAACAAATTAATAAATGTAATTAGTTGTATCCATATAGAAAAAGAAAAAGGCATGAAGTATATAGGTCAATCTATTTTAGCCCATGTTTGGCCCCCATTCAATTAAATTACATTACATTAAATTTTTATCTCTCTTCATTATAACCACTCATTTATCAAATAAAATAATATTACACACAAATCTAAAATTTTTCATTATTTTTCCACCACACATTCTCCCATCAATCATTATTACAAAAATTTTCAACTATCAAAAATGTCAAGTAATTGAGGCCAAACAGGGGCTTAATGTCCATTATTAAGAGAGAGAGAGAGAGAGACTATTCTTTTTTTTTTTTTTACTTTTTCAAGTGACAATCAATTTGATACTTCGATAAAATCATGAATCTTGTTACATTAGACCATCAAACTCAACACACCACTCGATGATTCAGGATCGATAAAAAGAATTTTACTAGAACAATACATTTGTGTTACTATGAGACATATTGTTAGTCGCTGATCACATCGGCGGATAATAATATTTGTCCATCAATAATGGAAATTACATTAGTAGGAATATAAGCCGAAACATCTCCCTTAATTTTTTACAATTTTAAAATTTCTAAGATCCAAAAATGAAAATTGAAAGAATTGAATTTACTAGTTCCATTATTCCTCACTAACCTTAAATAGACCCTCATCATCATTTTCATCAATATTTCTAAAAGCTTCGCAAGAACTTTTAGTGGGTGTGAAAATTAATGGAAGTTATGTTCTTAATTACTTCGAGCTTTTGATGAAATGTAAACTCATTTTGGCATTGTAATTAAAGTGTTAGCATATGTTTTACTTTGAACACGACATGATAGAAATAGACTTAGCTGAGATTCGTTTCTTACCGAAGATCTAACTTCAAGAAGTTTAAATGTTTTTTAAAAATTATAAAATCTATGGCTATGTTGAAATAATAAGTGACACATGAACACTCTTTGAGTCCAAAATCTTAATTAATTATATTCAGGCATAAGTAGGATTGCATTTCTTTTATACTTGAGAAGCAATCTGTTGGCTATCGAAATCGAAACCACATGGGCAATCAAATTCGAAATTGATGTACAAAGTATAACAGTGCTTAGCCAGAAATACCTTATGAAGTTATATTGTTTTTCTAGGATTGGGTTAGACCTTTTCTTTGTAGCTTAGGTGGAAGGCGAAGGTGGCCTCCTTTTTGGGATGTTGACCCATCAGTAAGATATCTAAAAAAAACACGTTAGAATTCTAATATAACAAAACTTATAGGTCAAGGGATTGTCTCATGCGCGCATATTCTATGGAGCATAAGACTCCTAAAAGGTAATGGAGGCTTGCAAAATGCTTCCTCCGACCAGACTGAGATTGGTTGTCGAGTGCAGATGTATAAAGGAGTTTGATTGCGAAATTCATTCATCAAACAACAAGGAAAGTCATCCACAATGTCGAGTGCAAAGGTTGTTTCTCAATAAATAAAAGTTACATAGAGATGACAAACGAATTTGCTTATATTAATGAAAAAGTTTGGCACCTCGACGAAAAAGTGCTCCAATCATTAAAAGGGACACTGGATAACAGTAAATTATATGAATTTATTTGATGTTAATGGTTTTTATTAGGGTAGTCAAGTTCATAATTCTACGGAAATACGTGAAGTGGCTCAAAAGATTGCTCGGTTGTGGTGTTGGCTGTTGGTTCGGGTGTGTGCGATGGTTGGGTGTGTTGGTGCGGCGGTGGTGATCGTGCGGTTTGGGTGTGTTTCTAGTTGCGTGCGGTGGTTGTGTTTCTGTGCGATGGTTGTGCGACGGTTGTGGTTCTGTGCGATGGTTGTGGTGTTTCTGTGCTATCGTTGCGGCGTTGCTGTGTGAAGGTTGGATGGGTGCTCGTGCGGCGGGTGTGGTCGTGCTACGCGTGATGGTGGTGAAGATGCGACGACGATGGTGGTGCCGCTGGTGGAGGCGGTGGCGAAGTGGTGATCACAAATGATTCTGGTGATGGTCACAAATGATTTGATTGTTTGTGACCAATAATTTGGTTTGTTTGTGACCAATAAATTAAATAAACTGTGACCAATACTTGCCGTGTAACCTAGAAATTAATAATTTGTGACCTAAAAATTGATAAATTTTGACCCGAATGTAATTCATGTGATGTTTATGACCATAAAATAAGTAATGTGACTTTTAAATTTCGTGATTGTGACCGATGAACAAATTGTAACCTATGAAATTTTTTAATTGTGACATAAAAAGCGGCGGAACGGTCATCGGAATACTCGTCGGAACAGTCGTCGAAAAAGAGTGGTGACCGAAAAGGTCACCGGAATAGTCATCGGAACAATCGTGCGGAAAAGAGTGGTGACCGGAAAGGTCGTCGAAATAATCACCGGAACTGTAGGGGTGGTGGAGGTGGGATGTGTTAATTATATTGTATTAGAATTAAATATTTAATAATAAATTGATTTAATAATTATTATTTCATAAATAAAAATTTAAAGAAACCTGATTTTTGAAATTTGAAACTTGTTTTTGTATTTTTGAAATGGGTGAAAGTAAATATCCGATTTATGTAATGTTCCCCTCTATTTATGTAGGATAAGTGTTTGCTCGTCGCATAAATTCATTTGTTCACATATTTTGAAAGAAAATATTAATTTATTTTTTTGATAAGTTATTTATATTAGTTTGAGCTTACATTTTGTTTCTTGTATTAAAAATCATGTACTTAAGTATTGAGTAATAAATATTCGATTTATAACTCAATCTAAGTTTATCGTCTACGTTGATAAATAAAGATCTCACTATGAATGTTTTAATCTTATTGAAGTTCATCCAATTTTAATTTATTGGACCAAAAGATGATACTTGAAAGATTTTTAGGAGACAATTGGATGAAATTAGAATTTAAAAATGAATGAAATATGATCAAAATACTATCAAAATCAATTTTCAATAGCACAAGTTATATTCCAGATTTTTTGTCGAAAATTGAGACCCAACCCAGGTGTTGAGACAAAAAGTTATGGTCAGAATACCGGCTGTTGAGAAAAAAAAATCCGCGCGCGAATGAAACTTTTCTTATTCGATTAACTTTCCTAAAAAATAATTTTGAATTTTCACTTAATTGAATTCTTACAAATCCAGAGAAGTGAACTTTAATCTACTCACAAAAATCTACATATTACTTTTTTCGTTCGATCCAAAGAAGTGAACTTTATGAATATTGTGTATTTAAATTGAAAAAAAAATAACAACATAGATTCATGCAATATGGGGTCCCGTTAGTACACTTATGGTGTATTTGAGCCACATTATTTCGGAAGAACTTATTCTGGAATAGTAGATGGAGAATGTGTAGTTGAAAAAGAAGAAGAATTAATTGATGTGATGAAAAATATTATTTTATTGAAAACTTTTTGATTGAAAATGAGTAGAAGAATGAAAATGAAAATTTTAATATGTACCAAAGAGCTTATACCCACTTTATTATATTCTCGCACGAGCTCACCAACTTTCATGTAGTATCAATTGGGTAAAATTCTTGCACAAAATTAAATTTGTACTAGTGAATGTATGAACTAATTAATTGCCGCATCTATGTCTCAATTTTTGTGTGATATAACTTGCCGCGTCCATGTTCCCACGGATACGGTCAAATATTCTAACCCCACAATTTAACACTCTAAAAAAAAGGGGATAATTGTAGCTGCGGTCCCAAACCTTTCAAATTTTTGCGCACTTTACCCTAACCTTTGATTTGTGCCAGCCACAGTCCCAAACCTTTCAAAAATATGCAGCAGAGGTCCAAAAAGACGGTTTCCGTCCGTTTGACCGTTAGTCAACCAAAAAAGTTAAAATTGACCAAATTCATTAAGGGAAAAATGGGAACTTTGCTAATACATTTAAAATAATTACAAAGAAAAAGAAAGCCGACCCACCCCACCCCCCTAGTTTCTCTTCTCCAGCCACAGTATCTCTTCTCCGACGAGACCTGCCGGAAACCGCCACCTTCGAACCAGTTGTTGCTCTACCTCCTACCCTAAGAAATCAAATCCAACATCCTCATTTTTCTTCTAATGTAAGCTGGACCATAAATCCCAAATCGATTTTTGCACAATAGAAATTAGAAAATGCTCAATGTTTGTAATCTTGATTTCCATTTCATCTCTGCAAATATGATAATCATCCCCAAAAATGAAAATGCCCAAAAATTTCTCAATCCACTCTCATGGAGACCAATGAAATGCCCAAAAATGAAATGAAATGGAAATGCCCAAAAATGATTTTTGGAGACCACTGAAATTGCACGAATCGATGAAATGAAATGGAAATGAAAATTTCTCGCTCCACTCTCATGGAGACCACTGAAATACCCAAAAATTTCTCGACTGCAATTTCACTACAGTCCAAGAACATGCAAGAATTTCCCATGAATAGTTCACTCTAGAAGGCACAAACCAGTCAAATAAACTATTGGGATCATCAAAAATCTCGAATTTGAAGCTCAAGAGTGCATAAGAAAGAAGATCTCGAAATTGTTTGTACGAATTCAAAACTAACTTCTCGTTATTATTTTGCTGTTATTACTTAATCACAGTGACTGCCGCCGGTGCTGCTTCAGGTATACATAGATCCAATTACCCTTGACTGGTTATATGGCAGAATCGAGTCCAACCTATTGGCGATCGTTGGCAGTTGTAGACAAATTAAACATAAACAAACCTTTATTAGCTCTTTATCTTGGTCTTTGTTACCGCTTGGGCGTTGAGAAACTGGAGCTTTGGGGTATTGAGTTAGCCAAGGCAACCTAATTTACAGTGGTGGTGGTGGTGGTGGTGGTGGTGGTGGTGGGAGGTGGTGGTGTGCCGGTGCCGGCAGAAAGGTAGAGATGGTGGGTGGTTGGTTTGATTGTGCTGCCGGCAGGAAGAGAGAGATGGAAGGTGAAGTTGGGGTTTTTTTGTTATTTTTGTTTTTAGTTTAATTGTTATTAATATTTGGGAATATATTAATTATAAAAGTACTATTTTGCCCTTTTTATTTTAATTAAAATTGAATCAATTTTGACTTTTTTGGTTGACTAACGGTAACCGTCCATTTGGACCTCTACTGCATATTTTTGAAAGGTTTGGGACTGTGGCTGGCACAAATCAAAGGTTAGGGTAAAGTGCGCAAAAATCTGAAAGGTTTGGGACCGCAACTGCAATTATCCCAAAAAAAAAAAAAGAAAGAAAGAAAACACTTTCAATGTATCAAGGCCCACCTGACCCAATTAGATAAAATACAAAATCTAATCCCAATCCATTACAACATTTTTTCTTACTTTTCTAGTTTTCTTCTCCTATAAATACCAAACCCATTACAACATTTTTTTCCCACCAAACTTTCATTCTATACTCTCTACTCTCTAGAATTTAAAAATTATTATCAACAATATCATTCATTTATTCTATAATTATCTTCTACATTTTTTACATTATTATCTTCATTTTACAACTCAATTTATACACTAGTATATAATTTTCATTCACTTCTCAATTCTACATTTCTAAATTCTATTTTCTACATTCTATTTCAACATTCAATTTCTACAATTCACAAATGGATCTACGAGCATTTGTTGAAAATTTGTTCGGTATGGAAGACGAAACACCTGCCCAAAATCAATTTGGGAATGAATTTACCAATCTCAATGAATTACCAATTCAAGAAGACATTGAAGATTTCGACGTTCGTGAAGGTAGTCATCCCGATCCAATTGATTTAGATGACGTTGATGTTGATCCTAGTGTTCCTATTGATTTGGAACAAGATGAAGAACCTGCATTAAATATTCCCCATACAAAAGGGAAGAGAAAGGGGAAGAAGCAGGCAAAATGTTGGGACCATTTCAAATTGGTTAACACTGGTCGTGTGATCGATGGACTTCCAGAAACTAAAGCAATATGTGAATACTGTCAACAACAACGGCATGGCAAAAAGGCATTGGAGCCACTCACCTCAACCGTCACTACAAAACATGTGCGGCCAAACATGAGCTTCTTGAACGTGGTCAAACGCAACTACAGTTTGGTACTAGTAGCGCCGGTGCTACTACTACGCCACTTTCTACGTGGATGTATTCGGAGGAGGAAGCTCGAACGGGAATGGTGAAATTCGTTGCCGCGGTGGAGCTATCACTAGCAATAGTGGACAACCAACATTTCGTAAACTACGTTAAACAATATCTTCAACCAA
Organism: Fraxinus americana; assembly: GCA_035079005.1. Classification (NCBI taxonomy): domain Eukaryota; kingdom Viridiplantae; phylum Streptophyta; class Magnoliopsida; order Lamiales; family Oleaceae; genus Fraxinus; species Fraxinus americana. Next base: position 26,036,192 of record CM068725.1, read on the forward strand.
GGTACGTTGGGAGAAGTCGAAATACTCTTCGTTTTAATACAATTGAATATTTTCTTAATGCAAAGAAATTATTGATTGCGGATTTAGAAAAATACGGGGGTGTGATATCTTTAACTTCGGATTTAGGGAAAATGATTAATAAGAGAGGTTATATAGCTGCAACTGCACACTATATAGACCTACTTTGGGTTATGCATAAAAAAATTATTGCTTTTAAAATTATTGAGTATCCTCATAACGCTCAAACTATATTTAATACTATTATGTTAATAATTAGAGAATATAAATGCGAGAGTAAAATTTGTTCTTTTACTTTTGACAATGCTTCCGTAAATAAAGTAGTTATTGATAAATTGCATAAAGTACTTCAACCCGATTTTGGTGGTTATTTATTTCATATTCGATGTGTGTGCCATATTTTTAATTTAATTATACAAGATGGTTTAAAACATATGAAATACGAAATTAGTTGAATTAGGAATGCACTTATGTATATCGCGATTACACCCAGTAGAAAACAAGCATTTGAAGAATTTTGTGAACAAGTTAGGAACTCTAATACAAAAACTTTTATTATTGACGTAGGTTATAGATGAAATTCAACTTACTTATTATTAAAATCCTGTGAAGGTTTTGAACTGTTTATCACTGAATTTTATAACAGTAGGCATATTAGAGACGAAGACGATAATATGTTAAATGAATCCGATTGGACTACAGTTTTTAAAATTAAGAAATTTTTGGAAAGTTTTTATACGTCTACGAATATATTATCTGGTATTTATTATCCCATTAGTTGCATGGTTCTTTAACTTCTTTATATAACTGTTATGGCTTTTAAGAGATATCAAAGTGAACATTATTCTGGTGGCTTGACTTGATAGCAAAGTTTTCTGGTTTGTGATTTGGTTGATGCAACTGATACAACCCTTCCTTAAGTACTCTTTGCAGCAAAGTCCTCTTCGTTTGGAGATCCTTAACAAGGCAACAATTAGAATAGAACTCAATGAAAACATTGTTATTATAAGTGAGTTGTGAAACACTGACTAAATTTCTTTTAATTGAAGGAACATGAAACAGTTTGTTTAGTGCAAGTGGACTATTATTCACTGTGAGTACTTGTCCATTTCCAATATGTGAAATGTACAACATGTTTCCATCACCAACAACCAGTTTTTCCTTGCCTTCATACTTGTTCATAGTTTGCAGATTACCTTTATCGATGGTAACATGGTTGCTTGCACCAGAGTTAATGAACCAAGCTGGATCTTCAAGGACTCTAGGCGATGCTACATATGCAGACGGAATTGAGTTGAAGTTATGTGGCCCTTGGTTACCTGGTCTACTTCCCATATACTTTTTATCACACATATTAAAACACCAGCTTGTAAAGTGATTGTTGAGACCACAGATTCGATAAGGTCCTTTGGTCTCATTTTGTTTGCCAATTGAAACTCTGTCTCTGCCTCTTGTTCGGCCTCTGCAACTCGATGACCTACCACTGTTGGTACCTCTCAAACCTCCTTTATTTACTGAATTAGTTCTGTGTGCTAGTTGAACACTTAACTGATTGATGCTGAATGAAGTAATGTCATTCTTAACTTGATTCAGATGTTCAAGACGATTTTCAAAGGTTATAAGCACTGATGATAATTCATGAGATGCTTTCTCTACTATTAATCTGTACAATAATGCATGTGTACTCTTCGTCTAAGCCTAATAAGACCTGTGTTATCAGATCACTTTGATCTATGACTTTACCAGCTATCTCCAAGTTATCAACCAGCAATTTGATGGTTGTTAGATACTGATCCATTGACATAGCTCCTTTCCTAGTTCTTTGCAATTCTCCAGTAAGAAACATCGCTCTTGACTTGTTCAATATTCTAAAAATTTCTTCAATTAATGTCCACAGCCTGCTAGCACTTGTACACCCCATAACTTTCATTGCAATTTCTGGGATCATGGATGAGTATAACCAGCCCATTAGAAGCTGATTTGCTGAATTCCACTTCATGAACTCAGGATTTAGTATCATTTCCACTGCTTCTTCCTGCCCTGCAATGGTTTGAGTAGTGATTTGAGTTGCTATAAACTCTGGTGGATACTCCTTTGTACCAGCAGATATCCATCGAGATTGTGCCCTTTGATTATAAGCATGATCATGTTCTTTCATAGTAGGAAGTTGTTTCTATCAATTTTGACTGATGGCGAGTGAGTAATATTCATTCCAACCAGTGAGGTTTGATTACCAGATGTTTGTACGATTGGAGCTGTGTTAAACTCAGAGATTTAAATGATTTCCGGATCCAGTGTTGGCCATTTTCTGCTCTGATACCAAGTTAGAAAACTAGAGAGAAAGATGCTATAAACTTGGATAATTATCATTGATTGTCACACGGCATATATAGCCAATTTACAAGACTTGAACATTCTAGAATTATGCATCATTAGCATGTCTAACTAATTTCTAGCAACTGGCAAATGAGTTACACTACCACTCCTGAAAATTAGGGACTACAGCTTCTACCGTGCATTCTGTTTGGATGCTGTTTGTTGGTTGGCAACAATGAATCATTCTAACAGTTAGAAATCATGCAGAAATAAAAAGAGGAAAACCAAGGATAGTTGTAAATTATAAAGAATTTAATAAAAATACTAAATTTGATGGATATTATTTACCAAATAAAGAAGTTTTAATAAACATAACTAATAATAAAAAATATTATTCAAAATTTGATTGTAAATCTAGATTTTGGCAAATCAAGTTTGAAGAAAATAATATACCATTAACAGCATTTAATACCCCCTCAATGACATTATGAATGGGTTATGCCATTTGGATTAAAAAACGCACCTCAAATTTATCAAAGAATAATGTATGAAGTTTTTAAAACTTATAATTTTCTTATTATTTATGTTGATGACATATTTGTTTGTTCAGAAACATATGAAGATCATCTTAAACATTTTAGAAGTTTTGCTACACTTTACTCGAAAGAAGGTACAATGCTTAGTCAGAAAAATGCAGAAATGGCAAAAAATGAAATTGAATTTTTAGGAATGATAATAAATAGTGAAGGAATAAAATTACAACATCAAATTTTTGAAAAAATAATTTTATTTCCTGATAAATTTGAAAATAAACAAAAAATTCAAAGGTTTTTAGGATATTTTAATTATGTTGAAGGATTTATAGAAAAACTTGCAGAAAAAAAGAAATAAACTTCAAAAACTACTTAGGAAATCAAATAAGTTAGGATGGAATGAAAAACATACTCTTTGTGTAAAAAAATTTAAAGAAAATTGTAAAAATTTACCTAAACTTAGACTTTCTGATGAAAAAGATAAATTAATAGTACAAACATATGCATCAGATTTATATTGAAGTGTTTTATTAAAAGCTGATTTAAATGAAATTTGTAGATATACGAGTGGCACATTTAATAATGCCAAAATAAATTATTCAACCAATGAAAAGGAATTATTAGCAGTTGTTAAAGGAATAAATAAATTTAAAATGTTCTTATTACTCAAAGAATTTATTGTTCAAACTGATAATACTCAACTTAATAGACTAGCAAATAATAAATTACCAAACTCACCTCAATATAAAAGATTACATAGATGGCAAATATTATTATCTTTCTATAATTTTAAATTTGAATATATTAAAGGAAAATATAACTTATTTGCTGATTTCTTGAGCACGAATTATAAGTATGGAAGAGATTGAAGTTTTCACAGATGAATTGTAGGAACTTTTAACAAGTTTAACGCCAATTATCTTGCATTTCAGGAGGATCATCTGGACATAAGGAAAAGTTTGTGTGATTTATCAAACAAAGTTGTTGAAAATGGGAAAAAGATTGACCAATTAAATGAGAATAAAGAAAAAATAGTTGAAAAATTATCAGAATGTCTTGATTATTTTGTAGCATATTGCCGGAGTTCCCTCCTTTAGAAAAATGCGAATAGAGCCAAAAGTCTAGTCATAATCCATATAGAGAAATTAATACATTCACTCAAAGTAGAGAATTGACTATATTGCCTCTGAAGAGGAAAAAGTCATTAACAAAGGCCCACAATAGTCGGCAGTCCCTTTGGACAAACTGTTGGAAAGATTCGGAAGCAGAAAAGGAACCGTTGAGAATAGTTCTCAAATTTCCTTAACAAAATGCCCATTACAACCACCGGCTCTTTCAAGCAAATTGCAAGATTATAAAAGTGGAAAATGTGCCACTCACCTTTTAGGTAAAACATCCTTGGTCAACTGGAACAACCCACTGTAATCAGTAAATTCCAGGAAAATAAAAAATCTTTTGGAGACAAAAAATCACCAGAGGAATAATCACAACTCATCATGTTCGAATTAATCTACATCCAATGGAAAAAGATTATTATGAATTTTCAGAATTGGTGTATAATTTTAGAGAATGAGTTTCTCTTTATCTCAGAGCCTTTCTTACGGCGATTTACCTAAGGATAAATGCTATTCAATGAACAGATCCAACCATTGTCAAAAAATTAGCAACATTTAGATTCCTAGATCAACTCTTCCCCGAAACCGATCTTAAGGAAATTGAACAATTTGATAAAGACTTTATCAATTGTGTTAGAAAATATAGTGATAAACAACCGATTGAATTGAGATTCTACACCATCAGTCCAGAGTACAAAGAACCAGAATGGTATGAAGAACATAATCTGATCACCATCAGAAAAAATAATAGAAATCCATTGACGGAGATTCAAATTTTCAAAGAATTACCAACAATTAATAAAAACTGGATGGTTTATAGGCGAGCTCTTGGAATCAAATCGGTTTGTTCAACCATTCAGTTTTTCTACGGAGAAGAATATATGGTGTATGGAATGAGTAATAATTGGATCCATATCTGCCGAGGAGATAAAGAATTAAAAATCCTTGAAGATAATTTTTGCGAAATCTTAAATGACCAATTCCTTGGAAGTGAGGAATCATCAAAGAAGCTTGTAGATTGATGAGACACGTCCATAGGTAAATGACGATAAGAAAGAAACCAAGACATCACAATGTGAGCTGTAAAGAAGAAGACAGCTGTTAAAGCTGGAATAAAGTAGCCGACAAGTACTTTAATTATTTCAACCACTTTAAATAAATTATTGTACTTTTGCTTTTGTGTTGTAAAAATTTGATTGGCCAGAAGTTTCTCGGTGAAGTGCGAGCCTCTCTATAAATTTAGATTCTTCTCATTTGAAGAGGTATGACGAAAATGAACACTGAAATGACCACAAACCAGTTGATCTTTGTAATCTCTTTCATTAGAGAGTAGAAACCACCCTTCAGAGTTTCAATCTTTATAAAATCTTTGTATAATAGCTTTCAAACTATTATCAGATCAATAAAATCTTTGAGTTTGAAATAAATTTTTTATTACGCTCTGAGTGTTATTCTACACAGTGAGTCTGTTTGAAAGTTTTGAGTACCCTTGTGTCCATTTTGCTGTATTGCTATCAGACTTTGGCCAACTCTTATAACGAAGGTGACGAGGAACGCATAACATTCTTGCTATTAGGCGAAGCTTGGTAAGGTCCTTATTTTAAGCTTCAATGAAATTTATTGTCTGAAAATTTGCATGAAAATTGTTATATAAGAATTTTTAAGAAGATTGCATATACTGGGGGAACTTTTATTATCGAAAATTGCGAATTTTATTATAGAATTGTGCCTTTTAGATATACCAATAGTATTGATTATAATCACATGATAGAAATTTCAGAAACTTATGATAGTTATACTATATGAATAAATTTCATAATAAGAGATATTAGATATTATAAAAAATGTCTTACAATTGTTTTTTTTTGGATTAAAAGAAATATTACCTAAGAAAATAATAAAAATGATTATATTTTTTTGTTAGATAGTGACAATAGTGAGAGCCTTTGAAACTATAGAACAACATGAGAGTTATAATGAAGTGGCTAAATTATATGATTTTGATCTTAGTTTTGATGATAGAGAATGAGAAGACACGTCTCTAATAGATTACCACAAGAATATAAGAAATTAAAATTTAATTTAACTTTAAGATTTTATATATCTATAATTAATAATAGATTAGATCCTTCTAAATTAAAAGAATATATAGAATACACAAAAAATGATTAGAATTTTAAGATCATAGTTTGCTCATAGCAATACACCACAAAAAGTATAAGAATTAAAAATATGTCTGGAATAACTAGAAAATTTTATGATAATAAAATAAAAATTTTAGAAAAATAAATAATAACTAGTAATAATCGTAGAGAAATTGAAAAAGAAATTTTTAATTGGAATATAATCAAAAGAGAATTATTAAGAAATGAAATTACAAGATAATTAAGAAGAGAAGAACAATTAAGGAGAGAAATAGAACAAATGATAAATAATGTAGTAATAAATTCCTTAAACTTACCAGACTAATATGAGTTTACCAAAAAAATAAGATTTAATAAACTAGAAATAGAAAATATAAGACTACCAATATGAAGTTATCAAAATAGAGGATGGAATACAACTATATTTCAACCTTTAAGTTCATGGAGAAATACATATGGATTGTTAAATATGACTACAAATTTGACTAATATATTTTTATGGCAACAATTAGGACAATTAAAATCTAAAGATATAAAAGTTATAGATGGAATTAATAATATAAATCCAAAAGATGAAATAGCTAAAAAAAGATTAGAAATTTTAAGTAAAAATATGTCTAAACAATTTAATAAAATTAAAGAACAAATTAATAATTTAGAAATGCCTGATGAAGCTAAACTTGAAGAAATTCAAAATCAAATATAAAAAATTGCACATAAAAATAGTATTAGTAAAATAGCAATCTTAGAAAAAAAAAATAGATATTATTAATTATAAAATAGATATTCTATTAGATAAATTAGGATTTGAAATTATTAAACCACCTTGTAAAAGACCTAAATGATGAATATGAATGATAAAATCAATTTAATTGAAAAAAAGTATAAAAATAATTGATGAAAAAATAACTAGAGTTGAAATAAGTTATGAAGAAGAAAAAGAAAAATTATAAAATAAATTTTTAAGAATAGAAAATCTTTTAAATAGAATAATAGAAAATTTAAACAAAGAAAAACCATTTAAACCAGATTATACAGAAAACATAAAAAAGTTAGAAAGAAAATTGAAAAGTATGAAAAATTAATAAAACATGATGAAAGATTAAAATATGATATAAAAAGATTATTAATTAATCTTAGAAATCAAGAAGAAAATCTTATAGAAAAAGAAGGAAAATTAGTTATAGAAGAATAATGAACGAAGATATGGAAAACTTAATATTCGACTTAGAAGATTTAAAAATTTATGAAGAAATAACTAAAAATCATATGGTTGGAAGAACGGGAGGACCACGAGCAGTTAAACAAGAAAAATATGGAAAAACTAGCACAGTTAGGTATGAAGCAGAAATATGAGTGAATTGCCTATTTAGTCAATGAACTTTCAGCCATACTTCCAATGGGTCACTGAACTTTGAAAATAACTAAACTAGTCACTGAACTTTACAATTCGTAATCCCACCAATCACCGAGCAAACGACAGTTAACAATTTGGACGGAATTTTCACGTGGCAGCTAACGTAGCACGACAACTCAGTGAATTTAGGCCAACTCGTCAAAATTGCTACACGTGTGGCAATTCCCTCATTTTGAAACATGTTTTTGAAAAAAAAAAAATTGAAACCCATTTCATTTCTCCCCCAAAATCCTTCCATTCCCAAAATTACAAAGAAAGAAAATAATCCTTCCATTAACGAACTACAATTGAGGGCTGAAGCTTATCAAAAACCCCAAATGGCGGCTCCCATGATCCCATACATTACCAAATAGTTGCTGGGTTTTCACATTTGATTCAATGTTTAGAATCAGGCACAATTAAAAAACCCGTCCGTCCCTGACTCCTTAAATGGCAGCTCCCATTACCAAGAACATGTCTGCTACTGCCTGACCCTAACTCCTCCGTCGACGAAGCAAATTGGTCCCTGACTCCCATCGCCATCTGCCAGAGTGATATGGTCGGTACTCAGTGCAGTTACAATTCTGATTTTACAATCCCTTCCGGTGGCTCTGTGATTTCTGATATTAGCTTCAGCCTTCAATTGCAGTAGCAGCAAAAGGAATTCCGAAGATTTAATGCTTTTGAAGAGCCAAGAGGAGAACCACTAGGACATGCTACTATGCCAACAATTAGTACCAATAATGCTTTTCCACAATTTAATTTTACAAGAGGTCGAAGGAATTTCGAAGATTCAACAGCGGAATCATCCAGTAGCGGGAGAACAGAAAGGGACATGGATGTAGTTCCAATTTGGGAGAGAAATGAAATGGGTTTCAATTTTTATTTTATTTTTTTAACAAAAACGTGTTTCAAAATAAGGGAATTGCCACGCGTGTAGCAATTTTGACGAATTGGCCGAAATCCATTGAGTTGTAGTGCCACGTCAGCTGCCACGTGGAAATTCCGTCCAAATTGTTAACTGCCGTTTGCTTGGTAACTGGTGGGATTACGAATTGTAAAGTTCAGTGACTAATTGCTTTACTTTGAAAGTGCAGTGACCTCTTGAAAGCATGGCTGAAAGTTCAGTGACTAAATATGCAATTAACTTCAGAAATAGACCCTAGAAGATATGTTAATACAAAATTTGATTTTAAAACTAGAAAAGAAAAAATGTATAGAGATCAGTTTAAACCAGTATTAAGAGAATAAAACCCAATGAAAATTGCACGATCATATTTAAATTTAGATTGTGAATAAGATGTTAGAAAAACTATAGATAAATAGAGTACAAATATGATATCACACTTTAATTATAATTGTAGTAATACTGATAATAAAAATAGAACTGAATATTTATTAGCAACTTTTAAAGGAATGTAGCTAATTGATATCAAGGATTACAAGAAACAACAAAAAGTGTATGGAAAGATAGTATTGCAGCAGGATTTGTAATTAGCATAATAGAAGATATAAATAGAGTTGTTACAAAAATTTATAGAGAATTTACAGGACAAGATTGAGTAAATGACAGCACTAAAGCTAAATTAGAAAAAATAAAAGATGCTAAAAATAGGATAGAACATTTACAAATTTGTAATATGTGTTATCTTAATGAATATTGTTGTGAATATAGTAAATATTAGTATAAGATGTTTGGAACTGGAGCCGATAACAATTATTATAAGGAAGTTTTTATTAGAAAATTACCCCCACCATAAAATAATTATTTACAAAGTAAGATTAAAGAAAAACAATTTGGAAGAAATGAAGAAGACTATACATTAGGATTTATAATAATAACTATAAAAGATGAAATAAGTACAATGTGTAGTAATCAAATGATTTATAAACAATCAGGATTTATACAAGATATGATTTGTTGTAGAGATACTGAAGTACCAGTAAATTGGAGATGTTATGATTATAAACGGAAAAGAAAAATAAAACATAAGAAATATAATAAGTTTAAAAGAAATATTTTAAAAGAAAATATAAATCTTATAATAAAAAACCATTAGATAAAAAACGATATATATGTTGGAATTGTAATGAAGAATGACATATAAATATTGAATGTCCAAAAAATAAAGTTAGGATTTTAATTACAGATTTTGATCAAATTAGAGATGAATGTGAATAAGTTAATATTGAAGAAATAGAAAATGATGAAGAAATTTTTGAAGAAAAATCAGATTCAGAAAAAATATCTAGTGAGGAGTATAAAAATAGTAAAAATAAAATGAAACTAATTTCTAAAACTATTATAAAACTTGAGGACATGGTTTGTAATAAAAACTCATTTCATTAAGGTTAAAATTGACTTTTAAACAAAAAGTTTAAAAACTCAAAGTTGACCGACCAATTATGAAAACTTCCCCATAGTGGGAAGATGGAATTGGAACCCTCTTGATAATAGGATTTTTTTATCTCGTTCTGACTCGTACGAGTTCCGAGCCATCCTGTAATTATTGAATTTCCTAAAGACGATTAATCTTTAATTGTATTTCAATGAATAATAATATCAGTGCAAATTCGAGAGGTGGACATTTTTTCTCAGAACTGATAGAATCGATCGGTTCGGATCCATTTCTTTATTGAATTGGTCGATTTTCGAAACATGTATAAAGAATCGATTAACTCCAGTCCGATTTAGTTAAATTTCTCTTTTTGTCGATGCAATGCACCAAATCTTTAAACCTTGGATTCTAAATTGTCCCATGTCAAAAATTCATTTTTCTTGTGCTTCTTCTTCTTTCTTTTGTAGCTAAACCTAATGGGTAATTTTATAAATATTTTACAAACATACCTTAATGCAACTCCAATTAGGGGTGAACACGGTTCGGTTTGGGTGGTTTTTGGTATATTTTCAACTCAAACCATTTAATGCGGTTTGGAATTTTTCCAAATCAATCCAAACCATTTTATTTTACAAACCAAACCATTATTTGCGGTTTGGTTCGGTTTTAATCCACGGTTTACTTATCGATATTATAGTAATATGTTTAAAACGCATTAATATATAAATTTAAATGAGAACTACTAATGTTAAATGTTAAATTACATTCATATTTGTCTAAAATTCGACTTATAAACAAAAAATCAAAAAAAAAAAAAAGGATCAAGTTAGCATCTAGCAATAGGAACTCCACTCAAACTTTTACAAGCAATAATATCAAAATAAGTACAAGAGTACTAACCTATCATTTGATAAAAAATGGAGCAATATCCCTGTTGTAACACATGATTCGAAACAAATCTGTAAGTGAAAACAAAACTCTTGCAGTTATTTAAATTTGAAATGGAACAAATGTTGCAAGTTCTGTACTATATTCATTAATTCATTTATACTAAGCCTTTAGCCTTCAAATTGATGTCACAAGTTCAAGCAGGCCTGCTATACATATCATCATTAACAAAATTCTATTATGCATCAAAAAGGGAAAGAAAAGTTAGCTGCTATACCCAACAAACAAGCTGGAATATGTGTCTTAAGAAGAATGATATTCTATGCACATATAATAGTACATAAACATCAAAACGGAATAATAAAATTTTACACCATGAAAACATAAAGAAACACAAGGATATCTAACTGTCTTGGACAAGAATCGCAATCCAGAAATTTTAACGCCTATCGCAATCCAGATATTTTTATACGATAAAGCAAATAAAATCAATAAGCTGTTGGAATCATTTACTAATAGTTGCAAATAAAGCAAAAAACATATTGCCTTGTTCCATAAATTAGCATAGGCGTTTGAGAATCCATGACTGAGTTAGAGGAAAACTGGAAACAAAGGAGATTGAGAAAAGAGAGTAAGAGACGACACGCACCGTTTGGAAAGTTGGGATTTGGGAATAGGGAGATGCTAGAAGTACATCGCCTCTTATATCGAGGTGTCCATAATGGACACCCGGCACCTCCTCATTGGAGGGAGGGTTGGCGGAGTCGGCACTCCCTCCAATGAGGAGGTGCCGGGTGTCCATTATGGACACTCTTGTGTAAGTGGTGATGTACCACTAGAATAATCCTTAGGAATATTATTAGGTCACATGTTTCAAAGAAGGTTGGGTTAATGGAATATGGTATGGATATATGTGGTAATTACAGGTAACCTTACTTTTCAAGATCCAAATTCAAAATTCAGATTTCAAGTTTTAATGTTCAAAAATCAAATGTTTTATATATACATACAGATTTTTTTAAGTTTAATTAAATATTAATAATATTATTATAAAAATTAATATATATACACCCCACCCCCACCCAAATTTCAAACCCTAAAGGCTAAATCACGTCTCTCTCTCTACGTCTCAGACTCAGCTCCTCTTCTTCATCGGCGGCGACTGCATAGATCGGAACAGTGCCTGTCACTCCCCCCCCTCTCTCTCTCCATCTCTCAGTCATCTCTCTCTCTCAACTGAAACAACAGCGTAGCGACGTCAGCACCGGAACAATCCCCTGCCTCTCACTCCTCTAGTCGTCTTCTCTCTTCACGTCAGCGACGTTGCTGAAGACTGATTTCACTGAAAGGCTGCACCGATTGCATTCGGAAGCACCAATTTTCGCATCCCCTTTGGATCTCTTGCCACGATTTCCTTGGCCTTCTCGTATTATTACTGCTTTTCGTCACCAAATTTAGTAATTTCTCAATCTGATTTCATTTGGGTGGTGTGGTGCGGTGATTGTTGGTGCGATGTGGGTGTTGGTGATGTTTGTTTATGCGGTTGCGGTGGCGACGATGGGAGATTTATGGTGTATATGCGCTGATCTGTGTTTGTTGTGTGTTGTGTGTGGTGGTGGTGGTTCGGAGTAGTGGTGGTGGTGGTGGAGATGGCGAGGTCGGGGGGTGGTGCAGGTGGTGATGAGTCAATGGTGGTTATGTGGTTGGCCTTATCTCTGGCGGAGTGGTGGGGTGCAGCAGCGTTGGGTTGGTTTCTTCATCCGATCTGCTTCGTCGAATGTTTGGCGGTGCTCGATCTGCTATGACCATTTAAATTTAAATTGTGACCATTAACAAGAAATTCGAGCCATGTGCAAAAAACCATATGACCTGTATTGTGACCATTTGAAATTAACCAGTAAATAAAAAAAAAAAACACGAGCCATGTGGAAAATATTATGTGACCTTTTAATTATTTGGTTAATTGTGACGAATAATGTGACCTATCATTTTTTTGCATGTAAGACAGTGGTGGTGGTGGTGAGGTGGTGTTGTAAAGTCTGTGTGACCAATGCTGTGACTTGAGCCATGTGCTATGATATGAGTCATGTGCTAATTATATATATAAATAAATATTTATATATATGTGTATGTTAAATATCTGATTTTTGAAATGTAAAAGTTGTTTTATTATTTTTGAAATAGGGTAAAGATAAAGTAGGAGAAATGAATTTTTCCCTGGATATATTTCAATTGGATTTGGGCTTTAAGCTGTGGGTTGCTCCTGGGTTACTAAAGTGTAAACTGTTAGATTACAAAAATCCAAAATTTTGATGAAATATATATGAGAATTTATAATTTAATAAAATATTTTTTAATTAAAAAAAGTGCGGTTCGGTTCGATTTTGTGCGGTTTTTGAAAATCGAAACCTAAACCAAACCATTTTGAAACGGTTTGGTTCGGTTTGAGGGAAAAAAATCGCGGGTCCATGTGGACCCAAACCAACGGTTTCTGTTCGGTTTGAGGTTTCGCGATTTTTTTGTGCAGCCCTAACTCCAATATGAAAATTGTATTTTAGTTTAATATTTCATCATAACTTAAATTTCTTGTTGTTTTCAAAGTGGTTGTCGGCCATTGAGATCTTTGAGGTCTATTAAAGATAAACAGGTTATAAGTGCTGCATTTATTTTTTTTAATATGTATTGTTGTATGGATTTTCATTTATTTTTTTTAATATGTATTGTTGTATGGATTTTCTTAATAATTCATGTATGATCCAATTTTTATTATTTGTGCTGTGTTTAAAAGTTTATTATTTTTTTCACTTTTATAAATTGACCTTGAATTTTTTAGTGAAATTTGTTTGTTGCCTTGTTTAATTGATTTTTTATATTGTTAAATTATAAAAATGATAAGTGATTTCGGGTAATTTCACACTTTATTTTGACGATTTTTAGTATAAAGAATCAAACTAGATCGAATCGAATTCGATTGATTCGATAGTTGGATATGGAACCAGTGTTCTAATTTTAAGATTCCAATTGATGCTCAATTCAATTTGATTTCCTTTAGAATCGAATCAAATCATATCGTGTCCACTCCTAAAAAAATTGTTAATATGATATTTGTTGTAATTTATATACATATTATAAATTCAATTTAATTTATAAACATAAATAAATGAATGGTGGAAAGTATTTGTGGATTACTCGGAATACTTGGATAAAATGTGATTCGAGCTTTTATAAATATGAAGCAAACATAGAAATTCGTCAGGGAGGTGATGTAGTCGAGCCTTGCAGTGGGGTGCTATAACCCACTAAGAGTTGCAGTATATTTTATAATGTTACAGTAGCAGGTATAGCAAACAAAATCATATGAAAAGAAAATTGAATATGAAATGTCCAATTCATCAGATGGATGTCAAGTGGTTAATAATAATATTCCTCTAAGACTGGAACATCTTATTTCCTATGGCGAATCCATCCCATTCGATCAAATATTAACGAGTGATCATAATGAGGGCAGATTCGATAAGGGATGCAAAAATAATACTTCAAGATCCATTCAATTCTTCTATACAAAAAGTAACAATACGGTTTTTATAATGGTGAAAAGTGATGTCTTCTAACTTATCATTCACAAGTTTTATTAGGTACGAAGATCTTCGTCAATTTCTCCGAGTTTCATCTCTTTCCATATCTTCAAACACAATTCATAAGGATTTGCATGTGAACCATTGGGAAGGTTTCGCATGATGTTCATATATTTTCAGAAACCTACTTGCCCTCATTTTGTTCACCTAAACAAGTAGATTAAAATTCAAGAGCTCGTTTGATCATATTTTTTTTAAAATACAGTTTTCTCTCTCTTCTTTTTAATCACACATTTTTCGATAAAATAACACCACACACAATCTAGAAACTTTACATTCATTTTTAACCACACATTCTCAATTAATCTCATTTCAAAATGCATTATATATACAAAAAATGAGGCTCAAACATGCCCTAATTAAGTCAAAGTTGATTATTTACATATTTTATGGAACATACAATTCTTCAACCACATATTTAAACATATTTTTTTATCAAAATATACTAAGAATTTGATTTTCATTTATATCAAACAAGGGCTTAATTTTAAACTACAAAACAAATAAAGTGAAATTACTACAAAAAGTAAAAATAAGGTTTTGAAATTAGCTAAAATGTTAAACCACTATTTGGTTCAACTAAAAAGTTGAGTTAAAGTCAACAATTAATTTTAACTACGCATTTTGTGGAACGTATAACTTTTCAATTAAACATTCCGTTAAATTTTATCAAAATTTATTAAAAATATGATTTTGATCTAAACTAAACAGGCGCTAAATTTCTTATCAATTAAAATGAGAATAAATAAAAAAAATGAATTGGAATTTTAAGTAGAAGATAAAAAGATTAAAAAAAAAATTGAATTATGAAAATGAAAGGCAGTTGAAGTGAAAATATCATCTGCAACGAGTTTAAAGGAATTACGAGTCAACTCGGTTACTCAGACATAACCTCTTCCATTTTCTTTTGTTTTTGGACTAATAAAATAGGTCCGCACTTAGCCGTGTGCGATGAATTGGCGGGAAGGACTTTAAGATTTTCATAGTCCAAAATTATGTTATTTGTGTAAGGCTAATTAGCACAAAACGTCTCAACCTTTGGAGGTTATTTTGGATACCGTCCGTACCTTTCATTTCTTGGCACAAAACGTCCATAACTTTCACTTTTGTAGCGCTCAACGTCCTTTTCATCTATTTTTGATCATTTTACCCTTCTATTAAAATAAAAGAAAACAAAAATAAAGAATAAATTGTAATTATGGGTCCAAACTTTTAAAAATATGCAAATCAGTCACTTCAAAATAAATTTAAAAATCCACGACGTAAAAGGCAGAACTTGTTTTGGATTCCACCCCACCTCTAAATTCAAACCCACAATAAAGCGGTCACAATCACCACCATTGCCAACCCGTCGGCCACCGCCAAAGGCATCTCCAACAATGGTTCCGATTACTTCATCAAAATCATCTCATTTGCTTCTTCATGAAAATCAACCCATTAACTTTGACCCATTTTACCATTACTAGATTCAATAATCTCTCTCTCTCTCTCTCTCTCTCTCTCTGGATTCCATTTACAATGCCAAACGTAGGGGGCAACTGATTATAAGCAGGAAATATAAAATTGATTCTGCTGATTTTATAATGATAGTACATATGGGTTAAAGAAGAATGAACAATATAAACCCAGTCAACAAGAATTTCGAGCGCTTCTCCCTTCTATTCATATGTATCCTTACTCCCCCTCTTTCTATATATTTCTATAGCGTTTGTGAGTGTGTATGTGTGTTGAAAGGGGGATAATGTAATTTGTGAAACTTGACTCATTGAGATCTGGTTATGGGATGGTGATGAATCGAGATTTTGGGAGAAATGGGGGAGGTCGTGTAGAATCTCGAACACGGCGGTAGTTTGTGCCCAGAGCAGCGGCTTCTCGACGGCGGCGTAGACATGTTCGTGGCCGGTCACTTTTGGATCTAGTATGGATTGTTAATTGGCTTGAAATCTTGGGTTTTCTTGAATTTTCTTGATTATGCCGATCAGGGTTTGGTGAACTTGAGGAATTTGATTGTTTCTTGAGGATTTGGGAGTAGAACCACATTGAATCAAAGAGGTTTATAACAGTCACAGGCCCAGGTTCCATAAATGGGGGCTGGCTTCAGGGGAGGAAAAAGGAGTTTGAGGGAGGTCCAACACTCGAAGGCTGTTTTTTTGGTCGAATTTTTGTTTGATTTTGTTGTTTTTTGGGTCTGCAATTTATGTAGGAATGTCAGGGGTTGATGAGGTGGTGTTGGTGCAAAAATTCGGTGGCCACGGTGGCCTGAAAATGGCCGGCAGACAGCGATAAGGTGGGGGCGAGTTTTGGGAAGAATATGAAGTTTGATGGGTTATTTGCACTTTTTAAAAAGTTTGAGCCAATAATTACAATTTGTTCAATTGTTTTTTTCTTTTTGTTTCAATTGAATTGAGGGTAAAATTGTCAAAAAAAAACAGTGAAAAGGACGTCCTGCGCATGAAAAGTGAAAGGTAAGGATAGCCAATGCCAAGAAATGAAAGGTAGAGACGGTACCCAAAATACCCTCCATAGGTAGGGACGCTTAGCCTTTGTGTAATTACTAATCACTACTTGCCTAATCCATTTATTGTCCATTTGTTTAATTTTATTTTAGTTCTTGAAAGTATATAAACCTCTAATCATTTTTATAGAAATTTCTTGATTTTGATTCATAATTCACCATTCTCCTTCCTTTTTTTTTTTATATCGAAAATTTAATAGTTAAAATTAATGGTATTCGGCTAATGTTTATAACTTTTCAAAGCGCTTTTAATCTACATATTTCGTGGGACTATAATACTACCAACTTTTCTACAACTTATTTATATCTATATTATATTATTTGTAAGCTTTTGAAATAAAATCTGATTTTCACCTTGTTCCAACAATAAACTAGTCGTTTGGTCGCTCTCTTTTCGTTCAAGAATTTAACGCATGGACATTAAGATTTAAGCCCTGTTTGAGGCTTCATTAATTTCAAAATGCATTTTTTTTTATCGCTTTTCAATCACGCATTCTCCAATAAAATAATATTACACGTAAATTCGAAATTTTTATTTACATTTTTCAAAAAATCACTACTACAAAATACATATTTTCCTAGAATCTAATTATTATGGAGCTCAAATAGAGGCTAAATTTACGAGGAGATTAAAGCTGGTGCACATGCATTGTTTGTAATGACTTATGGACAATGCATACAATCACTCAAGAGAAAATCCGAATGATTCAATGTAGTCAAAACACTCGTAACAAAATCTAACAGCAGGAAGTTTTTACTTTTAGTAACATTTTAAATTACATTCATGGTTGATTCATTAATTTTTAATTTCATATGTTTAGCCAATTCAATTTATTTTTTGTTTTTGCTTTATTTTTGTAGAGAAAAAAAACTATTGTTAGATTTATCAATTTTAAAATGTATAAATTACTTAATAGTATATTTTACCGAATGACCAAATATTACGTATGATTGAAAAGTTATGGATACATTTTTAATGTATAGTTAAAATTAATACTTGGCTAACCTTAATTTTTAATCACTTTTTAAATAATCAAGGAAGGTTTATCGTCGACAATCCTAATCCCAGTCCCAGTCCCACTCCCTGCCGTTGAGCAAAAAGTTGTCCCTAAAGTTGCTCAATTTCGATTTCTTTTAATTTACGTATTATATTATCATTAACTCATATCACTAGGGCTGTAAGCAAAAACCGTCAAACCGGAAAATCGAACCGAAACCGCAATTTCGAAACCGACGGTTTTGTGCCACGTGGACCCGTCAACGAAATGGTTTTGAACCAAACCAAACCGGTCAAAAACGGTTTGGTTTATGTTTGAGAATTTTAATTATGGTTTGAAACCAAATCGGACCGGCGAAAAATATATAAAATAAAAAAATGAAAAATTGATTTTTTTTGAAAATTTATCCAAAATTTCAATTTTGTAAAATTGAATAATTTTGTCATTTTGTAGGTATTTTTGTCAATTTCTAATTTTATATTAATTATTAAGATTTACGACCCGCCTAAGCCTAATTATATATTAAAAAAAGGCCCAAATTTGAAAGAAGTAGCACTAAATAGCTCAACCCAAGTC
Organism: Fraxinus americana; assembly: GCA_035079005.1. Classification (NCBI taxonomy): domain Eukaryota; kingdom Viridiplantae; phylum Streptophyta; class Magnoliopsida; order Lamiales; family Oleaceae; genus Fraxinus; species Fraxinus americana. The sequence continues at coordinate 26,054,665 of CM068725.1, forward strand.
CATATACTCACAAGTCACAACCCTAATATTCCAATTTTCATTTCTCTCACGCGCAACTCGCGGTCGCAGTCTCGCTCCCCGCGGCGCCTCCTGGTTTCCTCCAAATTGTCAACGCCCTCGAAATCTCGAACCTCCCAGTCGCCGGTAGTGTACGTTCGTCGGTATTATTAGACTATTTCAGGTTCTTGCATATTTATTTGATCGTGAGTAAGGCTTAAAATTGAAATTTTGTCACTTTCTAGTTAAAATTTGTTTATATATTTATTGATCGTGAGTAAGGCTTAAAGTTGAAATTCGGGCTATCAGGTGCGCAAAAGACATTTGTTTACATATGAGAGAATATGTATAATTCCGTGTTAAATTGTAGAAGATGAAGGTGGGTATATATAGTGGAATGTGGGAGAAAACATATTTGCAGCTTGTTTTTTTTTTTTTAAAGCCATTATTCGATGGATTCGTGTCTTAATTCTTTTTTTTTTCCAATTTGCTAATTAAATTTTTTTTTTTTGTGTATGACGGACAAAATTGATCATGAGTTATGTGGCTTCTTGAGTATGTGAATGTTTCTTCCTTTTGCTAGTCCTGTGAGTTCTATGACAAAATTTGATGTTTCTTGAGTATGTGACAAAATTAATTCGTTTATTCCTTTTACTAGTTGAAAATGGACATTATTATGTTTTTTTGGACCTTATATTTATTTTAGTGGACTTGTATTGTATCTTTATCGTAAAGTATTATCCTAAAATATCAAAAGGGCGAATAAAAAACTATGCTTTAGTTTATTGTGATTTTACTTTTATTTTGTTGTTATTTAAATTTATAGTAAATATATTTAGTTTGTTTTAAATTTATTTCTAGTAAGATATAAATATATATTGAATTAATAGCATAAAAGTAGATACTAGACAGGAAAAAAAATATACGCGAAACCGGCGGTTTAAAACCGGACCAAACCGTTAGGTTTAGGTTTGAGTTTTTTTCAAACCGGTCAAAACGGTTTGGTTTAGGTTTGAGTTTTTCTCAAACCGGTCAAAACGGTTTGGTTTGAAAATTTGTCAAAAATCGCAAAAACCGGACCGCTTACACCTCTACATATCACTTTTACTTGAGACAACGAGAAAAAAAGAAAAAGAAAAAAAAAGGACAACATTTTACAAGTATAGCCCATGTTTGTTTACCATTATTTCATATATTTTTTTTCTCTCAAACTCATTTTCAATATCACATTTACACAATAAATTATTTTGTACGCAAATTCAAAAAAATTTCCTATTTTTTAACCAGATATTCTCCAAAATTTTACTATTTTAAAACTCATTTGCCTATTTTAATGGTAGACAAACAATGGCTTAGTGTTATTGAACGCAACTGAACCCCATTTTTAGCCAAATATGTATTTTGAATAATAATTTGATGGAAAATATGTGATTAAAAAATAAAGATTTTTTTTTTAATTTGCATATAACATTTTTTTATTTAATAACGTGTGTTTAAAAATAAAAAAGAGAAAAATGTATTTCGAAAATAATAGGAATCAAACAAGAGGTTAAAAGCTCGAGTTTGCATTTTTTTTTATAAGGAGACAAACTGAATTTAACAAAAATTAATATTTGAAATGTGTCGTGGACATAATTTCAATTAACAAATATGTTCCCACTCCCTCTTCCCATCCCCTCTTATTAAGGCTATATTTGGTACCAATTCTCATTTTCAACAGTAAATCAATTCTCATTTTCAACCACACATTCTTCAATAAAATAATATTTTCTATCACATCAATAATCTTATCTTCTTTTTCAACCACACATTTCCCATCATATCACTATTCAAAATCAATTCTTCTCCCAAAAAATTCCTACCATACACACACTAAGCAAAAATTTGTCCCTATAATTGCTCAATTTCCATTTCTTTTAATTTACGTATTATCATTAACCCATGTCACTTTTACCTGAAACAATGAGAAAAAAATAAAAAAAGGACAACCTTTTACGAGTACCTCACTATAAATTAGTAAAATAATTCATTCCTACATTTATTTAGGGTGTATTTGATTAATAATATTTTTCATGAAAAATGTACTTTTTCACTTAATTTTTTTACTTTCGTGCCGTTTGATTGATGATTTTTTTCACGATAAATATTTTCCTACTTTTGGTTACGTGATCATATTTTTTTATTGAAAACAAGAAAAATATTTTCTTTGGAGATGTGTGATTTTTATTTTTTAGGTAATTCACACTCTCTCATCTACCCACCAATAAACAAGTATAATTTTTTTTTGATTGAAAACTAAATCAATCATACACATTTAATTAATGATTTTCATATAAATAAGTTTCAAACAATTAAAATTGCGAAAAATTTATTTTCTTTATATGCAAATTTCATGTTCACAATCAAACGAACCCTCAGTGCTACTGAATGCAACTTCAAGCTCAAGGTGATGTCCTACATAGCATAGACGAGAGCCTGTTTGAGTTCCATTTTTAGCCAAAAAAGTATTTTGAAATAGTGATTTGATGGAGAATATGTATTTAAAAAATAAGAAAAACTTTTGAGATTGCATGTAATATTATTTTATCGAAAAACATGTAATTAAAAATAAGAGAAAAATATGTTTCGAAAATAATGGAAAACAAAAACCACTCAAGTCTGCATTTTTTTAAAGTGTAATGTTGTTCACATTGAAGAGTATATGAAATCTTCCTACATGGTATACATGTGTCGCTTTTTTATTTAATGTATACATGTATCGCTTTATGTATCAAATAAAAAAAGATACATGTATGCCACATAAAAAGATTACTGGTAGTTTTCACTATGATATTATTAAGGAGACAAACTAAATTTATTAATAGCTTGTTTGGTAGGAATTTTTTAGGAAAGAATTGATTTTTGAATAGTGATATGATGGGAAATGTGTGGTTGAAAAAGAAAAAAAAAATTATTGATGTGATAAAAATATTATTTTATTGAAAAATGTGTGGTTGAAAATGAGAAGTGATTTGAGAATCAATTCTCAAATAAAAAACAAACACCCCCTAAAAATGAATATTTGAACTGTGTCGTGGACATAATTTAAATTAAAATATATGCTCGCTATCTAACTACTAACATTTAATGAGATGGTTTGATGATTGTTACGTTAGTGCCATGAATTAGCATAAATTCACTGTTTAATAATTTCGATAGAGCGCCTAAGTGGGATCATCATGCTTTAAATATTACACGTCGAGGATATAAAGTAAGAAAAAAATTAATTAGGGACTCATTTAATTCATTTGTCAAAAGTTGAGGATCAGTCTGTAATTTCCTCTAAAATTTGAAAAACGGAAAATGGTGGCTGTGGGGTTCGAACCCACGCGCACTTATGTGCAGAAGATCTTAAGTCTTCCCCCTTAACCACTCGGGCAAACCACCTAGATATTATTACTTCTCTCTCATTTAATTATTTAATAATAAAACCCTGTGTGTCTCATAGACTTTAATTTCAGATTTTCAAATGAATAATACTATCTAGAGTGTGTTTGGTAGGGATTTTTGGAGAAAGAATTGATTTTTGAATAGTAATATGATAGGAAATGTGTGGTTGAAAAAGAAGAAAAAAGTATTGATGTGATGGAAAATATTATTTTATTGAAAAATGTGTGGTTGAAAATGAGAATTGATTTACTGTAGAAAATGAGAATCTGTACCAAACAGGCCCCTAATCAGTTTAGATTGTCACCCTCGATAAATTCAATTAAATGAATCGTATGACATTATAATTAAATAAATCTATCATTTAATGTTATGCAACACCAATGTTGTTGAATATTATTACTCTTGTCATATAGGAGGGCTATGTTAGGGTTTCGTGTTAAATTGGACTGAGTCTAACTCACCAATTTTCAAGTATCATCTAAATTCACGCGTTTCTTTTACTTTTTTATTTGAAAAGAAGAAAAATTTTCTTTGAATAATAGTGAACGTGAAATAGACATGAAATTTTCGATCTCTTCTTAACCCATTGCAGTATAGGTCAAGCCAAATACCAATTTGTTATCATTAATTTTCCCGTGCGCAGCACGAGAACTCTAACTATAATAAGTTGACGACAAGAGGAAAAATGCACAACCCGATCCATTTTGACCTCCCTATTTGAAACCGAGGAAGATTAGAATATGGCAAAAGAAAAAAACAACATTAACACTACAAGATAATTTACAACTAATTAAAGAAATTATAATATCTAGATTCTCAATACATTAGACAAAAAATAATCTTTAACGATGTTGATCATGATCAATTTTTAAAATAGACTCCGATATTGTACCTTATTCGAGCAAGCAATCTTCAAGAAGGCTTATTGCATCTTACTTGATGGAGATTTTCCTACCTTTTTTCGAGGAGAAAAGAGCCACTGTTTGATCTTGTTTAATATCTACACAAAAAATTGATTAATCAATTATGACGATGCGAAACATGTTTGGATAAGAATATATATATTTTTTTCAATTTAAATTATAACTTAAGCTTTGTCAAAGATGTACCAAAATTATAAGTGCGATGAATTTGTCTAATAGCTTAAAAGAAGGCTACCTAACTAAATAAAAAGAATATTCAATTATATTATAACTTATACTTAATTATATTATAAACCATATTTGGTGTACACTTTATCAGATGGCGAACTATCATTTGACAGATAAAAAATAAAAAACAACTATTTTTTCATCCAATCACTATTTGACAACAACACTAACGATAATAAAGGTGAAGAAATTCAGTGTACAAACGGCAAATCTCTTATATTATAACCTAGCCCATGTTCGACAATTATTAAAACAACAAACATGTTATATGTGCAAGGATTTTTGCCAAACAATTTGATAGATTGTCAGCTGACACAATTTCTTTGATATTGAGCAAAAAGAACTTCAAACTACTCAATTTAGTGTTGCCACCTCATCATTCGTAAAAATTCATGTACATTTCATTTGTACAAGAAGATTTATTATTAAAATAAAACTCTTTTTTTTCCTCGAACTATTTTTTAACCACACATTCTCACAGTAAACTATTTTACATATAAATCTAAATTTTTTCATACTTCTTAACCACACATTATTCAAAAAATTCATTCAACTGGTTCTCGAACAAGGCCTAATCCCCAACACAATCTACAATATATTAAACATCACATCACGTTCCTCATCATAATTCAATTATTTTAATGATATATTACTTTTTATTTTTAACATGTATTTAATTTATTCAACCATTTAGTTAGCTTCAATACATATTTACATTTGACAAATTTATTCCACATGTGTACTTACATTAATATATGAATTCTCAATTAATTGACATTCACATCAATCGAATTAACATTCATTTTCATTTATGTATTTCAATGTTATTACTTTTAATTATAAGTTAATTAAAATTTCATATTCAATAATACATTTTATTTTTCACGGTCATATAAGCTAATTAATATTCAATTTTACCTAATTAGAAATTAAATAAATTATTTAACATTCATTGTCACGTATATATATTTTTGATATTATTTATAAATTAATTAATATTAAAACATATTTAAATATTATTTTTGCAGCATTTATAAAGCAGTTCATAATAATTGTCTAGTTTAACCCAAATTTTCTGATTTGGAACCGACCCGAAAATACTGGCCCAATCAATTTACATAGATGGGGCTTGCACTAAGTAGTTTAATCCTGTTGAAAAATATAAATACCTTCTCATAACCCTAACTGGCCTACGCGTCAACAAAAGCAGATCGTTTTTGAGCTTCAGCCTGCTGAATTCTCTCTTCGCGTTTTTCAGAAACCCTAGCTCGTGATATCTTGTTTCTGTGTGTAATGGTAATTTCTCTTCTCTGTGCCTGTATATAAAATATATATTTGCGGTAGTGTGTATACTGTATATCTAGGTATTTTCACATAATTTTTCATTTTCTGATTCCTTCATTTTCCCTTACATTTTGTTTTTCATCTTCACCCTGTTTCTAGTAATATTTGCTTGTAGATAAGATATAATATTTAATTTTTTTTTAACTTGTCTTTAGCTTGAGAAACAGTGAATTTATAGATTGTGCTTACGTCATTGAGGATTTAAACTCACAAGCAGCAGCAACGGACTTTGAGTACTGAAATCCTTGAGCAAAAAAGTATTGTCAATAATTTTGATGGAGTTAGATGTGGAATACATATTGTATTTGTTTATTTCATGTGAGTTCGCCGACGTGAAAATCCTGTTCCTAGTAATATATACTTGAGGATAAGATATAATTAACTTTTATTTTTTATTTTTGCACTTATCTAGTTTAATCTTTAGCTCGAGTGACAGTAAATTTTAATCCATAATGATAACACACTGTGCTTTCGTAATTGAAGATATAAATTCACAAGCAGCAGCAATTTGAGTGTATGGGTTTGCAGAAGTGAAATCCCTGAGCAAAGAAAGGAGTGTCGATGATTTTGATATTTGTGGGTATAGGATATACATTGAAAGTTTCATATGGTTGTTTATTGGATCTTCATGTCAAAGAATCAACCTGTACCCTGAGTTTTTATGAAGGTAGGGTGAATCTGTAGGAGCTTGCCTATTTTGGTGATATATTGGACAAAACCAATCTCTAATTTCTATGAAGCAAAATTTACTTACCGTTAGTGGTGCTGACAGTTTTCGAATTTAATCTTTTTATCATATATAATTTTTAGCCCGTCGGTTTGGTTTTGTAAACTCACTATTTCACAAATGCACCACAGCCATCTCTTTAGTTATCTATTGAACTGTTTTGTCGTTTGTTTCCAGATGTCGAATTATGAAATTGAAGAGAACTATCATACTCAACCTTCTGCTGATTCACTAGAAGCAGCAGGGTTACAGCAACAAGCTCTCACGATGTCATCAAATTCAGGTTCCAAACAGGTCAGCTGCAAGAGTAATACAATTGATGACAAGCATTCTGTTTTAAGAAATGGATTACTAAAGATCTCTAAGAAAAACTGAATTAGGGATATGAAGTCTGAGTTGCATACCACATATATTCTGATTAGCCAGACTAGTGTATGATGGACTGGAGGGAGCTAGTCCTAGGATCGTAGTTGCCCACTGTGTCTAGTTCTGCAGTAATAAAATTAACACTGCTACTAGCATACTGCTCGCCATATTAAATCTAATACTGAGATACATAAGTTGAAAGTGAATGGATTACAATATAACTATAATCTGGATTCACCAGTCTTTTCCCAAGTTTTCAGCAAACCAAAGATGTACATTGGTGGTAGACTATACATTGTTCAATATTTTCAAACCTTACAATGCGCTAACACCTGTTTCTGATGTTATCGAGTACGCATTTAAGAAGTCTCATATGTTTGGCTACATGAAAGTTAAGAATTCAACAATGAGTTTAGAAAAAAATCATTTCAGATATAATTTATTCTCGACAACTGCTGATTTTGTGGCCCCAATTTACGGTAATAGAGATTCTACTAGCCCTAGGGACTGATGTGATGGTGTCGCTTAGTTATCTCTATTAGCATTAAATAAGATGTAGTTTTTAGCAACAGATGGTGGCATGCTCAATTATATGTTCTTTTCCTTGTATGGCTCCCCCATTATTTAGTAGAAATAGCTCCACGGTTAGAAATTAATTTCTTGTTTGGTTTTGTGGTGTGCATATTTATTGGCTGGTATACCATGTACTTTCTTTTTTGTCCTAACTATTTGTTATTATTATACTTTTTGCAGTCTTCCAGGGAAAGGGAAAGGGAGAAAGCGCACGATAAAGGCCGTGATCAGGATCGGGATAGGGACCGGGACCATGAGAAGGAGAAGGACAAAGACAGAGATAGGGAGAGGGATAGGGATAGGCATAGGGATCGAGACAAGGACCATGACCGTCACCATCGGGACCGCCACAGGGATCGGAGTGAGAGAAGGGAAAGAGAGAGGACAAGAGATAGGGATGGTGATGATTACTACAGAAGCCGAGACTATGACAGGTAAGGAACCTTCTGTGCCTTTAATATTTTACTGGTGGTCTTGGGCATATATTATTTGTGTTTCCATTTCTTGTGCTTCTCAGCTTGTGACTTCAAAGGGTGTGCTCTTAGCCCTCTGAAGTCTCAGGTAGGAAGTTACTCATACGTCAACCTTGGAACTTGCCCTTTCATGGAAAGCAATGGTCATCTTTGCAAGCTAGCCACCATTTGTCTTTGTACTGGCCTACATTCTATATTGCCATTTCTCCAGTCATCTTTCTGAATGCTGACACCTTTGCTGTTTGTCAAGGCAGTTCTTCTCTGGGTAACAATTTTGGTGTTTTTGTGGTTGCAGGCGCAGAGATCTCGACAAAGATAGAGAGGATAGGCACAGACACAGATCTAGATCTCGCTCGAAGGCTAGATCTGAGCACAAATCGAGGTCACGATCTCGTTCTCGCTCGAAAAGGTAATCCGTGACAGTAATTTTTCTGTTTCATGGTAAAACTGAAAATTTTGCTCAGGCGCCCTTCCCATGGAAGCCATTCCATTTTAGTAAATAAAAAAACAACTGCTGCAAGTACCCATCTATAAAAATCGTTCTTCTGTTGCCTTAAATTTTTTATTGATACTTTTATGATGAGTAACATATTCTTGAAAGATGGTTACAGATTTCTTCTATCTTCACGGCCTGATTGTTGAGAATGTGATTAAATTTGTAAAGGATAACTAATGGACTGGTTAGAAAGTAAACATCCCTTCTAAATTGAAGCGAAGGAAAGTCCTGTTCCATTCAGTTGTTTCTGACTGGATACCTAGCTTAATCATTTTGAGTGCTCTTCTATTTTTCTGTTTACCACCTGCAAATATAAGCTAGATATGGTGGGTTGATATATAATTTCACCTCATCATTAGTATTATATTTTTGTAATTCACCATTCTTGAATGGTTTTGGCATTTCCATCACCATTATCTACTTGACCTGTCCTTGGTATTAATTAAGCGACTTTACAGCAAAAGGATTAGTGGTTTTGACATGGCACCTCCTGCTGCAATGCTTCCTAATGCTGCTGCTCCTGCTCCTACAGGTGCAACCCAATAATTATTTTACAGCTCAATTATTATAATAACTATTTTTTTTTTTTTTTTTGGCATAGTGCAAAGTTCGTATCAAAATACATTGGTTTCGTTTTGGTAAGAGAACTTGGTTCTTCAGTTTGCACATGCCACAGTATGGAGTTCTGGTCCCTAGTTTGCTGTTCTGTTTTTCTAGTAATTGTTTTCTTTGTGAAATAATTCTGAAACTGAGAGGGTTTTTGGTTTCTTGTTGTGTTGGTGTTTCTTTGTTTGTTTTGTATGTCATATGTTATGTTCTAAGAAGGCAATTTTGGGCTACTAGCCCCACTGTGCTGACAATGGGCGTGAGCCGACTTCTGTAGCTTTTATATTCAAGGAAGAATCAATACAGGTCTTGTCCATCTTCAACCAGGATTTGTGTGTTTGGTAGTTTCCACAAGCATTTTTCTCCAGTAGTTGAATATGCACTCGTTTCCATTCTAGTTCGATTCCATTGCAAGATGATAAAATTTGCCTAAAATATAAGCGAATGAATCTTTTTATAAATATAATTTTAAATCTAGCTTGTACCTTTTAAGATTGAGTTGAGGCATTTACTATATGTTGTAAGATGTAACTTCGTTTAGCTTTCACAGGTCAGATGCCTGGAATCACCCCACCCATTCCTGGAATGTTCCCCACCATGTTCCCTATGGCCTCTGGACAGGTTTCTCTATTTCCATACTTATCATTTACAACTAACTTTTACTGATTTGGCTTCTAGAAATTAGCATTGATTTTGTTGCAGTTCGGAGCCCTTCCTGTTATGCCCATGCAGGCAATGACGCAGCAGGTTGATTTTTCTATTGTTTTAATCTAGTTCGTGTTGCAGAGAGATTACCTTCTATTTACGAAATAGTCCTAAATTTTTCATTTTCAGGCTACTAGGCATGCCCGGCGAGTCTATGTTGGTGGACTCCCCCCCACTGCAAATGAACAAGTACTATGCTTCATTTTATTGAATTTTTTTGTCCCATTTAATTGGAAATAACCTCCATGTACAGATGGTGTCATATATGATATATTTGGTATAAACGTCCAAGTGCTTACTCAAAAATAACTTCTCTTGCATTTTTGAACTTCAGACTGTTTTCAAAAATATTGTGCAACCACTTTAATAGAAGGCTTTTCTTTCTTGTGTTCTACTGTTTTTCAATTAACTTAACTGACACATAGTTGGGTAAATTCTGAATGCCATTTTAGCAGTAGAATCTGTACCTCCTGTTTGGTTTCATTTTGCATGTCAATGACCTTGTTTCATGCTTCATGCTATATGCTATTTCATCTTGCTCATAATTTTATTTTTCTACTGGCTTTTGTTGCTTATTTTGCAGTCTGTGGCTACCTATTTTAGTCATGTTATGTCTGCAATTGGAGGAAACACCGCCGGTCCTGGTTAGTCATCATGCAAGTATAAATTATTGTTTGTTTATCTTGATGAAGAGACGTAGAAACTATTCCTTGTCATTTCAGGAGATGCTGTAGTGAATGTTTATATTAACCATGAGAAGAAATTCGCTTTTGTGGAGATGAGATCTGTGGAAGAGGCCAGTAATGCAATGGCCTTGGATGGCATTATTTTTGAGGTATATGAAAATCCCTTTGACCTTTTTGTTAATAAAATTCACAAAGATTGCTAAAATCTATATTTTTACTGCTTTTGGTAAACTTTAGAAGGTAATTGCTCCTTCAGTTTCTCTCTAGTGAGAATTTATTTCTATGATGTACCCTATATTTCATCAGCATCATTTACCTAAACGTAAAGAAACGTCCATTGAAGTTTTAGGTTTTGTATCGTTTTGAACTTCGATTTGCATGTCATGGATATCTCCAACTATATCAAATATGCATATACTCACCTGCTGTTTAATTACTTTCTTGTCCAGGGTGCACCAGTTAAGGTCAGAAGACCCAGTGATTACAACCCATCACTGGCTGCTACTCTTGGCCCTAGCCAGCCTAATCCCAATCTGAACCTTGCAGCTGTTGGGTTAACACCTGGATCTGCTGGTGGACTTGAGGGTCCAGACCGTATTTTTGTGGGTGGTTTGCCATATTATTTCACAGAAGCACAGATCAGGGAGCTGCTGGAATCCTTTGGACCCCTTCGAGGCTTTGATCTAGTGAAAGATAGAGAAACTGGAAATTCTAAAGGATATGCATTTTGTGTTTACCAGGATTTATCTGTTACGGATATTGCTTGTGCAGCTCTTAATGGGATAAAAATGGGGGATAAAACGCTTACTGTTAGGCGTGCTAACCAAGGTACAACACAACCAAATCCTGAACAAGAGAGCGTGTTATTGCACGCTCAGCAACAAATTGCATTGCAGGTAAGGAAACTCCGTATCCCCTGCTAACTTTTCAGCCTTATATTATTCTGCCATCTTCAAGATCCATATATATAAAGGTTTGAGAGCTTCTTCACTAAACAATACGTATTATCTTCATGGATGAGTTTTAATGAGTCGTGAAATTTCTGTTTGATAAGATGCATATTTGTTCCCTGAAGTTCTGACAAATATTGCCACATGGAATGAAATATTTGCACATAAACCCAAATTTTTTTTCCTACTTTTTAAGCACATATTCTCCAAAAATAATAATAATAATAATAATAATAATAATAATAATAATAACTAGTCAAAACATTATTTTTGAAAAATAATGGCCGTCAAACAAGGGCTAAGTTGCAGCCAACCTCTTATGATTCAGCCAGCTCGCGCAGGATAATTATCTAATTATAAAGGCTTTTTTGGGGTTTGCTGTGCTCACGATCAGAAGACTCTAGCTTAATATTGCTACAAGCGGAGGGTGTTTATAATGAGCAAGTAGTTAGATATGAATACTAAAGCCATTTATATGGGTCAAATTTATCTATTTGCATAACCTAATGGCTGGGATCGACTTATTCCTGATATTTTATCCTAGAATTTTCTTTTAAACAAATTTAGTGGGTTGCCTTGAATTATTTCAATTGGAAACTATGGGCCTATGAATTCATTGTTTCATCTCCATTCCATTTTGCAGAGATTCATGTTACAACCCGGAGCACTAGCAACAAAAGTTTTGTGCCTAACACAAGTGGTAACAGAAGACGAGCTCAAGGATGACGAGGACTATGAAGATATACTGGAAGACATGAGAACTGAATGTGGAAAATTTGGTAAATGCTTCAACTATCTTGAACTGCAGAACTTGTGAATTTTCACATTCTGCTTTGTCAATCTTCATATTAATATTTTCGCTCTCGTGTTAAGCCTTTCCTCTTTACAGCCATATCTAGTCCTACATTCTGCTAATAGGAATCGCCTCAACGTTCAGAAAGTGTCCGCAGGACCATTGCCCCTTTTATTTCATCCCAATGGGTACTTCCAGGGTCCTATTAATATGTGATCTAGGTATTGATTTTTTGTTGCAGGTACTTTGGTGAATATTGTCATCCCGCGCCCGAATCCCAATGGTGAACCGACACCAGGTGTTGGAAAGGTTGGTACAAGTTTTTGTACTTGAGTGATTTTAAGTATTTCCATTGCACTAGATTATTATCATCATCATTTTTAATCATAAATTTTATATAATTGGGGAAAATTGAAATGAAAATGAGTTATTTTGATACTAAAGTGAGTTAATTTCAAAATGCTCATTTTTTTTTCTTATTACTTAAAACAGTAACATATTTGAATGTTTTGTAACAAAAATAACTTCTTGTTCTTTCCTCTGATTAGCCAAACATATTCTAAGACTATGTTTGGCTGAACTTAGAAAGTTATTAGTAAATACACAAATTGAAAATTAATAATTTTTTATTGGTCAAGTTTAGAAATGAGTAAATTACATATTTTGACTTTAAGTAACTATTCTTATTTAAAAGAGTGAAAAATTAACCGTCCAAATGTAAGTTTTACTACTTTTAAGCTTATTAGACAAACATGCTCGTAGAAGTCACTGTTTGGGGTTTAACCAGCCTGTATTATGTAGGTCTTCTTGGAGTATGCGGACATTGAAAGTGCAACAAAGGCTCGACAAGGACTTAATGGAAGGAAGTTCGGTGGAAATCAAGTCGAGGCAGTGTTTTATCCCGAGAACATGTTTTCTGAGGGAGTTTACAGTGGCTAATTGTTTGGTGCTGTACTTGCACTTTAAACAGATGTTTATGAAGTTCAGATGAAGGGTAGACGTTTGATTATTAGTTTACTGGGCTTATACTGTTTTTATTTTTCTATGGACACGGCTTGTATTTTTCTTTTGGGTTGTGCACTTGAGGAGTCTATCAGAGGGCTTGCATCTTGAGGATGATGTTTTACTTTAACAAACAGAGACTCATATGTACAATAGAATTCTTAGTGCATGTTTCGTGTTTCGTTTGACTGAATGAGAAAGTACGATGTAAAATAGAATTTTTGAACTGTATGTTTGGTATTCTGTATTAGATAGTACGGAATGGATAAAATTTCGTGGAGAGACAGTTTTGGCGAGCAACTTCGTGTCGCTCATTCATTGGCTATTTTTTTCTTGTTCGTGCATGTTGGAGTAGTCCCTCCGTACCTCTTTTTTTGTTTCGTCATTTGATTTGATGGTAGTGATTGCCGCGTCTTTCTTTCTTTTCCTTCAGGTTGCGAATTGGTTGTTTTCTGAAAGTTTTGTTGCACGTTCTAAAATTAGTATACTGTTCTTTTAAATTAAAAAAGAACATGAAAAAGGAAAACTTTAAAACACAACAACTTGGGATCATCCACGTGATTTTTTCAGCCACCTATCCAATTAAATAGTTAGAACAATTGGAACTTTAAAGATGAGGAATTAGAACAATAAAAAAAAGAAATATTCTTCTTCCTCCACTATCACTTCCCCCAGTCCAGCCGCCCTCCATTGAAGATGATACATGCGTGGTGCTTGTTTGGTTTCATTAAAGTAGTTGAAATTATAGTGAATAGAACTAAGGATGAATAAACGAATAGTAGTTGTGAGTTCTATGCTTGATAAAATATTATTAAATTACAATGAAATTATGAACATAAGCAAATACGCGATAAGTTATGCATCCTAATTTGTGGCTTTTCCGGACCTTAATTTCAATGTTGCAAATGTAGACAAGTAATTGTAAGGAATAGAGAGAAGAACTAAAAACTTTAAGCTTCGAGTGTATGTGACATTTATATGCCCATGACAATTGATTTATGGTTGAGCAACTAATAAGGGTGTGTTTGATCCACATTATTTTTTAAGAATGTATTCTGAAATAGTAGATTAATGGAGAATTTGTGATTGAAAAAGAAGGAAAAGTTATTGATGTGATGGAAAATATTACTTTATTGAAGAATGTGTGGTTGAAAATGAGAAGAAGAATGAAAATGAAAATTTATTATTATTACCCTTGAACATCCAATTGATTATTTTGTTCTTAAATTTTTTCTTTTTATTTTTGATCGACCAATTCCTTATTAATTTTCATAATTTACGTTATAATTCACATAATTCATGCATTAAGTTATTATTTAATTGATATTTATCATTTGGTTTGAAATTAATACAAGGAGTGAAACCGACATTCAATTACTTAAAAAAAAAATTAAGTGGAAATTCAACTATTTAATATTCAATCGACTATTTCGTTCTTAAAATTTTTATGGGAAGTTTCTTGTGTGTCAAAAAAAATTAATAAGTAATAATTTGTGTAATATTTATTAACTTCGGTGATTAGATAACATAATTATATTTTAATTAAATATTTTTAAAAAACTGGCCAAATAAAAGGATTTAATGTAAAAGTATGCTTATGAGGAATCTGGAAACATCCTACGGTCTTTGCAATAGAATAATAATGATTTGTCATGATTTCAAGAAATATATTATCCATGCAAAAATAATCGTTGGACAACATTTTAAAAAACAAGATCTCCTTCCACGCATTCCATTAGCTCCAGTAAATGATCCATTCAAATTTAAGCTAAAACAATTTTCAATACGTTTATTTTTTGTAATGACCATTGTTCGGGTCGATTCTATGCCGCAAGCGCACGGGTCGAGAACAAGTAGTAAAAGTGGACCTAAAGAGTCCAAGTCGATCCCTCAAAGAGTGTGGAATTCAATTCGACGTTTATTAGTCTTAATTTTAACGACGACACACACACAGATTTAAAAATGAATTTAAACTTCTAAAAAAACTACAGTTAGACTAAAAACTAATAAAAAGTCAGATTAAAAGTAAAAAGGTTTTGGTTTTGAAAAGATGTTGGAATTTATGTTTCACTTAACCTATACTTCATTAATGTCAATTCAATCACATGCAGATGCTAATTATCAAAATAAGTAGTCAGACCCGATTTTCCAGTTATAGCTAATACCCTCTTTCGAGCGAATATTAACCCTAATTAGTCAATTCATACCACATATTTCTATGTGGATACAAAGTTGACCAATTGCATGAATATCTGTGAAAATAGCTCAATGGGTCACTCAGAGTAGGTGTATATTTCTATATCACCTAAACGCGCAAAAGATACACTAATGCAAATCCGAGGTATCAATCATTTCGGTCTAATTAACGCAATCATTGTTCAACAGTCACAAATAATTACCTAATAATTTCATCTAGTTGTCAATTAGATGAATAGAACACTTTGGTCTATTAAATGCAACTATCTTACAACAATCACATTAAAATTAATTACAGTCATTTAAGCGTCACCAAAAATGATGTAAAACCTAATAATTTCATCTAAGCGTCACCAAAAATGAAATCATTTAAACATGATGATTGATACACTACTATTTTGATAATCAATGCATAATAAAATTCTAACAAATATATAATCAACATTAATGAAGCATTTAGGTTAAGTTATTCCATAAATTCCAACAAAGAAACTTAGCTCATCATCATAAAATCATAACAAAGGAGATTAACAATGTTATACATGCTAAAATATGGAAAATAATGGAAGAACACAAGGTTTTTAAGATACAACCCTTGAAGCTTAGTTTGAATCCTTCCAATATGTTTTCCAAGCATTCTTCAAGTAGAAATCTCCTTTGCAATCCACTTACAATCAACAAAATGAGCCAAGAACACAAAAGAAAAGAAAAAGAAGAGAAAAGAAAACGAAGAAGAAGAGAGAAAAAGAAAACTAACTAAAAAACAAACTAAACTAATATATATATATATATATATATATATATATATATATATATATATATATATATATATATATATCCTATTCTTTTCTCCCAAAAAAGACGTCCCAGCACCCCTATCTGTACATGGGATATTTTTCTTTGCTTAGAGATTAAGTTAAGTAAATATCTAGGTAAATTTGCAACAAGGTCCCTAAACTTTTGTTAAGTTACAAAATAGTCCCTCAACTTTGATCGTGTACAATTTGGCCCTGGGATTTTAACTTCCATGTCATGTATGCCCTTGATAAATTTCACTCCAAGTCCTTCAACTTTCTGACGTGTGCATTTCGGTCCCCATCTTCACATTTTGTTCACTTTTAGTCCATTTCGTCTCATTTTCGTTCCGTTCTTCTTCTTATCGGGGTTTTTGCCTACAAAAGTGAAATTTACATAATTATGCGTAGAAATAAACTTAATATCATTTCTAATTAAATACAAAAAGTGCTAAATAAGTGTGTAAAAACACACTTATCAACCATTAACAAGGCTCAAGGACAAACATTGCATACTATTGGAATATTTCTTCTTGGAGTTTCAATACAAATAACAAAAGTCTTAGAAAAAGCAGAAAATACAAAGAAGAAAAGATGTGAGACGTTGATAAAAAATATTGTACACAGAAATGTTTTTGTAATTATGGCATTACGTTTAAATTTATTCAACATTTTCACATTACAAACATAATTTCGTAAGAACTTTTATTCATTTATATGTATTTTTTAAATTTTAATTTTCTCTTTATTATTATCAATTACCTCAATTATTTTTTTAAAAAATGGTATTATTACTTTAAAAAAATTACATATATCATTCAATCGATACATAAGACGTGCAACGCACGTGCTTACTACTAGTATTAATTAAAATAATATATTATGTGAGGCACATGTAATATTTTAAGAGACAAATTGACTCGAACTATTGGATGGGAAATCTAAATACTAAAAAAGAATAAAAAATAAAATGAAAGAGGCAATGAGACCCAGCAGCCCAAAACACGTGCTTCTGGAGCAAATTGACTGAAAAAAATCATTAAATTTCGGTGGAATTAAAAAATAAAAAATTGACGACAAAGTTGCCACGTGTAGTGGGGCAAACTGGTCTACACCAATAAACCAAATTCATGTCCCAATTTCAATTTTCTATTATTAGTAAGGAAATCACTGTCTGAACCCAACTATTTTGCTGTCATTTATTTTCCCCACGTGCTTTTTTTGCTGATTCCCACATATCCAAATTAATTTCCCCGTCCAAACTCAAAAACACGTGCTCAATTTTGTGAACCTCGTGGGAGAATGGTAATGAATTAAGAAATGTTTCACAAACTTTGCTGTCACGTGATTCTTCCCAATCAAGAAAACCATATCCACGCACAAACAAGTATAAATAGAGTTGGTTCTCTTGGCTTAAAATTAGAGAAACGTTGAGAAGTCCCATCTAAGAAAAGAAATTAAGATTCCCGTCCCATCAAATCCGTCGAGAGTTAGAATAGATTTGTTACTTCATTTGTTCGGGATCGAAT
This sequence comes from Fraxinus americana, assembly GCA_035079005.1. NCBI lineage: Eukaryota > Viridiplantae > Streptophyta > Magnoliopsida > Lamiales > Oleaceae > Fraxinus > Fraxinus americana. Next base: position 26,072,482 of record CM068725.1, read on the forward strand.
TTATTCACTTCATTTTGTTGCCCTACCAGGCTATTATGAAAGTGAGGTATTTCATCGGGCTAGTAATCGTCGAGTCAGGTTTTTCGTTCCACCCCCACTTACTAAAATATTGTAGTCTTTCATTGGATTCGTAGAGTCAGGTTTCTCGTTCCACCGCACCTACTAAAGTGCGATCTTTCATTGATTTCATGGAGTCGAGTTTCTGGTTCCAACCCCACCTAGGATAGTGTAGTCTTTCATCGATTTCGTAGAGTCAAGTTTTTTATTCCATTCCCTTCGGGCAGGTGACCACGGGTCAAAACTTCGTTTGTTTTCTACAATGGATCATCAAGATAATTCATCAATTTCTTCATTCCATGAAGTTATGACAGCAAACCCTAATATTCCATCAGCACATAAGAAAAGATGTGGGAGGAAGATATTCAAGGAGACGCGCCACCCCTTATACAGAGGAGTACGGCGGAGGAACAACGCCAAATGGGTGTGTGAAGTGCGTGAACCAAACAAGAAATCAAGAATATGGCTTGGGACATTCGCCACCCCAGAAATGGCAGCCAGGGCACACGATGTGGCGGCGTTGGCCCTGCGAGGTGGTGCCGCTGCCCTGAACTTCATGTTGGATAAAATAATGGTAAAGTGCAGAAAAAACTTATCAATAGATCGAGTCTCGTGACAGCACGATGTCCTAAAGCGAAATTGCCCGTCGATAACTGCTGCGACCTCCGTGGACAATCACCTCCAGGATACAACGATCAAATAAACCAATTATGCAGCAATCATAAAAGGTTTTCAGAACTCTCAAGTGTACTCCAGAAAATAAAAGACAATTTGAGTATAATATTTTACTATATATATGAAGAGACAATTTCGTTTTTGTTGTATTTTTCTAATACCCAAAAGTGTGTTTATATAGGCATGAAGAGATGTAACTTCTTCCACCATGATCTAGCATTAAGTTGCAGATGTAATGGCCTATGGTAATGGATATTAAAAAGGCGCGATTAAAAGCTGTCATATTTTACTGGCTAGTTGACCCATTAAATAATTCCGAAAATAATTAAAAAATAATAAGTATTTTATTAGAATCAATAAAGCCCAAGAGCCCAAGGCCCCAAGGCCCAATCAAAGACTTTTTAATATAATGCGTGAGGCGTGGCTCGAACCCCTGACCTCCCACACAAATTCCACACTTTTCACCAGTTGGGCACTTTATCTTAATTAATTATTTCTTTCACATATTATATTTATAGTATAAATATATAACAATCCCCCACATGAAAGAAATAAGATAAATAAAAATATTATTCTGGAGTACGGTAGAAATCACGCAGGCTTAGGTGTCTATCGACTTGAACCTCAGCTTTGTATATTCTATCGAGCTTGCTAACTGTAGAGTGAACTATGTCTTGAACTCCACAATTATGATTTGCAAACTGAGACAATAAAACACACACATGATTTCTAAAACAATCATCGAGTTCTCGCGGTTGTGTTCATTTCGGCCGTGAACTTTCCGTTTCTTTGAGTGCTCTAGAGAATTAGCCTCAATTCTCATAGGAAGCGGCCCCACTTCCACACTCAAATAGGTGCTTCTATCAAGGATGCACTGTATTTAAACACCCCACTGAATATCAGCTATAGAAAGCATTAAGAGCATTTGCTCATCCTCTAATCAATACAGTTGGTACTACTCATCATAGGGAGGGGTTTGAAATAAATTCAATGTAGTACCCCCACAAATCACTCCAATAACTTTGTTATCCCATTGAACCTTATCCATGGGATCTCCAATCGCAAGGTTGGGTTTCCATTATAGGTGATCTAATTTATAATAGGCTTTAGCCCCATCCCCCTCGATGTTTTCTGAACTAGCTCTCTAGCTAATCCTTTTGTTAATGGGTCAGCAATATTATCACTTGACTTCACATAGTCAATAGCTATAACCCCATCCTTAAGCAGCTGACGCACAGTATTGTGCCTCCTACGAATATGTCTAGACTTTCCATTGTAGGATGAATTTTGAGCTCTTGCAATAGGCCGCTTGATCGTCACAATGGACATAGATAGTTGGAAGTGGTTTGGACCACAAAGGAACATCCATAAGAAAATTCCTTAACCATTCAGCCTCTTCACCTGCCTTATCTAATGCTATGAACTCTGATTCCATAGTAGATCTCGCAATGCAGGTTTGCTTAGTGGATTTCCAAGATACGGCACCACCCGCTAATGTAAAAACATAGCCACTTGTAGATTTAGTTTCATTGGTATCTGAAATCCAATTAGCATCACAATATCCCTCAAGCACAGCAGGATATTTAGTATAATGTATTCCCCAGTCTATAGTGTATCTCAAATACCTCAAGACTCGAATGAGAGCATCCCAATGTTCACTATTAGGATTACTAGTATACCTGCTAAGTCTACCGACGGCATATGCTATATCAGGTCGGTACAGTTCATGAGATACATGAGACTGCCGATCACTCTAGCATATTCTAAAGCAGAAACACTAGGACCTGAATGTTTTCTCAAATGAAGACTTGCATCATAAGGTGTTTTAGCGGGAATACAATTATATTGTTTAAACTTCTTAAGCACTTTTTCTACATAATGTGATTGTGTTAAAATAATCCCTTCGGAATGTGTTACTATTTTAATCCCTAGAATAACATCAGCAACACCCAAATCTTTCATTTCGAAGTGCTTTTTCAGAAACTGTTTAGTCTTATTAATCACATCTAAACTAGTTCCCATTATTAGCATATCATCCACATATAAGCAGCTTCTTCTAATTCAATAGGCTCTTCTCTAACACTAGGAGGAACACTAAGAGAACTACTTGGTCTTACAGATTTTTCTTTAAAAGGGAATCTATTTTCAAAAAATTCTGCATCTCTAGTTTCAAAAATTGTGTTCTTTTCAATCAAAATATTTTTAGAGTCAATTACTAAAAATCTGTAGGCATTACTATGAAAAGCATAACCTATGAATACACAATCAACAGTTTTTGGACCAAGTTTAGTTCTCTTAGGTGCTGGAATAGATGCCTTAGCTAAACACCCCCACACTTTAAGATATTTATATGAAGGTATTCTACCTTTCCACAATTCATAAGGGGATTTATCATTTTTCTTACTGGGAATTCTGTTAAGAATATAACATGCAGTAAGAAGTGCTTCTCCCCACAAGTTAAAAGGTAATCCATAAGAGTTTAGCATTGAATCGACCATATCCTTTAGAGTTCTATTTTTCCTTTCAATACACCATTAGATTGGGGAGAATATGGTGGAGTAGTCTCATGAATAATACCATTATCGGCACAAAATTTATCAAGCTCACCCGAATATTCTCCTCCCTATCGAGATCTTAAAATTTTAATGGTTTTATCTAACTCGATTTTCTACTTCGAGTTTTATATGAAACAAATTTTGAATAACTTTCATCCTTACTCTTGAGAAGATAAATGTAACAATAACGGGAGTAATCGTCAATGAAAGTTAAAAAATATTTATTTCCACCACGGGTAACATATCCTTTTAAATCACATAAATCAGAATGTATTAAACTTAAAACTGAAGTAGTTCTATCAACATGTGAGAATGGTTTTCTAGCATACTTAGATTCAATACACGTTTCACATTTTGAGTTTGGGAACTTATCGAGCTTTAGGAATGTTTCCCAATCTCATTAATTTTTTAATAGAATTTATGTTCAAGTGTCCTAGTCTAGCATGGGATTAATCATAAGAATCCGGCAAGTAAACGGAAGAAGTAGAAGCTTTATTATTGATCACGAAACATTTAATTTAAATAGACCCTCATCTCGCATACCCTTTCCCAACAAAAGTACCACCCTTAGACATTACAACTTGACCACTCTCAAATACAATTTTAAATCCCTTTTTGACCAAAATAGATCCAGACACTAGATTTTTCCTTATATCGTGTACATAAAGGACATCCTTCAAACTAAGGATATTTCCGTAAGTAAATCTAAGTGTCACGCAGTTCCTTTCCCTCAATTTTGGAGGAAGAAGCATTTCCCATGAATGTACATTCTCCATCACTATTAGGAGTGAATGAAGAAAATGCACCTCTCGTGCGGCAAATGTGTTTGGTAGCTCCGAGAATCTACCCACCATCTGTCATGTTGCTCACTAGATTAACGTCACCATAGCAGAAAAATTCCCATCTTCTACTATATGTGCACGATGCTTCACAGTTTTTCCTTTCCTATTTCGACAATCCTTTGCAAAGTGACACAGTTTACCACAAACAAAACAATCACCAACAGCTTTATTTTTAAATTGAGGCTTAGACCGATTGTTCTTTCCTACGAATGGTTTCCCCTTGAATCAGCCTTTAAAATTCGACTTTTAGTATAATTTCCATGACTCTTTTACTATCGAACCTCCTTCAATAAGATTGGCCTTTGTACCCAAATCTGGTCTCTCCCTAATGCTTCTGCCATTCTATTGTCCTCCTCAATCATAATTCTGATAATCAAATCCTCTAATGACATTTCTTTTCTTTTATGCTTCAAACTGTTTTTATACTCTTTCCAAGTAGGTGGTAGTTTTTCAATTATAGCATACACTTGAAAACCTTCACATATTTTATATCCCTCAGCAATAATTTCGTGAATTATAATCTGTAATTCTTCAACTTGACTTACCACCGTTCTAATATCATCCATTTTAAAATCTAAAAATTTTCCCACAACAAATTTCTTAGTTCAAAAAACTTCAGTAGCATATTTCTTTTCTAATGACTTCCATAATTCTTTAGCGCATTTACACGACCAAGAAACATCATATAAATCCAACGTCAAGCAATTCGAATATAATTTCTGCACATATAATCATTACGTTCCCAATTAGCTAAATCTGATGTTTCCTTATCATAGGCTCATCAACAATTGCAGAAACAGGTTTATTAGATTCAATAGCATCTACTACTTTAAGAGTTGTCAAATAAAATCGCAATTTCATTTGCCATCTCTTAAAATTCTTTCCATCAAATAATTCAGCTTTTCGAATACTTAGGAACAATATATCTCTGACCATTAAAAACGAATTTCGCTTTAGATTGTTGGATAAAATAATGGTAAAGTGCGAAAAAACTTATCAATAGATCGAGTCTCGTGACAAAGACGATGTCCTAAAGCGAAATTGCCCGTCGATAAGCTGCCATGCGACCTCCGTGGACAATCACCTCCCGGGATACAACGATCAAATAAACCAATTATGCAAGCAATCATAAAAGGTTTTCGAACTCTCAAGTGTACTCCGAGAAAATAAAAGACAATTTGAGTATAATATTTTACTATATATATGAAGAGACAATTTCGTTTTTGTTGTATTTTTCTAATACCCAAAAGTGTGTTTATATAGGCATGAAGAGATGTAACTTCTTCCACCATGATCTAGCATTAAGTTGCAGATGTAATGGCCTATGGTAATGGATATTAAAACTGGGCAGTTAAAACTGTCATATTTTACTGGCTAGTTGACCCATTAAATAATTCCGAAAATAATTAAAAAATAATAAGTATTTTATTAGAATCAATAAAGCCCAAGAGCCCAAGGCCCCAAGGCCCAATCAAAGACTTTTTAATATAATGCGTGAGGCGTGGCTCGAACCCCTGACCTCCCACACAAATTCCACACTTTTCACCAGTTGGGCACTTTATCTTAATTAATTATTTCTTTCACATATTATATTTATAGTATAAATATATAACACTTCAATGACTCTGCTCGGTGCCTCCCTAGGGCCAAATCTTCATCCCATAAAGATATACAAATTGCTGCTCTTCAAGCTGCTAATAATTTTTCTCCACCATTAATGGAATTATCTCCTTGTTCTTCCTCTAATAATTCACTGAATTCGTCCAATCTATCGAGGGAAAATCTCAAAATAAAATCTCCCAACTCGCGGGCGGATTCATCGAATGTGGAAAACGAGTTCTTGGACGAGGAAGCAATGTTTAACATGCCAGGATTGCTCGACAGCATGGCGGAGGGGATGCTCCTGACTCCACCAGCTATGAAGAATGGATTTAGTTGGAGCAATGAGGATGAAAATTATAGTGATTTCACATTGTGGAGAGATTGACAAAATAATATTTCATCTAGCCCAACTCGTGATGTGTCATTTCGAATGCACAAGACGCGTTGACTTAAAGTTATTTATAAGGGAGTTTAGTAATTTCTAACCTTTGCATCGATATTTAGCAAGATGGCCGCTTGAGTATCAAAACCAACCAACGTAACTGAAATTAGTTTGGTAGAAGAGCATATCTTCTTAAATTTCATCTTGTACTCAAATTTCATGTTTAATTGTTGATAAGTTGTATTGTTAGTGATTGTGACCGGCGGCGTGGTTGTGAGTGCATGGTGGTGGAGCTAAGTTTAGGAAAGGTTGGGTGTTGGGGGTGGAAAAAGACGATCGATGTGTAGATGTGGTGGTTACTTTTGGTAGTTAGGGGTGAAGAAAAAAGAGGGTCTCTTTGTTATTCATTATTTTTTTTATTTGATTTGTCTTTTAAAAGGGATGGCAATTTTGTCTTTTTATGCGATCTTAACGAATGAAATGGATGGATTCTGTCATTAGGGACCTAAAATGCCTATTTCCAAAAACATTGGAAATGCATAGTGCCATTTTTAAAGATTGGGGATCTATCCTGTCCGTTTTAGAAAGGTTGGGGATCCAAATATGCTATTTTCCCAAATTGAAAATTTTATTAGTTTATTAATTGAGAAGAGTACCAATGGTCCTTTTAAAGTAGAGTTTTGCTTAAGGTACATAGAATTTTTTTCACAGGAAACTTACAGCACGTTCACATTTGTGGGTCCCAGTACAATTTTTTAATACATGGTGGGGCCCGCCATGTGATTATTCTGTCAAGCTTTGTGAAATTTTCCCTGTACATGGTGGGGCTCTAAGTGTCCGGCCTTGGCAGTCCGGGTCAGTTATTAAAATAACAAAAAGACCCGATTAAAATTCACCGGATCGTATACGGAACTCCGAATTCTTCTTCTGGCCCGTTTGGTTTCTTCTCATTCCCAATTCTCAATACCGTCATTTTTTCATTTCTCGCACTCCTCAATCTTCTCCGGTGACAATCTCTCTTTTGCTCGTGTCTTTTCACTAAATTAGGTAAATCTATTTCTCTCTCTCAAATCCTGAACTATTATTTTTATTGTGTTTCTGTTAATGTCAATTTCTTATATCTAGGGTTTGTTACTCGTTAAGGGACTTTAAATGATTTTTATCTGTATTTTCTGTGTTGTTTTAGATCAGATCTGTGTTTTCATTATTTTTTTTTTGTTTTTTATTTTCTCTTGAATATGTATTTATTTATATTTTTTTGCGTATGCGTACATGAATTTTTGCACGTCGAGGATTTTTAAATCTTAGATTTGTATTATCGAGACCAAATATGAGCTTTCGTGGAGGATGGTTTAGTCGTACATTTTGTGTAGAAGAGAATGTGTATTTTTTTATATACTGTGTGTGTAAACCAAACTTCATAATTAAATGTTTATAAAAGGCTGTGTTTTGACCTGGATTTCAGTTAGGATAAATCAATACCTGAGAGAATTTATGATGTAATAATTTATAGTGGAAGACCAAATCCCAGCTTTCGTGGAGGATGGTTTGATCGAATGTATATGATTACAGTTGTTTGTAGATGAGAATGTATTTCTTAAATTGTGTATATATACGTACAAATTGATTTAAGGCTGTGTCTGGACCCTGGATTTCAATTATGATAGAACAACACCAGCAAGAATGTATGATGTAATAATTTATGGTGGAAATGTGCTTGAAACGAACCAGGACAATTAAGGTGAAACTCTAAGAAGCTTTTTGCATTGTTCTCTTTTAAGTTTTTTTACGGTGTTTAATTGTGTTCAAGACATACTTCTAACTTTTGTTCTTTACTGGGTAGAAGAGACAGATTCGTTATCGAACATCGTTTCTCATTTTTCTTTCTTTTTGTTGTTTTTATATAGGAATTTTTGTGGACTGGTTGAAAGCATAGACTTCATTCATATATTTGTAGACCTATTTCAAATTTCTTGGCATTAGGGAATCCTTTTTTTCTCTTTTCATTTTTACCTGGAATGAGAATATATCAGTGTTCACTCGGAAGGTTAACATTATAAGGTGTTTCATTACATAAAACAAAGACTTCGTCTAGAAGAACTCAGCTTTATATTGAAAATTGCTTTTGCTTCAATCACTGAATTACATGTTCTTGATATTGGATATTAGTTGTGTTCGTATACTGCTCTATGGAAGACTACAATATGAGTTCCTTCATAGTCACCCCTTTTTCCATCTACCTGGGGAACAGACCAAACCCCTTACCAAATTTGTTCAGATACTGTTATAATGTATGTTTTAATTGCACGCATGACGTGTGTTGAAGATATTTTGGGTAGTAGATTTTTCACAATTTTATTGATACGGAATATTATAAAATAATCAAATAATGCAGGATGTCTGAAGCACCCTTTAGGCCAAGAGAAGTTCTCTTCGAGAAGCAAAAGTTATTTCAGAGCATTTACAAACATACATATCTGAAAGGTCCATATGATAAGATCACCTCAGTTGCAATTCCTCTGGCTTTGGCTGGTAGTTCGCTATTTCTAATTGTGAGTTCTTTTTTACTCTTCTAATCTTTTTTGCCATTTTCGTCCATGATCGAGTTCGACGCTGATTGTTCCTGATGAATGTTCTCCAGGGGAGAGGGATCTATAACATGTCTCATGGGATCGGGAAGAAGGAATGAGAGGATGGATTCAGTTGAACGAGTGTCCACGTGGGAACTCAACTTTTAAGCACGTGTTTTCAAGATTGGTTTTTGTTCTTGACATATTGACCTTTTCTTTGCTAATAATGATGAGTTGCAAACTGTCTGTTCCGTCATCAATGACACGATTCTATGCTTTTTCGATTTCCCGGAAGTACAGCTGAAATATGTTATGATTTTTCTTTTGAATTGGAGAACAATGAATTTGTGGATGGAATAAATCTCATCAAGCAACAAGATTTCCTCTTGTACCAGATTATGATAAAGATTCATCCAGAGTAGTGTGAAATCATATCACATGTTAGAGAACACCTCTTCAGAATAAGATTATTGCATGTTTGGTACAATGATGTACAAAATTTTAGCTTCATTTTGTTCGATCCACTTCACCAAACAAATAATTAGTGCATGTGCTAGGAATAGATTCAAATAAAATGAAGAATACTAAATAACAATGTTTTGAAAACCGGCCCAGTCATTGACTCGAAAAAGGTGAAGGGTCAAGGTTCAACTAGGGTCGAATCGAATGTAATAAATACATACAAAAATAATAAAATATTATGAAAAAAATAATTTTTTTTTTAATTTTCATATTAATAATTCAAAAATTAAAAATCAATATGTTAAAATAATTTACTTTGTTAAAATAAAATAGTTTAAACTTATAGAAAATGATATTTAACATTAATATATTAATAATCAAGTGCAATTTATGTTAAATTTGAAAATTAAATAAATGAAAGGATGAATGTGAATGTTACAATTTAATTAGTCGAGATTCAAAATCAAATTGTTAATTAGACATACATTTGGAAAATGATTTGATGAGCATTTTAACCTTTTTTTTGTTATGTTACTATCCAACATTGAAAATTTATGAAACCATTGGAGACAAGTGCATCTATAAAATGCACTATCCCACATTGGAAGTTTATAAAACCATTTGAGAGAAGATCATCTATAAAATGAGCATGACGTCCAATGATTTAAGTTAAAATTTATAAACAAAATTGCTAGATTTTCAATGTTTGGATACTCCCAAGCTAAAATTTGAGAGGACTTTTCAAGTGTCATCGTAAAAGAAAAAGTTACTCTAATGAGAATATATTTTCCATGGGTAATAGTGATGAGAATAAAAGTTTAACATCGTAGGAAGTATGTTTTTTTTCTTTAATACTATTCGAACATGTTCAACCCATAGTATGAAAAATGCCTCTAAAATATTTGAACATAGAGCCATCACAACAATGTAAGTATGCAACACGGTTGATGGAATCAAAGCATCCCTATAGAATGCACGAGCATGGCAGTGTTAGCCAGCTCGCGACAACTCGCATTTTAACTTAAAATTGCAATTTTCACCTAAAAAAAAGAGCCTACCAAGTGAAGAGCCGGGCCCAACGTTCTTGAGACGAATGGGCTCTTGCTCGACTCGTTTCATTTAATATCCCTCTTCATCTTCAATTACTCTTGAAACAAGGCAAGAGGGAACATTTTGTTAACCACACTAGAAAAGCCACGGACATTAAGGGTCTGTTTGATAGCCCTTTATTTTCCATGGAAGTTGGAATTGAAATTCCGTTTCCTACTTTTGTCGTGTTTGATTGCACTTTTTTTCCCTGAAATTGGTTTTCCACCTTTTTCTAGGTACAATCATTTGATGCACAAAAACTTGATTTTGTTTTCTCACCTATTTGGTGGGAAAACATTTTCCACCATTTTTTTTTTTTGCTTTTTTTTTTGTTGCAATGTGAACAAATTCTAGATACAATGGTAAAAAAATTTTTCACTTTTATTGGCAACTTCCATGCAAAACAAAGTCAAACGAATGATATTCGGTATGTTAAATTTTTTTTTCAAAATTTTTTTTACAATTGGAACAAATTTTAGATCCAATGGTAGAAAAAATTATCACTTTAATGGACAAATTCCATAAAAAATGAAGTCAAATGGACACAAAACTTTCTACATTTTCCATAGAAAATTTTACCAATCAAACACAATTAATTATCATTCCCAGTAAAACATGTTCTAGGAAAATCAATTCCCTGTAAAACATTTTCTTTCCACCCATTTTCCAACTTTGCAATCAAACGGACCCTAACTTCCGGATTCAGCTCGACAAGTGAATAGAACCAGAGTCCAAAATCAAAGTCGCTGAATTAGAAACGCGATTTTAGTTAGAAAAATTGTAGATACAAATGTAATTTGACATTAAAAAGGGACAAAGCACGGGAAAATTTCTCCCGGCGGTAACTTCTCCCTTCCCTCGCTCTAAAATGCGCAGCAAGGACAAAATCGCTTACTTTTATGACGGTTCGCTACCCTACCGCTCTTTCCATTTCTCTTCAATTTTCTTGCGTATTCTAAATATATGTACGGTAACTGTACTAACTGTAGAGAAATGATATTGCAGGTGATGTGGGGAACGTGTACTTTGGGCCGAGTCACCCAATGAAACCGCACCGATTATGTATGACTCACCATTTGGTTCTTTCTTATGAGCTACACAACAAGATGGAAATTTATGTTCGTGATTTTCCTTCGTTTTGATTAATTGTTCGTATTTTTAAAATTATTTATGGGATTTTTTTGGCTTAATTTTTAAATTTTGTGGAATTTAGAGGCCCCATAAGGCATACCCTGTGGAGCTAGCTCAATTCCATTCTGCGGATTATGTGGAATTTTTAAATCGAATAACGCCAGACACGCAGACTTTGTTCTCGAATGAGATGGTGAAATGTAAGGAGTAACTAAGTTTACGTTAATTTGTTTGTGATGAGTGTGAAAAGGCATTTTATTATTCTAGGTTATGGATGAATTTAATATTGTTGTTCTCCGACGAAATTTATAAAGTTGAAATTATGGTTTGAAGGATGAATGCTGCTGAAAATGGAGAGATTTATATCAATGGGAGTCTGTCACTGATGTAACACTGGACTTTATATGCAATTTTATTAGTTTTTGATAATTATTGAATGCTTTTTGACGTTTGTAGTACTATAGGTTAGTTGATAATCATTGAATGCTTTTCGATGTTTGTAGTACTATAGGTTAGTTGATGAAATTTAGTTTCCCTACAAGGCTTGTATTAGAAACTAAAGGTAATTTACTGAATTTGGAGACATCAGTACGCCTTTTTTTGAGGGCATTTGGTCGATTTGGTTTGGCAAATAGATTGGATGACAAGATCTTAGAAAGGTTCAGAGGTAATTAGAAGAAACTGGTTGAAGGATATGAGAAGCCTTTCATTTAGATTTTGGATTATTGATTTAGTAAGGAGGTGTCAAAATATTGAAGCTTATGATTTCGGATAGAAAAGGTTCAAAAGCACTATCGTGAAAATAATTCAAACCAACTGTAAATACAGATAATTTGTGTAAACTCGTAAACGTTTATCGAAGGTTTTTTTGCTGTACAAATATATGAATCTCTTGCTTGATTTTAGTTTTCCCATTGCCTTTGTTTTACTATAATTGGAGAAGTTTAAATTTCTACTCATTATTCTTTCTTTATTAGACAGCCTTGGAGAAGATTGTCCTGTTTTCGAGAATCTTTTTGAATTCTGCCAAATTTATGCTGGTGGAACAATAGGTAAAAATTCCATCGTATTTTGATTCTGTCATGAAAGTTTGCCTTACATTTACCGACCCTAACATAGTATTTTTCTCGCAGATGCTGCACGCAGATTGAACAACCAGCTTTGTGAAATTGCAATAAATTGGGCTGGTGGATTGCACCATGCCAAGAAGTGTGAAGCATCTGGATTTTGTTACGTTAATGACTTAGTTTTGGGCATTTTGGAGCTTTTGAAGCATCATGCCCGTGTTCTGTACATTGACATTGACGTGCATCATGGTGATGGGGTGGAAGAAGCCTTCTATTTCACTGATAGGTATTAAGAAACATAATATGTAGTCTGTTAACTTGTGATGCTGATTATTAATTTAACTTAGTATGTGATAATCAGATAAATTGCTTTGAATTTAAGGCCCTCTGAAAGCTAATTTTCTGTTGAGCAGTTGGTCACTGGCCATGTGTATTGGTCGTGTGCCAGCCAATTACAGGACAAGGGTAATGTTACTTGCCCTATTATTTATTTTGGATCACACAACAGTCAGTCCGTTATAGAATTTTCCTAGACAGACGGTCAAATTGGAAATTTACTTTTATCTAGTCTCTTTTTTGTGTTTTCAAATCATTGTCCATATGATTTTTATCCATCATGGAATGAAATTTTATTGGTGAGCAGATATCCCATTCCTTATCTGTTAGCAGATATCTCATTCCTGAAATTAGTTTCAGTGTTGTACTGGTTCTGGATTGATATTGTTGAACTTAAATTGTTAATTGTTACCAGTAGATTCTACTTGGCCTGCATGCTTAGGTGACCGTTGGCCAGGCCAATATAATTATTTACTTCTATATTTTCCTAGTGATACTTGAATTGTACTGAGGATTGGATCATTTTATTCTCTCTATAATATCTGCTTGTATTCCTTGGAAATTAGGTGTACCAATGGAGACACGACTGCTTCTGAAAGATTTTTTAGGAAACTTACGAGAAATCTATGCTGTATTGAGTAGAACTTACTCCATATTTATTAAATTGGTAGGTTTGACCTGGCAGGGTGATGACTGTTAGTTTCCACAAGCATGGGGATATGTTCTTTCCGGGAACAGGTGATCTCAAGGTACTTCTTCTACATTCTCCGTTTCACATCCGTCATTTTTACTTCTCTTGATGGTAAATGTGGAGATGGGGAATTATTTATATAGGTTAGTTTCTTAGGGTTCTTTAATTCAATAATTGAATGGTTAATTATATGGAACACTGACAGAGTTTGCATAACTTGACAGTTTTATATTTATATGGTAACTGTGCTCTTAGTTCATCGGTCATTTACTTTTGAGGTCAAGTTAGCCCTTGCTAAATATAGCTCCTGCACTTTCTCCTGAATCAAAATTTCCGGCTTCCATCACTTTAAAAGAAATTGCTTCGACTCTGTGAAGTGCTTGCGAAAAGAGTGATTTGATGAAAAATGGGAGGGGAATCTCTAGTGAAAATGATTTGTAGATATATGCTGTTGGCTATGTGTCTATCTTTTACTGTATTTTAAATCTGGTGACTAACCTTGAATGCAGATATCTCTAACATTTCTACAGTGTTTTTATATGAATTTATTTCGATTACTGTAAACAGCTTTAATGTGCTTGTCCAACCTTTTTCACAGAATATTGAAATGACTTTTTATGAGGTCTAACTAAAACATTCCGCTGACAAAAAAGAACTAGCTTTGAGAATCACATATGCATTCGTTTTGGTCCCAGAATATTATTCGGGGTAGACAGCTAGATTTCAGTGCTGTTACTATATCTAGAAATTCTCTGAAGTCATATAAGATGCTTTTGTCTCTACCATATGCCAATTCACTTTTGGCATCTTTGAATGTTATTTTCCCTGATAATTATTTATTTCATGTTTTCCTTAGATTCCAGAAAATCCCTAGCCTATTGCAAATCATAGAATATAAGATTCATCATGTGTTACAACTCACTGCAATAGTGTGACGCCAATATAACTTAGAGAATTACATGCTATTTCAAATTTGAATTTTTTTCATTGCAACTGGACAAGTACCTTTTTAAGGTAATTCGTGATGGGACTTGAAATCTGTAAAAAAATATCTTTTGAGATAGCCTTCAAACTATTCTAAGACTCCATCTTATTCCCAAGAATTTTTACCCATGTTTTGATTTAATTTTGAAGGATGTAGGAGAAAGAGAAGGCAAATTTTATGCCATAAATGTCCCTCTCAAGGATGGAATAGATGACACCAGTTTCTACCGTCTTTTCAAAATGGTAATTTTTCGTGAATGGACACTTAGCGCTAGTTCTGAAACGTTTCTTGTTCAGATTTGATGATTTAAGGATTGTGATGAGATTTTGCAGGTGGTTACGAAGGTTGTTGAAACCTATCAACCGGGGGCAATTGTTCTCCAATGCGGAGCAGATTCACTTGCTGGCGACCGTTTGGGCTGCTTTAACCTTTCTATTGAAGGTGTTATTTTGCTTGTAGTTGTAACGTTTTTTGGCTGTCACTCTTCATTCGAGCACATGCTATTTCTCATACATCATTGATTTAATAACAAATTGGCAGCTTTTCATAATATTTGCTTATCATTGGATTCTTCCTGCAGGGCATGCAGATTGCGTTAGGTTGGTGAAGAATTTGAATTTGCCACTGCTGGTAAGCTTATGTTCAAAAAAATTTAAGAAATGCCCAGTTATGTAAGTTCCTCTGTTGAAAGGTGTTATCTGCTTGCAGGTAACTGGAGGTGGGGGATACACTAAAGAGAATGTGGCTAGATGTTGGACTGTAGAGACTGGAGTTCTTTTAGATGCAGAGCTTCCTGATGGTATGCTGATGCACCTCTCTTATGGGAATGCATTGTCTCCCAGTACAGTTTTCTGATATTATGATCTTCTAGTTTTAATCACCATTACTAATATCTTCTTCTGTTCATGTTTTGTTCCTTTCTGATTATTGATCTTTTCTTCTTTTTTTGGTGACTTCATGTACAATGTTTTGGTATATTTTGCTTAGTGTGTGTTTGGCTAAGCTTGGATATGTATCTTTTTTTAGTAAAAAAAGGGTTAGTTTCAAAGCAACTTGTATCTTATCAAAATAAGTAACTTATTTTCAACTTTATCCAAGAAAGACTTATTTGTTTTAAAACTTATTAATTCTAATGAGACTTTATAA
Organism: Fraxinus americana; assembly: GCA_035079005.1. Lineage (NCBI taxonomy): Eukaryota > Viridiplantae > Streptophyta > Magnoliopsida > Lamiales > Oleaceae > Fraxinus > Fraxinus americana. The sequence continues at coordinate 26,088,072 of CM068725.1, forward strand.
GCTAGTCAGATATTCTCAATATAGTTCTGCCATTAAGCATGCCTTTTCATAATGCATCCAGGAGCATACGTTTGCAAAAGCCATCTATATCTTTTCCGTTACTGCAGAATGAAGCTAGCTTAGTCCTACTTCCTAAAGTATTATATATCTTTGTCTTGCAGAGATACCAGAAAATGAGTACATCAAATATTTTGCTCCTGGTTACTCATTGAAAATTCCGAGTGGACCCATGGAATGTGAAACTTTTTACATGTCACTCTGATTCATGCTCCCATTTGCTATTGCTTTAATATCGATGTATATCAGCTAATTATCTGTGCTTATATAATTTTATTGGTAGTATTGCGTTATTTGTTGACTAAATGAGGTCAAATTTAATTTAATTTTGTTGGTTCTGTTAATATGTTTAACTAGTCATTGTTAAGCAGCAAACAATGTTTAATTTACATGTCTCCCAATTTTGTTAATTGAGCAGGAGAATTTGAATAGCAGATCGTATCTTAACTCAATCAGGCAGCAAGTGCATGAAAATCTTCGCTCCATCCAACATTCTCCAAGCGTACAGTTGCAAGAGGTAGGCAGAACACAGGAAGTCCGAACTAGTGTTGTTTCTAACAATGCAGGAAGTTATGTTCTACATAGTATGCAAAATAAGTTACTGCAAAGAATTTGATTTATGATTGTGCTAAAAAGAGTTCTGCTGTCGATATTCTTATTTATTAATAGAAAAGAAGATTGCCGTAACCCAAACCAATAACCTGTGTAGCAAGTTTCTCCCTAACCTTGATTTGGAGCATTTATATTCTTGATCTTTTACTTTTGTTGCACTACTAGCCCCGTTTCCATCCAATTTGCCATTTAAAATTGCTCACGCAAGGACTGTGAAGGTGAAATGCGTAAAACACATTAATTTTAATAAGAAATTAATAGAACAGGAAGTAGGAAATAGAAAGAAAAAGAAAAGGTAGAATTCTCCTTTTCATTTTATTTTTGTTTCAGTTAAAGGTAAGTGTACAATTGTCTTTTCAACAAGAAATGGCTTTTTAACTGGCAAATTGACGATTTTCATCTATGGGACTACTTCTGCAACAATAATTAGAAGGTTGAGGATCAAAACATTTCGTTTTAAAGGTTGGGGATGAACTTGGTAAACAGAGCCCAAAGGTTGGAGCACTATAATGTAATTTTTCCTCCATTTAATTACGTTGAAAAGCATGTTTTGTATTATGCATAAAGCTTTGTTTGTTGTAAAAGAACGTGTGTATATTAGACTACCACTGCGTGTATTCTTTTAGACACTTCACGCGTTATATTGGACTCGCTGAAACATTTTGTTTTATCCCTAGGTGCCCCCTGATTTTTACATTCCTGATTTTGATGAAGATGAGCTGAATCCTGAAGAACGTGTAGATCGTAAGTAAAAGCTGTATAGCTACATAACCACACTTGGTCGAGGCCGCTTTTTTTCTCCTTGTGGTTTTATTATACGCTTCCAGCATATGCTAAGTTTGCTACCTTTATCCTTTATTTAAATGCCTTCTCAGGACACACGAAAGACAAGCAAATCCAGCGTGATGATGAATATTACGCAGGTGATAACGATAACGATCATATTATGGATGATGCGTGAAGTGTAGTTGGTGACAAAATTCTGATTTTTGAGATTTGTAGGTTGAAGAAAATAGACATGATTAGCTTTCATGTGTGATGCTTTTTGTCTTCTATAAGAAAATAGAAAAAACATGGGCAATAAACATCCATTCAACTGTTTTAACTTTGCTCTTTTTTCTGTAAATTCAATGATTTGGCAGGATCATTATGATGTAGCTGAGTTTGTAATGCATGATTTGTATCTTATAGAATGGTTTTTGGATGTATTAATTTCTAACTCATTTGCAATCAACTCTTACTAGTAAGGGCGTTTTTGAAGTAGATTTTGTGCAAAAATCATTTATTATATATATATATATATATAATTTTTTTTTTTTTTTTGTGAGAATGTGTAGTTAAAAAGTAAGGAAAAATTATGGGTCAACATGATAAATTATTTTATTGGGAGAATGTGAGGTTAATCCTTTTGAGCCAGTTGCATCTAATCTTGATAAACACAAGGGACATGTTTGTAAATTGAATCGAATTGGCGAATATTCATTAGCCTCTTCGACTCGAGCTTTACTTACACCAGAATTAATTTAATTGGGGTTATGTTCTATGCTAAATGTCAAAATTAGATAAACTATTTTGTTGTCTTGTTTCAATTCAGTGTGCCAAAAATGTCAACTATTGTTGGAATCATGTCATTGAATAGAAGAAATGCTCGAATAATCCATTACATGGAAACCTGTACGACACAGAATACATGTCCAAGAAAAACCTTCTGAGTTTCAACAAAAACTACGCATTCTTTACATATATCATATTTAAGCTGATACTGGGTTTCATTAAATAGATTTGCATAATCAATGAGCCAATAAAGCAACCACACTGACTTGGATAGAGTAAACCACTGTCTTCACTCATTAGATGAGAAAGCACATATGAATCACTGAATAGTTCAATTCAGTTGAAAAATTATTTTTATCAACGCCATGTTGAATCAAATGAATGAGCTTGCAATAATAAACAAATGTCAAATGTGCTCATCTCGGAACCAAGTACTAAGAATCCAGAATACGACTGTCCTCAGCTACAATACTTTCGAGTAGTGACTCACAAGCATCTTCAAGCAAATCCAGAACCTGTCAAAAATACAAAGTTTAGTTTTACATCATTCCAACAAAACCAACTAAGAGTGTGTTCAGCGAAGCTAAAAAAAATAAAAAAATAATAATAATTAAAAGTTACTCCTCCGAACATGTTTGCATATGTTATTTTTGTTACTTTTTAAGTACAAACGGTTATTTATTTTGAAAGTAGCTCTTACCATGTTATCAAAAAAAGTAAATTACTTACAACTTCGACAAATACTTACAAGTGAAACTTTGGATGCTTAGCACAATATGGAGTAAGCCTTTTCTCAGTATAATTAAATTTGGGGTCTATTACATGATCCTTTTCCATCAGTTTGTCCAATTCACAATACTAGATCCACAAGAAGATCTAAAGCGACCATGTTCAATATGCAAATTCAGCCTTACAGACTCCATGTACGTGTCTAAGTGTTCAACATTGCAAGTGACGAGATGCCATAACATGAGAAACACGGTCTGAACAAACATAATTTAGCCCTATTTGACCCCCATTTTCTGAAACTCATTTTTCTTAAATTCATTTTCAACCACACATTTCATGGTACACGTGACTTTTCAACATGTTTCATCAACTTTTATCAAAATCTACTAAAATTTTGATTTTTAGCTAAACCTTAATGTTGGACTTCCCCAAATTAAAATAAAATATAACTTAATAACAAAGTATGGAGGGATCATACTATGCAAGCCCTAGTAGAATAGAGCAATTTTTATTTGCATTACATCTTCAAAGGGAACATCAGTAAGTCACAAGATAGGATGCTGGAGCAAACCACTTCTTGTGAAATTGGTTATCTCTATTCCTGCCTAATGTATCAATGAAGCACAGCATGTGGATCAATACAATCTTTCATTCCCTAGGTTGTTCCTTATGGCACATTCGAAATTGCATCTTTCAAAGAGACTACATCATGGAGCATGCATGCTGTATTGACAAGAAAGTTACTTTGCGGTAAATTTTCCATGAGAAGGTGATTAAATTCCAATGATATCCGACAGCATAAAAAACCAAATAGAGAAGAAAGTAGACCATCTATGGTAGAATACGATCCCTTTTAATTCCCATGAGGACCACAACTACGTCTGCATCAGCATGTCATGGACATATTCCCACCTCCAGAGAGAAGTTACTCCTTTTCATAGGTTCAAAATGACTAATCAACACATCCTAGAATGTGTATTAAAATAAATTAATTTTTTGCTGACAATGTGTCCAAGTGCAACCAATGAATTTAAAATCGAAAGCTTCTCAACGAGAAATGCAACCTCTCCTATGTCTCACTTGTGCACTCTTAATGGTTTTGTGGCACCGACATCATATTTCCAACTCATGGCAGAAGTCCTTAAAGTTTGATTATTATGGTAATATGTTTCACAAAGTATTTTTTGAGAGAAAATCATGACAGGTGACTGATAAATCCTAGCATAGATCACATATGATGCAGCTAAATTTATCAAGCACTGTAGATTGTTTTGATCTTACATCTCATTGAAATGGAGAGATGTATTACCTTCTCAAAACCTTGCGGCCCACCATAGTAGGGGTCAGGCACTTCAGTTTCATCATGCTTCTTGCAGTACGAACACATTAACCGAACCTACAAGATTAATACACATTTTAATATTAAAAAAAAAAAAAAATAGCAGAGTCAATAAAGAATTATATGGTACACTCTACATATCTGACATAGCCCACACTTTAACATCAAGCAAGGAAAAATATAGAACTACCTCATTGCATTAACTGCATGATAATCACATACTAACCTTCTTATCTGCGTCAGCTGGCAACGTCTCTCTGTGCCTCCACCTCTCAAATGCCTCGAGTATATCCTCTGTATAAAATGGGGTCATGAAAAACGTTCAGTTCATTTAACAATTCGTACAGTTCCTACACAGAAGAAATATGGACATTTTGCACGAGACTAAGCAGAAAATGCACTATAAGGCCACGAGAATTCAGAAGATAGTAGAGCAGACAAAAAATGATCCCACCTCTATTTTGCTTGTCCATTGCAAGAATAAGATCAAAATCCCTGAAATCTGACGGCCTTATCGGCCTTGATATGGAAGTTATCTCAACCCCACGCCCTTTTGCGGCTGCCCTCATTCTTGGATCGGCTGGACCGCCCTTACCAACAAAGATAACAAAAATAAGACCAGTATTTATAAATTATCCAGCAACTGGAGAAAAACATATTCAAAAAATAACCATACAGTAATACTTGGGGATAACTCCGTGCTAAACCAGGTTGGTCAATGTTGTCCTTCTTAATTATCCCGCAAGTGTAGTGTTCGCCACAAATAACAAAGTGGACTTAAGTCACAAGTGTAGTGATCGTAACAAGTAACAAAGTGGACTTAAGTCCAAGTATCCATCCTACTAGGAATAATATAGTTTCTAATTAAACTAGCTCTAATCGAATGTAAACACGATTAATTAGATGATATGGTGATGATATTAACAACCTTGTAATTCTGTTTGTAAAAAGACTTGCAAAGAAAGCTATATTGTTGTGAATCTGTATTTAAGCACTAAGAAACAGCGGACTGGGATTTAATTAGCATGTATACCTCGTGGTAATTGATGGTACCAGCCGAGTCGATGTAGAACTTGGAATCCAGGCTTCTTTCCTTGACAAGGTATCTGAACACGCCTTCAGCTGCTGGGCTTCTACAAATGTTGCCAAGGCAAACAAACAGCACTGAAAAGGAATTTGCGGTCTGTACGTTATCTGGATTTGTTGACGCCATTGATGAAGCTTTGGTTTTTGTGGGTTTCACTGCAATTTGTCTGTGTTTAACCGTTGAATTTCGGGAGGGAAATGGGGATTTAGAGAGGAAGAGATGAGAGGAAAAGTGGCAAGAAATTGGGGATTTTGGGGTGATTGGATTTGGAGCTACGGTTGGTGTAAATAATGCTTTCATTGGTTCTTGACTCGTACTGTGTCTCCAAATAGAGAAGTGTGAGGAGTCGAAATTTTTGAAAGGAAATGAAAAGCATGAGATTTGATGCCCCTTTTTATGGACAAAATGGAGCTTGAAAAATATTGCATATTGTCAAAAGAAAAGAAACTTTTTTAAATTGTCCAAAATGTGTCGAGCAAGTTTGATCCCGCCTCGCTTGTAAATCCAAGTGCTCAATCAACAAAATAGTGAATCGAAGTGCGTAGTTGATCGCACTCATCAATAGGGATAGGATATGACAAACTCTTGTGACTTGATCATACGCTTATTGAATGTTTGCTTAAATATTAATTGTATTTTAAAAAACTCTAAAAGTTAATAAGAGCATATTTGGGAGTGATTAAAATCCAATTAAAATTGAAAATATAGTCGTTATTGAGTCTCACTCGTCTAATAAAAGTCAACAATAACGACTAATTTTTTTGTTTTAATCCGATTTTAATCTCTACCGAACACACCCTAAATAGAGAATTGCATGTCATTCCTACTTAGGATGGTTCTGTCCATATTTGATTTTGCTAAGAATCAATTTTTTAGTAAATTTTTATAAAAGTTATGAAATATATTGGTGAAAAGTAAGCCCGTTTGGTACCAATTAAAATCCAATCAAAATTGAAAATATAGTCATTATTGGACCTCACTCGTCTAATAAAAGTCAACAATAACGGCTAATTTTTCAATTTTAATCCGATTTTAATCTTTACCAAACGGGCTCTAAATAAAAGTTATGAGTTTCATGAAATATATAATTAAGTATGAGTTTGAAAAAAAAAATTAGAAAATAGGGACCAAACATGAGCTCGTGAGCGAAGCTTTTTTGTAACGATTTAGACATCTTAGACTTAATACTTAAATAGAGGTTTTGAGTTCGAATTTTGGAAGACACATCTGTCACCAATAATTAAAAAAAAAAAAAAAAAATCCTTGTTCTACATTTTTTAATAATGAATTTATTTTACTAACATCATCACTATCTAGAAAAGAAAATCAATCAAACAAAGTTAAAAATAAATTTGAGGGTGTGTTTGAGCCACATTAAAAAGTAAATAATACATTTTAAAATAGTAGATTGATTGAGAATATGTAGTTAAAAAATAAAGAAAATTTTTGAATGAGTGTAATATTATTTTATTGAAAAATGTGTGGTTGAAAAATTTACTTACTTTTTAACCATTGGTTTGTAATTTCAGTGGGGATGAATAGTATTAAACAAGGTTCTGAGTCCTTAATTCTAGCATCGTTATAGTGGGGATTAAATTTAAATTTTTAGTAGATTTTGATAAAAATTGATGAAATGTGCTATTGAAAAGTTGTGAATCCCATGAAATATGTGATTAAAACTAATTGTTAACTTTCATTTACATTAAAATCTAGATTTTAATATCTACCAAACAGATGTTAAATAATTTGGATATGTGTTTTTTTTTCCCCTTTGATTTCAAATGAGATAAAATTGGTGTGGACATTTTTATCCACTAGGAGACCATCACTTGAGGGTTGTGTCGTGTGTATTCAACATTTAGGGTGTATTTGAGCTACATTATTTTGGAAGAATGTATTTTAGAATATTAGATTGATGGAGAATGTGTTGTTAAAAGAGAATGAAAAATTATTGATGTGATGAAAAATATTATGTCAATAAAGAATGTATGGTTGAAAATGAGTAAAAGAATGAGAAGAAAAAACTTAATTTGTTTCAAACTGGGGCTTAAACTGACAATTTCTACCACAAAATTACCTATGGCATCAAAAGGTTCAAATATTAGGGACCTCCACGTGAATATTCACCAATAATAAATCAATATCAACTCACCTATAATAGATAGTAATTAAAGACAAAAAATAAATAAATAAAATAGTTTTGAACATTTTCAAGAAACTTCCTCAAAATAAGATATCTTTTATTTTAAATAGTCAACTGTCAACCTTGAAATTAAGCTCAAATAGACTATTTAATTTAAGAGCCCGTTTAGTACACATTAAAATGAGAGAATGCATTTTTTGAAGTGATGTGATGAAGAATATGTGGTTAAAAAAGAATGAAAAATTATTGATACGATGGAAAATATTATTTTATTAGTAAAATATTTTCTAAACAATTCAAATCCCCGTAAAACATTTTTTTCTACCCAAATTTCATATTTGCAATCAAACGGACTCTTGGTTTTTTATATAATATTTGGATATTTTAGTCATCTAAATCTTATTTGAAAAAGGATGGCGAAAACAATAAAAAATTATTGAAAAGGTCTAAAATAAAAACTTTGTTATTGTGTCGAAATTTTTACTCTTTTAAATTTTACAGATATTTTCTTTTATATACAATATGATATTAAAATTAAGAGTATAATAGCAGATTTACATTATAAAATACAAAATTCAACTAAACTATATTAAGGCCCTGTTTGTTTCTGATTCTTAAATCAATTCTCAAATCAATTCTCATTTTCAACCACACATTCTTCAATAAAATAATATTTTCCATCACATCAATACTTTTTCTTCTTTTTCAACCACACATTTCCCATCCTATCACTATTCCAAATCAATTCTTCCCCCAAAAATCCCTACCAAACAGGCTCTAAACATCAATAAAAGAAAACTCTAATTTTAATTTATTTTGTGATTTTTACAAAGTACCCAACTTATCTTTTTAAAATAGAATAATATTATCTAACACCAATGATACTAAAATACCTATCTAATTGTCATTATAAAATAAGTCCAATTAAATTTAATTAAATGAAAAGAATATGAGACATTTAATTAGACGTGTTGTAACGGTAAATACGTGATTGAAAAAAAGAAAAAAAAAGTTATTGATATGATGAAAAATATTATTTTATTTAAGAATGTGTGATTAAAAATGAACAGAAGAATAAGAATGAAAATTATAATATGACTCAAACATGGACTTCGTATAAAAGTCGATAAAATAAATCAAGTGGGTTTCATATTCGAGAAATTGAAACAAAAACAATTATAGAGAAAAATACGAATGGATAAAGAAAATATATAAATGGACGCATTTTTATAACATGTAAAAGTTTCAACTCAAAAACCAAACACAGAGTAAAAATGTTTTTAACTAAACCCGCTTAGACAGAGAGATGATCTTTTCAACATAAAGCACTTTAAAATTCAACCACAAAAATTAAGAAAACATTATGAATAGACAAACTCATTATATTCCATTATCTGCCACATCCTTGTTCAATTCAAAACAAAATTCAGGATTCCTAAGCAAAACTAATGCCAAAACCAAAGACAGACTGAAATTTTCTAAAATGCATTAAAAGGGCAATAAATTCCTAAGAATTGGTTCCTCCTGTTTCGCAGTTTTTAGTCGAAGAGACTGAAACCCATATCCTGCAACCAAAAAATAGAAACAGAAGTCAGAGAATAGATTTAACATTTCTCTTCAGCAAATAAATTGATCCTGCAACCAAAAAAGAATTGAGTGCGGATTTTACATCATCGGACTCCTCTTTCTCTTCAACTTTCTCTTCTTTCTTTGTTTCAGCAGCAGCTGGGGCAGCACCACCGCCTGCTGCAGCAGGTGCAGCAACAGCAACCGCACCACCACCAGCCGGAACTGAAGCCAACTTCTCTCTTCCTGCTGCGATCACTTCAGTGATATCTTTGTCCTTCAATTGAGACAAGAGCAACTCAATCCTGTCATCATCAGCCTCGGCTCCGACTGACCAAAAGAAGTTAAACAATTAGGGTTACCACTAGCTGATTTTTTTGAACCAATGATCCCAAAAACTTGAGTGCAATGAAATTTGAAAACTTGGAACTGTTTTGAGTATACAGGCCAAGATTGTCTGAACAAAGCACAAAATAACATGAATACCTAGCTTGACATTATTAAAATCGAGTTTTCTTTTTTCAAAGGCAATTATAAGTAACATTTTCAAATTACGCCTTTGTTCGGGAAAGATTATCAGCAACTTTCTAGGAATAGTGTGGGGACCACGAAATTTTGGTACATAATAATTAGTAGTTTTGAAAGTGTAATTGAGATTATTGTTTGACTTGGACTGGATAGTATAAGTAAATTATAAGTTCTTCCAAACACAAGTATTGAAAGAAAAGTCCCCGGAAACGTAATTATTCCTTGAAATTGTTTCAATTGAGTAAATTGTGAAAATCGTTCCGAGTTTAGTATGTTGCAATCAGTAAAACCTAAATACGGGGAGAATTTAGATATTTCCAGAACTAAAAACTTGAGTGCAACGAAAATTGAAAACTTGAGAGTTTCTGAGTACGCAGAGCAAGGACTGACAGAACAAGGGCAAATAAAATTAAAATCCAGTTTGGCGTTGTTAAATTTGAATTATTTTTCAAATACAATCATAACTAACATTTTCAGATTATATAAGCAAAGTATTGAAACAATATGTCCCCAAAACATGTTTATTTATGCTTGACATTGTAGAAGTCGAGTAAATTGTGAAAAAAACACATGATGAGCTTAGTGAGCTGCAATCAGTAAAACCTAAATACCAGAAGAACATAGCCATTTTAGTCTAGAACCCCAAAAGGGCATATCAAAAACTCTTGTTTTGCCTTTACTATGAGATTTAACCCCGATAAACTATATCCTGGTTACAATCATCCCCGATGAGATTCGTAAGGAAAAAAAATCTCCCATCCAAATTAGCAAACATGCATAAATCCACCAGAGTTGACCTAAACCTACATGATCCATGTTCATTTTCCTATGTGCTAGTCGCTAGGAAACTCGAAAAATTATAAGCGCAACATTCACATTGTTGTTATTTATTGTTATAGCTCCTCAAATTCTACCAACATCTTCAATGAAAATGTATCAGGTGAGCTAGAATCCATTTAGGCGAATATATATTCGAAGAAATTTTTTCTAATACCAATTTTAGGACTGCAAAACACAAGCAAATTTGATTAGGAAAACGCTTAATTCAGATTCCAGAGTCTTATTTTAAATCTATAAACTGATACTGTTTTCGCTAGGAAACTACTGGCGCACAGTGCCAAAATCATTCACAGAAATGATAAGCGATAATAGGATAAACAAAATGACGTAAGACAACAAAAATTTTGTAGCAAGATTTGTATGTATATCTAAATTTGAACCTGAACCGAGGATGTTCTTCAGGTCATCGGCAGAAGGGCAGGTGTTGCCACCCAACACGGCCAACAAGTAAGCTGCAACAACCTTCATTTCTGACCAATTTTAGAGCACAAAAAAAAAACAAAAAAAAATCAATCCACTACTTCCAAAACTCAAATAAACAGCGAAAATACATGTACATACAATTATACAGAGAGAAATTACTGGTAGATAGAGAGGTGAGCTTACTTTGGGAGATTAAAGATCAAATAATTATAGATCCAATGACCAGCTACTGCTCTTGAGAGTTTCGTGGAATGCAAAAGGCTTTTTGCTTGAGGTGGTATTTATTGCTAGGGTTTTGGACCGGATGAGCGATTTTTATTTCCTAAATTGCCATTGGGCCTTGGGCTTGATTAAAACCTTTGGGCTCCATTTTAATATATTTTTTGAAAAAAGAAAAGAGAAAATTAGCATAGACAATGTGTTTAGTTTTGACTTTTAAAAAATCAGGTTTTTAGTTTATTTAATCAAAAATCAGGTTTTAATTTTACAATTAATATTAATAATAATATTTTTAAATTAAATTAAATACATACCCACCCTACTACCTACCCCACCAACTTTATAAATATAAAACCCTAACCAAACCTAATCTAATTCATTCTTCTTCTTCCATTTCTACCGCCGCCTCCACCACCACCGTCTGCCCGACCACCGCCCGCCGCCGCCGCCTCTCCCCCTCCCCTTCTTCCCCCCCTTCTTCCCCCCTCCTCTCGCCGAACGACAAGAACGTCGCCGCGACGTTGTCGCTGCTCAGAATGCCGTAGCGACCTGAGATGCCGTGAGCTGCGACGCTGCTCACGGCAGAGGTGCGTACGACGTCGCCGTCGATCCGGTTTCGGATCTTGTTTTTTTTTTTTTTTCCTTTTCCTACTACCAGATCTTGAGTTTTTGATTTATGATGAAATTGGGTTTTTATTCATTATTAAATATCGTTGGTGATTTGCACATTGTGATTTTTTTTTTAAATGAAAATGGTTAGATGGTGGTGATTTTGTAGTGGTTTCTCAGTTGTGGTGTGACAGATCTGTGTGTGTGGTTTGTTGTCGATGAATCTCTGTGTTGTTGATTGTCGACGGTGTTATCGGTGGTCGGGCTGGTGGTGGTTTTTTTTTTTTTTGGGTCCGTGACCTAGCTTTTTTTGGTGTCTGTGACTTAGATATTGAACTGTGGTGGTTTTTTTTTGTGTCTGTGACCTAGGTAGGCGTCTGTGACTCACTCTGAAATAGAGTCGTGACATGTAAAAGTTATTATTTTTTCCAATCTGTGACCTAGGTGGGTGTCTGTGACCTCGGAATTGTGATTGTGACTCACTGAGATAGAATTTTGAACGTAAAATTTTTGATTTTTTCAACCTGTGACCTGTAAAATATAACCTGTGACCTATAATTTCGAACCTTGTGACCTTAAAAAAATAACCTGTGACCTATAATTTTTTATCAGTTTTGATCTGTGACTTCGAAATAATCCGTGACCAAATTATATATAATTGTGACCTTAACAGTTGCCGGAATTGGAGCCGTCGCCGGAATTAAGTACGGCCGGAGAACAGTGGCCGGAGTAGTCGCCGGAGCAATGGGGGGTGGGGTGGGGTGGGGTGGATTATATTATATTACAGTTAAATATTTAATTTAATATAATAATTGTGAAATATAATTAATTAATTCAAAAAAAAACCTGATTTTTGCAATTTTAAATTTTGGGACCTGATTTTTAATTTTGGTAAAGTAAATGCCTGAACCATAAATTTTTCCCAAAAGAAAAAAATCAACTTACATGTAATATTATTTTATTAAAAATGAAGAGTAAAAAATACTTTTTAGACAAAATGGAGCGGTAGCTAAATCCAATGTTTTATGTTACACTGGACTAAGTCCAAATTCGCCAATTTTCAAGTCTCATCTCATCTCATCTCATCTCAACTCGCATGTTTCTTTTACTTCTTTATTTGAAGAGGAAAATTTTTCCTTCAATAACAGTGGAAGTGAAATAGACATATGAAATTTTCAATCTCGTCTTGGCCCATTACAGTACATGTCAAGCCGAATGCCAATTTATTGTCCTTAGTTTTTCCCATGCGCGATGCAAGAACTCTAACAATAATTAGTGATGTCAATTGGTCGAACTGGCTCGGTCCTTAAAGCCACGAGCTCGGCTTGGCTCGTGGTGAAATGAGCCATGAGCTCGGCTCAGCTCAGCCCAGCCCACGAGCTCGCGAGCTCATGCTCATGGCTCGTTATTTTTTTTTTTAAGCTTTTCTTAGCTTTTTTTTAATGGTTTTTTTACGAGCCCACAAGCTCGGCTTATGGGCAGATGCCCATGAGCGCTCGTCTCCTTAACGAGCCGAGCTTGGCTCGTCTAGCGAGCGGTCCGCTCAGCTTGTGCAGACGAGCTCGAGCCGCTCGTGGGTCGCTACAGTACGAGCGGCTCGATTGCCACCGCTAACAATAATAAGTTGACGATAAAAGAAAAAAATGAATGACAACTTAGTCCATTTTTCCCTCCCTACTAGAAACTGAGGAAGATTATTACGTCTTGTGATGTGAGCGGCTCGCTACAGTACGAGTGGCTCGATTGCCACCACTAACAATAATAAGTTGACGACAAAAGAAAAAAATGAAGGACAACTTAGTCCATTTTTCCCTCCCTACTTGAAACTGAGGAAGATTATTACGTCTCGTGATGTATGCTGAGGACAAATTTCACATAGATAGAATATCAAAATAATAGGCTCTTGTTTGATTACTATGGTTGACATAGCTCAAACCAATTTCGCAATTCAAATGTTTGAGGAAACACAACTTGCATAATTATTGCACGTTGGTCGCCTAGCTCCTGTTTCAATTTATTCACTTAATTTTCATTTTTAATTTTAAAACGATTAACATTAAAAAAAAAAAATTTGAAAGAAATTCGTAAAAGTGCTAATTTACAATTCACAACTTACTCATGAGTTTCTCTTGCTTGTCAAAATTGCTTATTTGAATATCTAAACCATCGCCTCTCATTCGTTTAGAATTTCACGTGCAATTAGCCATTAGTTTTGGTTATGGTTAACTATGTCAACAAGCCGAGTCAAGCCGAAAAAAAAAAGTTCGAGCTATGCTCGAGCTTTTTCCAGACCCGAGCTGAGCCTGGCAAAAAAAAATAAGGCTCGACCCAAGCCTTAGCGGTCCAAGCCAGCTCGCTTATTTATTTATTTTTTATATTTTTTCTATCTTATCTGCCTATAGGCAGTTTTTTAATTTTTTTTATTAATTTAATTTTTTTATTAATTACGGGTTGGGCCGGCTTGGCTCGGGGCTTTTTTCGGGCCGAACCCAAGTCTCCCGAGCCGAAGAGCTTTTTTGCCATCCCTAGTCATGGTTACATACATAGTGATCAAATTGAAACAAAAATATAAGCCAAACATTTAAATTGAAATAAATCAACGTTTGGATGACCAACACGAGCTAAACTAATAGATGGCCGAGCTTTTTTCGGGCTGAACCCGAACCCGAGCCCCCAGAGCCAACGAACTTTTTTGCCATCCCTAATTACGGTTACATGCATAATGATCAAATTGAAACAAAAATATAAGTCGAACATTTAAATCGAAATAAATCAAAGTTTGGATGACCAACACGAGCTAAACTAATAAATGGATGACCTCCAACGAAATTTTCGCAACACTCTTAACAAAGCGCGGGAAAACTTCTCCGTCGGCCTTTCTCCAGTCTCTCTTTACCCCCCAAAACCCTTCTCTCTCTTTCTCCAAAAACGCTCTCTCAATATTCTTGTATATTTTTCACATTTATTCACTCGATTCATCTTTGTAATTATCCAAATCTAACGTGACAAGATGAGCGGCGCTGATAATTGGAGGAGAGATCGGAGGGACACTCGGATTTCAAAGACGCAGAAGCTGATTCTGAACGCAGGGGAGCAGCTCGAGTCGAAACTCGGCTACGATCTCTTCAATGAAGGAGATAAACGCCTTGGGTGGCTACTCACTTTAGCTTCTGTAAGTTCTGCTCTCATTTCCTCAATTCGCATCTCATTTTGACTCAATTTGCTCGAATTCCAGCTATTTTGATTTTTTGACGTGGTTTTGTGTTTAGTCATCTTGGGAGGATCAGGAGACGCGTAAAATGTACAGCTGTGTTGATCTTTATTTCGTATGTCAGGTAAAACAAGATTAAAGATTCAGTTTTTATTATTGATAATCGACGCAGTATACTTTGACCTGATAGAAGTTTGATATTTATTTTGTTTAATGATTTAATTGAAGGATGGTTCGACATTTAAGACCAAATATAAGTTCCGGCCATATTTTTATGCAGCCACCAAGGTAAGTGAATAATTACTTGAATTTTGTAAAGAAATTTATACGTTTCACAGGGATGGATTTTCTGCAACAGTTAAAGGGGTTTTGTTTAATGTTGTTATAGGATAAAATGGAAATGGACGTTGAGGCTTATCTGAGAAGGCGATATGAAGGACAAATTGCGGACATTGAAATTGTTGAAAAAGAGGATCTTGATCTTGTAATGCAACGCCAACTTTTAAAATCAAATTTTTTTTCTTTTTTTTTTAATTTTCCTAGAATTATCATATCTGAGCTGTTAAGTGTTGAATATTGGTTGCTGATAATATGTTATGCTAACAACTGTTCACCTGAAATGCTACTTGTACTTAACTTGCTGCGTATTAACATTGAGCTTCACAGTAAGGTGGTTTATTGTTGCTAACTGAAGTGTATAATTGAAAGTTTTCATTCAAATATAACTTCTACTTTACTTGTAATAAAATTAAACTCTTTTAACGAGAAGAGTAATTTCATTTGCGGTGGCGAACAGATAAATATTTGTCCGTGGATGATAAAGCAACAGATCAAAGATGGCTCTTCTTAATTGCCTACACGATTCTGTCCACAGTTACGACTCAAATTTTTTTGTCCCCGAGTGTCATAAGCTACTATCTCTCCTTCATAAATATTCTTACAGCACCATCAGAGGAACCTTACACCCATGGAAATATCATGGTCTCTGGTATAATTCCTCTCCACTCGAAGTCAATTGTCGAAATGTAAATGATGTCCATGAAAGACAGGTCGAACGTGAGATGGTTGATTCCGCTTGAAAGTAGCAATACTCATTTCTGGATCATGTCATAGAATCATGAGGAGTTGCAGAGAGTTGTACTGAAGTATAACAAAAAAGTTACAGAGTATTTAGGTTATTTTAAATATTTGGACCAATATTTACAATCACAACTTAGTCAGGTTCAGTTTGAGTCACAATTTAGCATAAAGAAAAGTTCAGCACCGATTTTGTGATCCGAGGCTAATATTATAGGGTCTGCCATTAGTTATGTTCTACTAGTGTACCCAATCTGCTTAAATGTAATACTCAGTCACAGACCAGCGATATTTGTTTTACTTAAAAGCTGAACCAATTAGCATTATTTTAGAGATGAAAGTTATATCCTCATCCTTCTCCTTTCATCCCTAGCATTTTTGTTCTCATGTCTATAGTGTTGTCAAATGAATTGGATAATTATAACTCTTCCATTTTTAAAGCTGCTTATTTATGACCGCATTGTTAGCCCTCAATTTGGTCTAGCCACCATTGCAAGATTTTCAAGAAAAATACTTGATGCTAAGTATGTATACATTTATCACAGAAAAATCACCTATGCGGCTTGCGTAAGTCTTATTTGAAGATATCTTTTGATACCGTTCAACAATTGATGCACGTGAAGAATGATCTGATTCATATTGTTGAAAGAAATCTAGCGAAGTTTGACGCTGAAGAAGCATATGAGTCCATATTGACTGAAAAAAGGTATGTTTTTTACCCTTTGTCTTCATTAATAGTTCATATTTTAACCTGTTCTCCATTTCCTTTTTACAATCAACGTTCTTGACCATTTATCTTACATTCGCGTTATACCAATATTCTGGGCTTGCAGAAAACAACGACCTCAAGACTTTCTAGACTGTATTAATGATCTTCGTGAGTATGATGTACCTTACCATGTTCGCTTTGCCATTGACAATGGTGAGTTCTTTGCCAATACATTGATTCTGGAATTTCTTCCATTATTCTGTACCCAAAGTCCTAGACTAATAATTTAATTTATCTCTCATTTCTGAAATTCAACAACTTCAGATGTAAGATGTGGGCAGTGGTATGATGTCAGTGTATCCAGTGCTGGGGTTACACTAGAAAGAAGAGCAGATCTGTTGCAACGAGCAGAAGTTCATGTTTGTGCCTTTGATATTGAGACCACAAAGCTTCCTTTAAAATTTCCAGATGCTGAATATGATTCAGTAATGATGATATCATACATGGTTGATGGTCAAGGATACCTCATCATTAATAGAGAGGTATCGAGAACAGAGTTAATTTTCTATATTTGTTTATTTACAAGCTTTAAATATGACATTTTGCGTATAATTATTTTTGGCATCGGCTCATTTCGATGCAATTCTCTTCTTGGAATTTTTTTGATATTTTCTTACATCTGAAACGAAGGTCTGCTTTTTTCTGGAGTGCATTAGGCCAATTCATTTAGCCAATGAATTATTCTTGAACTCTATGAAAAATCAGGTTTAATTGTACTAATTGAGCATCATTCTTGATTTTAGAGGTGATTTCTATTAATTCCTGATTAAATCAGCTGAAACTGAACTCAATAGGACCTTATTGTTTTGTCTTCTGAGTTTTTTTCCCCTTAATGATTAAAAACATGTTTCTGATAATTGCAAATTCTTTAGACGTTGATTTTGTTTTTGAGAATTAATTCATTTCATTGGAGAGCTTACTCACAACTGATGATTTATCATAGCGCTAGCACATTTTATAATTCGTTAGTAGAAGCTTTTTATTTAAGAACTGTGTAATGACTCCTCCGAAGTTGTAATATGAATGTCCTATCAATTTCTACTCACATATAATTGACAATTGAACATTTCTAAATCATGACAGTGCGTCGGCGAAGACATAGAGGATTTAGAGTACACTCCAAAACCAGAATTTGAAGGGTGTTTTAAAGTTACAAATGTGAAAAATGAGGTGATGATAGTTTGTATTTAATAGATTTTATTTTAATTTTTCTAAAAAAAATCTATATTGTTCTACTTTTTCTATTTTTGTAACAGGAAGAGCTTCTTAGATTGTGGTTTTCCCATATGCAAGAGGTAAAGCCTGGTATCTATGTCACATACAACGGTGACTTTTTCGACTGGCCATTCCTAGAAAACAGAGCAGCTCATCATGGTCTCAGAATGAACGATGTACGTAACTTACCATTGCTAGCTGTATTAGGTTCACACATTTATTTTGGTGACTAACATAAATAAATCCTAGGTCATTCCTGTCCAATTTTTAGCGATTCAATTCTGTGGCCCCGTCGTTGCGAACACATGCAATCTGTGAAGTTGCATTTTATTAATATTCTCTGGAGACACAAGTCTCTGCTTCGTTAATAACTAAAAATCAATTGCTACAAATTATTATGCACATGTTTCTTTCTCTTCATCAGATTGTTAATGGTGGTACTTGAGATCTTGAATTTCTTTCTTTACATTTAATCGGTAAAATATTAAGAGTTTTAAGCTTTTATCCTGTGGAACTTTTGGAGGTTGCATAGCCTTAATTCACTTCCATAATCACTTGCTAAAATGACGCCCCATTTTTCACCGATTTGTCTAGAGTCTCAAGTCTTACTGAAAAATTTAAGCTGGAAATCAATTTTGAATTTGGATTGCCCTTGCAGTTGCACTTGCTTGTATCTGAATGACATCCATGCAGGACGTATTTGCTATCTCTTTCTTTGATATTCTGTTCATTTATTCGTTTTGAATTTGAATGGCAGGAACTTGGATTTCAATGCGACAAGAATCAAGGAGAATGTCGTGCCAAATTTGCTTGCCATTTGGATTGTTTTGCATGGGTCAAACGTGATAGTTATCTCCCTCAAGGCAGTCAAGGCTTAAAGGTACAATCTTTAGCTTGAACTTTTGCTTGCAGGTTTTCTCTCATCATGCATACTTCATTGTATTACTCCTCCACCTCCCCACCATCCACACCCACACACTACAAACTGCCCAAAGTTTTACCCTCTATTTTCCATCGCCACTAGATATGTGCTTGTTGAGTTTGTAACTCTTGATGATGTGTTCTGTTTGTGGATACGGAAATACGTCTTCCTGGGAAAAGTCTTAGTTTGTTGTTGTTGATATGAATATACTTCTATATTCAGTGATAATTCTAGTTATATTCTTGAAATTGCTTTAATTTTAAATCTAAATGTACTGAAAATCTCGTCCATTTACAATTCAATTCATCAACCTAACATTGTTCTGTTCAAAATACAACTGACAAAAATGGATTTCTCATCCCAATGAAGTCAGTTCACCAAAGAAGCTTATTCACCATTTTACATGCCTGTACCTCTTTACCAACTGATTTATTGATCATTATCTAATCTGGCTGGATTTCTGTACCCTGAGGGTTATGTAGAACATATGGAAATATTACTTCAGAAAGCCGTTGCACCAGCCGTTGATGAAAGAAAAGAAGGGAGAACTTAATTGCATTGACAGCCATTATATGAACTTGTCCTTGTTGAAACATGCAGATCTAATAATGTAACTAAGTCCTTTGCTCTTCCTGCAAGTTTGAACACATAATAGCATCATATTTCAGGAGGATATAGGGGATATGGACTGCTCCTGGTTCAAAACATGAAGAACATTAACTTAGAGCTGCCTCAATTGAAGTATATCCCACAGAAATCTATATTAACGACTGAATTGTTAACTTTTCAATCTTTCAAATTGATTTTTTTTCCCTGAGAACAACTATCTAGTACTGAAGATGTTGGAGAAAAAAGTTTGGTTCTCACCCTGTTGGTTTGAGAGTATTTTAACAGCAGCTCTCCTGCATACGACTTAATGAATTGTTTTATTATCTAAGCAATTCCTGGGTAATAATTACGTGAACAATGGAGATTAGAAATATAAAACTCAAATCTTCATTCATTATTTAGCCTCCATTTGGCAAATTTATAAATCATTTATATTTTCGTCAAACTTAATTTTCAATCATACATTCTAATGGATTCAGAAGTGCTACCCACTTATCCACCACTCATTTCTTTATAATTATAAATTGAATTGTTTATAAATTCTTCAAAAAATGGAGGCTGTAACTTAATTCTTAACCATAATGAAAAGAACACAAGAAAGGCATACACAATGAGAGTGAGACACCAGGGGTGGGTCTGACCTTATGAAAACGGCCACTGGGTTAATAAAAGGTCAGTTTCGGGATGATGCTTTTCATTTATTTATTTATGATATCAAGAATTTACATGTGATATTGCTGGATTTTGTATTTTCTGGTGGCAGGAACTTTTCTATATCAACTTCCCAAAAATCCTTTTGTTCAAAAAGTTAAGCTCTGCTCATCATTTGATATTAAAACTATTAAATGGACCAGTCGCACCAGATCCAGTTCAACTCCAATTGAAGTTTAAGATTTCAATTCAAATTCATTTGAAAATCAAATTATGAATGAATCAGTTTGGGATTCATATTAGAGCTTGTTTGGGAGGGATTAAAATCGAATTAAAATTGAAAATATAGCCGTTATTGTTGACTTTTATTAGACGAGTGGACCTAATAGCGGCTATATTTTCAATTTTAATTGGATTAAAATCCCTCCAAAACAAGCTCTTAATTTGATTTAGTGAAAATCAACTTATTTACATGTAGTAAATAAATAGGGACAGTTACATATGTTAAGCATCCTGTGGATTCGGGTTGAATTTATGTGTTTATGGCTTCATTTAGTTTGAATTTGGTTCAGAATGTCTAAATACAATATGATTTCGATTCCTATGTTGTCATCTTCATTGGTCTACTACAAGTTTTAACAAGCCCAGTTCAATATAATATTTCCACTTCCCATATTGTTATTCTTCCACAGTACATTTACTTTCGTTTATTTTGACATTTCAGGCTGTTACAAAGGCGAAGTTGGGTTATGATCCACTGGAGGTCAATCCTGAGGATATGGTTCGTTTTGCAATGGAAAGGCCCCAGGTATGATATCTTAGACTTATAAATTTTGGTAAATAATTGCATTTATGAAAAGTGTAGTTTGAGAGACTAGTTATCTCGAAAATATTATAATGACAAAAAGTCTGAAACCTATCTTTTTTATTTTTTTTGGTGGAGGAGGATGATGTGGTGGATCAGATCTCATATAGACAGCCAGCATCTATTTTTCAATTATTCATGTTATATTAAGAATTGATAGGTTTGAGGGCTAGGCTGTTTGGAATGGATTATTTTTATCAATCTTACTATTTAGTTTTTAAATGCAAGTTACAAACAGAAGAATGAAGTGTATTTTAAATTAAATAAGCGCCATGCAAGTTGAAGCTGTTCTATCTTATATAAGATTCTTATGTTTGGAGTGTCAAAGGAGGAGGAAGGTTTATGATGCCCCTTCCTTAGAAGCAGATCATTAACTAACATTAGTCAAATAAAAGCTCGTGCTTTCCAAACTGCCTTGTGATGGGATTGCTTGCACGTCTAAAGCAGGCATCGAAGACAAAATTTAAATGATATATATGTGGTCCTATCAAAAAGTTTAAACTTTTAGATCAAGTGGTTCAACATGATATTAGAGCAAATCCAAGTCTCGTCTCCACCCATTTAATAAAATCGTGCACATGTTAGGTTTTGATGAAAAATTAAAAATCAATCCTGTCTACACATGGGGGGATATGTTGAAATATAATATAAACAATATGTATATGGCCCTCTCTAAAATCTAAAGCTTTTTTTGGAGCTAACAGGCTTTCAAACTTGATCCCCATACTTTTGAGAATTGTCTTTTGTGAGTTGCCTGTCATTAACTCAATTTTTTTCCCTTTTGATTTGACCGTGCAGATGATGGCATCCTATTCTGTTTCGGATGCTGTCGCAACTTATTACTTGTATATGACTTATGTACACCCCTTCATTTTCTCGCTTGCTACCATAATTCCGATGCCACCAGATGAGGTTTTACGAAAGGGAAGTGGGACTCTCTGTGAAATGCTTCTTATGGTCCAGGTGGGTACCTGAAGCCTTATGTACTTTAAGCCCGTGTCAAAATTTTTTAACTGCATTGTAAAAAATTTAAGTTCCCACGTCTTTTTTTCCTTGCTTTGATAAATTTATGATTATTTAATTTTTCCTTCTCATGTACTGGTTTAAGTACCCTGAATTATTGCTTTTGGCCTCTTTATCTCTATGTACTCCCACCTTCTCACCTCCTCTTCCCCCCACCCCACACACACTCACACTCAAAAAGGAAGAAATGAAAAGATTTACCCTGTCGACCCCCCTGACCTCTTTTCTTTCTTATGTAAAGTGAAGCCATATTCAAGTTCGGTTTCATAATGCTTGCAGGCGTATAAAGCAAATGTTATCTGTCCTAACAAGCACCAATCTGATCCAGAGAAGTTCTACAACAGTCAACTCCTCGAGAGTGAGACATACATTGGTGGTCATGTGGAATGTCTCGAAAGTGGTGTTTTTAGATCTGATCTTCCAACTAGTTTTAAACTTGATCCATCCGCTTATGGGGTAGCTATCTTGTCTCCTTTCCATTTACAGTTATCATTAGTTGAACTTCATTTTGGTAGAAAAGTATCCAATTGAAAATGCAATGAAATATTTTGGAGATTGGAAATGACATTATTTTCCAATACATCTCTGGTGTATAATTCGTGACAAGGGCAAGCTACATGGCTATTTATTAGGATTATAAAAGAATATTATTCATTTCTTATCCTGAGTGATGGAACGTGGGGATTCCTTAGCATACTAAAATTTCATATGTCCTGTAAACAAAAGTTTTGAATTCACAAATTCATTTAAAAACCAAAACTCCTAATTAGACATCTTTTATTTCTTTCTTGTACTCTTGGTAACCTCTCTGCTTTTAATAACACCAGTCTCTCTAACATACTCCACCGTTCCTTAACAATATTTTTTATCTGTATTTGGCGCATTAATCATTTACGGCCACATGCCCTGTAATCTTATATTTGTGCTGGAGTATGGAGCCTGCTATATAAATTGGTGAAAAGAGTAAAGCAACTCAAGCCAACAGAGCCCTTCCTTGTACTTAACTTTGGGTGGTTGTGAAGTTTTTCATTTTCCACTCTGCTATGTTAAGAGCTATTTCTATAATACAAATTATAATTCACCTTGTGACATTTATTCTTTTTGTCTTTACCAGCCAAATTGCTTTCGACTTTTGAGTAATTCTCTTTATCTTCAGCTTCTTGTGAATACCTTGTTACACTTGCCTGGATAAACTTTCAGCAAGACTTTCCTTTCTTGTGTTAATTTGACTAATGGTTGCAATGTTTATTTTTACAGCAACTGATCAAAAACCTTGACCGGGACCTGCAATATGCTGTTAGAGTAGAGGGAAAGTTGGACTTGGAATCAGTTTTAAATTATGACGAAGTGAAGAATGCTATCATGGAAAAGGTGCTGGTTCTTTCTGTTTTTGAAGCCTGGTTTCTTTTTCCTATAAATAAGTGGAAAATATACTAATCTGGAAATCCTTTGCACAGTTTCCTCTTTAAGTTTAATTTTCTTTCACTCTAATATTAACCACCTCGTTTTATTTGTTATCATGAATGATATGATGAATGTCAATTCTATATTATAAATAGTCTTGAAAGTCCATCTTAAAAGGTTAACCTTATTATAGTGGCTCATTAGAGAACAACAATCTTAGATGCCTAGCATGCTTGAGGCTAAAAATGTTTACTAGTCAATCCATTTTTTAGCTACACATTTCGAAGAATTCACAAGTACTACCACTCCACCATTCATTTCTATGTATTTACAATTTAAACTGTTTATAAACAATTATCTAACATGCTCTTAGACAGATTGATTGCTTGTTTGCGCCTTTTGGGCTATGCTATCATATTCACCATCTCATCTAAAAGCTTAATTTGTTAGAGAGGGGTCACATGTATTCATTTTAAATTTTGGCTTCAACAATAAAACTATTATTATTGGAGTTTGGTTTTTAGCTCAATGTCATGTGTGCGTGTTTGGGTTTTTTTTCACACGAGACACAATCGTACAAATAATATAGGCACACCAAATTGCATCCATAAATTATCCAGTGAGATATGCAAAATCACCTGCAATCTTTCTTTAACTCTGCCCTTCAACTTGCAGCTTATGAGGTTGAAAGGTGAACCTATACGTGAAGAATTCCCTCTCATATACCATCTTGATGTTGCTGCAATGTATCCAAACATCATATTGACAAACAGGCTACAGGTAAGCAACTGAGGTGACTTTATCTAGAACATCCTTTCTATTAAGTTTCACACTCTTGCAAATTTTGTGTCATCTACTGAAAGGAGAAGACAAATGTGGGCATTGTCTACTGATGCATGATTGACTATTGTCTAAACTGATCCTTTTGCTGCTACTGCACTGTTATACCTGTTCAATTCTAGCAAAGGAATGGCCAATAGCAAATGGAGCAATTAACCCCTTGTTTGAGCCCCATTTTTTTGAAAATTCATTTTTTCAAAAACTCATTTTCAACCACATATTCTCCAATAAAATAATATTACACATAAATCGAAAACTTTATCTTAATTTTTAACCACACATTCTCCAAAAATAACTATTCAAAAATGCATTTTTTCTCCCAAAATGTGGCTCAAAGTGTTATGCGGTGTTGTAGTATAGCTTTGGGGTGTCGTATCCACAGGGAGATGGAAAAGTGAATCAAGAGGTTCAATAACTTTGGGTTCTCGTGAATTTGATGAATGGAATTTGTTTATTGCATTCAAATGTAAATGTCACCGGAAATAATGATGAAATTTAATATAATATGTAAAATAGTGAAGTTTCGGGGTTCCCTCAATTAGATTGGATCAATCAACATCAACAATTCATGGTTTCTCTACTCAATTAGAAGTTTTTGTCCTAACTTTCTAATCGGATGATTTAAACGATACAAACCAATTTAATTGCACATGTAATCCTAGAATTTATGTTTCCCAAAACATAATCATACATCAATTTATTGAAATCAGACTTAAAGAGCGACTATATATCTCTAACATATAGCGATGAATTAAATCACACCAATAAATGATTTGAAAATCAAACTTGAACAAGTATTTTAATTATTCAATGGAAGAAACATGATTAAATCCATGAAAATCTGAATAAATGTTAAATCTAACTCAAATCTAATTCAAAATACGGGAAAACATAAACCCTAGAATTATTTAAACAATGAAAAACACATCCTAAATTCTAGATCTCCTTAACAATTATCACAATCATCTATTGAAATCAGATTATAAATCGTTCATATACATGTAGCATAAGAAAGTAAATAATCACACCAATAGATTTAATGAAATAACGATTCAACACATAGTTCAATTGTTCGATAGAAAAAACAAGATTGATTCTATGAAAAACTTAATACATGTTAAATCAATTTCAAAATTAATTCAATAAGATGAAAATCTAGATCTAGAAATGTTTAGCAAAATAAATACCAAAGAGCATGGATTAATGATGTTGAAATCCCCGAATCCAATTGAGTTCCTCCCTTGCTTCACCTTTAGTTTAGTTCTTCATAGGTTTCTTGAGCCAAAATCAATCAAAGAATGGTCTAGAATGGAGAATGATGATGAATGGAATGTTTTTGGGGTCCTTTTTTTTTAGGCTTCTCATGGCCCAAACATTAAACAAACCCTACTTTGCGCGGCGCGGCGCCTAAGCGCCATGGGGGCGGCGCTTGAGCGCTTGAATTCTGTCAAGTTTTGGGTAAAATGGCGCCTGAGCGCTAGGTTGTGGCGCTTGGGCGCTGTGTCGCTGTTCTGAATTCTGCGCCTTCTTCAGTATTTTTATCATAACTTTCTCTTCCGATCTCCGATTGAGGTGATTCAAGATGTGTTGAAAAGCTAACTCAATGACCTACAACTTTGGTTCAGAGATCATCTTCAAATTCGATCGTTTTCTATGTCAAAAATCCATCCCAATACGAGGCTGAAAACCGGTGTGAAACTTTTCAGCTTGAAAGTTGATATTTGATGATGTTTTGGCTATCTTTCACCCATTTGACTCATTTCTTCATCCAAATGATCTCTAAAACTCTTGAATCTTCATCACAAGGTTGGAAACAAGTTTGTAGTATTTGCACCTTAGTCCCTGAACTTTCACTTTCTTCCAGTTTGGTCCTTTTTCGCTTGGTTCACCTCAATTTCGCTACATTCATCACTTTGTCCTACAAAACATAAATTGCATAGAATTAAGCTATATTCGAACATTTTAATCAACAATTGCTCATGTTTTGACAGTAAAATAAGTATGTAAAAACACACTTATCATATCCAAACATCATATTGACAAACAGGCTACAGGTAAGCAACTGAGGTGACTTTATCTAGAACATCCTTTCTATTAAGTTTCACACTCTTGCAAATTTTGTGTCATCTACTGAAAGGAGAAGACAAATGTGGGCATTGTCTATTGATGCATGATTGACTATTGTCTAAACTGATCCTTTTGCTGCTACTGCACTGTTATACCTGTTCAATTCTAGCAAAGGAATGGCCAATAGCAAATTGAGCAATTAACCCCTTGTTTGAGCCCCATTTTTTTGAAAATTCATTTTTTCAAAAACTCATTTTCAACCACATATTCTCCAATAAAATAATATTACACATAAATCGAAAACTTTATCTTAATTTTTAACCACACATTCTCCAAAAATAACTATTCAAAAATGCATTTTTTCTCCCAAAATGTGGCTCAAATGGGCTAAATTAAACAAGGAGAAATTTCTGTTTGTTACATGCACTATACAAATAACCAAAACCCGTTGAAGTAATGAACTTTGTTGCATTTTTTATTTTCTTATTATGATTAACTATTGTAGTTAGAAAGTAAAGAGAACTAAACTACACTTTAAGTGAAATGTCTACATGTAAGTTCTAAATGAGCATTCATTATAAGCTTCCAGGTTTTGAATTTTCTTCGTCTAAAAATATTCTTCCTGTTTGTAGTAAAGGATAATGCCTCTGCTTTTGTATCTCTGAATTAAACTTAGGTACACTATGCTTGAAATGTATTGCCATGTAACTACTGTACTTAGTCTCGCCTTCTAACCTTTTAATCAAGACTGATAAAACTAATAACCTAGACTTTGTATTTTTACATGGAAAAAGAAAGCAATATAGTTTTTTTTTTGGTCCATTTCTCTTTTCTTCCTTTATACCTGTGCCACATTCTTGGCAAATATGAACTTGTTTTTGGGTATCACTTGTTTGTTTTGGTTGCCATTTTTCCAATTAAGCCACTACAAGAAATTATAGTTATCAGTCAAGACAGATTCCTAGACTTCTTTCTCAATAAACTTGAGTTTATTCTTATCATGATCTGCAGCCACCATCGATAGTTACAGATGAAGTATGTACTGCATGTGACTTCAATCGTCCAGGAAAAAATTGCCTAAGGAAGCTTGAATGGGTTTGGCGTGGAGAGACATACATGGCAAAGAGAAGGTCTGCATTCCTTTTCTCTATTTTTTGTAACATGTGACTGTTGCTCATTCATACTTATGTTTGTCCTTCTTGATTATCTTATCAGTGATTACCATCATCTAAAGAGGCAACTTGAGTCTGAGCTTGTTGATAGCGTAACTGGGCAACTTGCGAAATCTTTCCTTGACCTACCTAAAGCAGAACAACAGATGAAGCTCAAAGAGCGTCTAAAGAAATATTGCCAAAAGGTAGTTTCTGACCTGCCGTGTTTAGTTCAAATAATAATACATGCATTTGACAGTTCTTACAGTAGTGTTTTCTTTCATTTTGCAGGCATATAAAAGAGTACTTAACAAACCAGTTACTGAACTTCGAGAGGCAGGGATCTGTATGCGTGAAAACTCATTCTATATTGATACTGTTCGCAGGTAAACATCTTGGATTTAAGTAATTGTTCTATTTGACAGTTTTGATCAACAATTTCTAGCTTGTTATTGAAAAGGAAGATGCACATTTTTATTTGTCAATATTTAATGTTGACGAACTTATGTTGTCTTATTCAAAATCATTCTCTCTTTTCTTTTGGCAAAAAGTTTTCGAGATAGAAGGTACGAATACAAAGGGCTCAACAAAGTTTGGAAGGGAAAGTTGTCTGAAGCAAAGTCTAGTGGAAATTCTATCAAAATCCAGGAAGCTCAAGTATCTCTTTCCCTCATATTTAATACTATCAACTTGTCATTGAAATAGAAATGATCTCAGGTATCATCAATTACCATACTTTTCCAGGACATGGTGGTGCTCTATGATTCATTGCAACTAGCACACAAGTGTATTCTCAACTCCTTCTATGGATATGTCATGCGCAAGTATATTTCACGACCCCAATATGGTTTAGTTTCCCATCAGTCTTAAGAATCGTTATTGAACTATTGATATGTTTTGTCAAATTTCAATTTTCCAGGGGTGCAAGATGGTACTCAATGGAAATGGCAGGAGTTGTTACGTACACTGGAGCAAAAATTATCCAGAACGCTCGCTTATTGGTTGAAAGAATTGGAAGGCCACTTGAATTAGACACTGATGGTATCTGGTGCGCCCTACCGGGGTCATTCCCAGAGAACTTCACTTTCAAGACGAAGTATGATTTACTTGTAGATTCACATGGTTGCTTTTGAATCTTTTTATCACAAGTTACTTGATCCTTCAATGTATGCAAAATTTCATTAATTCAAGATCATTTGGGAATGGTTACAAAACCTGTTTGCATTCACTAAAAGTTGTAAGCATACCAATCTTCTTTCAATGTTCTTTTCGTTTAGGTGCTAACTCTTTTGTGGATCATGTGTATCAGAGACCCAAAGAAGAAGTTGACGATATCATATCCTTGTGTTATGCTTAATGTAGATGTGGCTATAAACAATACTAATGATCAGTACCAGGTACGCAATAAAACTCCGTTGTTTTGTCTTTAAACATACTACTGAACAATTCTTGCAAATTATATGCTAATTGCTCATTGCTATTCCTTTAGACACTAAAAGATCCGGTCAATATGACCTATGCGACACATAGTGAATGCTCAATTGAATTCGAGGTGGATGGACCCTATAAGGTGATTCATCTAGACTTCACTCACGAGATGACAATTAAATTATTAGTTGACCATTATCTATGATTTACTGGGCATTTTAAACTGGGTTTTGAATATTATTCGTGTCTAGGCTATGATTCTTCCTGCTTCCAAGGAGGAAGGAATCCTGATTAAGAAGCGTTATGCAGTTTTTAATGATGATGGTACCCTAGCAGAGCTGAAGGGTTTTGAGATCAAGCGTAGAGGTGAGCTAAAGCTCATCAAAGTTTTCCAGGTATATATTTTATCTGTGTCCATGCGGTAGTTTTCTTTAAGTGATAGATGTTTCTTTTTTCCTCACATCACATATCTTGAGAGCTAATGGTTGATTTACTCAACATTCATCCATTTCTACCTCAAAACCTAAATTATAGTGGCACATCACACATCTTGAGAGCTAATGGTTGATTTACTCAACATTCATCCATTTCTACCTCAAAACCTAAATTATAGTGGCATAGTGGCCCTTACCATGATGACTCTTTCTAGCATTTGTCAAAGTTGAACATTTAGTCACTTGAAAGAACAAGAGATTTGCATAAAACACTTTTCCCCAAATAATTGAGGTGTAAGAAGAAGTTGGAAAAATATAATGAAATGACCATGATATTCATTTTTCTTTCTCGTGCTTATAGAAATGGAAAGGTCTAGTCAAATAGATTTTTTTGGAATGTGAATAAATTATTGTGCAAGAATGTCAACATAGGCTAGTGACGCTTGATGTGGTGATTAAGAAATGGAAGAGAAATGCCAAAGATGTTCAATTGCACAAAACAAGATGGTTCCCGAGTTGTCAAAGGTCTTGGATTGAAGTCTCGCTTCCACCCATTTAGTGAAATTGTCCACATTCAGGCTTTGATAAGAGAGAGTGAATCTCATCTGCACACAAAGGAGCATGTTAAAGATAAGATACACGTGGCCCTCTCTAAAAGTTTAGATCAATTGGCTTAACAAAGTGTATAAATAAATGATTTAGTATGCTTCAAATTGTTGGTATATCCAGCACACAGAAAGTTAAAACATAGCCATACGAGAAAAAATATTAATGTGTGCCAAGTGCTATTTATTTTTTCGATTACATATTACCACTATATATAACCGGTGGACATGTCTACGCCTTTCCTTTGAATTCTTAAATAGAAATTTACAGAAGCATCTTTACAAGGCTATTAATACTCTGGTGTCTCTTAATAATATATGAATTCTAGAATATACCTAGAGGCTAGAACTGAGGTACAAAATTATGGGATCCGTTTGCTACTTTTTGAGCATTTAGTGGTTTAGCTTAAATATGTCCTACTTGAGTTTGCATACAGCTATATTCTTGTTCCTTTGAACTTTACTCCTTTAGCTGTTCTATTATTTTGTCCGTTTACTTTAACTTATCCAATAAGCATCAGGAAAGAATTACATTGGCAAAAACCCCTTAAATTTGTATTATTTTGCTATACAAATTTTTTTCTCCCAAATTTTAGATAGATGCTATCATATACTGCAGGTAACATGTACTTCCTCAGTTTTAATAAATGATTTGTAGCTTTGCTTCATGAGTAACTTGGAATGTCATTTTGCAGGCTGAGCTATTTGATAAGTTTCTGCATGGGTCAACTTTAGAAGAATGCTATTCTGCCGTTGCTTCTGTTGCAAACCGTTGGCTTGATCTTCTTGATGTACGTTATAAGAGTCTTATCATAAGTTGTAATGTTCCCTAATTGAAACAGGATAAAAAGTCTTGCAGCAATAGATATTGGTTCTGTTTGTCAAAATACTCTCATACTTACCATCAATATAGAAAAAACACGAGTTGCCTTAATTTTTTTAGACTTTCTGTGCAAACAGTTAGTGTATAAAAATGCCACAAGCTTAGTAAATATTTCACATTTTCTGGAAGAGAGGGAAAAGTGACGTTCGATTTAGCTCGAGTTATATATATATTTCCAAAATTGGCCATAGTTGCACAACTTAAAATTTATTCTTCCTTTGTCTCAGCAAAGCACGTCATAATTGCTTAAGAGCTCATTATAATAATCAGTGACACGGATTGATTATAATTTCAGAATCAAGGGAAAGATGTAGCGGATAGTGAGTTGCTTGATTTCATATCTGAATCAAGCACAATGAGCAAGTCCTTAGCAGACTATGGTGAACAAAAGTCATGTGCAGTGACCACAGCAAAGCGTCTTGCTGATTTCCTCGGGGATGCAATGGTAAAAGACAAAGGATTGCACTGCCAGTATGTAGTTGCATGTGAACCCAAGGTATGCAACTCTTGTGTTTAGTTAGTGCTAGATTTATCTATTTCTGTCATGAAGTAAAGTGGAGTATTAAATGACGGCCCGTGCTAAAATAAACATTAAGAGGTCTTCTGTTTTATGATTACTTTTGTTTGACTGAGTTTTATATAACTGAAAGTGTCACCAGGAAGCAACCTTTGAGCAGTCGACTGGATGCTGCCCAATAAGATGTCGAAGTCTCCATTTGATATATTAATTTATTGGTCAATTACCCTTTCTACATAATTATAGGAAACAACTGTGATTTTGTAATTTTGTATGCTATTTCTGATTGTAAGTATGAAGAGAAAAAAATGATTAGATTATAGAACGTATACAGACTGTAACTTAACCAGTGTATGGATGGGAAGTTATGCTTCTGTTTTTTTTTTTTGATAGGTAATCACGTAAATTTTATAAATAAAAAATAAAAGATAACACACAAGGAGTGCATTATCAGGTTAAACAAGATAGAAACGATAAAAAATTCGGCAACCCTTCTATCGGACTAATGGTTGCAGCCTTAAACCAGCTATACAAAGTCAAGTAAAACAATTCTCTAAATTGCTCTGTCGTCCGTATTTGGTTTTCAAAGCATCTGCCGTTTTTTTCTCTCCACACGCACCAAACGATGCATCCTGGAATGAGATCCCAAACAAGCTTGCTATTCTTATCTCGAAACTTTCTCTTCCATGCCCACACCACCTCCTTGATACCCCTTGGGAACACCCAACTCATATGTTGCGACGCCAAAATATCATTCCACAGCCAGCGAACACCTTCACAGTGGGTGAATAAGTGATCGATCGTTTCTCCATCTCTTTTACACAAATAGCACCATTCCATTATACAATATCCCTTTCTTCGAAGATTATCCGCTATTAACACCCGTCCCCTCACAACCGTCCACAGTAAGAATGCCGCCTTTGGAGGTAATTTACTTTGCCAGATCCTTTTCCAGGGGAATGAACTCTCAGCAGGTTTTGCTAAGGATCTGAAATAAGTACAAACAGAGAACAAACCATTCCGTGCCACCCTCTACCTGCTACAATCATCATCTCCTACCTGAATGTGCGCCTCATACAGGGAGGCCAAAAACAATGCATAATCATCCAGCTCCCAATCATGTAAGCCCCTCCCGAAAGTGATGTTCCAGCTAGGATTCCCATTAGATATAGTCATAGCATCACTCACCATAACTGCAGGCTCCAGGGCAATGCGATGTAAAGAGGGAAACCGCACTTTCAATGTTTGATCTCCGCACCAACAATCGTCCCATAATCTGACATTCGTACCGTTCCCCACCACAAAAGCCAACCTATTCTGTTAGTGCCACATCTGTTACTCATGTCCTTGAGGTAAAATAAAAGGGAGATGATCATCAGATTAGCTCCTTCGAATATTATATTGGAAAACATGACAATGACACCATTATATCAAAACAATAAAATAGAAAAAGATCACAGTAGTTTGGCCTATTTTTTAAAAATGCATAGCAGAGACGGTCTTTACATATTACATTCTATACAAATTGATTAGTGCTGGTTTGAATGGCTTACGAACTTGAGTGGCCACTACTTTACAGGAAGGGCATAAGCATTTTGGACCAATTTGTCTGTGTCTATGCATTGCCGGGCCCTTTTTAAAATTTTGCCTCCTGTATAGTTTGAGATTCGGCTTCTCCATCATATGAAGATAAATACAATAGTGTTCATTCTGTAAAGGTTGAAGTCAGCATGTTAAGGGATATTCTCTTGCTTTATTTATCTAATTGAAGATATCCAGTGAAGTGATGCATGTGCCAGAAGATGTCCTAGGACATGAACTATTGTCATTTGTTCATTGTTGCCAACCTTCCTCTCTAGGCATTAGTTAATTATATGGTTCTTGAGTTGTGCAACCCGATGTTGGTTGGATTCTTAGGTTATTAAATGTAACATTGAGCAGGGAACCCCAGTAAGTGAGCGCGCTGTTCCGGTTGCCATTTTTGAAACCAATGCCGGTAAAATTCTCTACAAGTTTTCTGCATATATTTCTTCATGCATTTGTAACATACAAGAAGTGCTTATATGTGTTGGCTTTTTCAGAAATTATGAAGTTCTATGTGAAAAAGTGGTGTAAAATTTCATCAGACATTGGGATCCGCTCCATTATTGATTGGTCATACTACAAACAACGGCTTAGTTCAGCAATTCAGAAAATTATAACTATTCCTGCTGCAATGCAAAAGGTGGAGATACTGTTCTGTGCTGCTTAATAAAATAGTACTTCTTTTGTTTTTTAATACCAATTGTTTACTTATCAGGTTGCAAATCCTGTTCCAAGGGTTGTTCATCCCGATTGGTTGCATAAAAGGGTTCGTGAAAAGGAGGACAAATTTCGCCAGCGAAAATTGGTTGATATCTTCAGTGTGGAGAAAAGAGATGATGCATTGAGTGCCAAAAATGATCTCAATGCCAGTAATCACTTAATAGATGAGCATAATGTCAAAGACTTGGAAGACTTCAGGAGCAATGGAAAAACTTCTCTTGTTAGGCCTCGGCCTATTGTTCATGCCTATGGAATCAACAATGAAAACAGTGGAAGCAAAACAAGTTTTCAAGTAGAATGTCCAGAACAAATTGATTTTGGTGGAAATGGATGTATGGCCTCAAAGCACCCACTACAAAATGTTTTCATCAAAGAGAATATTGACAGGAATGTCGATTATCAAGGATGGCTTGAATTAAGGAAGAGAAAGTGGAAAGAGACTCGAGAGAAAAGGAAGCGTCAAAGGTATGTTTTCTATTGACTGCAACTTTTGATGTCGTTGTCCGATTGCTGCAGCTTCCTTCAGAGTGTATTAGTTCTGCATCATTTCGTGTTTCTCTATATTTATATCATTGGGTTTAGAGAAAATTAAGGTGTTCTGAGTTAAAATCAATGACCATCCAGACAATCAGTACATTATTTTATTTTAGAGGTATCGCCAATTCCTGATCAACTAATAAAGCCGATCAACTATTCTCATCACTAATTCCCTCCCGTTCTGAGCTTTCCCAGACAACTCCCTTCTGAACTGTAGTGGTCTTTTAGATAACCAACTCCAAAGATGAAACTTATCCAAGAGATAAGTGAGGCCCCAACCTTTTCATGAGTCTTGTACTCTTGTATCCTCGAGAAGCATACAGGTTTCTTTATCTACTTTCTTTACTTCTCCAATAACAATACCCTAAATCTTTATTTTCCTCTTTAATGGACTGTTAATTAGTAGCATCTTATATCAACATCGCTGTGCACTTTGTTTGACTGGTGTTGACAGGACATACATGACTTTGGCAGGTTGGACAACTCAAGCACGTTTAATCTGATGAATGGTGTTGCTGACAAGCGT
This sequence comes from Fraxinus americana, assembly GCA_035079005.1. Lineage (NCBI taxonomy): Eukaryota > Viridiplantae > Streptophyta > Magnoliopsida > Lamiales > Oleaceae > Fraxinus > Fraxinus americana. The sequence goes on from CM068725.1 coordinate 26,122,816, forward strand.
AGTAGCATTGTCAATCACAAACAGCCTCAAGGAAAAACTGGGGTCAATTCCTATTTTGAGAGGCATGATTTAGCACTTATGCGCTCCCACTGGCAGGTGATGAAGTTCTCAAGCAGTTTAAAAGCAATTTTCTTTTACCTCTTAGATTTTGATTTCTCTGTTCTCTGTATATATCCCTAAATGAGTGTCTAGCCTTGTCTTCTCGTTGTGCCAGATTATCCAGCTTGTACCCAGTTCACAGCATGGCCATTATTTTGCTTGGGCAGTTATTAATGGAAACATGTGTAAAATTCCCATACTTGTCCCCAGAGTATTTTACCTCAATTCTAAAGCTCCTGTAACGGAAGAATTTCCTGGAAGGCGTGTCAATAAGATTCTTCCCCATGGACGTCATAGCTACAATCTGATTGAGGTATATGATTGGATCGCAATAAAAGTTACCCAGTAGTTCTGGGCAGTTCATGGGGGAGGCAAGCGTTTTCAGGTGCAAACATAATTATTTTATTTCGTGTATTTTTTATAAGGTTATAATTGATGAAGACCAATTTAAGGCCGAAAGCAAGAAATTAGCAGCTCACCTTGCGGATCCTGAAGTTGAGGTGAATATACCCCACTCACTTTTTATTGCAAAAATCTTTCATTCTTTGAGTGATTTGAACAGTGGTAACTTGTAGACACTCAGGCAGTGCAGGTCTTCATTATCTTAAAACTTTTCCACTTTTCAAACAGTTATATCTCTCTATGACTCAGTAACATTTATCTCATAAAATCTTTTTCCCTTGATATTTGATGCTATTTAAAAGAGGTTGATCTCGAAATGCATCTCATGGTGGAGTCACTTTATAATTATAGGGAAAGGGGCAATAACACCAGAGTCTTTCCTTACTTGTCATTCTTTCCTGTATACCGAAGTCAAAAAAATTGTACTATGAGAATGCTAAGTGGATTCTTTGTTCGGTTTATTGTTGCTCGTTTGCAATCTGATGGAACGTGAAAATGTGAAATCAACTTCTGTGCATTAACCTGATCTATACCCTATATGCTTCAAGGATAGCACCTCTGCACTGGCACTACTTGTTTCCTTGTGGTATGGAATCTAATTATCAGTAGTGGAAAGTAGAACTTACGTTGAATACTTCAAAAATTTATACATCGTTTTAGCATCATGAACAATTAGAGGGAAGGGATTATCCTCTACTTTCAAGCAACCTTTCTGATATGCCCAGACATATTTATGACCTCGTTATCATCACGAATAGAACAGGTTACAGACCGCTACTGACATAGCTTGTGTTGGTTTCTAAGGACCTTTCTGTTTTTGATCTTGTTGAAGACAATATTTTTAAATGATATGCATGTGGCCCTCTCTAAACTTAAGTTTTTAAATTAAGTGGTTTAACGTGGTAAGCAAATGTCACAAGTTCAGGTTCATTCATTTAACAAAAAATTGTGCACATGTCAGGTTTTGATAGGAAACATGAACCCTGTATACATGTGAGAGTGCATGTTGAAAACAATATTTAAATAATATACATGTGGCCCTCACTAACAACTTAAGATTTTAAATCAAGTAATTCAACAAATCTTTTAGTAGATCTAGCAATGAATTGAACAAGGACAATGCTATATGTACATCACGATTACATAATGCCACATGGTACTCTATCATTTGTCAGTTTAACATACAGTCAATTTTTTCATCCAATCTTTTCCCTCAACATCATTTGGTCACTTCTTCGGGCTGTTTTTACCTGTACAAACAGCAAAATCCATTGAACAAAGGGGAGAAAAATGATTCATGGAAGAAGGATTAGTTTGTTTTTGTTATCGTCGTGATTCTTCATTTTGTCTCAGCTTTCTGCAACACAAAGAATTGTTCTTGATTATAGCTTCTGCTTACATCTTTATAGCTACGAAACTCTGATTATTGTAGAAAAAGCTCCAGTTGCTATCGGATTTAAAATGTCTAAAGTGAAACGAATTTTGATGGACTGTTGTACAGGTCCTTTAAATGGATGACAGCTTACAACTCTTGCAGCAATTTTAGTTTTTGTTGCATTCGGCCATACAAATTTTTACACATAATGACTTGACAATGTTTAACTTTGATCAGGGAATATATGAAACGAAAATTCCACTGGATTTTAATGCTATCCTCCAGATTGGTTGTGTCTGTAAAGTTGATAAGTCGGCGAAGAAACGAAATGTCCAAGATGGCTGGAGTCTGAGTGAACTGCATATGAAGACGACAACAGAATGCCCATATCTGGAACACTCACTTTCCTATTTCTACTTGTATCAAAGGTAATGATATCTTCAATACAAAGGCTTGAAATTCTTTGGAATATGTAAGCCTAAACAACTCGACCAAGGTTAGATAGACAAACTGATAATCATCAATGAGGTTTGCTAGAATGTTCATTACTATTTAAAACGATGACACAATATTGCATTTTATAATTTGATTATACTTTATAAGTACCTTTGACCATACGGTCGATAATTTCACTGCTTTGTATAGTTTAATATGTTAGACCAAACATAAGTACATTAAGGAATTCCTCTATGAAGAAACAGAATAAGAGCGATGAAGAACTCCGAGGAAAAATACTTATTGTAGGTGTTATTAATTGAACTAAATTTGCCCAAGATTAGGGCCCTGTTTGGGAGGGATTTTCAAAATTCTAAGTAAATCACTTCTCATTTTCAACCACACATTCTTCAATAAAATAATATTTTTCATTACATCAATAATTTTTTCTTCTTTTTCAACAACACATTTCCCATCATATCATTGTTCAAAATCAATTCTTCCTCCAAAAATCCCTCCCAAACAAGCACTAGATATATTGTGTCAATTTTCTAGATGACTCTAATTGGAACCAAGGATTTCTGTTTCATGTAAGGAAACAAAATTCACATCTCTATAAGATTTAGAAAACATCATTTACTGAGTTCATTTTTTTTGTTCAATACATAAATACATTAAATTCTCTTCTTGTAAATTAGGCAGTCATATGACATGATATTAGTGTAGGCAAATGTCTTACATCAACTCTTGCTGTCACTCACCGTAATAATTTTGGTGCTAGGTATTTGAGAAAAAGAATCCAGCCTGGTTTCATTGGGACATGAAATACATGAATAGTTGTTACCTCATTTAAAAGCTTTGAAATGGTGTTCAATAGTTTCTGGTTACAGTTAATATTGCTCTAACACCCATGCTGCTGCTTTCTGGTGAGCATGTGTAATGGTTAGGAAATTCTTTTAAGCTGATCACAAACTTCTCTTCCCTGCAAAAAGCTGAAAGTAATGCACACGCTGAAGCATGGGAGAAAGCGTGAAAAATATTTTCCTAGAGAGAAGTAGTACTTTCTGTCCAAGTAGTTCAATTTTGTTTGTGCTTACTAGCTTATCTAGTCACCAGATTAGTCAAATTGTCAGAAACACCAACCCAGTTGTTATAAAGAAAGTGAGTTTGTTGATTGTGTTTTCATCATGTAACTAGTCAGTTTAATCCTGTTTGGGGTATTTTGATTAACATAATGAATCTTATTACAATTATGGAACTAACTAACAGCCCCCAAACAGATGAAAAATAGGTACAGCAAACAATAGTTATCAAGTGCACAAAGCCTGGCGAGGTGTGAGGAGATGTTAAATCTGAAGTAGAAAAGATAAATTCATGCACTCATGTGTCACTTGACAACTATAACACAAACAGTAATTCACATGAAGTAGACACAATTGCAAATTTTTTTTGGATAAAGCTTGCTTGTATGCACTTTGCTCTTATTAGCGTTTCACTGAAGGACCATGGTTTGATGCCAAAAAAAGGTTCCTACACTGTGGTTCACTGCATTTAGGGCTCATATCCATGCCTAGGTGTGGATTTAACAAGTACCATTGAACACTTTGTGCATAGACTTGATAATTATGACTAAGAGATACCAGATTAGAACAATTGACTTTAGTATAGGTTCTCGTTCCATTTGTTCAATATTATCTCACTCAGAAGAGGCTCAAGGATTAACATGTATTCCTAGGTTTGGCATACGATTTTAATTGTTGTAATGCAGAATAGTATTACATTCACCTTTTTTTTTAAATACTAATGTTTTAATTTTTTTCAGCATCTCTGATGGACGAGCCATGTACATTGGATATTTTCCTGCATCTAGCCAAATATTTGTTGTGGTTGTTAGTCCTTTCCAAAATAAGGAATTATCACCTCAAATACTTGAAAGACAATTCCGTGATGCTTGCCAAGCAATATCCATTCAACCCCCAAGAGAAGGAATTAATTTCAAAGTATACTTGCTTTGTCTTAATAAATCATTGTTTTTTTAGCTGGGTAAGTTTTATCTTTATTTGTTTGTAACACATACTTTGTTCTCAAGGTTGATTACGTTGGTCATGTCAAGGATGCTCAAAGGAACTTACAGAGGACAATAATTGAATTCAGGTTTTCTAGTCACCTTCCTATCTTTAATTTGCCATACTTGAGTTGTCAATTCTTTACATACTTCCACAGTTTGCCATATCATTAGCTCCTTACTAATAACACACCTGCACAACTTTCATCTTTAAGGAGACTTTATATGCATCTGCACCTAGTAAAATATTTATTTTTTTGAAACTTTCTTAACTAAAAGTATCGAAGGAACTTCTCTTGACTGCAAGAAACAAGGGATAGACAGAAAGATTCAGAAATACCCTACACTTTCTCATTGTTCAGTCGAACGAAATTAGTTTGAGGTTACCAAGAAGAAAAGATGGACAACATCTGTGGAAAGGAAGAGTGGAAATATTTAACAAGATGAACACCTTCTACAACTCCTTCAACATTTTCTCTTTCAGTCAGATTCAAAAATGGGTTTGCTATTGTTTGTTATTTATCTTAGAATTTTTTCTATTCCTTCATTCGTGACAATTGAAGAACAGAAAAAGAGCTACCCAAATATAAAATATACAGATATGCAAGAAAGCTTTCTTGAAAAAAAGGTATGGGAAAGTACCTATTAAATAGCGCTTATGAAAATAAAAGAATGCATGAAATAATATATAGAAGAGGCACACCAGGTATACATACTGATTGAGTAGACACCCCTGTGGAGTTGGAAAACATCACTTACATTTGCATTTAATTTTTGACTGGCTAGCAGAAAACACGGACATTGTATATTCTACTATATGTACCAGAAGAAAAGCCTGAGACTATGACCTTCAGTGATTAAATAGAGGTCATGCATCGGGTTCTATAGGTGCAAAATATTAGTAATTTATGAGATCTTATCATTTTGCATGTCATTACTACTGTAAAAGTGATGTAAACGGCCCATGTGTTTTTATTACCTTTATTTTTTAATTTATTTTATTTTTTAAATGTTCCTTTAGTTATTGTCTTAGGTAGGGAAGATCAAATCAATTTTCCTTGTTAGTATATAGAATAGCATTTCTTGTTTTCTATAGACGCAGTAACTAGAGCTTCATCATTCGTTGGTTGCTTTTTGAAAAATAAACTGATTTTTTCCCCCTAATTCTTCAATTCAACTTTCGTATTCTTCGGATCAATAAATTCGTCCGTCAGAATCAATTATTTGGCATTCAATGGAGAATCAATGAATTCTTGTTTTTCTAAATTTCGCAGGTTTTCTCAGAATTGACATGTTTTAAAGCTTTTTTGGTTCAAGTTAATTCTGTTGCATCAAATAGGTCATTTTTTAAGTTTTTCTTGGTTCAAGTTAATTCCGTTGCATCAAACAGTTGACCTATGACTAAGTTAAAGGACGGAGTGCCACTAGTTACAAGAACAATGAAAGTAAATTGAACTTGTCCACAACTTGAATATTAGTTTGCGTTCCATGCAAAATCATCCGACACGAGATCTAGTTACGAGGCAAACTACAGGGTTCAAATGTTAGTCATGAAGAACTTTAACCTCCAATGTGGCTCATTTTAATTCAAATTGTATTAAATTATTATATTTTATTTTCTGATCTTGTCTTTCTCTTCGCCAAACTATGGGTCTATGTCTTAGCGTTACAAAATTCAACCGTCCACAGTTTTTTTATTAATTTATAGTCGACGTGATTTTTTATTTACTTTGTGTATTGGGTTTGCAGACAATGGCATCATGGACCTGTGATTGCTGTTATTGAGTCCCCTAATGTCCTGCTGATGAAGTCTGGCATACGAGTATTAGAAGATTTTCCTTGTGTTACCATCCCTCCTAATGCTCGTGATAGCCAATATCAGGTGATTTTGAAATATCTGAATAAGAAGCATCCATTGGTATGTGATTTTTAATTCTATCTCGCATATGACGAAAACATTGCTGCATTGTCTCTTCTATAGGCTATTGGTTGGCAAGTAATGGCAGCAAGAATTGGAATTCAACGATGTGCTGTGTCCTCTCAATGGCTGAATGAGAGAATTACACTTTCACGATATGCCCATGTTTACCCTCAATCTCAATTTCTTTGTGATTAACATTGAATATATTCATCTGTTTTTAAGTGCTTAACAAGCAAAGAAATGAGCAGGTTCCATTGGGAAATTTTGAGGCCGATTGGCTAATACAGACAGCAGATATCTTCTTCTCCAGAGCATTGCACGATCAGCAACAGGTCACTTTTTGGTTGCTGTATTATGACTATTTTGCGTAATGCTTAGAGTTTGGGGTAAAATGAATAAAAAAAAATAGCTTGTATGCCTCACAATTCATGTCTTAGGTAATGCTTGCATGCTTAACAAACTGAGTAACTTTATCCTTCTTGATCCTTTCAGGTTCTTTGGATATCTGATAATGGCATTCCAGACTTGGGAGGCATAAATGAAGAAGTGCCTTGTTCTATTGATGAGGTGTGTTCTGAGAAAACAGGACTCTTTTATCTCTCACAGCTATGGTCCTTTTTCTTCAACCATTACATTTTTTGAATCATTGGCATTTGAAGAATACGTCTTCTTTAGTGATAAGATGTACACGAATTACCAGCTGTTTATTAAAGCAGGTCAATCAACCAGTTCTTGCTTATCCTGGTGCATATAGAAAAGTTACTGTGGAGCTTAAGGTCTAATATCTTTTTTCTTTTTTCCCTCTCGTACCCCTTCCCTTTCCTCAATATCTGATGATTGTGAGTATTCTAATATTACTTTAGATACATCACCTGGCTGTCAATGCTCTTCTGAAAAGTAACCAAGTGAATGAAATGGAAGGAGGTTCTTTATTTGCTACGGACCAGGACATGAATCCTGCAGCACCTTTTTCTGATGATGGATATTGTTATGACGAGGCAACCTCATGTGGACCTTCATTTCGCATCCTCAAACAGTTGATCCAAAGATGCCTTACAGATGCAGTTACATCTGGAAATGTGTTTGCAGATGCTATGTTGCAGCATTTGTACCGATGGCTCTGCAGGTTGCTATAAGCATACTGGTTTTCAAGGTTTCACTTATTTCTTCCATAAATAATCACACATTTGCAAACTATTCTGCAGCCCAAAATCTAAACTTCATGACCCCGCTCTTCATCGCACGCTTCATAAGGTAATTCCTTGTTGAGGAAATGTGACAATTGTTTATAAAGTGATAAAAGAGTATCACGGTGCACGTGAGTAGACACTCAGCCTTTACATACTTCAGTCCAAGTTTCTCCTCTTTCCTTGTTAGTTTTTTGGCATTCGATACTCAATTATCTAGTCATTCTCAAAAGTTATTTCTATAGAGGCCTCTTTTATTCTGCAATGCGTAACTTTGTTAAGTAGATGCTTCAATGCCATAGAACACAGTCAACGGTTTCTACACATAACTTCATTTTTCATAGCGTTTAATCTGTTTTATATGAATTCTTACATACGGTCATCTGCATTGTCAGGTTATGCAAAAGGTGTTTGCACTGCTGATGTCTGAGTTTCGTAAATTAGGTGCATCAATCGTATTTGCAAGCTTCAAGAAAGTTATAATCAATACAGGAAAGTCAGATCTATCTGCAGCTAAAGCTTATTGTGATAGTATACTCAAAACTATACAAACTAGGTTTGTCTTTGCATTTTGATGAACACCTTACGGATAAGTTAATTATTTTCTTTTGGATTATCTACTCAAATTTGATATTTAACAGAGAATTGTTTGAGTGGATTGAGCTTGAGCCCTTGCAGTTTTGGTATTCCTTGCTTTTTATGGATCAGGTAGCTCTACATGTTTAACTTTTTCATTTGTCTGTCCAATCACTTTCTTTAACTTGCTGCAATTAAATACATGAACACTTGGCTCCTGCTTTTTCAATCATGCCGTGAGAAAATATGCACATGCATAATGACATGCAATTCCCCAAGTCATTTAACTAGTATGGGTTTCTCCTATGGGTATGGATCTAACTAGACATGTCAATCGTCAAATATTAAAATCCAGATAAGCATTATTTAAGTGTCTTGAATTTGGATATGGGTACACAAAAATGCTATAATCAAGTTGTGTTGTCATAAATATATGGTGTATTCAATTAGAAAGAAACATTAAATTCTTCGAAAATATTACCTTCCCTTTTTCAATTTAAGGATAAAATAAATCTTCTTTGCTTTTTTATGATGCAAGGCTTCATGTGCATTTTATTGATCATAAAAGTCAGATATCCAGCATAACTGAATACTCTTTTTTTGTGATATTATATGTTGATCTCTAGTGACCTTGTGGACCTCTTGTCCTCCTGAATTGCACACTGCTTTTCCTACACATAGAATTCTTTTTTTTTTCTATGAAAGAGGAACTTGGTTGCTCAAAATACATTCAGTAAAACTCGATGGTATGAGAAAAATAATGCAATATATGTGGGTTTGACATGGGTACATTATGATAGCTGAAGTTTCATATAATAACATTGGCTCAAAAAAAAATTTCAATGTGAGAGAACCATTAACTTAGATTGCTTATCTACGTGGATGAAGAAGAATTTCCCTCGGGGTTTAATAAATTAAGTGATTAATTATCAAGAAAACTAACTGTGAAATTAGTTGTACTCTGACATGCTTCCATAGTAACTAGCTTTGAGTATTCATTTATCTTCTTGTGCTCCCTGGGTGTGATCTAGTGCCATATGGTTAATAAAATGTGATACTACTAAATTATTTGGGTACAGTTAGGTATTAACAGCCTGGCATCCTTAAACAATGTTAGCATTGTCATGCTTGTGATGCCTCACACACACACACACACACACACACATATATTTTTGAATTTTATGAGAAAAAAAAAATTTACTTGTCAAAAAAATGTTTTTGATTTATGGAGGATAAAATATCCTCTATCCTCTAAATTAAAATCAAGAAGGAAGTACTTATTTGGAATTGCGAACAATTACTCATAAAGGAACTCCCTTAAATTTCTTACTAGTTGATGCCCATACTGAGCCAGGAATTTTACCTGTCCCATTACACAAAAAAAAACCTTGCTCTTTTCTTTAAAAAATTCTGCAATTTCTTTCCAACCATATTACTCAATAATATTTAACTATCGCATTCTGGGTCACTACACCGTTTTTAAACCCAAAACTGATTTTCAAGGAATAAACTGATATGTCTCCTGACACCAAGCTAAATCTACTTCCTGTACTAATCTGCACGTACTGTTTTCTTTCTTATTTATCAAATGAAATGTGCATTCATGGCATCAAAGACCAAATGTTAATGTTGTTGGACTCCAAGACCTTTAATTTCTCTTTGGAGTGTATTGATAAACTTCCTTCATTTTGGCAAGAATTCATAACTTACTATGGTTTAACATCCCCAGATGGCATGCTGTTAATTTGACTGGTGGGGCTTATTATGTAGGAGCTCTTACTCAGTGCAAGTCATGCTTTTCTTTTTTCCTTGTTTGATTGCTTGGAGATGGTCAATACTTCATCTTATTGATGGTTGACCGGGGTGTAACATGAAGTCATCCATGTGTGCGTATATTGCATCATTGCATCTTTCTGACTAGTTATTCTCTCTCTCTCTCTCTCTCTCTCTCTCTCTCTCTCTCTCTCTCTCTCTTCTTTCTTTTTCTTTTTTGCCTGGTAGTACAACTATGGTGGAATTCAAGCTAGATTAAAGGACAGATCAGCAGAAGAAAATTCAGAAGTAAATATTGAAAGCACGCCAGATGAATTTCAAGTAGAAATTGTCTCAAGCTGGAATATTGCAGAAAACTTACCTAAAGCAACTCAGGTAGCTCATTAGTCTATAATTTATTTTATTAAAGATAGCTTTTACGACTTGATCGCTGGAGGATCGAAATTTTGGATGTTCTTAGTGCCCGGAGGTTTCATTTGAATTTATAAACCTGTCCTTAAAAGTCTCCATAAAGCATATAAGTTCCTGCCATTACTGGAATCATGAATTCTAAAGGCACAATTGCCACCTTTCTATAACCATCATCAAAATCACTATAAGCGTGTATTGAAGGTAATATTTGAATGATATAAATGTGGTCTAATCTAACGGTTTAAAATTTTAGATCAAATTGTTTAATATGGTACTAGAGCAGACAAAGGTCGTGGGTTCGAGTCCGTGGCCCACTTAAATTAAATTGTCTATGTATCAGGCTTTTATAGGAAAAAATGTAAACACGTCTACACATGAGGGGGCATGTTGAAGACAATATTTAAATAATATAAACGTAGCTCTATCTAATGGTTTAAACTTTTAGATCAAGTGGTTTAACAGTCTGTAACACAAGGAAGAAATGTAGCTATGACTGCTGCCTTCAACCATTCTCTGGACCTCCATTACCATGATAGCTCAATACCTATTAAAGAAAGCAACCATCATTGCTTCTCATGCCTGGAACCAGGATCACTATCGCAATACAGTTATGGACATAAAATTCACCATCATCACTGCAACTAGAATCACACAGTTTTAAGATTAAAGAGTAAAAGAAGCATCCAATACTGCCAGATCTGAACCATTTGGGCCAATCTCAACTAGCCAATAATTATCAGACTCTCATTTCTCACAGACCACTGAATTCTGATCCGCAATACTTCATATCTAATCCCATGGTCTTCTCTGATCGACTCTATTTGGGATGTTGTATAGCTAGATAGTAGGGTTTCACAAAGGGGATCCTGCCTGCTTAGGTAACTTCACTTGGGTAAATGAACCCCCGGTTTTCCAAATTGAAACCTCACAGGCCACAGCTAAGCATCATCTATGTGATGTTTTATGAGCGTTCTGCCTAATCAACTGTGAAATATTATTTGATACAGGATCATTTCATCTTGATTGTTTCTGAATTTATTTATGAGCCATGGAAGTATGCACAAGAACAAGCTACAAGCCGAGCTCATACTATTGGCGACTTGTGCACTCCATCAATCACAGCTGCAACTGCAGAAATTCTTGAATCACAGATGAACACTTATCTGAAGAAAGAGGTATTAATTGAGAGTAACTTGCAATAATTTTAAATATGTTTTATGAACTCTCTCTGACCAATTAAACTTGACTCAAGTAATTGTATGTGCTGCAGATTGGATCTTACTTCTCAGACAAACTTCTTAAAATTGTATGTGATCCAAGTCTTCACAAGAGTGACCATCCCATCTCAACTGGACCTTTTAACAATATTCATAAGGGGGATCCTGCTCTGGATTTCATCAAGTATATCTGTGCAGTTTTGGCTCTTGACCAAAATGTTCAGCATGAAGTTCTGGTATGCATATTTCTGCACATCCTAGGCATAGTAAATTTAATATTACTATTTTCTTGTGAGGTGAGCTATGCATTGTGTGCCTGTAAAGTTGGAGCTATGATGTCTAGTCCTGCCGTCTTACTATAAATTATCATCATTTTCAGATTGATCTCTGAATTTTTATAACATGAATGTTAATTTCATATGAAATTTAAAACAGATCGACTCTGAAACTTACGTCTCCCTTTACTTATTTTTGATGGATGTGGCTAGAGGATTCTTACTCATTGACTATTGATGCTAGTTTTCTCTATAGCATTTCCACTATTTTCCTTTTTAATGCTTAAATTTCCTAAGCTTATGATTTACGGCATTTTAGGATGTATTACACTGTAGTTGTCTCTAAATTTTTTCAAGTTCTATCTGAATTCAATACCATATGGAAATGATTCTATATTATGTGTGAAATACTCGTTTTTACTATTTTTTCTTTCTTTTTTATATATTCCTTTTTGCTCATTTGATAATGTTTTTGTTGCACTTACCTAAAGAGGTCTGATCCAACCAGTCATCTGAGTAATTTTATTCCTGCCTTGTATTTGTGCAGATCATGAGAAGGAATCTTTTAAAATTGGTCCGCATAAGGGAATTTGCTCCGGAGGCCGAATTTCAAAATTTATCAATGTCCTTAACTTTACCAAATATCATTTGCAGGTAAGTCGGAACTAATTTTTTTTTTCAAGGAAAAATGTGAAAATAATGATTTTATATGGGTTATTTTCTTTCAAAATAACTTTAAATATGTGATTGGTTGTAACATTTTACTTATATCTACTAATATCCCAACTCTATCCTGTTAGCAGTTACTGCAACGACTGCAGAGATCTAGATTTGTGCAGTGACAGGGCCTTAATTGCTCAGGAATGGCGTTGTGCTGTGCCTCAGTGTGGGCAACCATATGATCGCGAGGTGATGGAGAATGCTCTTCTTCAGATTATACGACAGAGAGAACGACTCTTCCATCTTCAGGATCTGGTGTGCCTTAAGTGCAATCAAATCAAAGCTGCACATTTATCTGAACACTGTGCGTGTGCTGGATCATTTAGGTGCAAGGAAGATTCCTCTGAGTTCCGCAACAAAATGCAAGTTTTCTTGAACGTAGCCGTGGATCAGAAATTTCAACTGCTTGAAGAATGTGTGTCATGGATCTTAGAAGTCAGATGAAAGTGAGGATGATATGTTTTCCATCATAAGCTAAATGTGTGATCGGGTTAGGTGATGGATCTTCTTCCGATTGCCAAATTCCACAGCTGCTCGAGGAGTTCAAAGCACAAAGCAGCACATTTTTGAGAAAGCCAGGATAGATGTTGCAGAGGGGCATTGAAATGGAGCCATATTCTTAAAATACGAGAGGTTAATCAGCGAGTAATTTTGGATGCATAATGATCACGTCAATTAACAAGAACAGTTTCTTCTTTCATCAGTGCGCGTGCTTTTGCTTGCTACACTGGTTTCAAGCTTGGGTGAAGGCGGTTGATTGTAAAATTTAGTAGAATCTTGTGACATGTACTATAATGCGTAGGTTGGATGACTATTTCATTTGCGTGTATAGGAGTATAGGAACGAGGCAATGCAAGAATAAAGCTGGAGAAACATGAAATAACTTTGTTCTCTTGTCCATTACGTGTCCCGTCGTAACGATTTTCTTGTCATTTCTTGTTTTACTTTTTAGTTATCAACTTGTGCTTTTCGATTATTGTTCCACTTCCAAAAACATGAATAAACGAATTTTTGATGAACCAACTATGTAACAGTTAAGCAAAAATTCACTTTCTATCATTTAGAATGGAGAAAATAACATATTATTGGTTCATAAGGTACTTGAGTTGAACGGTATAACTAATTAGGTAATTAACAACTTAGCAGAAACTTGATTGGTTTTATCATTTGACTCATCGTGAATGAGGATTGGAAGTTTGTGAACCAACTTATTGTCAGAATAATGAGTTGAGGATTTATATTTCAAAGATTAAGCTATTTGTACGTTTTTTGTTAATAGATTGATGACATGAAAGTGTTATTAACAGTTGGATGTGAGATGTGAAAAATGACGAGAGATTGTGTTAAATCAGGTGTAGCAAGATTGCCGGTCCCACCTCAATCCTCTCCTGAAGGACCCAAGGTCCCAAACTCAAGAGCACGGGTCAAATAATAACTTGACCCATCCGTTAGAATATTGGAACCAAAATTCAAAATTAGTGCCTCCCACACACCGGTATTGAACAACTCATACTATGATTCCAAGATTAAGAAAACTCAAAACTAAATCCAAGTTCCAAAACCCATTTCAAACTTTTCATTTCCTGCATTCGTATGCCATTGCCATTGATTCTGATAAACTAGGCGAACCTCTTGCTCCGTCTCATACACAGAATGCACACAACACGTTCGATATTTGTCCTCAAAGAGACATTGCGTATTATAATCACTTGCTTTTTGAGTACTCTCGCAATGGTTTTAACCAAGAGGCGTTAAATCTTTATGCAGGTATTCATGGCTCGGGTTTTTTAGTGGACGGGTCTAGCCTATCCTGTATACTAAAAGTTTGCGCAAGCTTTCGTCATTGTTTTTACGGAAAACAAGTGCATTGTCAATGTATTAAAAGTGGGTTTTTTGGAAATGTTAGCGTTGGCACGTCACTTGTTGATATGTATATTAAGAATGAGAATTTAAATGATGGGAAAAGAGTGTTTGATGAGATGGGAGAGAAGAATGTGGTCACTTGGACTTCGTTACTTGCAGGTTATGCACAAAAGGGTGTTATTGATAAGGTGATAGAAGTTTTTAATGTTATGCAAGTGGAGGGTATCGAGCCGAATCCTTTTACTTTTGCCACAATTCTTGGAGCTTTGGCAGATAAGGGAGCCATAGAGGGGGGAGTTATAGTGCACACCATAGTTATTAAGAATGGTTATGAGCTGACTAGGTCTGTGGGAAACTCTTTGGTCAGTATGTATTCTAAGTGTGGGATGATTAGAGAGGCTAGAGGTGTGTTTGTCAGAATGGGGTGGAGGGATGTGGTTTCTTGGAATGGAATGATTGCAGGTCTTGTAATGAACGGGCTTGAGTTGGAAGCCCTTGATCTATTCAATAGCATGATGCTTGCCAATGTAAAGTTGACGCAGACAACTTTTGCTACGATTATTAAGTTATGTGCTAACCTTAAGGAAGTGAAGTTTGCCAGGCAGATCCATTGTCTAGTTGTTAAGAGCGGGTTTGGAAATTATGATAACATTCAAACAGCTCTACTGGTCTCCTTCATGAAAGGGGGTGAAACGGACGATGCATTTAAGTTGTTCTCCACCATGGGTGGAGCCCAGAACGTGGTAACGTGGACAGCAATCATTGGGGGGTACTTACAGAATGGCAGACCAGAGCGGGCAGTAGATCTCTTTTATCAAATGAGGACAGAAGGCTTTAGATCAAATCATTTCACTTATTCAACAGTACTCACAGTTCACCCCTTGATTTCATTGTTTCAAGTGCATGCGGAAATCATAAAAATCAATTATGAGAAATCAACTTCAGTAGGAACCGCGTTACTGGATGCTTATATTAAGATAGGAAAGACTAGTGAAGCTGCAAAAGTTTTTGAACAAATAGAAGAGAAGGATGTTGTTGCGTGGTCTGCGATGTTAGCTGGATATGCCCAAGGAGGAGATCCTGAGAGAGCTGTAATAGTTTTCTGCCAATTGGCCAAGGAGGGTGTCAGGCCAAATGAGTATAGCTTCTCTAGTATAATCAACGCATGTGCTTCACCCACGGCAGCAACAGAGCAAGGGAAACAATTTCATGCAAGCTCAATCAAATCAGGATATAGTAATGCTGTTATTGTGAGCAGTGCTCTTGTGACCATGTATGCAAAAAGAGGGAATATAGAAAGTGCAAATGAAGTTTTTAAGAGGCAGAAGGAAAGGGACTTAATCTCGTGGAACTCGATGATATCAGGTTATGCACAACATGGTTCTGGGAAGAAGGCGTTAAAGGTATTTGAGGAAATGCAAAAGGGAAACATGGATATGGATGAAATAACATTTATTGGTGTCATTTCTGCCTGTACTCATGCAGGACTCGTGAATGAAGGTCAAAGATATTTTGATATGATGGTAAAGGATCTTCACATTCCTCCTACAATGGAGGTCTATTCGTGCATGGTTGATCTGTATAGCCGTGCTGGAATGCTGGATAAAGCTATGACTCTAATCGAAGGGATGCCCTTCCATGCAGGGGCAACTATTTGGCGTACTGTATTGTCAGCATGCCGAGTTCATCAAAACTTAGAGCTGGGGAAACTTGCAGCGGAAAAACTCATTTTACTTCAACCACAGGATTCGGCTTCATATGTCTTGCTATCTAATTTATATGCAGTTTGTGGAAAGTGGCAAGAGAGGGCAAAGGCGAGAAAACTGATGGATGAGAAAAAAGTTAAAAAGGAAACAGGATATAGCTGGATTGAGATTAAGAACAAGACCTACTCTTTTGTGGCTGGCGATGCTTCGCATCCTTTATCAGATCGCATTTATATGAAGCTTGAAGAATTAAATACTCCATTGAGGGATGCAGGATATCGACCAGATACAAATTATGTACTCCATGATATTGAAGAAGAGCATAAAGAAGCCATTCTTTCTCAGCACAGTGAGAGGTTGGCTATTGCTTTTGGACTAATTTCTACATCTCCTGGTGTCCCAATTCAGGTCATGAAGAATCTTAGAGTTTGTGGTGATTGTCACACAGTGATTAAGCTTATAACAAAAATTGAAGGAAGAGAAATTGTTGTCAGGGATTCAAATCGATTTCATCACTTTAGAGAAGGCTTGTGCTCCTGTGGGGACTACTGGTGATATTTGAATGAATTGCAAGACCCCGCCTTGTTCAGTGAGAGAAGAGTTGATGCAAGGCGACACGGCATTTTTTCCCGGAAACTGCAACTAGCAGGAGAGATACAATCAAGCGCTTTATCAGTCAGGAGAACACCCGGGAATTCACCCAGACACTATTTGTTTGGACCTTACTTCAAGGATCCCTTACAAGATTGGCCTACCCTCGTGTTCAAGTAATGCTCTGCTTCGTTTTCCCTTCCTTTTGGGAGAACTCTAGCTCGGAAACCAATTAATGTAGGGTGACACAATCAATTCACCCAAAAGTCGTAGTTAGTAGCAGAGGCGTGATCAAACCCTTAGAATGGTCAAGGAAATCACTGGTGTACAGTGACGCAACCAATTCTATCAAAACGTGCAGGTAATAGAAGGGACACAATCAAGTCCATTATCACCCAGAACCAGCCTCGGAATCCACCCCAAGCACTATTTGTTTATTAAGCTTTACTTTGAGTATCCTTTACAAGATTGGCCTGCCCTCATGTTCAAGTGATGGTCCACATCACGAATTCAGGTATTTCCAGCGGCCAATTAGCCGTCCTTTTGGACATTTTAATGCCTCTTAACTGCAGTCTTTTTCCTAATCTGATTCCACTGTTTTTTTTCTTTTTTTAACAGATTAGCAATGCAATAATAAGCTTACAAGGACAAGGAGAAACTACACAGTTGTTTGGGCACAAAATATTAGGCTTGCCTTGTTTCCCACCAGAAATTCTGTGGTTCTTCACATTGCTATGACAACAGCGGACTTCTTTCTACTATCAGTTTTAAGTTTAGGTTTTCGGCTTCATGTTGCCACCAACATAACTAGAATTCAAAAGGTTTTCTTCATATTTACATGAAAGTGTTTCCATTTCAGAATCCAGGTGAATACATTCACAGATGTTGTACTTTAAGTAGTTGTCTTGTTTCTCATAGATTAAGAGATGTAAATTACCATCCATCATCTACAACTGCTCTCAAAACACGCATGTGAAGGTCTGTCTGATTTTCTAGATTGCTTAAATTTACATATTTGAGTGAGTACGGTTTCTACAGAAAAGCACAGTCTGGGAGTTGTGAAGACATCTATCATAGACTCCACGATCCATGTTAAACATGCTTGTGTAAAATCTGCCAGTGAATTGTCAATATTACCATTGCATACTTTCAACATAAGAAGGTAGTTTTAAGGAAAAAATGAAAGAAAGAAAGAAAGAAATGCTCGTTTAAGTTTTTATTGAAAAATAATATGGTTAAAGAGCCACCATTAGTCATTGGGCAAAATATTACGTATCTGAATGATGGTGCTAAATGCCAAATATGGTGTTAGCTAAAGGTTTTGTAGATCATGCTAGTATGGTTATGGTGTTATCATTGAAATGCCTGTTACAATTTATTTCCTTCTGAAAGGTATCATCCCTTGCAATATGTAATCTCAGAGACTTACAATTGTTTAATACATATGATTAAATTTGATTCCTAAACTGATAGTATATTAAGACCAATAGGACTCCTTACTCTGTGGATCCCATTAGTCCATGTCAAGGCCCCAAAAACAAAGTCTCCGTTACTAGTCTTGTAGGGTGTAAAATCTATCCTAAAAGACATCTTCTCCCCTGGATTTTCAAATTTGAGTTCACTAGGTATGACTGAGGCTTTTACACCAGCCGGGTAGGCCATTTTTGCTTTATAAACAGTTGGCCCTTTACCAAAATATGTCACCGTTCTATGCACGGACAGATTTCCTTTCATATTGGAGACCCCAATTGAAGGATAGTTGAAATCATAAGGGGATGTGGGGGTGTTCTTGCAATACATCGTATCACCAGTAAGGTTTTTCAGCTGAGCAGGACTTGCACCAGTGCTGCAGAGGAAATCAATAATGTTGGTAGAATCAAAATCATAAACTAAACCAGGATCAATTGCTGCAGCTGGATTTATTTGCCCGGATCCATAGTCAAAAGGCGAGGTCTGAGTGTCATTTGGATGTCTTCTGATGAAGCTCTGAGTGTTATCAAGAAATGTTGCTGTTCCAAAACAATCATGCTTACATGAAAACGAATTAATGGATGTATTATGTTAACTGGTTATCTGTTTTGTAATCATCAAAAGTTACCTGTTGTCATTATTGCAGACTTTATTGCTGCTGGGCTCCATGAAGGATTAGAGGATTTTACAATGGCAGCTAGTGCAGAAACATGTGGACAAGACATGGAAGTACCAGAGATTATGTTGTAGTCAAGGGATCTACCAGCAGTAGCATCGGTAGCAACTGGAGACCATGCTGCCAAAACATTCACGCCAGGTGCTGTTATATCGGGCTGAAATCAGAAGACAAGGTTGTTGCATTCAGGTATGTGAAATTTCTCTTTATGAAATTAAGAAAAATACAATGGCCTTCTCTCTCTTCATTTTTATTGTTCATATTCACTGTGAAGCTCATCAAATGCATTTCCAATAGAGAAATTGCAAAAGGTTTGAGTATGTACTTTGATTATATCTGGAGAGAGAACATTTGGACCCATTGATGAGAACATAGCCATTTCGGGGGCTCGCTTAGTGGGCAAAACTGTAATTGTTTGGTATATTCTGGCCACTGGATTCCTGTAACGACCAAATTAGTGTTATTACTGCTTGACAATTAAATAGTAAATGTTACATCTCTTTGTATTTAATATTTGACAAATTGGTTGTTTCTCTTCAATTTAGATAAAAATACAACTTACTTCTGTGCAGTCATGTATGCTTGCAGCTCTGCTCCTTGTTCTTGACCTATCAAGGTACCTGGTAGTACAAACTGAATTTCGATATCTTTGGCAAGTGGATCGACGAGTATTATCCCTACACCACCACCTTGTTTTACAATAATGCCCTTCTCCCTGCGGTTATCAGTGAGTATCTCAAGTGTGCAGACAACAATCTTCCCCTTAATCAAGTTGGGATCTAAGGTATTGTTCTTACAGAAACTGAAAGGGAAAGATACCAAAAACATAGAAATTTCAGAACAAGTAAATAATTAATGGAATTAGTGAGAGTGTAAAGTCCTATTAAAGGACCGAAGGACACGTCATACTTCAGACATGATTAGGAGAGGCATGTACAAAGTTTTGGCAGGGATGATGATATTCCTTGAGTATGCATGTATCGAGGGTGAAGCCAAAGTTTTCTTTTTGAAAAAAAAAAAAAAGGTACCTAGCATTTTTTGGGTTAACTCCAGGAACCGATGCCATGCTCCCTGCTATCAAACCGTAAAAGCTCTCCATGTTTTGTGGATTTATACTGAAGCCCTAAACATATGGACCTTGTAAATCAGTAACAGAAATCTTTGTTTGAATTAGGTGAATAAAGTAAATTATTATCAATCAATTACCTTTATGACTTTTGAATTTCCTAGGTAAATATTAGTCTGAATTTCACGGTCCATGGTGCTTGCTGCAACAGTTAGGATCCAAGGAGCAATATTAGTTGCAGTACCTGGAAAAAAACTGTTCCCGGCTGATGCAGAAATCACAATTCCTTTTTGAAACGCGTGGTAACTTCCAATTGAAATCGCATTCTCAAAGTAGATAGGTTGGGGCGGATCTGGTCCAAGAGACATGGATATAATATCGACTCCATCATTAGTAGCATCATCTAAAGCAGCAAGAACGTCTGCATCACTACAGAGATTGAACCAGCAAGCCTTGTAGATTGCAAGTCGAGCATTTATTGCACCTCCACTTGCAGTGCCTGTCCCTACTCCAAATAAGTTAACATTGTCAACTGGTGCGCCTGCAATAGTGGAGGCAGTATGGGTTCCGTGCCCATCACTATCTCGTGCAGATCGGAAAAAGGTAAGACCAAATGATTCTAGAGGACCATTTTCTGCTTCAAACCCTGTTGAATAAAATCTGGCTCCCACAATTTTTCTGAAAATGAATTCAGACAGTAGCATATCAACTTTTCTGAAGTTTGCTTATCATATATCATGCGGTTATGCCGTGATGGCTACCTGTTGCAGTTGGACAATGTGAAATTCTCTCCAGCTGAGCATTCCCCCTTGAATTTTGCGGGCACAGGTCCTAATCCGTAGCTGTTGAAGCTCTTCGATTCAGGCCAAATTCCTGGAGGTAAGATAATTGGTGGTGTGATTTTATAGTGGTTGATTCAAGAGCATTAGAAGGTTCAAACAATATTAAATATCGACTTTACCACTGTCAATGACACCAACAATTGTGTCAGATGTTGAGTACGTTGATAGTTGATTATTTCGTTGCAATCTGTTTAAGCCCAGAAATTCCCACGAGTGTGTCGTGTGGATCTTGTTTGTCTTGCTTTCAAACACGGACAGAACTGAATCGTGCTCTGCAATCAATGAAACAATCAAAACTAGAGTAGGCTACTTGTTTTCTTATTATTCCTGTATATTTTGTAGTAATTGTACTTGAAAGAATAGCAACCTAGGTTATATCTGAAAATTTACGGATGTCATGAACTGTAATGAGGTTGTATATGAGGTTTTTAGACAATACAAAATCATTATCACTGTCTTGGTAAAGGGACTCCTATATGAAGTCTTGTAATTTGATTGATCTTCAATCATACCGGATAACTCCTATATGAAGTCTAATTTGATTGATCTTCAATCATACCAGATAAGTTTAATTTTAGCATGTTCAATGTATTTACTATTAGCACAACCACAAGCAGTTCCTTTGGCAAATGGGTTTATCGCACATCTGCTTGCACGTGTTATTAGACCATCGAGTTATCAGAGGGTACCTGCAAGTTTTGCAGCTTGATCTGGTGTTAGAATAGCAGAGAAGCCTCTGAAAGTTTTTGTATAATGGTGAAGTGCTGCATCTTGTACTCCATCATGGCTGAAAACAAATTCACTGGTATTTTAGTTTCTTGTTTGCGCTGGATAGGATATGACATTTCAGCTAACAAAATTTCAGCTTGTTTTGGTTATTAATAAGTTCGTGCACACTCTACAATTCACTTTACCAGACGAGCGATAAATAACAACATACTAGAATATGATTTCTGAAAATTGCATAATTACCTTCCAATGACTGAAGCCAGCACTTCATGGTTAGTCTTGATGGCAGATTCTGAGTTGGAGTGTTGGGAGTTATGCCCCATGTAGACAATGTAATGCTGCAAGATTGTGAAAAATCAAGATTACCCATCTTACTAATAAGCATGCACAAGAAATTTTAGTACTATAGCTTTGAAGGATCAAGATTGGACAGTATAATGAACGATTTTTCTTTTTTTAAGTAATATCTAGTGCAATATAATTCATGTACCAAACACTATCAATCTATAGATGTCAAATTATAGTATGTGTTGAGTTTCTACTCGACTCAAGTATAAGTTACGATTTATGTAGCTATAAAATCATAGTATGTGTACGGATCTTTTGCTCAACTCAAGTATAAGATACTATACTCCAACTAAATTTTACATAGGCTCATGCATGCAGTACCTTTGTATTGTGGGTGGCTCCATGTACTAATGCAAATCTAAACAACAAAATCAGAGAAAAAAGTTTCACAAATTTCATGTTGCCAAGAAAAAAATGTTTAATGAAAAAAGGCATATTAGAAACTGCTAATTATATGGGTTTTTATAGACAAAATTTGAGTTTAGTGTACTGAATACTGATATTAAGCCGGCTTAGTAAAAGTACATAAGCATCAGTTTGATGTTTTGATTGTTTTTGGCTTGGAATTTTTAAGCCGGCTTCTGTTTGTACCCTAATTATCATTCATTTCCATTTGGATTATGGAATATGAGATATTCTCTGGATTATAATCTTGTTTATGGAGTTAATTTTATTAAAATAAAGGCATGTTAATGTACAACGAGCTCATGTTTGGCATGTAGTATTAAATGAGTATAGACAGTATATTGAGCTCTTCTTTTCCGTTGAAGTGGTATTTGTTGGAGTAGAGTTGAAAGTAGATATATATAATCCACATTATATAAAATTTACAATATATAAGGGCTCGTTTGGTAGGACTTCTGCTTCTTGTAGAAAAGTTTTCTGAGGAAATCAAGCAAAATACTTTTTTAGAAAATTATCTAAATATATTCAAAATCAGTTTCTTAATGGCAACTTTAGACTTTTCAAAAGTCTTGCCAAATGAGACCTAAATATTCGAGTTGAACTAAATGAAATGACCAAAGTTTATATTATTAACTCTAAATTTGAGAATGAATTCTTAAATTGAAGGTCACATTTCAACAATTATCTTCTCTTCGTTATTTATTTATTTTTTTCATTAAAATTCGTATAGCTTCTAGTTTAAATTTGAGTTAATTTGCTAAAGAGTAACACGGGAAAGACCAATTCTTTTGTGCCCCATCTACTGTTATTGCATAAAAGGGTGGCTGAATCCTGACAAAATAGGATCAATTGTCCAATTCTTCTTACAGACAAATAATAACAAGGTTTATCCCCCCATGTACAGAAAAAGAAGCCCACCAGAATTGCATAGAATACACACATTTGTGGGTCCCACTCATTCCGTGGGGTCCACACAAATGTGTGTATTCTGGTTGTGGACTTCTTTCTGTACATCTAGCAAATTTCAAATAACAAATTTGCACATTAAAAACCTATAGAAATTGACACGAATGGAACTAAAATGGAGAGTGCACACCACAGTTCAATTAAAACTAAAAAGTTATTTCTCAACCTCAAATAAAAAATACATGATCTCGATAGTGCAAAATTAACTCTTTTTGACAGTCAAAAAATGTCTTTTTTATCAATAAAAATTACACAACTATATTTCTCATCAAGAATTGAAGCTTGTTGATCCAAAACTTTATGCTCAGCCAAGGTTGAAACCCCTAAAAAATCTTCTGTCCATCCAAAAAGTTGTGTTTATTTGCTCAATGAATACAATCCACTCATGGGTAAATTTTATATGGGTTCAATGTACTTTTATCTTCAACGAATGGTCTTGTTATACCCACCTTGAATAATACTGTCAATTTGAAAAGTTCTTCATGTTAATTAAGTACCCCCCGGTACTCCAATTACCCCAATAGTCATTGAACTTTACCGAAAGTTTCCACCAAATCACTGAACTTTAAAAACTACGTGGTTAGTCACTGAACTTTCAAAACTGCAACCCCATCCATCACTGAACTTTAAAAATTACCTCATTCATCACTGAACTTTGCAAAACGTTTTCCAGATGGTCACTGAACTTTGCAAAAAGTTTCTTAGATGGTCACTGAATCGGTGATCATCTGGGAAACTTTTTGTAAAGTTCAGTGATTCCGTAGAAATCTTTTGTAAAGTTCAGTGATTAATGGGGTGATTTTTAAAGTTCAGTGATGGATGAGATTGCAGTTTAGAAAATTCAGTGACTAACCACGTAGTTTTTAAAGTTCAGTGACTTGGTGGAAACTTTCGGTAAAGTTCAATGACTATTGGGGTAATTAACCCCAATAATACCTACAACTCTTGATGAATCTTTTTTGTGTTAACCTCAAACCAATCAATTGATATTTGATTAATAAGTAATTGATTGAACGCTAATTGAAAATGGTTCTTCTGCTTCCAAATATTCATGAATCTTTTCTACCGACCTATTCTTTATCAAAATTATTTATCTTATAAAAGTATTCGAAGAAATGCTAAATCGTTGCAAGGACAAACCTAGCATTTTGACACGCAAAAACAAAAGAGAGAAAGGACTCCCTAATATGTCCATGGAAAAGAACTTGTGCAGTTGCTATCACATAGGAAGTGAACAAATCAAAGGCTTCATAGCTTAGTTACGGAGGAACAAATCTTTGATACAATTCAATTGCAACCAGAATTGCACATCCATAAATATTAACATTGTTTTCGGGCAGTATTCTTGACGTTTGTACGCAAATTAATACAGGCGATTTGAGAATTGTCAGCTCATTTTCCAGCTCGATATGTGGGAAATGGCAGTCGTGTCACTTCCCTGCCTCAAGAGGCGGTTTATGTTTGAAAACAGTAGAAACACATAAAATACAAATGCCAGCAATTGCATGAATTGTAGCAATCTATGCACCTCGACTTTCTCAACCTTCCTCACCGAACTCCTTTGTGAAACGCTCATGAACATCAAGGTCAGTTTTGCTCACCGTAGGCCTCTGTCTTGCGAGCACCTTATCAAAGTCCATTTTTGATATCGGAGGTGGAATGATCTGCGAAAGGGCATTAATCAATAGTCAGTCAGATGTACCGAGAAACACTCTTTCTAGAAATAGCTTCAGTCAGGATAAGAGAATGAAAGGCAACTCACTCTCATACGCGCAGAGAGAGATAAAAATTTGTCAGGTGGTCCAGGCCTGGCATGCTAAAGGCCGGGCCTAGCGCTGTCAAGCGCTCCTTTTTCCTTTTTTAAGAGGAGGTGAGGTGAGTGAGGTGCGGGGTGGGGGTGGGGGGGCAAAGTACAAGACTCTGAATTAGCCCACTTGAAAAAAAAAAAAACCCGAAATTGGCTAGGTTCAGGCCATACTACACCAGCCGGCATGGGTCAGTTTTTCCGTCAATGCACCTTATAATAATTATTTAAAAATAAAGTACAAAGGACTTGAGGTTTAAGTCACAAACAGTAGTTAAATAATCAAATCTAATACCTGTGAAGCAAGTCCTTTAGCAGCAAGCTCTTGCATTGATATCTGGACCGCACCTGATTGCTTTGGTCCACATGGCATCCACATACCGTTAGAAGTCTTGATGAAAAACATGGCATCTTGCGTTTTCCGCACAGGCTCAAATAGGACATCCTTAACCTGTTAAACTCGTAAAATGGACATCAAAATAAGCTGCAAAAACTGTGGCCGAGCACCCAATATCCAAAGGAGTCTATTTAACATTAGTCACTCAATATATCAGCCACATACTTACACAAACAGAAATATCTGAACCGGAGAATCCTTTGGATTTACGAGCCATGTCTTCAAAATCTCCTTCAGTCAAGTTGTTAGGGGTATCTCCTAAATGCACCTGCATAAGAATGACACATACGCACAAACGAGCGCGTGTTAATCTTCATTCAACTCTCTTCGTTCAGTAGGCACAAGACAAGTTCTGTACCTTGAACATGTGTTGCCGTGCCTTCAGATCTGGGAGAGGGATGTAAATGCGCTTATCAAATCGTCGCCGGATAGCCTATAAGAAAAATATTTCTTTGTTGAAAAATTATTGCGGCCCCACACTGTGCCTTAGTATTAATAGTTGTTACCTGATCAAGAGCATAAGGAGTGTTCGTGGCAGCAAGTACAAGAACTTTATCATCATTGTGGCCAACCCCCTAAAATTAATAGGAGATAAGAACCAGTATCACCAGAGAAAAGGAGAGAAAATCGA
This sequence comes from Fraxinus americana, assembly GCA_035079005.1. Classification (NCBI taxonomy): domain Eukaryota; kingdom Viridiplantae; phylum Streptophyta; class Magnoliopsida; order Lamiales; family Oleaceae; genus Fraxinus; species Fraxinus americana. The sequence goes on from CM068725.1 coordinate 26,148,766, forward strand.
TAAAAACTTTTGACTGTCATTATGAGAGACGACATCATCAACAACAACAAAAATCTAGTCTTATTCCATAAATTTGGGTTCAGCTCAAAGAATCTTTTTTCATTACGACATTACCTGCATCTGCACAAGCAATTCTGTTTTGATCCGTCTAGAAGCTTCACTCTCATTTCCTTCTCCACGTTGGCCACAAAGGGAATCTATTTCATCAATGAATATAATGGATGGAGAACTTTCACGAGACATTTGGAAGAGATTTGAAACTAGCTTCTCACTTTCACCCATCCACTTTGAAACTAAGTCTGAAGAAGAAACACTGCAAAAGAACAGAAGTTGGCAATTGCCAACTTAATGGCCTAAGTTCTCAATAATAGAAATATCTGAAAAAGAAAATAGCGTATGAAAGAACAAAAAGAGAATGAAGAACTCCATCCTCTTATTGCAAGCACCTGACAACATATTTGTAAAGTTAACAGTGGCTATAAATCACAATTAAAAAAATATCCCTGAATGAGACACCAATTAAGCACTTTTCCTTCCTGAACTAACAGTCAGTCGGTCTTCATGCCCTCAAACTTTTGGAAAAGTAATCCGTCCCTCAAAAGAGGTTATGCCCTTGTTTGGTCCCCATTATTTGCAAAATGCATTTTTCTCTCTCTTATTTTCAACCACACATTTTTAAATAAAATAATATTACACGTAAATCCAAAAATTTTCTTTAGTTTTTAAACACACACTCTCCATCAAAATACCATTCCAAAATACATTTTGGGCTCAAAAAGGCTCATATGTGAAAATGAGAACAATTAAGTTGCACCCATGGTCCTACATCCCAATGTCAGTTCCAGACATATCATTCAATAAAGTAAATGTATTTACAGTCTACGGACATCAAATTTCATAATGGTGGTCTGGGAAAAGGCGGAGATCAATTAATTGAGTAGTCAAGAAGCAATTAGACAAACTCAACTTTGACCATTCCTCACACTGAAGAGAGACAAGAAGCATTACAGACATGAGTTTGGCTTATAGTATTCCATTCAAGCTGCCATTACCAGTCTCTCTAGATAAACTCAAGCAAGAATTGGTGGGATCGTGGAGGATTCACTACATTGTGAAAATGTGCACAATCATATCCATCACAATGTGCATGACGAAGGAATCTCAAGCTAAGACCTTTTACTAGAAATGTCCAGCAGACAACCTTTCACACATCACAATCCTTCGAAACCCTGCCTGGAAGAGCCTTCACAAAACCACAAAAATAACCAGACTTATCTCCAAATGCATGTGCTACAGTCATTAATGCGCCCCCACAATCAATTCCAGGAATTTACATCCATCTAGGTTAATACTAGTGAGGGCTCAAGACAATAGGGTAACAAACAGTCTTGGGGACCCAATACAAAAGACCACTTACACAATTTTAATTTTTTTTTTGTTGTGGAGGACAGAAATTATTTAGGAAGAGGATAAAATGGTGCCAAAACATACAAGTGCTTGGCCAAATACTAGTTCCTGCATGATGGGTTATTTCCTGCCCCCATACCCAATTTAACATTCCATCTTGATCCTCAATCTCCTCCACTGGTAACTAATACAAACATCAAACACGCTGAAAATAATTTTTTTTTTTGAAAGGTAATCAAGTATTTTATTAATGAATGCATAATACACAGGGAGTGTATTATCTATTTAAATTAGAGAGTAACAACATGAAATTGGACAGCCCATCTATATGCCTAGTAGCCGCAGCAATAAACCAAGTATACAATGTCAAATAAAACAAAAAAATAATTGGAAAGCAATATAATGGATAAACAAAAAAAGGTCAGGTAGATGCAAGTACCATTCTTCAGGCCAGGCTATTATATTTAAAAGCAAAAACATAGCCATGAGTTTATAACCATTTTCAATGAACCTAGGTAATTAAATAGTATCATGCTCTCAACACTTCACATGCAGATTATAAGCCTGCCATCATAAGACTTAGAGAATACAATCAATTTTCTCTTTTCAGTTGGAAGCTCCTCGCATATTAAACTCAACAAATAAATGAGCGAACTTGTATATGAACACGGCATTGAGCAACAGATAATCACGTGTTCTTAAAATGCCAACAACAACCAATATCAAAATATTTACTTGAAAACAGTGTCAAAATGAAGTAGCAGATGGAGAATAATGCTCCCTTGGTTGTGAAAAAATATTTCACCAGATGGAAAGTAAAATATTTTTGGAACTCTTAAGTCTACACGAAGACATGAACATGCATGATAAATTAAAGCTTAGTAGTAATAAATACAATATGCAAGGGCAGCATCACATATTAAGTATGTCTACAGATGAAATAAGACTATTTGAGGATAGACAAGTAACCTGAAAAAGGTTGAGTCAGCTTCAGTAGCAACAGCCTTAGCTAAATATGACTTTCCTGTTCCAGGTGGACCATACAAAAGGAAAGCCCTCCATGGGCGCCTCTTGCCTACAAGGACGAGAAATCATAAATTAACTTGGAATATGTAAATGTATCTGTCCTATATTTTTTTCCTCCAAAACCATGATCAATAAGTGATTAGCTGATAAATTGGCACAAATAAGATTGACATTTTATGCTTCTTCATCTTTCATTTTCTTTTATCTTCTATTTTCTGGCTAGGAGGGAGGGATTGGGTTGTCAGCACTGAACTATCTACACGAGGAGCAATTCATTGTAGGGTAGGTAAAGGGCAAGTTTGCTCAAATTCTTTAAAAATGGTCGAGTGATATAATTGGATATTTCAAGTTTCTTGTTGTGAAAATGTGCTTTGAACATCATATAGAAGCTACTCCTGAACCCAGTTTCTCCCAAGATTTCTCCTCACCTCTCAGCAGGGTTTTTCTTTCTCCGAGTATTTTCTATTTTATGTATACACTAATTAAATTTTTTTTCAGGAACTCTTCTTACTCAGACAAAGGCAGAAATCCTATAAGCACTAGAAGAACTATACTGAATATGCAACCACAAGCAAACCAAATCCCTCAGCTCCAGTCTCGAACTAATTTAGTCATTCTTCAATTTTAATCATCAAAATATGGGGAACCTGTAATTTCTTGTCCAGAGAGAACTAGCAAGCCACAAAGCATTATAGAACTTGATATGGCATTTCAAGTAATGCTTGTGGAACGGTATGGACCAGCAGGAAAAGGAAAGATATAGAATCTTATTGAACCGCCACCGTAATAACTTATACATATAAGTATGCATCTACCAATTTGGGTTTTAAGAGACGCTGTGCAAAAAAGAAGTGAACTTCTCCTGCCTGAAGTGCTAAAAATCATCTACAGAAAGAACTCGTGCTGCCTAACTGCTCTCGTATATGTAGTTTTTCCCCCCAAATAGAATCTTACCCATGGAACTCTGGAACAGACTTAATGTCCAAGGTAGTATAGCAATCCGGCTGTGTGCATCCCCTCAAGCGAATATTGAGATGATAACCAATGCCATAGTCAGAAGAAATATATAAAGGAAGCAGCCTCTGCCCTTAGTCTTAAAGCTATAAATCATCTAGTATTATCTAAAAGATATGAGTTTTGATGCCTCTCATATCCATCCACCTCATCACAGCTCAATAGATCTCAACTGCAAAGACAAAAATCATGCTTGCAACTAAACTAATCACAAATTTACTAGTGCAGTCTGAAGTGGATAGTGTGGCAATAGAAATGAGAAGAGAAGAAAACATCTAAGAAGTATTAAGTAATTGATTGGGAAAAATTGGCCAAGTATATGATAGTGATTCACAGTGTGAAATATTTATGACAATAAAGTCCAAACCAAATCAAACAGCACCTAGTCCAACCATGCTCAAACACAACAATCTAGCCATACTATCTAGAAAACAAATTTGTAAAATTCATTGTTGCATTTAAGCATATGTCCTAATAATCATACTGAAAATTTTACTTTATTTCACTTCTTCACAAGTAAATTTGTGATGTTTCCATGGGAGGCAAAAGAAGTAATGACTAAAAGATTTAACATCCATTTTGCAATCTAAACAATAGATGGAGCTGCATTCCAATTGCTAACACCGGATATCATCAAATAAAATAAAATTCAATGAACTCTAGCTCTTAATTTCATTAATTTGATATATGACAATTACAACTAATCTAATCACTATTCCTCCTCCTCCCATCATTTTGCCTATTTGTTCAACTAATTTAAGAGGAGCTCCTCATTACTCACCACCAATCTCAACCACGTAATCAAGCCTTTAATTGAATAAACAACAAAATAATTAAATTCTTCAATTGCAAATACATAGCTACATACACACAAATAACCATTGAAAAACCGTTGACCACAACAAAAGAGCCAAAAAAAGTGAATTACCAGTGAAAAACTGAGGGAACTTGACAGGCAAGATGACGGCCTCCTGAAGCGCCTGCTTAGCGCTTTCCAATCCCGCTACATCATTCCACTTGATATTAGGCTTCTCCCTGATGATAGCCGAATTCAACCCAGACCTCAGCTTCTCCTTATCCGCATCGTCCCCATCATTCCCATCCTTCGGCTTGGTCTTGGGCCGAGTAGCCACTGCCGCATCCCCATTAGACGCTGGCCCCGACCCGCCCTCATCCAACACGGCCCGGATCTCCTCCGCCCGGCGCAAGTACTCCGTAAACTTTTGAGTAATCGCCTCCTTTATTTTTGGGTTCTTTTCATACTTTAAATGGGTCCTAAAATATTCCAAAGCATTCATATACAGAGGGAAGGCCTTGGCGTAGTTCCCCGCGTTGTCCTCTGCCACTGCCTGCCGCACATACTCGATCGCTTGCTCCTTGAAATTACTGTACATGTTAAATCATAAACAAAAAAATATGCACTCGAATTTTTATATATATCCGTGTAAAAAAAATTTGGCCTCTTGATTTCTTGAGATGTGTATTGATAGATCGAGAATTTGGGTTGTTTTCCAATAAGAAATTCAGCGCTTTGATTTTCTGGTTTTGGAATTACTTAGGGTTGAAGTTTGAATTGGTTTATTGGGGATAATACGTGTGCTAACATCTGGACACAAATTTCTACCGTAAGAGCCCTGGCCAAAATACTCGCGGCTCGAACTTACTGTCGTCTTAAGAAAAGTAAGATGGTTTGAAAATGCTCCTCGTGCTTACTTTTTTTTTTAAAGTAATTTTTAATTGAGAAGTGTGTGTCTATATATATATATATATATATAGGTTCGAGTATCAAATAATAGGAACGAACGATTAGAATTGTATATCAGATAATGATTATTACTTTTCTTTCTTTTACTTCGAAACAATAGCTAATATGATAAAAACTTCATGTTGTTTAAAATCCAATAAATATAGAAGAGCCTTATCTCGTAACAATAATTTAAATTGAGGATTGGTTCTAAACTCGTGTAATATCAAAGCGAGTCAAAATATTATCGTTATTGAAACTTCAGAGCCATGTAAAGATGGACATAGGTTATAGAGATGCAATGAGACGTTTTAGGTTAAGAAAGCTCTTCGCATCTCGACACAACTCATAATTGTTCAACTTGGTAAATGAGCATGTTGCTATCGTCTTATGAAAAGTATATCCGACTTGTAAAATAGGGTAAAACACATTGAAAATCAAAATATTTGAATATTTTTCACAAATTTGTTCATCTTAACCATGTTGCTATTATGAAATTTGTCAGAGTTCAAACTCTCAAATTCCACCATTGACATCGTAGACAGATGACTAAATAAGTATCAAGGAAGGAAAGAGAATTCCTAAGACAATCTCCATGACTTCAATAATAACTTGTTAATGGTCACAACATTCAACTCATGAAGAAAAATAAATTTAAATATAGACAAAATACCAATAGAGACACCAATTGAATCGAACAAACGCTAACACACTAAAATGCATCCTACAGAACCAAACTACACAGCCAATATCACAGGCCCAAAGGTTATTGTAGCAAGACTATTGGGAAAATTGCGGTCGTGGTCCCCAAACCTTTCATTTTGTTGCAGATTACACTCAAACCTTTTATTTTTGCGACCGAAGTCCCAAACCTTTATATGTAGTTGCAGCGTCGGTCCCAAGCCTTTAATTCCGTCCATAAATAGTCAGTCTACGTTTCAACAGTAATTTTGACTCGAAAAAATTGCAACGCTGGTCCCAAACTTTTCATTTTGTTGCAGATTACGCCTAAACCTTTAATTTTTGCGACCGAAGTCCCAAACTTTTATATATAATTACAGCGTTGGTCCATTTCAAGTATTTCGTCCATAAAATCGTCAGTCAACGTTCAAACAGTAATTTTAACTCAAATGACATCTTAATTGATAGGTAAAATTGTCAAAACAAGTTATCCAAAAAAAATGTTTGTTTTCTTCAAATCTTTCAATCTTTTCACAGACATCACATTCTCATCATCGATAACTATCTGATCAGATAACAATTCGATCCGATTTGTTATAATAATCGAATCGAAAAATTATTTTTATGACATGTTATTTGTCACTAAAATAAATAAATGAGAAAATAAAAATAAATAAACTACATTTTGTACTATAATTTGTATGTATTATTAAATAATTTTTAGATTGATTAAAAATTAAAAATACTATTAAAAATTTTTATTTAGTACTAAACTTTTTTATTTTCTCATATATTTATTTTAGTGATAAATAACATGCCATAAAAAATGAAAAAATTGCAACGCTAATCCCAAATCGACATGTTTAGACAAAGCCTAGGCATATATATTATTAAAAAAGTATTTTTTTATTTTAATATTATTTTAAATTTTTAATCAATTTAAAAATTATTTAATAATACATACAAATTATAGTACCAAATGCAGTTTGTTTATTTTTATTTTCTCATTTATTTATTTTAGTGACAAATAACATGATATAAAAATAATTTATCAATTTAATTATTATAACAAATCGGATCAGATTGTTATCTGATTAGATGGTTATTGATGATGAGAATGTGATGACTGTGAAAAGATTGAAAGATTTGAAGAAAACAAACATTTTTTCTAGATAACTTATTTTGACAATTTTACCCATCAATTAAGATGTCATTTGAGTTAAAATTATTATTTCAACGTTGACCGATGATTTTATGGACGGAATGTGTGAAATAGACCAACGCTATAATTATATATAAATGTTTGGAACTTCGACCGCAAAAATTAAAGGTTTAGGTGTAATATGCAACAAAATAAAAGGTTTGGGACAAGCGTTGCAATTTTTTCGAGTCAAAATTACTGTTGAAACGTTGACTAACGATGTTATAGACGGAATTAAAGGCTTGGGACCGACGCTGCAACTACATATAAAGGTTTGGGACTTCGGCAGCAAAAATAAAAGGTTTGGGTGTAATCTGAAACAAAACGAAAGGTTTGGGACCACGGCCACAATTTCTTTTCTTTTCGTCTTCATCTATTGGATAGTTATAATCCATTTTTCGAACTCACTTTAAATGCTGGGAAGAAGATATTATCAGTGATCAAGCCCCCCCTTGAATTCAAAATGAGAAAGTTCAAGTATAGCACATGGCCAGCTTATGCTCTTCCCCTACATCTTCGATGGACTTCAAATGGCTGTGGCATTACTGCAGGAGAGGTTTATGTTGTTGTGGAAAGTCCTTCGACTTCCCGCCTAAGGTCTAAAGCTTATTGCTGCAACATTGCCTTTTTTTTTTTTCAACTTGGGAGTTTTATCTTTCTATTCATTTATGGTTGGCCCTCCAGTATTCAGGTGGAGATGTTAGGAGTAGCTCTGAATAAGATGAACTACGACAAAGTTTTGGAGATTACAAATGATTAAGAGGAAAAAGCAAAGTGTATAAGACATTAAAGATCCAATGAATATAATAGATTCAAACATGAGTAAGTTGAAGTCACTGGATGTACCCATGCATCATGTGGCAATTTTAGATTCTCTTTACTTCTACTGATACTCATTTCATACAAGATCAAAAACATCAAATTTTGGAGTTATTTCGATATATTTAACATCCACATTTAATGTAGTTTTCGGATGTCATAGAAGATTTCCCTTTTCTGTTATGGTTAATCAATTCTAAATTCACCTATAAAATTAAATTTAAAAGGCAACCATCATGGTGTATAGTATACAATAGAGAGAAGGAAAATTTTAATGTTGAAAATTTGAAATTCACCAAAAAAAAAAACTTAAATTTCATACTTACATGTTATTCTTCTGTCTAATTTGACTTGAAATTAACATAAATTAAACTTCAATATAAGTGGCTATTTATAATATGGACTAGACTTGTTATGAAAGAGACGATTTTACTAGGAAAGGGAAAGTAGGATTCTTATTTGGAATGGAAAAATGAAAGTTTCCCTATTTTAGAGTTTTTTCCTTGTTCCATCACAAGTTGAAAAGAAATAAAATTCACCCATAAAATTAAAGATCATGCTGGTGGTACAGCATAGGATTCATAGAGGATTACTTAATGGCCATTTGGAGGGTGGCCAAATGGCCATTATGTAAAGGGTTATGGATCCTATGATGTACAACCAACATAATCCAAAATTAAATTTAAAAGGCAACAATCATTGTTTATAGTATACAATAGAGAGAAGGAAAATTTTAATGTCGAAAATTTGAAATTCACCAAAAAAAAAAAAAAAACCTTAAATTTCATACTTACATGTTCTTCTTCCGTCTAATTTGACTTGAAATTAACATAAATTAAACTTCAATATAAGAAAATTCGATATATTAATAGACTATGAAGATAGTGATAGTCAAAACCCCGATTGAGAAAATGTAGGCACCAAAATAGGTGCATAAGAAAACAACACATTACACTAGTTTATTGAGTTGAAAACAAGATGAAAAAACGAAAATTCGGCATATTAATTTCTTCATCAAGAATATTTTTGTTGCAATAATGTTATTCCAATTTTTGATGATGATGAAACCAAAGAGTATGAGTGTCCAAAAGTCTTGAATCGAATCGAACGGTTCTTCATAAGTTAAATACCCGAACGGGTACCAGAATCGAGAATCGATGAGTTTGGGTAGGATCTTGGGTCTAGACCAAGAATCGAAGAACCGAATAAGATCCAAAACTAAATAAATTTTTATTTATTTTTATTAAATTAATTAAATTATTTTATTTTTTCTAAATAAATTAACAAATTAATTAAATCATGGCAAGTGAACATGTAAAAAGCCGACCCGCCCACGATTCCAAAGCGGAAATAATGGGCCGTCTGATTCAGTAGGCGATCGAACCATGGTTTGTCACATGCCATTCTTGATTCTACATTCAGTTAACAACTTTCAAACTTCAGAAAATAACACAAAATTGGTTAATTGCAAAGTTTTATCAACATATAAACGAAATTAATCCAAAAGACAGTAAAAATCATAGACGTAACTAATCGGAAATAGCAGTAAGAAATCATAAACCCTGAACAAAATTCGATTTAAAGATTAATAAGGAGGCTTGGGTTGGTGAAATAGATTAAGAGTCTCCACGTTTAATCTAGTTTTCGGATGTCATAGAAGATTTCCCTTTTCTGTTATGGTTAATCAATTCTAAATTCACCTATAAAATTAAATTTAAAAGTCAACCATCATGGTGTATAGTATACAATAGAGAGAGGGAAAATTTTAATGTCGAAAATTTGAAATTCACCAAAAAAGAAAAAAGGAACCTTAAATTTCATACTTACATGTTATTCTTGTGTCTAATTTGACTTTAAATTAACATAAATTAAACTTCAATGTAAGTTGCTATTTATAATATGGACCTGACTTGTTATGAAAGAGACGATTTTACTAAGAAAGGATATGTGGGATTCTTATTTGGAATGGAAAAAGGAAAGTTTCCCTATTTTATAGAGTATTTTCCTTGTTCCATCACAAGTTGAAAAGAAATAAAATTCACCCATAAAATTACATTTAAAAGGCAACAATCATCGTGTATAGTATACAATAGAGAGGAGGAAAGTTTTAATGGCGAAAATTTGAAATTCACCAAAAAAAAAAAAAACCTTAAATTTCATACTTACATGTTCTTCTTCCGTCTAATTTGACGTGAAATTAACATAAATTAAACTTCAATATAAGAAAATTCAACATATTAATAGACTATGAAGACAGTGATCGTCAAAATCCCGATTGAGAAATATATTTTCTTATCAAAATGGGGCTCAACGGAACAATTTTGCTGGCCATTAATGTTTATAAATATTAAGGACGACCGTGTGTCGTGAAAAAGATCATTTTCTACTATGTACATGAAATATAAAAAAGGGCAAAATCTAATTTTAGAGAGTAATGTTGCAGGTACAAGTTGGGGATGATCCTCGGGTAAGATGGTATTAAATTTCAGTTTATACATTATTGAATTTGAAAAACTTGAGAAATCACATTGCTTTATGGTTGAAGGATGCAAGAATGCCAATCCAACTCCATAATTGTACCTTTTTTATGTCAATTTTGGACAAATTTTTGGGAGAGATAAGCGTGACAAATTTCATGTGCGAACAAGATAATATCGAAAGGATTTTATCACTTTGTCAGAATAAATGTAACAGATATAATTCGAGATGATAGTAGATGATCTGATAGAAAAGCTAACGATATGCAAAACAAACCAATGATGAAATGTCATGTGACATTATTTCAAAAATTATGGCATTGTAGCATTATTGATACCGTGTTTGAATTACGATTATTATATTATACTGAATTACGATTAAAGGGAAATAATAAACTTTGCCAATTGTCGAGCCTTTCTATTTTATAAAATCTCCACTTTAACATACAGATCAAATTCATTAGAAGTCCGATACATACATAAATTTTAGAAAAGGGTGGCAATGAGAACCCGAGTTTTTGCTTCTAAAGGCTGAAATTGTTATGAAGGAAGTATATATGTATCTAATTTAGCACCTATTTGTTTTCCATTTTTTCAATTTTTTTTTCTCAAATCAATTTCAACCACACATTTACAAATAAAACATTTTGCACGTAAATCTAAATTTTTTTTCTCTATTTTTCGACTATACATTTTCCCAAAAAATCACCATTTCAGAACTCATTTTTTTTTTAAAAAAAACACTCTTTTTAATTACGACCAAACAAGGGCTTAGTGTATGAATCATGTCAATGTATTGAAAAAAAAATGCCATTATGTAGATAAAATGATTCAAATAATAAAAATATTCTAAAAATGTAAGTATCTAAAGAGACGAGAAATAAATCTTTCATACATAAGTTGTTTGCCATGTTAAAAGAGTGGCAATAGTGAGTCTTGAAGGGTACTAGTCTATTATTCTCCTTCCTCGTATTCTATTATACCCCTATCAAAGTCGGTATTGTTAAAACTGAATTGAATTGAATTGAATCAACCCACTAAAATAACTTAAGAATTAAAATCGCTCGATTTGCTCAAATCCAACTCTTCAGCCCAAAGTTGTTATTTATTTATTTTAATGTGTTTTGTTATCAACTTGACTTCGATTCAATCCTTTTAACTTTTGATACTCATTAAAATTTTTATTTTCATTTTTTTACTTATTTTCAACCACATATTCTTCAATAAATAATATTTTTCATCACATCAATAATTTTTTTTTCTTTTTCAACCACACATTCTCCGTCAATTCACTATTTCATAATAAATTCTTCCAAAATAATGTGCCTTGAACACATCCCAATAATTGAAAAGTTGATTAAATAATGTGAACCTAATAAAATGTATGATTGAAAATGAGTTTGGAGAAAAATTGAGTCATACGAGGACTTAGTGTGAATACCAAGTTTTAAACTTTAATTTGTTTTAAATGAATCGATGGACTTTAATTAAAGTTTCAAATTTCACAACTATACATTCCATCACTTATCATCCTCAAGATTGACGGAAATTCCTTGGCAGATAGTCATACCAAACGAAAAGAAAAAAATGAAAATAACTATAATGTCTTTAGATTAAAATCCAATTAAAATTGAAAATATAGCCGTTATTAATCTCACTCGTCTAATAAAAGTCAACAACAACGACTATTTTTTCAATTTTAATCTCTACCGAACGGACTTTAAAATGATAAAATGCATATTTTTTTAACGCCAATGAGACGTTGTAAGTAATGATTAGTTGACACGACACACCCCCAATTACATGAATAGTATGTTGTGATATGACTGCAAATTATAAAATTTTCATTAATATGGGATAAGGTATGTCGCGTATTGATGAAATTTATAATTAAAATTGAAATTCAATTATTTAGTTGAGATTAAGATTTCACAAAAGTTGAATAATTGCATATCAAATTTACCCCAAGACTAATAGTTATAAAATTTTGAAAAAAGTTTGTCGTATATCATCATTTATAATCTTTTACACATTGATAATGTGTCAAAAAAAGCGGAGTGTTTTTTTTTTTTGGTGAGATTTTAATCGGATCAAACCTCGATACATCGCCTGTTCATAAATAAATCTGTAAATTTTGGTGTGCACAACCGAGCATTTTTATACCCTCCAACCTCAAAAACTAGACCAAATTAATCGGTTCAATAAAATTTAAACGGTTATTGACCTTAGAAATGAAAACCTGATCATTCTAGTTGATTTCATTTTTAGTTATGGAACTAAAAATTAATTCAAGATTATTTTGGAGGGATTATTAATTTATCGATAAATAAATAATTTATTAATTTATAGTGTATTAATTATTGTTTGATCTTGTCATTGTACACATTCGCCAACAAAACCTTGTGTAGTGTCTCCTCCATAATCTTTTCGTAGAGGTGCGAGCCAATGAATCCTCCGGCGTCAATCATAGGGGTGGGCGCGGGTCGGTTCGATTCGATTTTTTTCGGTTCCAGAAATTTTCGGGTATTTAGTAAATGGAACCGTCGGTTCCAAATATAATTTTGGAACCGTTCGGTTTCGGTTCGGTTCGGTTCGGTTCGGTTCGGTTCGGTTCTGTTCGGTTCCGTACTATAATTAAATTTTTTAACATTTAAAATAATACTACATAAATATATCTGAAAGTGGATACTAATATTAATAACAAAAAGTAGATATAAATACCAAATTCAATCTTAACTTTTACAAATTAACGTAATCTAATTTAATAACATATAAATAATAAGTTGTCAAATACAAATACCAAAAAGTAAATATTACTAATAAAACTTCGATATTCATATCAATAATTCATTGCTTCTAACCTTCAAGTCTACATAAAAGTGAAATATAAATTAGAAATCACAAAGATAAAATATTTTAAAATATTGATAATACTCACCAACTATTTAATATAATCATCAGTTGGTTGACTTTCCATACTAACTATTAAGAAACTATACAAGAAAAAATTGAAAAAAACACAACTAACAAATATAAATAAACTCTAAATTGTTCAACTAATAAGATTTAATAAGAAAAAAATTATTAATTTGTTTAGAAAAAATAAAAGAAATTAATTTATCCAATATAAAAAAAAAATTTCGGTTCTTATTCGATTCTTCGATTCTTCGGTTCTTGGTCGAGAACCGAACCAAACCATTCGGTTCTCGATTCGGATACCCGTTCGGGTATTTCATTTTAAAAAATCCGCTCGATTCGGTTCGGTTCGGACATTTTGCCCAACCCTAGTCAATCATGCATATAGGTTTATTTATTAAAAATGCGTTTTGCGAATATAACATCCTTTTTCTAAATTATAATTGTATAAATCTTGAGTTTAAGTGTAATATTTATTTTTTTGTTGACGTAGGAACCCGCAGTCGCTATCCGTGAGTGTGCACTAGGTAAGCCTCGCTCTATGTGTATTAGCCCATAAACCACACAACAGCGATAAATTGCACTAGGCAAGCCCGGTGCGACATGCTCGACCGAGAAAGTATTGGCAGGGGATTCGAACTCATGACCTTCGATCTCCGTGTTCACCTGCTCCACCAACTCGGTCATCCCTAAGGGATAAATTTTATTGAGAGAATGTGTGATTGATAAGAGGATAGAGAAAGATGAATTAAAATTTAACGGGGGCAGATCATTGGCTAATAAATTAATTTTAACCGTTAGATTAATTTAAATAAAAGTAATTATGTACGAGTGGAAGATCGCCCCCGTTCCCTTGTGATTTATATTTGCAACAAAGAGAAAGTCAATTTCATTTTTGTTTTAAACTGGGCACTCAACTCGTTTGAGCTCCATCCTTTTGGGAAAAAGAGCTAAAATAGGCCAATTTTGTTTCAAGTTTGACTAACGACGTGAATATCTTGCAATTCAACTAAACTACCACATCTAACTTTCCGTTTGTCTGTCAATATAGAATTACCAAATTGTATAAATATTTAAGTTCAATGACTAACTTAAACAAAAAGAACTTCGGGGAAGTTCCAATTCTATTAACCACGACTCCGGTCGTTTTTGCATGTATGGTATCCATTTTACCATTTCTGGAAAATGTTCATTTCAAATATGTGGTCAATTGCATATTGATGGGTGCACAATTTATGAGATCAATGCTTAAAGCTTGTAAGAAAAGCTATGTAAGAATTTTTTTATCGGAAAAATATGCTATTTCTAATATGGACCTGACTTGTTATGAAAGAGACGATTTTACTAGGAAATGGAAATTAGAATTCTTATTTGGAACGGAAAAGGGCAAGTTTCCCTATTCTATCGAGTCTTTTCCTTGTTTCATCACAAGTTGAAAAGAAACAAAATTTATTAGAATCTCAAAATATATTAGAAATTGCATAACAGGTATATAAGTTTAAATAATCTGATATACATTAAAATACTGATGACACTATAAATGATTTTATATTATAGTATATTAAAAGAAATATTATTATATGAATATTAGAAAATAATAATAATAATATTTAATCAAATAAATATAGTTTATCCTAAAATACTTTTATAATTATACTGTCAAACTATTAATGTGATATTGACAATGTTTTTCAAATAGACAACACCATTTTTAATAACTATTAATTAACATTGATCTAAAAGATGGGAAATTATTTCCCTCAATAAAAAAATCACAATCTTAAAATATTATAAGTTCCTTTCTACTTATACACAAGAACTGTTTAAGATGGACGAGCCAACTCCAACGAGAATAAAAAAAAAAAATGATTGGTGAGATTGGTCCCTAACGCTTTTTGACAAGCATTTGCTGCAAGAGGTCGTTGTATTTTCATACTTTACTTCGACGATTTTCAATACAAAAAATTGAATTGGACCGAATCGAAATCGGTTGATTCGATTTCGATATATAGAACCAATGTTGTATTTTTAAGATTCCAATTGATGCTCGATTCGATTCAATTTCCTTTCGAATCGAAATATTTCGTGCCCAATCTAACAAATTTGTTAATAGGATACTTGTTGTATTTTATATACAATTTATAAATGGAAGTACTCCAAAATTAGAATGAAAGATGTTTATAAACGATTGAAATTATAAACATAAATAAATGAACGGTGGATAGATTCATTGGGTCCGCTAAGACTAGAACATCTTATTTCCTATGGTGAATCCATCCAATTCGATCAAATATTAATGAGCAATCATAACGTGAGCAGATTCGATAGGGGATGCAAAGACAATACTTCAAGATCCATTCAATTCATCTATGCAAAAAGTAACAATATAGTTTGTATAACGGTGAAAAGTGATGGCTTCTAACTTATCATTCACGAGCTTTATTAGGTATGAAAATATTTGTCAATTTCTCTGAGTTTCATCGCTTTCCATATCTTCAAACACAATTTGTAAGGATTTGCGTGTGAACCACTGAGAAGGTTTCGCATGGCATTCCTATATTTTCAGAAACTTGCTCTCGTTTTGTTCACCTAAACAAGTTGATTAAAATTTAAGGACTTGTTTGATCCCCATTTTTAAAAATACAATTTTCTCCTCTTTTTTTTTTTTTTAATCAAACACCACACTCAATTCAGAAATTTTACATTCATTTTTAGGGTGTGTTTGATGGATATTATTTTGGAAGAATGTATTTTGGAATAGTAGATTGATAGAGAATGTGCGGTTGAAAAAGAAGGAAAAGTTATTGATGTGATGGAAAATATTATTTTAATGAAAAATGTGTGGTTGAAAATGAGTAGAAGAATAAGAATGAAAATTTTAATGGGTACACATTCTCAATCAATCTATTATTTTAAAATGCATTATATATATAAAAAAAAAAACATGAGGCTCGAACATGCCTAAGTCAAACTCGATAATTATGTTTATTTAATGGGACATGCAACTCTTCAATCATATTTTTATCAAAATCTACTAATTTTCATTTATACCAAACAATAGCTTAATTTTAAACTACAAAACAAATAAAGTGAAAATACTACCCAAAAAAAAAAAAAAAGTTTTGAAATTAGTTAATTTTAACCACGCTAAACCAAAAAGGCGCTAAAAAGAAAAAGAGAACGAGTTATGAGTCAACTCGGCAATATTGTTTATAAATAGTACATATTCACACCATTTATGTTCCTAGTTTTAGTTCAAATCAAATGCTAAAGCAGAATGTCAGAATCAAGCTTGTCTCAACTGGTAAAGCTACTGAATTAGCTAAATTTAAATTTTCTGATCTGCTTTACCTTTCTAATTTGATTTGTAATTGGTAATGAAGGAACCTTCTGTGGTGAATGGCTTCGATTCAAGGTGGGGAGGATGGGGTAAAATCGGAACATATATATGGAGAAACAGAGAAGACATATTCTGGGAAGTGGTTTAGATCTGTGACGGATTATATGGCAAATGTAAAGGAAAGAAACGCACCAGTCGCCCCACTGAAGAGGTTGTTATTCGTGATGCAGTAGATTTCATTAACCTCACTTCGCCATGAGGCAGCGAGGCAATGCAAATAATAGGAAATAGAAGGTAAATAAGGTAGCGACATAGATTTTGAAAGTGTATTGTGTCGGACACCAGCTTGGAATTGGAAAAATCACATGAATTGTGTATTCTGTTCCCTTGTATTTCCAGATTCTGATTCTTGTGTGCCTATACCGGTCACTTTTGTCTAAAAAATTTTGTAAGAATGATCATAGGATTGAAGTATTGGTTATCTTTATCGTTTTGATGAATGCATAAATCTCGGATTTATTAAGTTAGTCATGTTATTCAGCAGTTTTGGTGTAAGTGTTATGCCCTAGTCCAATCAACTTTGGACATAAACACTTTGAATATATATAATCAATGCATATATATGGAAATATCTATTATTTAATTGAATTAATATTCTAATAAATTAAATAATAGAATCCGTAGATTCAAGTCTTGGTGATTTGTTAATCACAAGGAGTTGTGATTGTGAGATACAAATTACATATGACTGAATCTTAAATCGTTCATGGTCGAAGTAATAACGAGATACGGATATCGTTATTACGGATAGACTATCGCGTGTGGCATTCTTACTTGTGAAGTAAGTAGCTGATCTCACAAGCTAAAGTGTGGTGACACTTGAATGAACACGTGGATGCTTTGTTATAGAACAAAACATTGGAGACCCGCTGAGAGATTTCACTTGGATAACTATCTAAGTGTTAGTGGTTAATCTCTAACGTTCGGTAGTGGAATTGGTCCTTTGACTTGAGGTCATCATAGTACCTTATATGAGGGCAGTCATACTTTGGTGATGTTGGATGTTGCTCTGTCAATGGTAGCTAATACATAATCGTTCGGGTATGTCAAGAATCATATGAAGGTTGTGAATGATCAATAGAGGATTCGTCACTCTTAGATAGTAAGAGATTATGATCTACATTTTATCCAGTTAAGTTAATTATGAAATCCTTGGCCAAGGTGAACTCATAAGTCGGAAAAGAGTTTTCGACGTACATTGACTTAACAGTGGGATAAAAGATATGATCGATAATTGAGATTGACACATATCCATATCTCATAATTGATCGGATCATATTGATGAAAGGATTATAGTTTCACGGTAAACGAACAAGTTTGGTTTTGTCATGCTACGTGATATTTCCCGTCACATGTACTGCCCTGATACATTGCTAGATGTCAATCTGGGACAACGAAAACGAATTAGTGATAAATTAAAAGGGGCGTTTTAATTTATTGATTTTGATTAGATCAAAATAATAATTCACGTCGTTCGGCATCGTGATCGGGAACCTAATGGGTCACACACAAAAGAGAATCAGAAGAATGAGATTTACCAATTAATTAATTGACAAGTGTTGGATAATTAATTAATTGGGTTGTTTATTAATAGGCCCGAATTAATTAATTGGATTAATTAATTCATGGACCAGATTTAATTAATTTGATTAATTAAATCTTGGACCGGGTTAAGTTTAATAGATGGGCCGAGCCCATCTGGACTTATATTAATAAGCTGTTAGGGTTTGAAAAACTGTAGAGAATTTCATTATTCTTGCTAGCACAAGAAAAGAAAAACCCTAGCCGTCATTCTTATTCTCTGTGTGGATCACCATTGGAGGCTGGACAATTGGACAGCTTGGATTGCAGATCGTGATCATTGAAGTTCAAGGAAAAGCAAAAGAGTTTGTGGAATTCATCAAAGGTATCATTCTCATCACAGTTTCTATCTAAACACATTGCAGATCCTCGTTTGGGAATTGAAAATTGTTTAATTTCCGCTGTGCATGATAAGTAAATTCCCAACAGTTGGATCCTCCCTCTTTTTTGCATATGCATTGTGTGTTTTTAAGTCTTTGTCAACTACATCTTGTTTATTTGAATGATTGTTGCTTGTATCATAGAAACGATGATGAAAATCTGAAATTCATATTCTCAATCACATCTACACCCCCACAGTTTTGGAAAGAAATCAAACAAACTTAAAGGTCCAAGTTCAAGTTCAGGAATGTGAAGCGAAGGAGGGAGGCTAATTTCCTGTGCCGTGGGACTTGTGATTGACAAAGTCTCTTCCATAAGGTGGGAAATTTGCTTTGACAATTGTTTCAATTATTTCCCACATCAACAACTGAGTCTCCAAATATAAAGAGTGCAGGAATTAGAGGCTACGAAGTTATCGCGCCGAGATGACATAAAACGACAATGAAAATGGCAAGGAAACTTGAAATTTTCATGGTTTAAGGTACTAGGACTTCTTACTTAGTATTGATACTAGAATTACAGAGAATAATCTAAACGTAATATGATAAGCACACAGAACCTGAAATGCTCAAACCACCTGATCATATGGTCCGCCCATCCACTTACCATAAAGCACAACATTATGCATAACTCAAGAAAGCAGACAATGAAATTTAAGTCTTACCATCTGAAAGAATTCAAGTGAACTATAGTTGATATGCATGATGTGTGAGAACGAACAGAAACAGGCCTATGTCTAACAAAACATAAATTAGGCCAGAGTGCATGAGTGAATGGAGTCTCATCTATTTCATAGTAACTTCAAAAACCACCATAGCAAGGGACCAAGGGTTGAAATTGGTGTGCAGGTCATCAAAAATTGGTAATCAGCCACAGTTCAAATCTTGAAGGGCGGTTAGCCCATGAAATCATGGAGTCTCATGTATTTCTCAGTAACGTAAACAACAACTATAGCAAGAGACCAAGGGTTGGAACCCGTGGGTAAATTTTCAAACACTGTCAAGCAGTGACAGTTCAAGTCCTGAGAGGGTGACGAGAGATTTGGTAAGTATTCAAACACAGGTTATCCTATTCAAACTAAGGTAACTGAGCCAGTTCCAGATTCGAATGTTTGAAATAAAACGAGATTTTGGTTAACTTATTTTATTTGTTGTTAGTAAAAAATGAGATTAGCATTTACATCACAGTCATCTTGTTCTAACATAAGTTGAGTCTCCCTTCCCTTTCTGACCTCAATTTGCTATATTTACTCAAAAAACAGGCATCTGTGCAGCAATTGCAACATTTAAGGGGAAGGGGATTGGGGGTGGCTACCTGCACAATTATGCATGAACATGAACTACGAGTACCTATCTAGCAGCCTTTGATGGGCAAAAGTTGCTTAATCAACTGAAGGTATGTCTCCATTAATTCTTGGAATGTGCTGTGTAAACAAATGAATAAATGTTTTTAGCTCTACTTTAAAAACTGATATCATTCAAGCACATAAAACTATGTCAATTGATCGTGGAAACTTGAAAAGTGTTAATTGCATTATTTCTTCATATTTTTGGTGCACAAAAAAATGTTTCAATAATGGCATAAAACAGATTCAGCCTATGCTTATTTGCTGGAGTATTGATGAAAGTCCTAAAGCAATCTTCTCTTCAGAGGTTATAAAAAGAAATAGGCAGCACATGAAAAGGTGCATACTGGTACCGTAGACATCAACTAACTAAATATTTCGATATTCAACGAACAATCCTAATCCACATAATTATTTACTAATTTTACTTATATGTCACTATTTTACTATAAACATATTAGTGAATATTCCAGGAAGAATTATTGTCTGAAACTCAATTTTTGAGACACAAGAGAGAAGTATATTATGAATCCAATTAGTGGAGAAAGCTTCAAAATATTTCTCTTGACAACAAGAGTAATCATGGAAAGTGAAGATCAGACGACATCCAGTGTGCCATTGAATCACAGTGGATTTCTTCACTGAATAGATCAAGTACAAGAGGAAAAAGAAAGATAACAGAGAAAATAAACAGAAAACCTATTTACCCAATCAAATGAACCTGGTTGAGTAAAAGCAACACCAGCAGCTTCCAATAGATTTCCTAGAAGGCAAGCATAACCAGGAAAGTCACTTGATATATCAGCTGGAAGAACATTAGTGTGATCTTTCACACACAGCGCCATCTGGTGGACATAATGTTGACTTAACCCTGGTGTTGCAAAAATCTGTAAATGGAAATAAAATAAGCGGTCAAAGTACAATTAGCTACAGACAAAGATTGTTTCACAGTTATAAAAAAGAAGCATACACCCCTTCAATAGAATGGGTTGGGCAGATATTTTCTTCAACATTTTCTCTCTTTAAACATGGAACGTATTCAACCATATCCAGAATCATGTATTACCTAAACAAGGACAATGAAACTAAATTGTAATACAAAATGGTGATTCAAACTACCTCTTTGAGGTGTGGAAAGAACCGCCACAAGAATTGAAATGTAAAATTTGGGATGAGAAACTCCAAAAAGGATCAATATCTGGACAACAACACGTTCCCATACCCACGTGAGAAATGATATGGGCAAGAACACGCTCCAACGAAGAGACAATCCCAATGGAACCTTGAAACTTTTGCTAAAAATATTAAATCACATCATTATCATTATTCATGACAACTACAGTAGATCTCAGATCAAATCGATACATAACTACCCCTACAACCCGAGCACTCTTATTGGTAAAATAGCAATCAAAGAACTGGATAATTATAAGCAAGAGCATTCGGTTAA
Source organism: Fraxinus americana (assembly GCA_035079005.1). Lineage (NCBI taxonomy): Eukaryota > Viridiplantae > Streptophyta > Magnoliopsida > Lamiales > Oleaceae > Fraxinus > Fraxinus americana. The sequence goes on from CM068725.1 coordinate 26,170,208, forward strand.
ACAAATCCCATGAGCAGGGAGATACGTTATACAGATAGAGTACCCCAATCATTAGACTACACAAATAGATTCCTTGCCAAAGAAGGAATATTTACTTCACTTTTTTTAGTTTTTTTCAGCCTCTATTATCATTTATTATGATTCTACAGGTGTTTATTAGTGTTTTTCACATGACAATAAGTTATGCAATCCAGATTGGCATTATAATCCAACCTTAAAACAGCCTATCAGGATGGTATGCAAAAGTGACAAAAATGATACCCTGTGAATGGCATATACTACATATTCTGTGTGTTCTTGAAGTATCCGACCATCCATCGCAGAATGTTCGCCTTCAAGATCCACATCAAACCAATCAAGCATGGAAGTGTATTGACTGGGTAATGGAGTTCCAGTAACATCAGTATCTACTCCTCCCCTTCCAAGATTTAGGGAAGCTTCTTGGTAAAATTATGCTCAAGCGGGCCTCCTTTGTAAGCCCTATCATATTCCGCAGCCAGAGATCTCACCTATATCAATGAGGGTGAAGTAGAAAAATCATAGCACACAACTCAGACAGATTCAATAGATACCCATTTAGCAAATATCAATTCAAACTTTAAGCATTTTTAATCAATTTACAAATAGAGCATTTGCTTTCATCATTATCGTATAACGTGAGAACCACCCAAAAATTTATAACCTATGCCATCCACATCATCATATAAGAATGGTTTAGTAATACAAAACCACTGACAGTATTTATTGAGCAAATTGTTCACTCTACCTATCCAGGAAAAAGGTCTTATTAACAAAAGCTCATCGCATTCACCAAAAAATACACATAGTAAAGTAATTTTGCCATCTCTGACGACAAGAGAGACAAAGATATGAAAAAAAGCAGATCAGCCATTGGATGGCTAATTGCACAATTTTTGTTTAGTGATCAAGCTTATGACCGACTTTAGTTTACTACTGGTCCTAAGAAATCATCCCAGAATATGTATGACAGAAAAATGATAAATAAGGAGGGACTTACCTGTTTGTAGCTTCCACCATTACCAGGGATATGAAGAACAGAAATGTCATTAAGCTTCTTAAGGTGAACATTGAAACCAATCTTTCTCCATCCTTCATGGTATAGATATAAACTATATTTGACGGATGACATGTTTGCTGGTGTGGAGATGCGACTGTATGTGGGCAATCACTTGTTGTTGCAGGCAAAAGCTTCCATCCAAACAATCAGGAAAAAAGTATAAAGTGGTCGAAACGCCAGTAAAAGCCAATAGAGAGGGAAAAAAAGTAGCATGAAAGCAAAGTCTATCAAATGATAGTTATTTGTATAAATCACACTAAAAGTTCAAATGTTCAATTAATCCTCTTGAACTGTCAGCAGGTCTCAAATGAGGAATTTGCAAGGAGATCGACAAACTGACAAATTAATGGAAAATCCCGAGGGGATTCAATGATGACGTAGGAAAATGAACCCACTATCATTTATGATTAGCGCTTGTTATAAAACATGAATGCACTTTATACGAGCCATCCAAGAAAATATGGTCACCAAAGGAGAAATGGCACCCAGAAATGCTAATTGACTTTTGATTTGTCTCAATAACTTTAAAACCGAAGGTGATTCCTCTATTCTACGGGGATACAAAGATCAAACCATGCACAATTTCTTAATACATTTTCCTTAATACAAAATAGTTAACACGACATTGGGCTTAAATGGAGGGAATGACATAACAAATCACACAATCTTCACAGAAATGCACTCCATGAGAAGCTGGATACAAACTATACTTCGGTTCGTACAATTGCTTTGAGCCACAAGGAACAAAAAGATCAAAGAAGAACAAGCAATGTCTTTTAGAAATGAGTGAGCAATCAAAAAGGCAGTAACTGCAACAAAAAGCTATATATACTGAAATATTGAAATATAAATTATACAGTCAAAAAATCAGAAGGAAAAGAGAAAACCCTTAAAAATAAGAAACGATAACCATAAATAGCAGATGCAGTAGAGTGAGCCTCAGCCTACCATGTAAGATTTTCTTTCGTGTCAATTTTATTGCTCATTACAAGAATTATCCAAATTTATAGTTTGGCCAATAGAGCAAAAACAAAGAGTACCTTTATGTAGTTTGGTCAATAGAGCAAAAAAAAAAACACATTTTCTTTAATCTACTTACAAAAAACTACATGTATTACTTTTTCGTCCAATCCAGAGAAGTGAACTTTGTGAATACTATGTATTTAAATCACAAAAAAATAAAAAATAAAAACATTTCTAAAAGCTTTTAAACAAAAAATGGAAAATAAAAAAACAGAATCCGTCCAAATAATTCAATAAACAAAACAAAAACAGAGTCCAACCAAAACGTCAAAACTACAAGTAAAACCCTAAACTCGACACCCATCTTAAAATTTTATACAGAAAGAAAATAAAACCCTAATTATCAATTTGTTGTTGCATGATATATTTTTCTTTTTACAATTTCTTAGCATACATATCACCTTGAACCATTAAATTTTTTAATGCTGGTGTCCATGGGATATTGAGTTGTATAATATCAATGATCGATCAATGAAAATATACGAGGTAGTCAACTATGATTTGATGGTCAAGTTACGTACTCTATTTTTACCATGTCTTAATGAATGGGTTTACAAACAACGGATTTGATTGACTCTTGTGCACAAATGGACCCTCAATCTTGTATCGTGGCTTGCCAATTGAACTCAACACGTTGTGAAGATATGTAAACTCATGTTGAAAGTTTCTAGATGCTCTAATAAGGGTGCGTTTGATTCGGTCCAAATTCCATGGAAAATGGAAAACATTCTCCATTTTCCCACTTTTTCATGTGTTTGATGTGTCTTTTTTTCTAGGGAATCCATTTTCCACCTATTTTCTAGGTATAACAATTTAATGCATGTTTGCTTGATTTTGTTTTCCCACCTATTAGGTGGGAAAACAATTTCCACCTTTTTTTTTTTTTTTAAGCAATGACAACCAATTCTATAAATTATTGTGAAAAAAATTTTCATTTTTGTTGACAATTTCTATGCAAAACAAAGTCAAACGAATATGGTAATTTTTTTTAATTATTTAATTTTTTATTTTACTTTTTAGTAATTGGAACAAATTCTAGACGTATTGGTAGAAAAAATTATCACTTTAATGGACAATTTTCATAAAAAACGAAACCAAACGGACACAAAACTTTCAACATTTTTCAGGTAGAAAATTATAACAATCAAACAAATTAATTACAATTCCCAATAAAACAAATTTTAGGCAATTCAATTCCCAATTAAATATTTTCTTTCCACCTTTACAATCAAACGGACCCTAACTCTAACGTCTTATTCTTATAGACTACTTTTATCAAATTATAGGCAGTTGATATCGTCACGGTAGACGAGAACTCCCAAGCCTAAACTTGAAATCTTACTTATCGGGCTTGTTCACTCTCCACAGCGTAGCCGGCGGCTATCTTCAAATGGGGAAGCACGGGAAAAAGCAGAGTCACCGCCATAACCGCCAAGGAAGAACTGCCTCATACTATCTTGAACAACCAGGTGAAGAAATACAAGATTACCCCTTAAGCCCCCAAACTTCTTCTGCTCAAGATCCCACTCTTTCTGAATCTGATAAAGAATCCCATGAAGAAGAAATCCAGGAAAAAGAAACAGATTTTGATAAAAACCCATCAATCAACAATGATCTCCCGTCAAAATTCTCTTTTATCAACAATCCGTACAGGTGAGAAGGCCCCTTTCTCTAGAGCTCTCAATAACAAGATTTTAATTTTATTTTTTTGTCAACGCACTCGAATACTGTCCAATCCTACGTGCCGTATACGTCATAAATTTAAGCCATATAACGTATATTTCCTATGAATTAATGGCGTTATTTAATAAAGATTGCACATGAATGCATTTTTATGGATGCAGTCTCCAAAAGGGGATATAAGTTACCTGCAGAAGTTTTTCTTGATGTATGTTGGCGGGAGGCTACCCCTCCACCTCCAGGAAGATTTTTGCGGCACTGCACTTTTGAGGTATAATATTGTAGTTTCGTTATAGTTTGTCTTACTTATTTGTAGCATTTATTATACGCATTTGCTTCTATAATGCCCGAATGTTACCCAAGAAACTAAAGATTCTCGAGTACGTTCCAAGGAAATGAAGAAAATAGCTGTCATATAATGATAGGTGGTAGTTTTTCTATTATCGCAAGAAGTTAGTCAATACTTTCCCCCCTTTTTGCTCCAATTTACCTGATCAAAATTTCCCTTTTCTAGCACATTCTACTGATAATTTGTTCCAAGAATTATAAAGGAGTTTTGGACTCAATTTTCTTCCTAGTTTTGAGCAATAGTATTAACTTTAATGCAATTAGAAGGTTAGTTGGTCGATGAAATACAATAAAACATAGCTTAAGTTATATTACCTTCTATTTAGTCATGATCATTTGTAGGTCATTTGGATGCCTCTTTTGCAATAAAGTTTAGTTCTGCCAGATTCTCGTGTCTGGTTTTTCTCCAATAAAAAGCATCAATATATGTCAAAATAACCTGTTTGCAGTGATGAGGCCATCCCCTGATTTTTTGTAGTTAGTGGCACTGGCACCATACTGTTTGGTGTTGTCCGTTTTAGGTTATGGCCTAAGAAATAAATTCCATGACTCAGTGCCTGTTTTAGGTATGGCATAGTAAAGTAATTCCCTTGATCAGTGTGTGGACGAATGTTGTGGATGACTTCGATTGACTATAAAATTGTTTGAAACCAGAAATTAAACTAAGAACCTTCTGACATTTTAGAGACATGCTATATCAGCTAGATGAGTAGGTATGTTAATAACTCAGCTAAGATTCCGTAAATCCCTGTTTCAGCTTGTAATCATGTCATTGTCTATAAACTATAAAGGTAGCTAATATTTCCACTTATTTTATGCATTTGGCAGTGTAGAATGGCTTCACAGTGATGCGCGGCGAACTGCTGTAGGATTAGATTTGGATGCTGAGGCACTCAATTGGTGCATGGAGAACAATATGAATAAAATTGGGGCTGATGTCTATTCAAGAGTTTCCCTGTTTCATGGCAATGTCTTGCAACCTCTGGAGTGCAGATTGGTTAATTTGGATTCCCACCAGATCATCGAGAACATTACAATAGACGATGAAGGCAAGTCAAAGACTAGCTCTCTGAATTCTATTATACAGGGAAGCCCTAAGGCTGTTTGCCAAACTAAGTTGATGAAAGACACTAAATTGCCTGCAAGAGATATAGTGTGTGCTTTTAACTACAGTTGCTGCTGTCTGCATAGTCGTAAAGAGCTGGTTTTGTATTTCAAACATGCACTCAATGCTCTGAGTACAAAAGGTGGTATATTTGTGATGGATCTATACGGAGGCTCGTCCTCAGAGTGTGAGCTAAGGATGCAGAGGAGATTCCCAAATTTTACGGTAATCTTATTTTCCATTCTGTGAAGCTGTCTATTATTTGTTATCATTAATTCTGATGTTAGAACTCACTGGTATGATCCAAAATTACAATTTTCATCCAGAAACAAGGATTCCTAGGGTTCATCAAATCACAGTATTACCGGGAGAAGAATTCCCTCAAAAGTTTTGGATGGGAAACTAAATTTCGATTTCCAATGCTGGCATTGGCTTTCCATAATTAATAAGAGAAGGTTCAAATTATATAGTATCCCTTGTGGAAGTAATGAAATTTCTAATGAGGAACTGTTAAATCTATAGGTGATCCTTATTACGATCTGACAGATCTCCAGTTAATCCTAATTTACGCTTATTGACAAAAAAGAAATAAAAAAAATACTGCAACACTCCTCAAACTAGCAGCCTCAGGTTTGACAGTGTTAGAGCTGTCAATCAAAACTGACAGTCAACTCTCTTCTCTTTTAAACTGCCAATTCATTCAGTTGCGGTGATCTAGTTCAGGGACAAGTTCTAAACACCCCGGCCTTTACAAGCATTTGTCTAAACTTCATACTCGATAAATTTTTGACTCCTCTGCCAAAGACAGTCGAGGGTACTAATATCTTCTTCACCACGTCGTAGCATCACCTACTTTATTCCTTTGACCATATGATTAAGTCATTTTTTGATTAGAATATGTGAGGTTACTGACACCCCTTATCTCCTTGGCAGTGGAAGAAAATTTGTAAATCTGATTGTCTTTTTGAGCCCCATTTTTTGCCAAAATGTATTTTGGAATAGTATTTTGATGGAGAATGTGTGGTAAAAAAATAAAGAAATTTTTTGGATTTGCTTGTAATATTATTTTATTTAAGAATGTGTGATTGAAAATAAAAGAGAGGAAAATGTATTTTGCAAATAATGGGGACCAAACATCTTTTGAGGGACGGATTACTTTCCAAAAATTTTGAGGGCATGAAGACCGTCTGACTGTTATCGTTCAGGAAGGAAAAGTGCTTAATCGGTGTCTCATTCAGGGATTTTTTTTATTGTCATTTATAGCCACTGTTAACTTTACAAATATGTTGTCAGGTGCTTGCAATAAGAGGATGGAGTTCTTCATTCTCTTTTTGTTCTTTCATACGCTATTTTCTTTTTCAGATATTTCAATTATTGAGAACTTAGGCCATTAAGTTGGCAATTGCCAACTTCTGTTCTTTTGCAGTGTTTCTTCTTCAGACTTAGTTTCAAAGTGGATGGGTGAAAGTGAGAAGCTAGTTTCAAATCTCTTCCAAATGTCTCGTGAAATTTCTCCATCCATTATATTCATTGATGAAATAGATTCCCTTTGTGGCCAACGTGGAGAAGGAAATGAGAGTGAAGCTTCTAGACGGATCAAAACAGAATTGCTTGTGCAGATGCAGGTAATGTCATGTAATGAATAAAAGATTCATTGAGCTGAACCCAAATTTATGGAATAAGACTAGATTTTTTTGTTGTTGATGACGTCGTCTCTCATAATGACAGTCAAAAGTTTTTATCGATTTTCTCTCCTTTTCTCTGGTGATACTGGTTCTTATCTCCTATTAATTTTAGGGGGTTGGCCACAATGATGATAAAGTTCTTGTACTTGCTGCCACGAACACTCCTTATGCTCTTGATCAGGTGACAACTATTAATACTACTCAGGCACAGTGTGGGGCCGCAATAATTTTTCAACAAATAAATATTTTTCTTATAGGCTATCCGGCGACGATTTGATAAGCGCATTTACATCCCTCTCCCAGATCTGAAGGCACGGCAACACATGTTCAAGGTACAGAACTTGTCTTGTGCCTAATGAACGAAGAGAGTTGAATGAAGATTAACAGACGCTCTTTTGCGTGTATTTGTCACTCTTATGCAGGTGCATTTAGGAGATACCCCTAACAACTTGACTGAAAGAGATTTTGAAGACATGGCTCGTAAATCCGAAGGATTCTCTGGTTCAGATATTTCTGTTTGCGCAAGTGTGTGGCTGATAGATTGAGTGACTAATGTTAAATAGAACTCCTTTGGATATTGGGTGCTCGCCCACACTTTTTGCAGCTTATTTTGATGTCCATTTTATGAGTTTAACAGGTTAAGGATGTCCTATTTGAGCCTGTCCGGAAAACGCAAGATGCCATGTTTTTCATCAAGACTTCTAACGGTATGTGGATGCCATGTGGACCAAAGCAATCAGGTGCCGTCCAGATATCAATGCAAGAGCTTGCTGCTGAAGGACTTGCTTCACAGGTATTAGATTTGATTATTTAACTACTGTTTGTGACTTAAACCTCAAGTCCTTTGTACTTTATTTTTAAATAATTATTATAAGGTGCATCGACAGAAAACTGGCCCATGCCGGCTGGTGTAGTAGGGCCTGAACCTAGCCGATTCCAATTTTTTTTTTTTTTCGAGTGGGCTAATTCAGAGTCTTGGACTTTGCCCGCCCACCCCACCTCACCTCACCTCCTCTTAAAAAAGAAAAAAAGGAGTGCCTGACAGCGCTAGGCCCGGCCTTTAGCATGCCAGGCCTGGACCACCTGACTCATTTTTACCTCTCTCTGCGCGTATGAGAGTGAGTTACCTTTCATCATCTTATCCTGACTGAAGCTATTTCTAGAAATTGAGCGTTTCTCGGTACATCTGACTGACTATTGATTAATGCCCTTTCGCAGATCATTCCACCTCTGATATCAAAAATGGACTTCGATAAGGTTCTCGCAAGACAGAGGCCTACGGTGAGCAAAGCTGACCTTGATGTTCGTGAGCGTTTCACGAAGGAGTTCGGTGAGGAAGGTTGAGAAAGTCGAGGTGCATAGATTGCTACTATTCATGCAATTGCTGGCATTTGTATTTTATGTGTTTCTACTGTGTTCAAACATAAACCGCCTCTTGAGGCAAGATCCCAATATTGAGCTGGAAAATGAGCTGACAATTCTCAAATCGCCTGTATTAATTTGTGTACAAACGTCAAGAATACTGCCGGAAAACAATTTTAATATTTATGGATGTGCAATTCTGGTTGCAATTGAATTGTATCGAAGATCTGTTCCATCATAACTAAGCTATGAAGCCTTTGATTTGTTCACTTCCTATGGGATGGCAACTGCCCAAGTTCTTTTCCATGGACATATTAGGGAGCCCTACCTTTTTCTTTTTTGGTTGTGTGTCAAAATGCTAGGTTTGTCCCTGCAATGATTTAGCATTTCTTCAAGACTTTCATAAGACTAATTTTTACAAAATGTGTGTGTGTCTTTGTTGAAGTGTTTTAGATGCCTTATCTGTTCTAGCATATGCAGATTAGTAAGCAATAAGAAACTTCTTATCTGAGCCTTAGATTTCTCTTGTATACATATCAGCACAAATAACTTTTTTTTTTTCAATTTTTTCATTGCTTCACCAGAAAATGTTCATTTGTATGAAGTTATTCCTGAAACAAGAATCAAGAAAAAAATGGAAAAAAAAAATTCACACAGAGACAAATTCATTCAAGTTAAAGTGATAATATATCAACCTCATCAGTAATCAGATCGCCATATTGGGGACGTATTTTCTTCGTAGCACTGAGCTCACCATTAAATAATATTTTCCCATCTGTCAATATCTTTGTCAATAATATTTTCGAGACGACAGCGGGGGGCAATGCCTCGAAAGACGTGGATCGACCGGTCAGTCAGGTCGCGGAGACATGATCTTTTTTTGCCCTTTTCCTTTAAATAAGAGTTTCAATTCATTAGCTTTTCCTTGCCCATGAACCGTCAGATTCACTCTTTAATTATTTCACAGCAAACATAAATGAGAAGAAAAAAATGACCAATATCTCCGCATTGTGCGAAGTTTCACTCCGCACACAGTGCAGACTGTGCGGAGTTGAACTCCACACTGTGTGGAGTTTCACTCCGCACAGAGTGCGGCGTAATCCTCCGCACCTTGCGGAGTTCATGCGGAGTTAAACTCCGCACGGTGTGGATTTCTGCACAGTACATGAATTATATTGTACTAGATAGTACTTAAAAAAGAAAAACCGTTCATTATACTGTCCAATCTTGTCTACTACTGTACCCGATATAACAAATCATCCTTCAAAGTTAAAGTACTAAAATTTCTTGTGCATGCTTATTAGTAAGGTGGATAATCTTTATTTTTCACAATCTTGCAGCATTACATGCTATGTGTACAAAGATGGATTACAAAAATGGTTTACAAAATGTGATGTGGCATCTTGCCATCAATGATTTAAAAAACACTTTTTGAAATCAACATCATAGATTTAGCCACATCATTTTGTAAATCCACTTTTGTCATCCACTTTTGTACAAGTAGATTAATCCACATTACATTGTCTACATGGGGCATAACTCCCAACACCCCAACTCAGAATCTGCCATCAAGACTAACCATGAAGTGCTGGCTTCAGTCATTGGAAGGTAAATATGCAATTTTCAGAAATCATATTCTAGTATGTTGTTATTTATCGCTCTTCTGGTAAGGTGAATTGTAGAGTGTGCACGAACTTATTAATAACCAAAACAAGCTGAAATTTTGTTAGCTGAAATGTCATATCCTATCCAGTACTGTGGTCTCTGTACCAAACAAGAAACTAAAATGCCAGTGAATTTGTTTTCACCCATGATGGAGTACAAGATGCAGCACTTCACCATTATACAAATACTTTCAGAGGCTTCTCTGCTATGCTAACACCAGATCAAGCTGCAAAGCTTGAAGGTACCCTCTGATAACTCGATGGTCTAATAACACGTGCAAGCAGATGTGCGATAAACCTGTTTGCCAAAGGAACTGCTTGTGGTTGTGCTACTAGTAAATACATTAAACATGCTAAAATTAAACTTATATGGTATGATTGAAGATCAATTAAATTACAAGACTTCATATAGGTGTCCCTTTACCAAGACAGTGATGATGATTCTGTATTGTCTAAAAACCCCATATACAACCTCATTACAGTTCATGACATCTGTCAATTTTCAGATATAACCTAGGTTGCTATTCTTTCAAGTACAATTACTCAAAATATACAGGAATAATAAGAAAACAAGTAGCATACTCTAGTTGTGATTGTTTCATTGATTGCAGAGCACGATTCAGCTCTGTCCGTGTTTGAAAGCAAGACAAACAAGATCCACACGACACACTCGTGGGAATTTCTGGGCTTAAACAAATTGCAACGAAATAATCAACTATCAACGTACTCAACATGACATGATTGTTGGTGTCATTGACACTGGTAAAGTCGATATTTAATATTGTTTGAACCTTCTAATGCTCTTGAATCAACCACCATAAAATCACACCACCAATTATCTTACCTCCAGGAATTTGGCCTGAATCGAAGAGCTTCAACGGCTACGGATTAGGACCTGTGCCCGCAAAATTCAAGGGGGAATGCTCAGCTGAAGAGAATTTCACATTGTCCAACTGCAACAGGTAGCCATCACTGTATAACCGCATGATATATGATAAGCACACTTCAGAAAAGTTGATATGCTACTGTCTGAATTCATTTTCAGAAAAATTATGGGAGCCAGATTTTATTCAACAGGGTTTGAAGCAGAAAATGGTCCTCTAGAATCATTTGGTCTTACATTTTTCCGATCTGCACGAGATAGTGGTGGGCACGGAACCCATACTGCCTCCACTATTGCAGGAGCACCAGTTGACAATGTTAACTTATTTGGAGTAGGGACAGGCACTGCAAGTGGAGGTGCAATAAGTGCTCCACTTGCAATCTACAAGGCTTGCTAGTTCAATCTCTGTAGTGATGCAGACGTTCTTGCTGCTGATGCTACTAATGATGGAGTCGATATTATATCCATGTCCCTTGGACCAGATCCGCCCCCCAACCTATCTATTTTGAGAATGCAATTTCAAATGGAAGTTTCCACGCGTTTCAAAAAGGAATTGTGATTTCTGCATCAGCCGGGAACAGTTTTTTTCCAAGTACTGCAACTAATATTGCTCCTTGGATCCTAACTGTTGCAGCAAGCTTCATGGACCGTGAAATTCAGACTAATATCTAACTAGGAAATTCAAAAGTCACAAAGGTAATTGATTGATAATAATTTACTTTATTCACCTAATTCAAACAAAGATTTCTGTTACTGATTTAAATGGTCCATATGTTTAGGGCTTCAGTATACATCCACAAAACAAGGAGAGCTTTTACGGTTTGATAGCAGGGAGCATGGCATTGGTTCCTGGAGTTACCCCAAAAAATGCTAGGTACCTTTTTTTTTTAAAGAAAACTTTGGCTTCACTCTCGATACATGCATACTCAAGGAATATCATCATCCCTGCCAAAACTTTTTACATGCCTCTCTTAATCATGTCTGAAGTATGACATGTCCTCCGGTCCTTTAATAGGACTTTACACGCTCACTAATTCCATTAATTATTTACTTGTTCTGAAATTTCTATGTTTTTGTATCTTTCCCTTTCAGTTTCTGTAAGAACAATACCTTAGATCCCAACTTGATTAAGGGGAAGATTGTTGTCTGCACACTTGAGATACTTACTGATAACCGCAGGGAGAAGGGCATTATTGTAAAACAAGGTGGTGGTGTAGGGATAATACTCATTGATCCACTTGCCAAAGATATCGAAATTCAGTTTGTACTACCAGGTACCTTGATAGGTCAAGAAGAAGGAGCAGAGCTGCAAGCATACATGACTGCACAGAAGTAAGTTGAATTTTTATCCAGTGGCCAGAATATACTTAAAAACAAGTTAGTAAAACAACAAACATTTGTTTGTTTTTTCATCTTGTCCATACCACAAATTCTACCAGATTAAAGCATATATTAGTTGCGCGAGAATCTAACACATCTAATACACTTAACATTAACTTAAAGAAAATTCAGCCCGGGCAAAGATTAGTAATTATAAAGTTTATATATAACTCAGAAATACTAACATATAATTTTTAAGTAAATATTTAACTTTTTTAAGTTAAATATCAATTTATATGTACAAATGAGTAAAATATCACTTATAAATAAAAACTTTCATATAAAAAATCGTAAATTCAAAATTTCACCAAGAGATGTGTATAACTTTATTTTTTTTAAAGAAAAACTTTTAAATAATATTTCCAACTATATTAATTACCTCTTTTAATACGTTTGAAAATGGAAAAAAGCATGGGTGAAATTTAATATTGACAAACACACTAATATACCATGTCAAAATAACTGCAATTAGAGTAGCCATTCAAGTCATTGGTAGAATTCAGATGTGGAAAGAGAAGTAATTCAACAAGAAGATTATAAGTTTTCAATTCTATGCATAAGTCCACTTTCAACAATATTCGATTCAAATGGATGGAGTATGGCATCAATATAAATAAAAGGGAGTCAAACTCTATGTCTTTATTCCTCCCTCTTCTGCTTCTTATCCAACTTCGCAAAGTCAGGCTGTGGGGACTGGACCCTATTTTTCACAATCAAATAACCCTCTAATAGTGCCATTCCCGAGCCAAAAATGAGAGCCGAGCGTGAAGCCGGGCCAAGGCCTCGGCATCGGCGCATCTTGAGTAATCCGGCGGCAGCGGCATCAGAGAGGATGGAATTCCATGGATCATCCTTCTGCCTTACATGTATCATAGAACTCTCCAAGACAGATGAAAGACCACCGAAGGCGGCACAGCGGCTGCCAAAGCGGGGGGCGTTCATGCGTACAGCTTGTAAGCCCCGGATGAGGCGCTCACCTTTTGGGGAGTTGTACATGCCTTTCAACATGTTGAAAGCCGACCCGCCAACGATTCCAAAGCGGAAATAATCGGCAGTCTGATCCAGTAGGCGATCGAACCATGGTTTGTCACATACCATTCTTGATTCTACATTCAATTAACTCTAATCAATTTGCATATAAATAACTACCAAACTAACTCAAATTTAAACTTCAGAAAATAACACAAAATTGGTTCCAGCGAAAAAAAAAAACTTTTCATATATTTTAATGTCGAAAATTTGAAATTCACCAAAAAAAAAAAACCTTAAATTCCATACTTAGATGTTCTTCTTCCGTCTAATTTGACTTGAAATTGAAGATTTGGATTCCACGGATTGCTGAAGCTTGGAGGGGTTTTCAAAAAGATGGTGAAATTAAATAAACAATCAGAAACTATTTATAATATGCACCTGACTTGTTATGAAAGAGACGATTTTACTAGGAAAGGGAAAGTAGAATTCTTATTTGGAATGGAAAATGGAAAGTTTCCCTATTCTGTCGAGTCTTTTCCTTGTTCCATCACAAATAAAATTTATTAGAAATTGCATAACAGATGTATAAGTTTAAATAATAAGTTTTAAATAATATGATATTACTATGAATGATTTTATAGTATATTAAGGCCCTATTTGGGAGTGATTAGATTTTTTTACAGTAAATTAATTCTCATTTTCAACCACACATTCTTCAATAAAATAATATTTTCCATCACATCAATAATTTTTTCTTCTTTTTCAACCACACATTTCCCATCATATCACTATTCAAAATCAATTCTTCCCCCAAAAATCTCTCCCAAACAAGCTCTAAAAGAAGTATTATGATATGAATAGAAAATAATAATAATATTTAATCAAATAAATATAGTTTACCCTAAAATACTTTTATAATTATACTGTCAAGCTGTTAATTTGATATTGGCAATATTTTTCAAATAGACAACAACGTTTTTAATAACTATTAATTAACATTGATCTAAAAGATGGGAAATTATTTCCCTCAATAAAAAATCACAATCTTAAAATAATATAAGTTCCTTTCTACTTATACACAAAAACTGTTTAAGATGGACGAGCCAATTAACCTCCAACTCCAACGAGACTAAAAAAAAAAAATGATTGGTGAGATTGGTCCCTAACGATTTTTGACAAGCATTTGCCGCAAGAGATTGTTGTATTTTCATACTTTATTTCGACGATTTTCAATATAAAAATCGAACTGGACCGAATCGAAATCGGTTGATTCGATTTCGATAGATAGAACCAATGTTGTATTTTTAAGATTCCAATTGATGCTTGATTCGATTCAATTTCCTTTATAATCGAATTATTTCATGCCCAATCTAACAAATTTGTTATTTGTTGTATTTTATATACATTTTATAAAATGGAAGTACTCCAAAATTAGAATGAAAAATGTTTATAAACGATTTAAATTATAAACATAAATAAATGAACGGTGTATAGATTCATGACAGAGACGGCCCTGGAGGTGCGCAAGTCCGCACAGGGCCTCAAAATTGTAGGGGCATCAAAAAAAAATTTGTTAGTTGTATATTTATGTATAATTATATATTTAAAATGTATATTAATTTTAAAATATAAAATTAAATAAAAAATAGATTTATTACATAAAAAATTTTATTAACTAAAACATAATTTTAAAATCCATTATTTAACATTTATTATTTATGTAGTAATTTAGTTAAACTAAATGAGCCCAACAATGTTAAAGTCCACGTATCCAAACCTATCCAAACTCTAAAAACAAAAATATGAGAGTGATTCAGCCGTCCATTATTTAACATTTATTATTTATTTGGAATTGCACGAGAGGATAGTGGTTTGGATGGTTATTCGTTGATGACATATGAATCTTGATGAAGTTCGAGAGATGCTTTCGAGCTTTATTTATACTTTTCTCAAAATATGTAAAAAAATAAACAAATATTTAAATATCATATTTTTGCAATGAAATAATGTTATTAAAATAATTTTTTTCTTAATGTATTTTTTACAATGTTTTTAAAACCGGCCCGGGCATCGACCAGTAAAAGGTAAATGGTCAAGGGTCAAAAATACCATAAGAGTAATTTTTTTTATTTTCATACTACTAATTCAAAGTAAAAACAAATCTATTTTAACTAATTAAATTTATTATTATACAATTATTCTCGACACTTTAAGGCTATTAATCTATTTATTGAAATAATTTTGGCTTTGTTAAATTTGTAATCAAATGAGCTTATTCGAAAGTGACGTCTAACATATTATCCCAATAATAAAGTGAATTTTAGATTGAGTTTAAAAAATGAATAAATAAAAATATTAAGATGAAAAATTTATTTACTTTTGTTGGGCTCAAAAATTTGAAAGTTTAACATGCAAACATTGGAAAATAGTGTTATTGGAATTGAGTGGAATCTCACATCGAAAATTAGTGAAACACGTTAAAGGCAATGAATCTATTAAACTAGCTAGCGCCTGTCTATCAAAACTGGGCATGGGGCTTTCATTTTCTTGGTTGAGCCCAATAGTTAAAGTTATAAACTTTATATCTAAATTAAAAAGGTTTTGGAAACACGGAAAAACCGTAATCGGTTTAAGGGTTAGTACCGGTTGTTTAGTGATTTTTTAACGGGTTTCTAATATCCCGTTATTAACCTACAACCGACCCCTTTTTAAGAACGGTTCCTGGTTTTACCGGTTCGGCCAAGCAAGGCCGGGCCAATTTTTAAAACATTGATTTTTTTATTACTTGAAATGGGTACCATTTTAAAATCTCGCACAGGGCACCCAAAATCTCAGGGCCGACCCTGGATTCATCGGATCCTCTAAGACTAGAACATCTTATTTCTTATGGTGAATCCATCCAATTCGATCAAATATTAATGAGCAATCATAATGTGAGCAGATTCGATAGGGGATGCAAAGACAATACTTCAAGATCCATTCAATTCATCTATGCAAAAAGTAACAATATATAATGCTTCTAACTTATCATTCACGAGCTTTATTAGGTATGAAGATCTTTGTCAATTTCTCTGAGTTTCATCGCTTTCCATTTCTTCAAACATAATTTGTAAGGATTTGCGTGTGAACCATTGGGAAGGTTTCGCATGGTGTTCCTATATTTTCTGGAACTTACTTGCCCTCGTTTTGTTCACCTAAACAAGTTGATTAAAATTTAAGGACTAATTTGATCCCCATTTTTAAAAATACAATTTTCTCTCTCTCTTTTTTTTAATCAAACACCACAAACAATTCAGAAACTTTACATTCATTTTTAACAACATATTCTCAATCAATCAATTATTTCAAAATGCATTATATATAAAAAAAAATAATGAGGCTCGAACATGCCTAAGTCAAACTTGATAATTATTTTTATTTAATGGGACATAAAACTCTTCAACCACATATTTAAACATATTTTTATCAAAATCTACTAATTTTCATTTATACCAAACAATGGCTTAATTTTAAACTACAAAACAAATAAAGTGAAATTACTACAAAAAAAAAAGGTTTTGAAATTAGTTAATTTTAACCTACGTGGAACCTAACCCAAAAAGGCGCTAAAAAGAGAGAGAGCGAGTTACGAGTCAACTCGGCAAAATTGGGTATAAATACTACATATTTACCGCCATTTCTATTTCTAGTTCAAATCAAATTCTCAGCAATAATGTCAGAATCGAACATGTCTCAACTGGTAAAGTTACTGAATTAGCTAAATTAATGAATGAATTCTACTGTTTGAATGAATGAAGGTATAATAAATAGTATATATTTTCTGGTTTGCTCTCGATCTGCCCACTTTTGACGGCATATTTTCTGATCTGCTTTACTTGTATAATTTGATTTGGATTTGAACGGTAAAGTTACTGATTTTTTACTGGTGCAAATGAATGAATGAATTCTGCTAAATTGTATATATTTTCAGATTTTGCTCTCGATCGGCTCCACTTTGACGGCAATTTATTTTCTGATCTGCTTTACTTGTATAATTTGATTTGGATTTGAACGGTAAAGTTACTGATTTGTAACTGGTGCAAATTAATGAACATGAATCCAAATATGAAATTCAGTATATAAATACATAGAGAATAGAGATTCGTGTTCCTTTGTTGTTAGTTTAAGAGAAGGAGAAATAACTCAGGAGTTATAAAATTATTACAAGTACTGTATATTTAACATTTTAGGCCTTGGGTTTAAAGTTGAGATGCGTAATTGTCTAATTAGGCATTAAGTTAAACTGAGTTAATAATGGGTTCAATTGGACTGAGTATAATATGGATGAGTTTTTTTTAATTGAAATGTGTTTAGTTTTAATCGAGTTTGATAAAATTGAATTAATTTATTTTCAAGTTTATTTTTGTAAGTGGTTTGACAGTTTTAAATGATTTAAAGTTACTGATTTGTAACTGGTGCAAATTAATGAATGAATTCTGCTGGATATGAAAGAAGGTATAAATAGCATATATTTTCAGGTGTTGCTCTCGATCTGTGATTTGATTTGGATTTGAACTTCAGCCATAAATTGATTTGTATTTTGGTTTATTTTGTTAATGAAGGAACCTTCTCTGGCCAATGGCATCAGTCCAAGGTGGAGAGGATGGGGTAAAATTGGAAAGAAAGTATGGGAAAACAAGGAAGAAATATACTATGAAATGTCGAATTTCTTGAGCGGAGTATACAGCAAACTTGAACACCACAAACGCCCGACTCGCCCCACTAAAGAATTTGTACTGCCCGATGCGGTGGAATTCATTGTCGCCACGTTGCCATGAGGCAGTGACGACAATTGAAATAGAAGGAAATAAAAACTAAATAAGGTAGTGACACAAATTTTGAAGGTGTAGAGTGTCGGACACCAGCGGGGTACTAAACTTTTACTTGTAGTAGATGTTACCTGTATGAATTTTGTGTAGGATTGCAGGAGAATGTTTGAGAACTGATTCAAAACTTGTAGAGAAAAGGATTAATATAGTAATTCTGAACTGAACTGATCTGTTTCTGTTCTTGTCTTATGCCTGCGGATGGGAAATAATTTTTTCTTGTTCTGTTAGTCGCCATTTTTTTATAACTACTTTGGCATCTTTTGTGTGGTTTGGTGCATTACACCGTGCAAATATATAGCTCAAGTGATTGCCACATTGATGCTGCAATTGAATCACAGTGAAGCTCAGTCAAAAGTACGATTGTATTTACCTGGTACCTACTTTCCTTTCCGTGATGCAAATCAAGAAACCAAATATTTGAATATTATGAAAACTTAGATGTAGAATGTCTTGATTCTGCATTAACTTTTGGATATAAATGAAGCCATTAAGTCCCAACAGTTTAAAACGAGGTTGTTTAACATAGAAGATAGTCTAAATTGGTGTTAAACTAAGAAGACTTAATGATGCACGTAGGCATTGTTCTTACATTGATTTTTGCTGTTTCATCATAATAACCAGAGGAAGCAGAAGCAAAGTTGGCTCCAATAAGCAGGTTTTTTTCCTATAGCATTCTTGCTGAGATAAGCTGGTGGATATGAAGTAAATCCAAGGTTTTCAGCTCCATATTTGAAGAAATCAAACAAGCTTAAAGGTCCAAGTTCAAGTTTGATCATAATCTACTTATCACGTAATTTAAATAATAGTTTTTCCCTCTAACAACTTAAATTATAGACGAGGTGGTTCGATCGAGAAGTGAGACGAGTTTAGTACCAGTGAAGTCTGAAGCCAGTTTTCCATTACAAAATCTCCCATCTAGTTCAATGTTCCAAACATGTCACAATAGAATCAAACAACTACACTGGACAATATCGCTTCCACAGCCTGTCAACTAGAATTACGCAGAAAAGTGCTGGAAAAATACCTACTTATTTGGGTACAAGATTTGAGGACAACAAAATTTTCAATTGCAAACTTACATTCATTGCCTTCAAACATCCCCATTAGCCATAAATAGATCTAATTTTTTTTTTTAGTTGGCTCTTGTACTTGGAAAAGCCTCCGACTGTCACTGTTATTGCCATTGTCGTCAAAATCTTGCTGATACTTTTTCTTTGCTGAATCACATACATGATGGTCTTCCGGAGACCAATCCAAGTTACCCCATATCGTCTCTCCTCCTATAGGTATCAAAGAAATGACAGAATCCCACGTTCGAGATACACACATGACATGATGTAGAGTTTGAAGGCCAAGAATTTCGGAATCTAGGAGACCAGGAGCCATTGCTCTGCAATATCAAATGCAGAAGAAATCATGGGCACGAGCACAATGAAAATAAAATGACAAGATTATACTTAATTGGATGAGGTTTAATTTGAATGTGTAATATGCAAAAAAACTAACCTGGTAAAAGCAACATCTTTGCTCTCGGCCGGCAAGATGTTACTGACAGCTTTCGGAACACCAAGAAATGCCGGACCAATATTTATGATTGATTTTATGTGCTTGTCACACCAGCCTGGGCCGCCACCTCCTCCCATAGGTGGAGGCGCTTCAACCCATTTAAGGAAATGGAGAAAATAGATAAACCCCATGGAATGAGGCACCACCACCACCACTTTTTTATTCCCATTAGTTACATACAGAAGCTCGATATTACTCTTTAATCTGCTAAGATTTTGGTCCTGGACCTGCACAATCCAAATTGGGAATATAATATAGAAAACTCGACTCAATTGAAGACATTTACACATTACTAGCTAATTCTTTACACATATTAAACGGAAAAATCTGAGAGCACACAATACTTGACTGGACAGTACAATGAACAGCAGTTTAGTTTCTAAGCATAGGTTCTTGAACAATTACAAGACTAACATTCCACTTTCATGAGACACTTACAGTAAGGAAATAAGTAGAATATGCAAGAAGTTAAGGCTTGGCTATAGTTGCATTCTATCAATCAATTACAACAAAAGAATCTTGCACCAATCAAGATTACAGTAATGATTGGTAATAAATGCTCATATTATTATGAATTCTAGCATTAAATAACTAAAATTTGGCCCCACCTGATAATCTGCAGAGGACACATGGTCACATTTAATATTTATACAAAACTGGCTTGAGTCATACTTCATTGGAATTAAGGTTAACAAGATAACATCGATCAAAGGCAAAAATGTACATCCTCTCGTTTGCAAAATTTACCTCTCAGTATTCTGAAAAGATAGCCTCCAATCATATGCAGCCATGTACATGTTCTTGCCCTCGTAGCCCATGCAAAGCAAATTTTCGATAAGAATAGCCCAAACAAAATATCGATGTCACCGCAACTAGTCCCTGAACCACACGAACCCTAATGCCCGGTGGATCGAGCCCCGTCTCATTGTCCAAAGATAGATGCTCCAACCAACACACAAGCCTAAATTCCATTAAAATAATCAGTTGGGTGCCACAGTCTCAATACAGATTTCAACCCCTTAAAGCCTAACTGTTAGGGAGCCTACAAACTTATTTATTTAAATTATCATCAAAGCGTCCCACATACAAACTGATTTTCTCATGAAAGTCGTGCGTGACGGCGTGACGGCGCGATACCATGTCAAACCAGGACAAGCTTATTTATTTAAATTGTATTTTAACTTGAGCACATAACAAAATGAAAATGTACAAACTACCTCCTCAAAATCTCAGTAAAGCTACCTCCCCAAAGCCGCTTGCGAAAAAGGCCGTCGGAACACGGTCTGCCCTCCCAGAGCTCAAGTCCTCCGGTGACAATGCCGGGCACCATCACAACCGGGTGGAGAGCCGCCAATCCTTCGTGCTTGAGCCTCATCCCTGGGGGTTCGGGCACCTTAAGTCCAGTCAAATTTGCAGGCAAACAATTGAACAGAAACAAGAGGAGCCACCAAACAGTGCAAACAATTGAACAGAACAGGAATCTATGCATCACCATTCCTTGTTAGGCCGTCTTTTTATCTTCTGATAAACCCTTGTCCTTTTTCTCAATTTTGGGGATTTCAAACGATTTCTTCTCATCATCTAACTTAATTTGTCCCTTTTTTTTTTTTTTCATATAATTCTTTACACTTCGCAGGCTCCAGAACACACAGCTTTCGAAATCGCAGAATTGAACCCATTGCATAAAAAATTACAAGAATTTATAGACTATGAAGACAATGATCGTCAAAATCCCGATTGAGAAAAAGTAGGTACCTAAATGGAATTGAATTGTGACAACATGAATTTTCAAGAATCCAAATAATTAAGTAAGAAAATGGGTGGTGGTGGCAGGTGTAGGGTGGTGCAAACCACGTGGTGGAGGAGGAGATATGGTGGTGTCTGTAGATTGAGTTGAAAACAACAAGAAAAAAAGGAAAATTCGGCATATTAATTTCTTCATCAAGAATATTTTTTTTGCCCATAAAATTATTCCAATTTGTGGCGTTATATGATGATGAAACCAAAGAGCACCCACTCATAACTCATTGTAATAAATAATTATTTTAATTATTTTTCTTTTAATAGATCATTACTAATTACTTGCTTTGAAAATTGAACTTCGGCAACAATCCAGGTCAGACGTGATTGTTCTCCAAGTTTGAACATATCAATAACAGAGAAAAAGAGTTTTATAAGGATTCCTCTAACAACGGCAAGCAAAATTGAAAAAAGTCCAACTTGATGATCAAATGACTTCGCTTTTCAAATTATAGTATGGAGAAGTGTGATCTGTTGATTTTTATGGCTTATTCATCAAGTTAAGGTCAGTCTAGGACAAAAGAGAGAAAAAAAGAAAAAGATAATGAGTATGGTCAAGTGTTTTAAATTGGTCGAGTACATAGTCGAGATAAAGCACGATAATGAGCAATAATGTATCGAGACTGAATTTGATAACATCTATTTCTTAATTTTATTTAGTGATATACAATTAAATTAAACATGAAAAAACGTGTCTATAATATAAAAAACCGTATTTATTGAATTTACACATTATAAAATATATACTCGAGAAGTTTTTTTTTTTTTGAAGGAACACACACGAGAAGTATTTTATTTGAAGTGGATCTCCCTCTAATATTATTCGAAGTCCAAAAATAAAGTATGATTGAAAAGAAAACGAAAATAATGAACATCAAATAGTGGCTTGCTTGTTAGTTAAGGAAGACACTACTTTGGAGGGAAGAAGAAAGCAATGATGAAATTATAATTGGAAAGTTGAAAAAAATTGTGGATCTCATAAAATGTATGATTGAAAATGAGTTTTGAGAAAAATTGAGTCACACGAGGACTTAGTGTGAATACCACCTTTTAAAATTATTAACTATCATATGCGGTCATTGAACTTTGAGTGAATTTCAATCGGATCGTTAAACTTTAATTTGTCTTAAATGAATCGATGAACTTTAATTAGGTTTCAAATTTCATGGCTATACATTCCGTCACTTATCGTCCTCAAAATTGACGAAAATTGTTTGGCTAATAGTCATACCAAACGAAAAGAGAAAAATGAAAGTAACGATAATGTCTTTAGATTAAAGTGATAAAATGCATATTTTTTTTAACCCCAATGAAACGTTGTAGTGAATAGTTGACAGCCACATGCCAATTATAAAGTTTTCATTAATTGAAAAGTTGATTAAATAATGTGGCTTGAACACATCCCAATAATTGAAAAGTTGATTAAATAATGTGAACCTAATAAAATGTATGATTGAAAATGAGTTTGGAGAAAAATTGAGTCATACGAGGACTTAGTGTGAATACCAAGTTTTAAACTTTAATTTGTTTTAAATGAATCGATGAACTTTAATTAAAGTTTCAAATTTCACAACTATACATTCCATCACTTATCGTCCTCAAGATTGACGGAAATTGCTTGGCAGATAGTCTTACCAAACGAAAAGAGAAAAATGAAAATAACTATAATGTCTTTAGATTAAAATCCAATTAAAATTGAAAATATAGCCGTTATTAATCTCACTCGTCTAATAAAAGTCAACAATAACAATTATTTTTTCAATTTTAATCTCTACCGAATGGACTTTAAAGTAATAAAGTGCAATTTTTTAACACCAATGAGACGTTGTAGTGAATAGTTGACAGCCACACGCCAATTATAAAATTTTCATTAATATGGGATAAGGTATGTCGCGTATTGATGAAATTTATAATTAAAATTGAAATTCAATTATTTAGTTGAGATTAAGATTTCACAAAAGTTGAATAATTGCATATCAAATTTACCCCAAGACTAATAGTTATAAAATTTTGAAAAATGTTTGTTGTATATCATCATTTATAATCTTTTACGCATTGATATTGTGTCAAAAAAAGCCGAGTGTTTTTTTTTTTTTGTGAGATTTTGATCCAATCAAACCTCGATACATCGGCTGTTCATAAATAAATCTGTAAATTTTGGTGTGCACAACCGAGCATTTTTATACTCTCCAACCTCAAAAACTAGACCAAATTAATGACCTTAGAAATGAAAACCCGATCACTCTAGTTGATTTCATTTTTAGTTATGGAACTAAAAATTAATTCAAGATTATTTTGGAGGGATTATTAATTTATCGATAAATAAATAATTTATTAATTTATAGTGTATTAATTATTGTTTGATCTTGTCATTGTACACATTCGCCAACAAAACCTTGTGTAGCGTCTCCTCCATAATCTTTTCGCAGAGGCGCGAGCCAATGAATCCTCCGGCGTCAATCATGCATATAGGTTTATTTATTAAAACAGCGTTTTGCGAATATAACATCCTTTTTCTAAATTATAATTGTATAAATCTTGAGTTTAAGTGTAATATTTATTTTTTTGTTGACGTAAGAACCCGCAGCCGCTACCCGTGAGTGTACACTAGGTAAGCCTCGCTCCATGTGCTGTAGCTCGTAAACCACACAGCAGCGATAAATCGCATTAGGCAAGCCCGGTGCGACATGCTCGACTGAGAAAGTGTTGGCAGGGGATTCGAGCTCGTGACCTTCGATCTCCATGTTCACCTGCTCCACCAACTCGTTC
The DNA here is from genome assembly GCA_035079005.1 of Fraxinus americana. Taxonomy (NCBI): domain Eukaryota; kingdom Viridiplantae; phylum Streptophyta; class Magnoliopsida; order Lamiales; family Oleaceae; genus Fraxinus; species Fraxinus americana. The sequence goes on from CM068725.1 coordinate 26,194,391, forward strand.
ATCCCTAAGGGATAAATTTTATTGAGAGAATGTGTGATTGATAAGAGGATATAGAAAGATGAATTAAAATTTAGCGGGGGGGCAAATCATTGGCTAATAAATTAATTTTAACCGTTAGATTAATTTAAATAAAAAGTAATTATGTGCGAGTGGAAGATCGCCCCCGTTCCCTTGTGATTTATATTTGCAACAAAGAGAAAGTCAATTTCATTTTTGTTATGAAAGAGACGATTTTACTAGGAAATGGAAATTAGAATTCTTATTTGGAACGGAAAAGGGAAAGTTTCCCTATTCTATCGAGTCTTTTCCTCGTTTCATCACAAGTTGAAAAGAAACAAAATTTATTAGAATCTCAAAATATATTAGAAATTGCATAACAGGTATATAAGTTTAAATAATATGATATACATTAAAATACCGATGATACTATAAATGATTTTATATTATAGTATATTAAAAGAAGTATTATGATATGAATATTAGAAAATAATAATAATAATAATATTTAATCAAATAAATATAGTTTATCCTGTCAAACTATTAATGTGATATTGACAATGTTTTTCAAATAGACAACACCATTTTTAATAACTATTAATTAACATTGATCTAAAAGATGGGAAATTATTTCCCTCAATAAAAAAATCACAATCTTAAAATATTATAAGTTCCTTTCTACTTATACACAAGAACTGTTTAAGATGGACGAGCCAACTCCAACGAGAATAAAAAAAAAATGATTGGCGAGATTGGTCCCTAACGCTTTTTGACAAGCATTTGCTGCAAGAGGTCGTTGTATTTTCATACTTTACTTCGAAGATTTTCAATACAAAAAATTGAACTGGACCGAATCGAAATCGATTGATTCGATTTCGATATATAGAACCAATGTTGTATTTTTAAGATTCCAATTGATGCTCGATTCGATTCAATTTCCTTTCGAATCGAAATATTTCATGCCCAATCTAACAAATTTGTTAATAGGATACTTGTTGTATTTTATATACAATTTATAAATGGAAGTACTCAAAAATTAGAACGAAAGATGTTTATAAACGATTGAAATTATAAACATAAATAAATGAACGGTGGATAGATTCATTGGGTCCTCTAAGACTAGAACATCTTATTTCCTATGGTGAATCCATCCAATTCGATCAAATATTAATGAGCAATCATAACGTGAGCAGATTCGATAGGGGATGCAAAGACAATACTTCAAGATCCATTCAATTCATCTATGCAAAAAGTAACAATATAGTTTGTATAACGGTGAAAAGTGATGGCTTCTAACTTATCATTCACGAGCTTTATTATGTATGAAAATATTTGTCAATTTCTCTGAGTTTCATCGCTTTCCATATCTTCAAACACAATTTGTAAGGATTTGCGTGTGAACCACTGAGAAGGTTTCGCATGGCATTCCTATATTTTCAGAAACTTGCTCTCGTTTTGTTCACCTAAACAAGTTGATTAAAACTTAAGGACTTGTTTGATCCCCATTTTTAAAAATACAATTTTCTCCTCTTTTTTTTTTTTTAATCAAACACCACACTCAATTCAGAAACTTTACATTCATTTTTAGGATGTGTTTGATAGATATTATTTTGGAAGAATGTATTTTGGAATAGTAAATTGATAGAGAATGTGTGGTTGAAAAAGAAGGAAAAGTTATTGATGTAATGGAAAATATTATTTTAATGAAAAATGTGTGGTTGAAAATGAGTAGAAGAATGAGAATGAAAATTTTAATGGGTACCAAACACACCCTAATAACACATTCTCAATCAATCTATTATTTCAAAATGCATTATATATATAAAAAAAAAACATGAGGCTCGAACATGCCTAAGTCAAACTCGATAATTATGTTTATTTAATGGGACATGCAACTCTTCAATCACATTTTTATCAAAATCTACTAATTTTCATTTATACCAAACAATGGCTTAATTTTAAACTACAAAACAAATAAAGTGAAAATACTACCCAAAAAAAAAAAAAAAAGTTTTGAAATTAGTTAATTTTAACCACGCTAAACCAAAAAGGCGCTAAAAAGAAAAAGAGAACGAGTTATGAGTCAACTCGGCAATATTGTTTATAAATAGTACATATTCACGCCATTTATGTTCCTAGTTTTAGTTCAAATCAAATGCTAAAGCAGAATGTCAGAATCAAGCTTGTCTCAACTGGTAAAGCTACTGAATTAGCTAAATTTAAATTTTTTGATCTGCTTTACTTTTCTAATTTGATTTGTAATTGGTAATGAAGGAACCTTCTGTGGTGAATGGCTTCGGTTCAAGGTGGGGAGAATGGGGTAAAATCGGAACATATATATGGAGAAACAGAGAAGACATATTCTGGGAAGTGGTTCAGATCTGTGACGGATTATACGGCAAATGTAAAGGAAACAAACGCACCAGTCGTCCCACTGAAGAGGTTGTTATTCGTGATGCAGTAGATTTCATTAACCTCACTTCGCCATGAGGCAGTGAGGCAATGCAAATAATAGGAAATAGAAGGTAAATAAGGTAGCGACATAGATTTTGAGAGTGTATTGTGTCGGACACCAGCTTGGAATTGGAAAAATCACATGAATTGTGTATTCTGTTCCCTTGTATTTCCAGATTCTGATTCTTGTGTGCCTATACCGGTCACTTTTGTCTAGAAAATTTTGTAAGAATGATCATAGGTTTGAAGTATTGGTTATTTTTACCGTTTTGATGAATGCATAAATCTCGGATTTATTAAGTTAGTCATGTTATTCAGCAGTTTTGGATCCTCCCTCTTTTTTGCATATGCATTGTATGTTTTTAAGTTTTTGTCAACTACATCTTGTTTATTTGAATGATTGTTGCTTGTATCATAGAAACGATGATGAAAGTCTGAAATTCATATTCTCAATCACATCTACACCCCCACAGTTTTGGAAAGAAATCAAACAAACTTAAAGGTCCAAGTTCAAGTTCAGGAATGTGAAGCGAAGGAGGGAGGCTAATTTCCTGTGCCGTGGGACTTGTGATTGACAAAGTCTCTTCCATAAGGTGGGAAATTTGCTTTGACAATTGTTTCAATTATTTCCCACATCAACAACTGAGTCTCCAAATATAAAGAGTGCAGGAACTAGAGGCTACGAATTTATCGCGCCGAGACGACATAAAACAACAATGAAAATGGCAAGGAAACTTGAAATTTTCATGGTTTAAGGTACTAGGACTTCTTTCTTAGTATTGATACTAGAATGACAGGGAATAATCTAAACGTAATATGATAAGCACACAGAACCTGAAATGCTCAAACCACCTGATCATATGTTCCGCCCATCCACTTACCATAAAGCACAACATTATGCATAACTCAAGAAAGCAGACAACGAAATTTAAGTCTTACCATCTGAAAGAATTCAAGTGAACTATAGTTGAAATGCATGATGTGTGAGAACGAACAGAAACCGGCCTATGTCTAACAAAACATAAATTAGGCCAGAGTGCATGAGTGAATGGAGTCTCATCTATTTCATAGTAACTTCAAAAACCACCATAGCAAGGGACCAAGGGTTGAAATTGGTGTGCAAGTCATCAAAAATTGGTAATCAGCCACAGTTCAAATCTTGAAGGGTGGTTAGCCCATGAAATCATGGAGTCTCATGTATTTCTCAGTAACTTAAACAACAACTATAGCAAGAGACCAAGGGTTGGAACCAGTGGGTAAATTTTCAAACACTGTCAAGTAGTGACAGTCCAAGTCCTGAGAGGGTGACGAGAGCTTTGGTAAGTATTCAAACACAGGTTATCCTATTCAAACTAAGGTAACTAAGCCAGTTCCAGATTCGAATGTTTGAAATAAAACGAGATTTTGGTTAACTTATTTATTTGTTGTTAGTAAAAAAGAGATTAGCATTTACATCACAGTCATTTTGTTATAACATAAGTTGAGTCTCCCTTCCCTTTCTGACCTTAATTTGCTATATTTACTCAAAAAACAGGCATCTGTGCAGCAATTGCAACATTTAAGGGGAAGGGGATTGGGGGTGGCAACCTGCACAATTATGCATGAACATGAACTACGAGTACCTATCTAGCAGCCTTTGATGGGCAAAAGTTGCTTCATCAACTGAAAGTATGTCTCCATTAATTCTTGGAATGTGCTGTGTAAACAAATGAATAAATGTTTTTAGCTCTACTTTAAAAACTGATATCATTCGAGCACATAAAACTATGTCAATTGATCGTGGAAACTTGAAAAGTGTTAATTGCATTATTTCTTCATATTTTTGGTGCACAATTGCATTATTTCTTCATATTTTTGGTGCACAAAAAAATGTTTCAATAATGGCATAAAACAGATTCAGGCTATGCTTATTTGCTGGAGTATTGATGAATGTCCTAAAGCAATCTTCTCCTCAGAGGTTATAAAAAGAAATAGGTAGCACATGAAAAGGAGCATACTGGTACCTTAGACATCAACTAACTAAATATTTCGATATTCAACGAACAATCCTAATCCACATAATTATTTACTAATTTTACTTATATGTCACTATTTTACTATAAACAAATTAGTGAATCTTCCAAGAAGAATTATTGTCTGAAACTCAATTTTTGAGACACGAGAGAGAAGTATATTATGAATCCAATTAGTGGAGAAAGTTTCAAAATATTTCTCTTGACAACAAGAGTAATCATGGAAAATGAAGATCAGACAACATCCAGTGTGCCATTGAATCACAGTGGATTTCTTCACTGAATAGAGCAAGTACAAGAGGAAAAAGAAAGATAACAGAGAAAATAAACAGAAAACCTCTTTACCCTATCAAATGAACCTGGTTGAGTAAAAGCAACACCAGCAGCTTCCAATAGATTTCCTAGAAGGCAAGCATAACCAGGAAAGTCACTTGATATATCAGCTGGAAGAACATTAGTGTGATCTTTCACACACAGCGCCATCTGGTGGACATAATGTTGACTTAACCCTGGTGTTGCAAAAATCTGTAAATGGAAATAAAATAAGTGGTCATAGTATAATCAGCTACAGACAAAGATTGTTTTACAGTTATAAAAAAGAAGCATACACCCTTTCAATAGAATGGGTTGGGCAGATATTTTCTTCAACATTTTTTCTCTTTAAACATGGAACATATTCAACCATATCCAGAATCATGTATCACCTAAACAAGGACAATGAAACTAAATTGTAATACAAAAGGGTGATTCAAAATACCTCTTTGAGGTGTGGAAAGAACCGCTACAAGAATTGAAATGTAAAATTTGGGATGAGAAACTCCAAAAAGGATCAATATCTGGACAACAACACGTTCCCATACCCACGTGAGAAATGATATGGGCAAGAACACGCTCTAACGAAGAGACAATCCCAATGGAACCTTGAAACTTTTCCTAAAAATATTAAATCACATCATCATCATTATTCATGACAACTACAGTAGATCTCAGATCAAATCGATACATAACTACCCCTACAACCCGAGCACTCTTATTGGTAAAATAGCAATCAAAGAACTAGATGATTATAAGCAAGAGCATTCGGTTAAACAAATCCCATGAGCAGGGAGATACGTTATACAGATAGAGTACCCCAATCATTAGACTACACAAATAGATTCCATGCCAAAGAAGGAATATTTACTTCACTTTTTTTTAGTTTTTTTCAGCCTCTATTATCATTTATTATGATTCTACAGGTGTTTATTAGTGTTTTTCACATGACAATAAGTTATGCAATCCAGATTGGCATTATAATCCAACATTAAAACAGCCTATCAGGATGGTATGCAAAAGTGACAAAAATGATACCCTGTGAATGGCATATACTACATATTCTGTGTGTTCTTGAAGTATCCGACCATCCATTGCAGAATGTTCGCCTTCAAGATCCACATCAAACCAATCAAGCAAGGAAGTGTATTGACTGGGTAATGGAGTTCCAGTAACATCAGTATCTACTCCTCCCCTTCCAAGATTTAGGGAAGCTTCTTGGTAAAATTATGCTCAAGCGGGCCTCCTTTGTGGCCCTATCATATTCCGCAGCCAGAGATCTCACCTATATCAATGAGGGTGAAGCAGAAAAATCATAGCACACAACTCAGACAGATTCAATAGATACCCATTTAGCAAATATCAATTCAAACTTTAAGCATTTTTAATCAATTTACAAATAGAGCATTTGCTTTCATCATTATCGTATAACGTGAGAACCACCCAAAAATTTATAACCTATGCCATCCACATCATCATATAAGAATGGTTTAGTAATACAAAACCACTGACATTATTTATTGAGCAAATTGTTCACTCTACCTATCCAGGAAAAAGGTCTTATTAACAAAAGCTCATCGTATTCACCAAAAAATACAAATAGTAAAGTAATTTTGCCATCTCTGACGACAAGAGAGACAAAGATATGAAAAAAAGCAGATCAGCCATTGGATGGCTAATTGCACAATTTTTGTTTAGTGATCAAGCTTATGACCGACTTTTGTTTACTACTGGTCCTAAAAAATCATCCCAGAATATGTATGACAGAAAAATGATAAATAAGGAGGGACTTGCCTGTTTGTAGCTTCCACCATTACCAGGGATATGAAGAACATAAATGTCATTAAGCTTCTTAAGGTGAACATTGAAACCAATCTTTCTCCATCTTTCATGGTATAGATATAAACTATATTTGACGGATGACATGTTTGCTGGTGTGGAGATGCGACTGTATGTGGGCAATCACCTGTTGTTGCAGGCAAAGCTTCCATCCAAACAATCAGGAAAAAAGCATGAAGTGGTCGAAACGCCAGTAAATGCCAATAGAGAGGGAAAAAAGTAGCATGAAAGCAAAGTCTATCAAATGATAGTTATGTGTATAAATCACACTAAAAGTTCAATTAATCCTCTTGAACTGTCAACAGGTCTCAAATGAGGAATTTGTAAGGAGATCGACAAACTGACAAATTAATGGAAAATTCTGAGGGGATTCAATGATGACATAGGAAAATGAACCCACTATCATTTATGATTAGCGCTTGTTATAAAACATGAATGCACTTTATATGAGCCATCCAAGAAAATATGGTCAACAAAGGAGAAATGGCACCCAGAAATGCTAATTGACTTTTGATTTGTCTCAATAACTTTAAAACGGAAGGTGATTCCTCTATTCTACGGGGATACAAAGATCAAACCATGCACAATTTCTTAATACATTTTCCTTAATACAAAATAGTTAACACGACATTGGGCTTAAATGGAGGGAATAACATAACAAATCACACAATCTTCACAGAAATGCACTCCATGAGAAGCTGGATACAAACTATACTTCGGTTCGTACAATTGCTTTGAGCCTCAAGGAACAAAAAGATCAAAGAAGAACAAGCAATGTCTTTTAGAAATGAGTGAGCAATCAAAAAGGCAGTAACTGCAACAAAAAGCTATATATACTGAAATATTGAAATATAAATTATACAGTCAAAAAATCAGAAGGAAAAGAGAAAACCCTTAAAATAAGAATCGATAACCATAAATAGCAGATGCAGTAGAGTGAGCCTCAGCCTACCATGTAAGATTTTCTTTTGTGTCAATTTTATTGCTCATTACAAGAATTATCCAAATTTATAGTTTGGCCAATAGAGCAAAAACAAAGAGTACCTTTATGTAGTTTGGTCAATAGAGCAAAAAAAAAAAAAAAAAGACATTTTCTTTAATCTACTTACAAAAAACTACATGTATTACTTTTTCGTCCAATCCAGAGAAGTGAACTTTGTGAATACTATGTATTTAAATCACAAAAAAATAATAAAAAAGACATTTCTAAAAGTTTTTAAACAAAAAATGGAAAATAAAAAAACAGAGTCCATCCAAATAATTCAATAAACAAAACAAAAAACAGAGTCCAACCAAAACGTCAAAACTACAAGTAAAACCCTAAACTCGACACCCATCTTAAAATTTTATACAAAAAGAAAATAAAACCCTAATTATCAATTTGTTGTTGCATGATATATTTTTCCTTTTACGATTTCTTAGCATACATATCACCTTGAACCATTAAATTTTTTAATGCTGGTGTCGATGGGATATTGAGTTGTATAATATCAATGATCGATTAATGAAAATATACGAGCTAGTCAACTATGATTTGATGGTCATGTTACGTACTCTATTCTTACCATGTCTTATTGAATGGGTTTACAAACAACGGATTTGATTGACTCTTGTGCACAAATGGACCCTCAATCTTGTATTGTGGCTTGCCAATTGAACTCAAGACGTTGTGAAGATATGTAAACTCGTGTTGAAAGTTTCTAGATGCTCTAACGTCTTATTCTTATAGACAACTTTTATCAACAATTATAGGCAGTTGATATCGTCACGGTAGACGAGAACTCCCAACCCTAAACTTGAAATCTTACTTATCGGGCTTGTTCACTCTCCGCAGCGTAGCCGGCGGCTATCTTTAAATGGGGAAGCACGGGAAAAAGCAGAGTCACCGCCATAACCGCCAAGGAAGAACTGCCTCATACTATCTTGAACAACCAGGTGAAGAAATACAAGATTACCCATTAAGCCCCCAAACTTCTTCTGCTCAAGAACCCACTCTTTCTGAATCTGATAAAGAATCCCATGAAGAAGAAATCCAGGAAAAAGAAACAGATTTTGATAAAAACCCATCAATCAACAATGATCTCCCGTCAAAATTCTCTCTTTATCAACAATCCGTACAGGTGAGAAGGCCCCTTTCTCTAGAGCTCTCAATAACAAGATTTTAATTTTATTTTTTTGTCAACGCACTCGAATACTGTCCAATCCTACGTACCGTATACGGCATAAATTTAAGCCATATAACTTATATTTCCTATGAATTAATGGCGTTATTTAATAAAGATTGCACATGAATGCATTTTTATGGATGCAGTCTCCAAAAGGGGATATAAGTTACCTGCAGAAGTTTTTCTTGATGTATGTTGGCGGGAGGCTACCCCTCCACCTCCAGGAAGATTTTTGCGGCACTGCACTTTTGAGGTATAATATTGTAGTTTCGTTATAGTTTGTCTTACTTATTTGTAGCATTTATTATACGCATTTGCTTCTATAATGCCCGAATGTTACCCAAGAAACTAAAGCTTCTCGATTACGTTCCAAGGAAATGAAGAAAATAGCTGTCATATAATGATAGGTGGTAGTTTTTCTATTATCGCAAGACGTTAGTCAATACTTTCCCCCCTTTTTGCTCCAATTTACCTGATCAAAATTTCCCTTTTCTAGCACATTCTACTGATAATTTGTTATTTTGTTCCAAGAATTATAAAGGAGTTTTGGACTCATTTTTCTTCCTAGTTTTGAGCAATAGTATTAACTTTAATGCAATATTGCAATTAGAAGGTTAGTTGGTCGATGAAATACAATAAAACATAGCTTAAGTTACATTACCTTCTATTTAGTCATGATCATTTGTAGGTCATTTGGATGCCTCTTTTGCAATAAAGTTTAGTTCTGCCAGATTCTCGTGTCTGGTTTTTCTCCAATAAAAAGCATCAATATATGTCAAAATTACCTGTTTGCAGTGATGAGGCCATCCCCTGATTTTTTGTAGTTAGTGGCACTGGCACCGTACTGTTTGGTGTTGTCCGTTTTAGGTTATGGCCTAAGAAATAAATTCCATGACTCAGTGCCTGTTTTAGGTATGGCATAGTAAAGTAATTCCCTTGATCAGTGTGTGGACGAATGTTGTGGATGACTTCGATTGACTATAAAATTGTTTGAAACCAGAAATTAAACTAAGAACCTTCTGACATTTTAGAGACATGCTATATCAGCTAGATGAGTAGGTATGTTAATAACTCAGCTAAGATTCCGTAAATCCCTGTTTCAGCTTGTAATCATGTCATTGTCTATAAACTATAAAGGTAGCTAATATTTCCACTTATTTTATGCATTTGGCAGTGTAGAATGGCTTCACAGTGATGCGCGGCGAACTGCTGTAGGATTAGATTTGGATGCTGAGGCACTCAATTGGTGCATGGAGAACAATATGAATAAAATTGGGGCTGATGTCTATTCAAGAGTTTCCCTGTTTCATGGCAATGTCTTGCAACCTCTGGAGTGCAGATTGGTTAATTTGGATTCCCATCAGATCATCGAGAACATTACAATAGACGATGAAGGCGAGTCAAAGACTAGCTCTCTGAATTCTATTATACAGGGAAGCCCTATGGCTGTTTGCCAAACTAAGTTGATGAAAGACACTAAATTGCCTGCAAGAGATATAGTGTGTGCTTTTAACTACAGTTGCTGCTGTCTGCATAGTCGTAAAGAGCTGGTTTTGTATTTCAAACATGCACTCAATGCTCTGAGTACAAAAGGTGGTATATTTGTGATGGATCTATACGGAGGCTCGTCCTCAGAGTGTGAGCTAAGGATGCAGAGGAGATTCCCAAATTTTACGGTAATCTTATTTTCCATTCTGTGAAGCTGTCTATTATTTGTTATCATTAATTCTGACGTTAGAACTCACTGGTATGATCCAAAATTACAATTTTCATCCAGAAACAAGGATTCCTAGGGTTCATCACATCACAGTATTACCGGGAGAAGAATTCCCTCAAAGTTTTGGATGGGAAACTAAATTTCGATTTCCAATGCTGGCATTGGCTTTCCATAATTAATAAGAGAAGGTTCAAATTATATAGTATCCCTTGTGGAAGTAATGAAATTTCTAATGAGGAACTGTTAAATCTATAGGTGATCCTTATTACGATCTGACAGATCTCCAGTTAATCCTAATTTACGCTTATTGACAAAAAAGAAATAAAAAAAATACTGCAACACTCCTCAAACTAGCAGCCTCAGGTTTGACAGTGTTAGAGCTGTCAATCAAAACTGACAGTCAACTCTCTTCTCTTTTAAACTGCCAATTCATTCAGTTGTGGTGATCTAGTTCAGGGACAAGTTCTAAACACCCCGGCCTTTACAAGCATTTGTCTAAACTTCATACTCGATAAATTTTTGACTCCTCTGCCAAACACAGTCGAGGGTACTAATATCTTCTTCACCACGTAGTAGTATCACCTACTTTATTCCTTTGACCATATGATTAAGTCATTTTTTGATTAGAATATGTGAGGTTACTGACACCCCTTATCTCCTTGGCAGTGGAAGAAAATTTGTAAATCTGATTGTCTTTGGGATCCACGGAATCGATAATCCATGATATGACCCACGAGTTCTTAGCATTGGAGTCTTAAATCTTCACATCTCTTTAATCTGTTTCCTTCCAGGAGCCATCGAGCAATACCTTCTTTACATTGCATGTCATGAAAAATTTCATATATCAAGACCATTGTTGACTGTTGTTTTCGTGGAGATTATGGTTGGTAGTGTGTATTGTAGGGCCGTCATTAAGATTTAGTTACTTCAGATCTTCATGTAGATTTAGCAACGAACCAGACCAAACGAAGTTGTACGAAAGGATAGCTTAACTGAAGTTTATTAGGAAAATTGTTTTGTTTGTTGTTGTTGCTTGAGATAGAATAGACATTGGATCACCCAAACAACCAAGTGTGACGCCTAGACCACACCTGTATTTTTGCATATGGGCAACAATGAAAGCTGACCAAAAAAAAATACAAAAGGAGCAAAGGGCCCTTGAAGGAATGCCAGAAGCATAAAACTCAGAACAGGATGATGGATTTATTACCGTGACAGAAATTGGATGGATTTCTACCTTAATTTTGCCTAATATGTAGATCTTTCTATGCTCTAGGAATATTTTCGTCCATTCTTTCTTTCTTATTTATCTCGACATGCGTACCCTTTATTATGTTTGATACAAGGTCTGCAAGTCCCATATTGAAAGTAATGTTTTCAGATAATCCATATTTCTCACTTGACTTCGAAATGAGGTCGCTGACATTTATTTTTTTCCCCTGTAGAAGGTCTACAAATTCAGTAAATTTTGATTTTCTTCAAGAAACTTTTTCTGTCTGTTAGTAATCCTTTTTTTGTTAAGAAAATCATATCCCGTGGCAAGATCTTTATGGTTCAAATATAGTTATCCAGTCATTGCAGAAGAAGTTACTTTGAGGTAGATGAAGAACCAATCATCGACTAAAATGTATTTAGGCCTGGTGGAAGCTAGAAGGACCTTATTTTGAAAGATTACTGCCTGCACATATGTAACTTCCTGTTTTCATACCTCTTTGCTTCGACCATACAACTTCATTTGAAGTAGTTTTTTTTGTGAAAACTGAAGTTGGATAATTCTCATTATTGAAGTCAAAATTATTGCCAGTATCAAAGTTATAAAAGATCTATTATTGCTCTTTCATCAAACCGCTTGATGGTTCTTAAGTCTTAATTCTTGATAAATAATTTCTATAAACTCTGTTGATATTTACCTTTCAGTATACTTGGGAACAAGCTGGATTTGACATCATTCAGAGGAAAACTAGGATTAGCCTCCATTTTAATCTCCATAAACTGCATAAAAAGATTCGCCACGCGTTTAGCTACAGCTGGAGACTGTAAGATCTGTCACTTACTCGAGATGCTTTTGTCCTTGTCACATATTACTTTTGTTTATCCTTATGCTTGAAATAATTTGCATTTGTTTATATGAGAAATTGGCACTATTGGCCATAACCTGTTTTCCGAGTTGGTCTTCAACGTTTCGTTATAATAGTTGGGAAAAAGTTCCCGTTTCATAAAGTTTGATATATTTTGTGCCAGCTGGTCCTTGCCTGAAATTAAGGAATCCTTGGAGGAAGCTGGTTTTCAATCTGTCCACTTTTGGATTCGGAATATGCCAGATAGTGAAGAAATTAGATGTATGGACGGGTTTCCTGTTGGACGAGACTTGAAATACGAAGAAGTCACAAGTTTCCAACAACAGGATTCGTGGAATGCTTATATTGTCGGTGTTGCATAGTCATTCCTTAGTGCTATCAACCTGTTGTTATTTGAAGTCATTATCAGATGCTGGAAGATGCTTGCAAAAAGCTTGCGTAGGTTGACGACTTGGGTTTACTTTGTACATGCTTCCGATTTTCTTCTCAAATTAGACAATTCCTCTCAAGCATCTTCATGGCTAAATACACATGGCACGCTTGTTCACGAAATTGACAATTATTGTGTTAATCCAAACAGGTAGATTGTTGGCAACATGCCGTTGATATGCACGAAAGGAATGGCATTTCTTGGTGGTACTCGAAAGAATCCTTTGAACAGTTGGAATGAGCAGAGACTTTGTATATTTTTTACTGAAATTTTTCGGGAAGTCTTTCAGACTATAAATGATTGCATGACACATTTAGACATATTTGGTAAGAAGTATTGAACATGATTATCACTATAACATGATTTTAGTTTCTTTTTCTTTTTCTGGACGTATATTTCTTCCGTGATGATTTTGTCATTGCATTTTTCTCTCACACCTATATTTCTTAAAAATCAACTAAACGTCATATGGGCAATTTGCTCGTGTAAATTAAACTCAATGGTCCGTGTCGGAGAAAACTAGGACAGGACTTCAACATGGGTTTATCCTGCTCAAAAAGGTTGTCCTTGTCTCATGTTACAGTGCAAATTTCTATCCTTTTCTTGGCAGCGAAATTCCTAGTGTTCCACGCAACTGTCGTTTAGGCTTGTCAAATTATGCACATAAATCATTGCAAAATGGCTGTAAATTATACCAAGAAAATATCTGCTGCATCAGCTGGAGCTCACACTAGGACGTCCAAGCAAAGAGGAAGCTTATTCAAACTATCTTCAAGTGGTTCTCTCCCTCTCTGAAAATTTATCCCTTTCAGTTTCTAATGCTAGGACACTAATTGTGTCCCACATCGTAGGCTAAGTTTAGTTTGTGGGTTTTAACCAATTGGGCATTCTTCTCTTGCAAGCAACCTTTTTAAGGTGATTCTACTATCGTGGTTGTTACAATTTTGAATGGCCGAGTAGGCGGTAGAGTGGGTAAGGGTCGGAGCTGCAAGAAGTGGGGTAGGGAGTTGATGAACACGACAAAGAAGATAACGACAATCTTGAAATATGAACAAATTATATACCATTCTACATAACATCAATGGTAACAACTGGCTCTTTGAGGTCTTATCATTTTAATGTCCAATTTCATGAAGTTAGATTTTGCTTCCCAGTTTGGATTAGAAATTTCAAATTTCCATAAGAGCCATACAACAATTTAATGATTTTGATGGTTTCTATCTATACGGGATTAGTTGTGCAACTATAATGAAAGATTGATTATCAACTTGCTACTCTAGCAATTGTTTGGGGACATACTTTGCATTTTCCCTGACAAATTATGAATACATTTAAGAAAAAAAAATGTTAACATAAAGGGCATGATGTTATTTCCAAACTTTGATCAATAAGAAGTTATTTATTTCAAAACTTATAAGTAAACTTTTGAAGCTTAGCCAAACAAGCTATAAAAATGGATCTTTCAGCTTCGCCTTTCAGTGTATATCGAATTTGACATGCTTCTCCATGCAATGTGGCATAGACATGCTTATGTGTTTTGTTCTTATTTTACTTTATTTGATTGTATGCATTCTTCTATCAACGAAGTAGTACACTAAGTAGATGTTTGGTTACACAAATTTCAATAAGAGAAATCATGGTCGTCATTTTATCTTTCATGAAAATGTACGACAACAAGGTGTTCAAAGTTTATACGGAGACATGATTGTTAGTTATGGCAAATGGTAATTTGATCCTAAGGATATAAGCAACCCTTTTCCGAGTAATAACGAGGCTCTATTTAGTTATGACAAACATGCGAAAGAGTTAATCCTAATCGAGTTGAGTCGATATTTATCCTAGCATCTTTCATGGATTCGATATCACGAGGTTCCCGATGTTGGCACTTGTTGATCTATAATTCAAGTTTATGTGAAGCCATCTTTAAGGAACTTGTGTCGACATAAATTCGACAATGTATAAGATTGTGCTGATTAATTAATAACAATTAATATAAGGCCTCCAGATGTTCAACTATTGAATTGATACTCCAAATAAGAAGAAAAACATAGGTTTTTTCACAAGTCTAAGTGTCGTGATAAGATAAACTCAATGAGATATGCAATTAAATGAGTAATTTAATTGTACCTCTTATTTAATGTTATGTCACCTAAATTGATGGTAAATAGTATTACTCATTTTATTTTCTCCCACCCTCGTCTAGTTTTATAAATTAAGGGCTTGTTCGAGCTCTATTTTTTAAATTCTTTTTTTTTTTTTCGAAACTCATTTTTAACCACACATTTCTCATTAAAATAATTTTACACGTAAATCAATTTTTTTTCTTTTTTAAACACACGTTCTCTCAAAATCAATATTCTAAAATGCATTTTCCCCAAAATGGGGCACAAAAAAAGGGCTAAGTGTATGCCATCACCACTCAACAACAAAAAAAAAAAAAAAAAAAAGAAGAAGAAGAAGACACTTCAGGAAATGAGTTGTTTCAAATTGGGACTTAGCCTACCAAATTCAACTACATCACAAAGTAAATGTAAATTTGATTAGATAAGGATCTTTTATCTATTTTAGAACATAGATAAATGTATAAAATTTAATTGTTAGACAAAATTTTGATAAAAAACACTAGTTGTTTTGTACAGTCGAATGATCATATTTACAGCTTGTCTGGAAAAAAATTTCTTCAAGATTTAAATTGCTTTTTGATCGTTGTTGGGTCATTGTAGGCATTTTTTTACTTGCTTCTTACACAATTCTCACACTGTGACCCACTTCACATCAAACAACGATAAAAAATGAATTTTAATCTTGTAAATAGTAGAGTCAAACGGGGGCTTCATAAAACTTTTAACGGGGTGTCGAATCTCATTTTGGCAAAAAGAGGAAAATGAAATTCTTTTCTCAAATAAGTATGTTAAGAGCCACGTGACCTTTTGACATCTAAATGGACGAAATCCATCTACTAGGGACTTGCTACACGAGCAAAAGTTTAAGGATTCAATTACGTCTCTAGTAGGCAGGGGAGCCTTAAGCGAATTTTTTTCCTAATATATGCATGTATTGTAGTAACTCACATGGCACATGAAATGGCACGATACATAGAATATTCTAAAAGTCCTATGTATAATCAAATCCAATTATTCCAATATTCCAAGTATTTGTTTAATATAGTAGGGATATACGTTTAAGCAAGGAACATTTACAATAAACATTACCATAAAGAGTGCCTTAGTATTGCAAGTAACAAATAAATAAATTAAAATAAGGGTTATTGGCGCAAAACGTCCCTACCTATGACAGTCCTTGTGGAAAACGTCCCTACGTTTGATTTCTTGGTGCAGAACGTCCCTACCTTTGCATTTTCTTGCGCAAAACGTCCTTCCGTCCAACTCCCACTAGAATCCACCGTTAAATAAAAGGGTAATTGGCGCAAAACGTCCCTACCTATGATGGGTCTTGTGGAAAACGTCCCTACATTTCATTTTTTGGCGCAGAACGTCCCTATCTTTCACTTTTTTTGCCCAAAACGTCTTTTTTTCCCAATTTTTGATATAAAATGACCAATATACCCTTCAATTTAAATAAAACAAAAAGGAAAAGAAAAGAAAAATCAAGAATAAATTGCAATCTGATCCAAAACATTTTAAAAAGTGCAAATCAATCCAAATAAATTATTAAAATATTAAAAATAATCAAAAATAAAAATAAAAACTCTCTCTCCTCTCCCTCAGCCTCCTCTTCCCACAGCCTCCTCCACCACTGGGATTGTAGAGGGTGATGAGGCGCCAGTATAGTGTCTGATTTTCGGTGGTTGTGGAGGAGGCTGAGGGTGAGGGAGAGGAGAGAGAGTTTTTATTTTTATTTTTGATTATTTTTAATATTTTAATAATTTATTTGGACTGATTTGCACTTTTTAAAATGTTTTGGATCAGATTGCAATTTATTCTTGATTTTTCTTTTCTTTTCCTTTTTGTTTTATTTAAATTGAAGGGTATATTGGTCATTTTATGTCAAAAATTGGGAAAAATGACGTTTTGCTCAAAAAAAAGTGAAAGGTAGGGATGTTATGCGCCAAAAAATGAAACGTATGGACGTTTTTCACAAGACACATCATAGGTAGGGATGTTTTGTGCCAATTACCCTTTTATTTAACGGTGGATTCTAACAGGGGTTGGACGGAAGGACATTTTGCGCAAGAAAATGCAAAGGTAGGGACGTTCTGCACCAAGAAATCAAACGTAGGGACGTTTTCCACAAGGACTGGTCATAGGTAGGGACGTTTTGCGCCAATAACCCATTAAAATAATTTGCTTGTAAATATCAACTTGTGAAATAGTATATTATATTCCGAATATTCTCTAGCTTTGCAGTCATAAATGGGAAATTATTTTATTTTTTAAAAGTAAATACATATTTGGCTTTACTTTAAAATATTTTTCTAGAATTTTAATACAAAAGTTAATTTTTTAAAAGTTGCCTTTCTTGTATTCATCGAGTAAAGACGAAGCTTATATCAAAAGTCACACAATAGTTAAATCCAAAACGTTTTTTATAAATAAGTGCTTAGTTCCTACTTTCTTCTAGAAATTGGAAAATACTACTTTGTTTAGTTTCCCGATTTTGCTAGTGATACATCACCATGTATGTCGGGATGTACACCCTCCTCACATAGGAGTGGAGCCCACTTGAATAAAAAAATATTTTACATAAGTGGGTCCCACCCAATGTGAGGTGAATGTAGACCCTTATGTACATTTTTTTTATGTACAACTAGAATTATTCTTAGTTTCCACTTGCTCAATTTTGCATTTTACCGAAGTTTTGTAAGAATATCGTGTACATTTTGTAGATTTTAGAAAGGTCAAAAAAGTCGAGTCAACTGAACTCTGAGTATTTCTTTTAAACAATATTCCATGAAAAAAATTGTGAATTCAAAAATTACATATGTTTCTTGCATCATTTGTCACATTTATCTTTTCGAGTTTATTTGACAAAATTTTTAATAAAAAATTGATGAAATATATAATTAAAAAGATGAAAAAAATTGTAAATCTCATATTAATAATTATCAACATTAACTGCTAATTTTTTAGAGTAATGCTATTCATCTCTATTGGGATGAAAATAAAGTTTACATGGCGTCATGCGGCATTAAATGATATGTGAAATTAAATAAGTCATTTAATTTCACATTTCATTTGCTATTCATCTCCACTGGGGATGCATCCCCAGTCTATGTGGCGTTAATGTGGCATTAAATGATAAGTGAAATTAAATAAATCATTTAACCAATCATTTACATCCACATAGACTGAAAATACATTCCCACTGGGGATGAATAGCATTTTTCATCATTTAAAGTCATATAAACTGTATTTTCGAGCAATGAATAACATTACTCAATTTTTTAGGAAGTTTCTGAAGCGGCTGATAAATTCTCCTTTGAAAGCAAACGCCTGGCGCTTATATTAAAGTCAAAAGAGAGATGGAGAAAGAAATGCCTTTGCGCCAAATTGCCATCTTCGTATAGTTCAATAATCCATCACTAAAGTCTCTAAATTTGGGGAAAAAACCTCAACTCTTCCGAAACAACTCTGTATGTTAAGCCCAAATCGAATCCATCTTTAAATTTACTCATAATTAATTTTAACACTGAGAAATGAAGATTTTTTTCTAATAATTTTTTTTCTTTTTCGTTTAACAGAAATGGGTTTCAGGAAATTCTTGGGTTGTATGGGATTGGCAAAGCAGCCTACACAGCCTACCCTTCCTACTGATTGCAGTAGCAATTCACCCAGAATCAGACTCAGCGATGGAAGATTTTTGGCTTACAGGGAAAGAGGAGTCCCCAATAGCAAGTCTAATTTTAGGGTTATTATTGTTCATGGATTTGGAAGTTCTAAAGAGATGAATTTCGAGGCATCCCAGGTACACAAATTTATCTCCTTTTTAAAAAAAACCCTTTATGTATTGATTTTGAGATGATCTTTTTTAGATCAAGCATTCATCTTGACGGTTTGTGACAGTTGAACTTGAACCCCCTTGTTTTGGAAGTTGATAGAGAACTTAGGAACTCATTGATATATATTTTAATCTTCACCGCGTCTTTCCACATAGGTTTAATTCAGCTTTGTTGAATTATCTCGTATAAATGTTTGACTATAAAATATCAGGCCTTTGATGAAAAAATAAATTTGACGGGCACGTGAAGGGCCATGAATAGATCATAGTTAAAACCTTAAGTATTTCGATGAGGTGGTTCAATAGTTTTTCCATTTTATGTCTCACATGTAGAATTTCATGCCTTAGCAGCTGTGAGATTTGAAGCCAAGATCTGTGTCTATTCCTACACTGTGTTGAGCCGTACAATCTAACCCATTTATGAAAATTCAATGTCTGAGTTGCTTGTGAAGGAGCGTGCTCAAAAACAACTACAGCTTTTTGATGAAGTGGTTGGCTTTAACTGGGTTTGCAGTTTTGAAAGCATTTTCAGGTTTAATATCAGTAGAAAAGAATGGAAAGCAAGAACTAAAAATATTTGATGACTGCCTTGTATATATCATAGTACAAAAGTAGCTCTTTTACTGTCTAATTGTTGCAGATGTTTCAATAGTTTGTGATGTAAAGAGAATCTCAGGATCCTAGATAATGATTCTTACCGCCTTTGTGTCCTAAAAAGAAAATATTAATTCACAACGCGTTCAAAGAAAAAAAGTATTCATGTAGCAGGCCTCAAATTTTTCGAGAAAAAACGTTATTTTTTCGTTGCTTTGTTCAAAGAAACTCAATTCTTTTCGAATGATCTTTCTTTACTGCATTCTAGTTCCAGTATAAAGATCGAACTAAAAAATGCTGTAAATTCTTCACAATCATATGCAGTGGCTTAATTTTGTTTTAGTCTACAGGAACTACTGGAGGAGTTGAGAATATATATTGTGCTGTATGATAGAGCTGGATATGGGGAAAGTGATCCAAATCCAAAGAGATCATTAAAAAGTGAGGCATCAGATATTGAGGAACTAGTTGATAAGTTACAATTAGGACCCAAAGTCTATGTAATCGGAGTTTCACTAGGATGTTACCCTACTTGGAGTTGCCTTAGACGCATACCAAACAGGTTCGTGTCTAGTCTTACTACTCGGATTTTAGTTATGCGAAAACTTGGGTTCCATCTAAAAAGGTTAACCTATTACGTAGAGTAGTCCAATCCCCTTATAAAGCCAAGACCATTTCCATGTTTAGTCGACGTGGGACTTTTGTTTGCGCATCACAAGTGGTATCAGAGCAATACCCTAGAATTAGTCATACACATGCGCAAGATGAATCTCTGAACTTGTGCAAAAATTCCAAATGATGGCGAGAATTCAACTCGATGAATTGTATGATCTGCCTGTTTAAAAAAGATGGACAAAAGATGTCATTGCTTGAGGGAAGCCGTGGTGATCATGTGTAATGATAATGTGCTTCTTTGTATGAGAGAAGATTGTTGAAGATGTGTGAAGAAAAGTCCCACATCGGCTAGACACAAGGATGGTCTTTAATTTCTAAGGAGACTGAACTACTCCACCTAGATTAACCTTTTGAGATGGACCCCAAGTTCAACTAGTAAGGCATAGAACACGCTTATTTTTGTAATGATCTGCATTGATGACAGGCTAGAAGGCATTGCTCTTGTAGGTCCGTATGTAAATTATAAATGGTCCTCTCTACCTAATGATTTGGTAAAGGATGACTATAGGAAGGGCCTTTCGCGCTGGATGTTCCGTGTTGCACGCTATATTCCCGGATTATTACACTGGTGGCTGACTCAGAAATTGTTTCCATCATCTACTGCCCTTGAACAAAACCCTAAATTTTACAGTGACAAAGACCTAGAGGTATTGAAGAGAACACCAGGCTACAAATTGTTTACTCAGGTAAATTTTTTTCATTTTACCATGCTAATTCTGTCCATAAATAGGAACTCTGCTAGTATTACGTTATACAAGGTTGCTGATTCTGTTGAATAAGTATAAATTCTGCACAAGTACTAGGTTGCTGATTCTATCTCCACACAAAGTTACTAGTCTAGATTTTATCTTCAACACGTATCTTCAAGTGTAGGTCAGATTCACTTTTTTTCATCCAAAGCCTGACATGTGCCCAATTTTAATAAATGGATACGGTGAGACTTGAAAACGCAACACACATTTATTTATTTAGATTTTAGTCTTTGACACGCTCAGTGACATCCGGACCAGATACATGTTTTCATTATAGGTTTGAAAAGTGCATAATTATTGCAAATGGGTGGCATCGAGACTTAAACTTAGGACCTCTATCATGTTGAACCATCTTATCTAAGAGTTTGAACTTTTAGAGATGGGACAAATTTATATATTCATATTTTGCTTTCAACACTTTTTTCCTCTTAGCAGAAAAGGCTAAGGAAACGAAGCGTGTTCGACTCCCTACGGAGGGACTTTATGGTGGCTTTTGGAAAGTGGGATTTCGATCCGATGGATCTGCCTGATCCATACCCTCAAAAGGAAAGCTGCGTTCACATCTGGCAAGGTTACGAAGACAAAGTTGTGCCAGTTCAATTACAAAGATACGTCTCCAAAAGGTTACCTTGGATAAGGTATCATGAAGTTCCTGATGGAGGGCATTTACTGGTCTATGACGGTGCAGTTTGTGAAGCCATTTTGAGGTCTCTTTTGCTTGGAGAAGATCCTCCACTATACTGCCCTAAATTAGATAGCTAGTGCACCTTTGTTATACAGTATTAGATAGAATTGTATTTTATTTGTCTTTTTTTTGTACTATTTTATACTATCCAGTCCTCGCTACCCGCCCGTGCTATTAGTTGCTTGCTTCATTCTTGTCATCCAATTGATGATCTTGTAAATAGTTTGTTTACTAGAGAGTGGATATAAGCTTGACATTAAATGATCATTAAAACTTTGTGATTGTAAATGAAATTGTTGTTGTTATCAACAATCCTTATACCCTTGCTACATTTACACTTTTTCGTGTGTCAAATATCTACACTCTTGATTTTAAATTAATCCATCATATCACTGCACAAATTTTTTTCACATGAGAGAATGTCAAATAAAATGTCATGTGTAATGTACATATTCTAATTTTTAAGGGCCTTTGAAGAACGTTAATCCATCTCGTGGTAGCATTTTTTTCCTTTTTTGTCTTGTCAAAGAATAAAATAGAAGAATATTTGTATGAATTTGAAACGTTGTTAGATTATTTCGTGTAAATGTTCACGCTAGAGTAAACGAAATTATTTGTTTGATGTTTGGCTAAGCTTAAAAAGTTTATAACCCATGTTTGACAACCATTATTTGAAAATTTCTTTTTCTACATATTCATTTTCAACCACACATTTACACATTAAAATATTTTGTATGTAAAAATTAAATTTTTTTCTACCTTTTAACTACATATTCTCTTAAAATTACTATTCAAAATATTATATTTTCCAAATAATGGTCATCAAACATGGGCTAATGAAATATACCCTAACAAACCTCAACCATCCGGTCCGGTTCACTGACATCCAGCAGAATCAATCCATCATCAAATCTCGTTTTCTCTGTTTTCTCCACCCAACTACAAAAGATTCAAAGAGAATTTCTTATTATAATAAAAGAGACATTTTGGGTTACTGTAGATGCAACAGTAACCCAATGAGATGTTATTGTTTATTTCCCAGATCTTCACACCACCAGTCCTCCAGTTTTATATCACATATTTTTTTCCCCAATCTACTTTTCTGGTGCATTTGGATCTGCTATTATTTCTGAAATGGAATTTAATACAGTTGACAGCTTTCAAGGCTGGGAAGTTGATATCCTGCTGCTTTCAACAGTTAGAGCAGATGGATCTGAAGCACCCGGGATTAACTCTAACAATCTTGGATTTGTTGCTGATGTTCGACGGATGAATGTTTCCTTGACTAAGGCCAAACTTTCTTTATGGATTTTGGGTAATTCAAGAACATTACAGATAAATCAGACCTGGCATCTCTTGTTGAAATTGCAAAAAAGAAAAATTTGATTATATCAGGAACAAGGCCATATAGTTCTATGTTTAAGTTTGCTTCACAAAATAGACCGGCTTCAGGTAATTCTGTGCACAAATCAAGTCTATCAAGGATTGTTGAAAAGGTTGAAGCAGCAAATCAACATGTAGAGACGCAAAAAAAGATTGTGAAACATACTTCTGAAAGGAAAAGAAAAATTGGCATTGAAACACAAACTGTTACTACAAAAGGTGACAGCGATCATGCTTTTCCACCAGCGAAGGATGCTACTAAGGATAATAAAAGAAGAGCAACGGATAAAAAAAACTACAATATAACAAAAAGAAAAGCATTGTTCACATGTGAGATCGGAGATGCTAACATAATGAATTGAAAGATCTCAATTGTTAGCACTCTTATAATTAATAATAAAACAAAATCCCCGTGGTGCAAGGAGTGTCTCCACACGGAGACATGGTGTCTTCGCACCATGGAGACATCTTTGCACACGCGGCGGAGACATTTTTTTTTTCTAAAACTTTGGATATAAGTGTTCTTTTTTTTTTTTTCAAATTGACTCTTCTTTTTCTTGTTATTAAATTTAGGCGATACCATTTGCTTACACTTTACACAAACTAAATACAATTTCACTTATTAATAATTTACTATGTACTGTTTGTATTTATAATAGTAGGATATGTTGAAATTTAAGTTAGATTCATGAATTAATTATATATCTTCAGAACATACATGAAAATAAGAATTTCTACTGCCCCCTTGACTCTCGCGACCTGACTATGTCGATCCTCGTTTCGAAGCGATAAACCATTTGCATAACAACAATAAACAAATAAATAAATTATGAAGAAATATATTATCTCCAAACTAATAGTTTTCTGCCAAATTCGAAGTTTGCTCAACAAGGTGGAATTTCGATGGTCCCGATAAAACTTTAACAATAAAACCTGACAAAGTTTTATTTCAGAGTTAGTGATTATGCATGCACTTTAGTTATTTTTGTTGGAAAAAACTGGATAAGTGGCTGACTTTGGCACGAGTTTTGAGCGGGACCCGCTTGGCTATTTTGAAAGATGAAAGTTGATTTGTGTTCTCCTCCGTGAGTACATCGAAATCATATACTTACTTGTCAAAAATGATGCTCGGGTGAATGAGAAATTGAAGTTCAAAGTATGCCATGTGAAAGGAGTTTGTTGGTGGGAATATAAAAGCTTTGTCCCACATAGGAAGTGGATGAAAGTTAAAACCACTTTATAAAGGATTGCACTTTAGAATGGTGTAATCATTTGTAGCATAGAGGCTCTCTCCACGTGCGCGCGCAGGGGGGTGCAAATCTTGGACCGAAATTGGCTTCGGACCTTGAACTTGTGTGCGAGCGTGACCTGCGTACACGAATGTCGGACCGAAAGGAGCAAAATTGGCCCCTTAGGAGTGTCCACGTTTTGCTACATTTTTTAATTTTTTCAATAGACTTTTGGTTTTCCAAAACTGTTGAAACTCCAAAACTCCTGTTGTAATTGCTATAAAATGAATGAGCAGGTTACAAGATCCTAAGCCTATATATATCTCGTTTTTCCAGTCTTCAGTACACAAAAAAATTCATCTGCATATTCATCTGGTCACGGTTGGAGTCTACTCTCGTTTTTTCTTTCTGTTTCTTTATCTTGTTTGGTGATATTGTTCGGGCACTGGTTCAGTTCGCCGGAGTACAATCTGTGGTGCTCAGATTATACTGTTTTGTCGTTGTATCCTGGGAAACGAACGCTCTGTTAAACCTCAAGCACAGACGGTGAGAGAGCGAATCTGTTTTAAGGAAACTGTGTGGAACACAGGTCTCGGGTTAAAAGTTTGCTGTCATTTAACTTCTGCGATTATTTATTAGTCACTCGTTTATGCAAATTTGTTTTTGTAGTTCTGCTTAAATCAACTTTTAAACTTTACTGCAATTTAACATATATTGTCGAATCTACTACTATATTAAATCTGTTGTGTATATTTGAATCTGCTACTGCGAATCCGGTATCCAATATTGAAACAATTTTCCTACAATTTTTTCCTCCATTTTTTTCTTTACGATTGTGTCAACAAATCAGTATGACGGAAAGATTTTTGAGTAATCATTGCAATACTGAGGTTTGATTTGTATTCCATGGATTCATTTTTCAGATATGTATATTTAGCAATGAAAAAAATGTTATTTGTATTATCATTGATTTGAAAAACTACATAACTTACTCTTCTATTCCTTAATGTTACACTTTGTCAATGATCTTCTTGACACTCCATCATTAACATTTTGTAATACAAAAATCTCATCAAGATATGAATATGCGGTTAGTAAAGTTTATTCATCGTAATAAATTTCTTTACATACTTAATATATTTAATTTATATTTATTTATTCTATTAGAATCTTGACCTGAAATTAAAACTGTTGAGATGGCTTATCAAGGATGGTTGCATCCTTGTTTCAAAGGAATGTGCAATTCTAAATTTCGGCTTTAAAAACAAATGTACCCGCCAGATGATGTTGCAAAGAAGAATAAAAGAAGGAAGTACAAGTACACATTCACATGTATAAATAATGGATGAGTATTTAAACTATTTACTGTTTACTATAATACTTCATTTTTTGCTTACTAATTGAAAGCATGTTTAGCTAAGATTTAAAAAGCCTTTTGTATTAAATAAGCTTAGATATGCGATTTTTTCTAGCATATCATTCAAAAAGTTAATAATTTACTTTTAGCTAAATTTAGCAAAAAAAAAAAAGGTTGTTAACAACTTTTTATTAACGACGGCTTCCAAAACTGCTCATTTTATTTATACTTTACATGTTTGTTGTTTAAATTCTAATTTAGTTATAAGTTGATATTCATTTCTACACTAATAAAAAACATAACAAATACAAAATTCGTGCAATGCACGTGTCAACGACTAGTAGTAAAAAAAGAGAGAAAATTTAAAATGGAAACGTCTGCTAGAAGAAACGAAGGTCTTTGGGAAGGGCTCTACAGAGTGCTTGTGCGCCAAAACTCCGTCTACATTACTATCATCGTTGCCGATGCCTTCCTCGGTGAACTCTTTAGTATCTATACATTTCCACTTGTAGTTATGTTTATGTGTAGTTAACTCGATTGAATTTGGATCTCGGAAATAAACAATTTCTTTTGATATTTGATTAATTTCTCAAAAGAAGTTTTGATGTTAACCCATGGAGTGTGATTGGCTTTCAGATTTCCGTTCCTTTGCCGCTTTCTCATGTTTTTACAATCTAGATTCAAATTTTGGGTTAATTAGACCTTTTTTTTAATAACTCAAGTGTCCAAGATTCGTCCTACTAATCCTGAGTGGCGGTCTTCCCCTTGGTTCGCCACCCAAGTAAATTCGGATGCGGTCACAGCTTATACACACTTGGGTTGGACGTTTGAAAAACTATTCTCCTCCTAGTGGACCTCCTTTACAACGTGCGGAAAGGACCCCTGGAGGGGTGACAAAGTGCACCATAACTTTGCTACTCCAGGACATATTCCTTCCCAACATAAATGTTATCTTCCAGATGTCGCGGCGATTCTAACTTTCGATATTCCGTGGAGAACCCTCCTGATTTACCACTGCGTCATGCCTGTAGGGGCAATTCAACCTTTTTTTTATATCGTAGGCGGTGGACTATGGGGTTCACAAGCTGTGGGAGCACAATAATGTTGGGGTATTGTTTTGCAGGTTCTTTTAAAATACATTTTTTAATAAAATAATATTTTTTATCGTATCAATAAATTTTCCTTACTTTTTGATCACATATTTAACATCATATCACTATTTAAAATATATTATTTCTTCAATAATATCCATCAAACACACCCTAAATCATCAATTTGAGTTGATTTTTTTATTGATACATTTTTTATAGGAGAATTTACAAAAATGTTCAATTTCATGATTGTCAATTAAAAATTGTCTAATTTTAATAACTCTTACAGAAATGGTCAAATTTGTTACCAATTGTCTACTATATCATCAATGAAAAATGAAGCAATTTTTTTCAATGGGTCACAAATTTCGAGAAGAGTTAGCTTCCATGAGAAGTTACATTAATGCTAGCTAATATTTAATTGATTCATTTATTTTTATTATCTATTAGGTATTGATCAATAATTTTGGAAAAAAATGAAGATAAAGTAGAAAAGTCGTTAACACTAAAAAATAATTATATGCTTTCAATTCATAAGAAAATCATATAATTTTATTTCAAAAAATTTAATCTCATTCAAATTTGCAGTTGATTAAACTTTTCACAATTCTTGGTGGAAGGTAATTAAGTTGTGTTTAATAGTTGTTATTCTTGACATTTTAAAAGTTATTATCGATATTTGAACCATATTTATCTTGACACTTCATTTGTTTAGAACAAGAGTTCTCTACATTTCATAATGTTCTTGACATTTTAAGTATGATTCTCGACATTTTGTAAATGTTTTATTTACTCACTTATGAGGAGAAATGAACATTTAATGCATAATTGACATTGTACTTTTTAAAATAAGTAGTATAGATTTTGTGTCAAGTTATTATTGATCAATACAACTTTTAATTATATAAATAATTTTGTCTTTATTATAAAACTTAAAATTGTTAATGAGAGTATTTTGGTCTATATTATAATAAAATGGATAATGAAGAAATTTTGAACATTTTTTGTTAATGCTATGGGTACATAGCCCATAACATAATGGTGTCCATAATGGACACATGGAAGCCCCTAATTGGGGGGGATGGCACCTAGGCCTGTAGGCACCCCCTAATAGGGGGCCTTCATATGCCAATTATGAACATTATTATGAAAAATGCTATGTACAAGTGGACCATTTTTGGCAATTTCCTCTTTGTTATACTCTGTGTGGATGCATATGATTGTTTGATATGTTAGGTGTTGGTGATAGGTTTTGCTGTCGATTGATTTGTACGTCTGAGACATCATGTCAAAGCAACAATTACAGGGTCTAAAATGGAACTCCAAGTAAAACACCAAATAGTCTTACTCTCAATAAATATGGCAGCTGTCGCATGATCCTTTTCTACCACTCTGTTTAGTTTATTACTCTTATCTTTTTTTTTTTTTTTTTGAAAAGGAACCATTCCATTAAATCAAGAAAGCAAATTTCGGATACAAGTAGGGGTAGTAGTGAAAGTAATAGTGCCTAGATGGCCATATATTAAAAAAAAATAAAAAATGCCCCACCTCCCTCAGCCACTGCATTGAATATCTGGGATTTGGTTAAGGAATGGATGATGCGCATAATATTTTTTTGCACGAAGCTGCTATTTTGGCACTTGTTGTGAAAGTAATGGTTCTTCGCAGTTGTTGGTTAGTTTCCAATTGTTTGTGTAGAATGTGTGGTATACCTTGGTTAAATAGGTATTGAAAACGTATAATATAGTCTCACCCTATATACAGGTCAAGTCGAGCCTCCTACTAAGTCTATAAACTCATAATTTTATTTCTTTGCACTTTTCAAGTCGAGCCCCCTACTAAGTCTATGTTACATTTTCTATTTGTTTTTAATAAAATATGCCGATATTATAGTGCTAACTTTTGCTACGGTTGGCCGTTTAGCATGCCATTAAAGATGGGGGAAAATAGGTTGTGAGCACTCCGATATAATATTAAAAATCCAATATTTCAACTTCATTTGACACCATATAATGTACTCGAAAATTGAGACAAAATAAAGAAAATCATTTATATATAAGGGGGTGGGGTGGGCGAAAAGTTGAAAAAAAAAAATCATTGCATAAAGGGGTGGGGTGGGTGTTTGGGGTGAGTAAAAAAGGACGGAAAGTTGGGGAAAAATCATTGTAAAGCTAACGTGGCACCACCACGTTAGCGGTGGGCAAATGTTCTCCTGCCTAACGTGGGCACGAGAATGGGCATGTTGGTCTCAGTTCATGACTATGGAGCATGTCTGGGTGGGCTTACAACTCATGACAAATTTTTTTTTGCTTTCCTCCTTTTTAAGTAATCTTATAAACCTAAAAAAGCTCATTCAAGCACCCTATTATACAAATTCACCTTCGAAAATCTGTTAAAATTCACATCCATAACCTATTTAATTAATTAAAATATTGAAAAATAATCTTAAATATGTAAAAAAAAATTGTCAATTAAATATTTTTTGGTTTAAGAATTAAAAATTGGGTTAATTTCACAAACTGTTACTAAACTTACAGAAAAATCACAAAAAAAATCCGTCAATAAATGACGAACTCCATTATACAGATGGTAGGACAGGGCTAAGGCAGTAATCTCGACGGAGATTAGGATGAGCTTTGATGAATAAAAGAAGAATTGGTAGACATTTTCATAGGTCAAGCAAATCAAACCTATTTTCAGGCCATCGGGGACCGAGTGGTAAGGCCATGATATGCAGGGGAAAATATCACTCATTCTTCCATTGGGGACAGGTGCACGAACGACAACTCCAAACGTCACACATCCGTCGCCTACCTACCGTTTAGGTGGTACCAGCGAGATCCAGCTAAGGTAAGGTCGCGTCGCGGCTGCTCCACTCCGCTCCGCTGCGGTCTCATGAACTGAACTTCGTACGGTCACCGAAGTTTCAAACTTGCACAAACAGTTACTGAACTTTACATACGCTTTCACAAACGGTTACTGAACTTTACATTTCTTTCAGAAATGGTCACTGAAGGACCATTGTACCTTTAAGTAAAACTGAAAAGGCCAAAATATTTGAACATAAAACCTTGAGGACCTCAAGTGCAAAAAATCATTTCCTCTAAATTCTCTCTTTAACACTTGGGTGATTTTGGAGAATTTCTGGCCGCCACTTTTGGACCACCATAACTCCAACCTCTGGCCACCGAACCAACATACCATATCGAAGCCCTCAATACCCTCTTCACAACCCACCCACCCAACCACTAGCCTTAATCCCATCGAAATTGGCCAGAAAATCGCTCTAAAGTGGGCAGCTCACACACAATGAAACAGTCGAATTTTGGAATTTTCGGCCGCCACCTTTGGACCACCATAACTCCAACATTCGGTCATCTTGGACACCGGAAAAACATATCATCTTGAAGCCATCAATGCCCTCTTCACAACCCACCCAACCATTGGCCGTAATCTCGTCGGAATTGGCAGGAAAATCGTGCCAAATTGGGATGCCCACGCACAATGAAATTGCCGGATTTTGGAATTTTTGGCGACACCCATGGCATACCCATCCTCCAGGTTGATCAAGCACCCCATTTTTCCCCTATTGATGTGTTCATAACATCAAAACTAGCTGAAAATCAAGATCTAGAGCAGAATTTCGAAACGCCCTGAACAGCAAACTCGCTGCCTTCAAACCTATTTTTCGACGCCGACACTACGAGCCACGGTTACGAAACACCACCATTAGCTTCTACTCATCAAGCAAACAAGAACATATGGGCCATCATCGATTTTCCTCGAATCAGCCAATTGGAGTGTATGCAGCCCGTTTCTGCGTTTGAGAGAATTTGGGGGGTTTTAAGTGAAAATTTAGATTTTGGGGGGTCGGTCCTTCAGTGACCGTTTGTGAAAGCGTATGTAAAGTTCAGTGACCGTTTGTGCAAGTTTGAAATTTCAGTGACCGTTTTGTGATTTTTCTGTAAGTTCAGTGACCGTTTGTAAAATTAACCCATTAAGAATTTAATAATTTATTTAAAAATGTGAAGATATTAAATTTAATGGTAATTACATAAAACCATACTTTAAGTTTTTAAACTTCTAAAATCAGATTGGAAGTTTAATATTTCCAAAATCAGATATTTTATTTTTAAATATTAATTATATATTTTTTATCCAAAACTCTAATTATATCATTTTCATCATTCATCAATTCTCTCTCCTGTCTCATTGTAACTGTCGTTGCGCCTCATCCTCTCTCGCCCTTCTACTTCGGCAAACATCCGCCACCACACCGTCGGAGACTGTAGCCATCACATCTTCCTTCTCTCTCTCTCGCCATCACACCGCTGGAGACCGTCGCCATCACATCTCCCTAATTCGTAGCAACGTCGCGATACTGCTGCTGGCATCGAGACGCTGCCCTGGTTTTTGTCACCGTCAATTTTTGATTTCGTTCGGTTGCGACTCTCTCCTCCTCCAGATAGCATCGTTTAAGTGTGAATTTCATTTCCCCCATATGAATTTGTGATTTTAATGGTGTTTGGATAGTGGTGCGGTAGTTGGTAGTGGTTTGTAAATGGTGGCGGTTTGACAGTGATGTGGTGCCGGCTTGCAGGTGGATGAGGCAGTATTTTTTTTTTTTTTTTTTTTTTATGGTGGTGGTGCGATGCAAGCGATGGTTCAGTGGTTGTGGTTGTGGTTTGTGTGATCTAGCATGTGACTTGTGACCTGGGCTGTGACTCTTGACTTGTGACTTGTGACCTGGGCTGCGACTCTTGACTTGGGTTGTGACTCTTAACTTGTGACTTGTGACCTGAGCTGTGACTTGTAACATAAGATGTGACTTGTGATTTGTGACTTGTGACCTAAGTTGTGACCGTAAAAAAACATGTCAACCGTACAAAAAAATATAGCGGAGTTGTCGCCGGAATATTCACCGGAGTTGGAACAACTGTCGGATCGGAGCAGTCGTCGGAAAAAATCAACGTCGGAACCGTCGTCGGAAAGTTCGCAAGAGTAGGGCGGTGATCGGAATGGTCGCGAGAGCGGTAAGGGTGGTGAAGGTGGGATGGGTTAATTAAAATATATTAGAATTAAATATTTAATAATAAATTAATTTATTTCATAAATAAAAATTTGAAAATTTTTAATAAAAATCCGATTTTGAAAATTTCAAACGTGTTTTTTTATGTTTGAAATATGCTGAACTTATTCACTTGAATAAGTAATATTCCCTTAAATTTAAGTCCCCTTTAGTCATTCAATTATGAGTATTATTTGCTCCTTGCATTAAAATCACTACACCAATAAATAGAAAAGAAATATTGAATGAGCTCTACGATGTCACTTTTATAAACCAAAAGGAAAGAAGAGAAATTGAAACATGTTTCCCTAGAGGGGCCGCCTTCTCTCACTTCAACAGTCTTCTGCTTCTAGTTTGCTGTATGACATGCTTCCCAGTTTCTTGGCTATACTCGCTTCGTCTAAGCTCCAACCCTAATAATTGAAAAACGATATTTCCTTGCCCTGCATTAAGATTGAAAACTTATCATATATATATATATATATAAGAGCAATCAGTCATAATCAAGAGAAAAAATGGAAATGGTGATTCAAGATCTAGATGGATCCATATCTTTAGCTCAAAATCAATTATGCCCCCATGTCAAGTGGCTATGAGCATCATTTTGAATTCCCATTTCAGTTCTTCTTGCTTGCATTGCCAGTTTGTCATGCTTGTGCTGTTTAGAGTGCTGAGTACAAATTGTTCAATATAACATTCATGGACCTTTGCTCGAGAACGTGTAAATTTCAAACTAAATTTTGACACAACTGAATTGCAGAAACGCTACGAGGATATTCCAGTTTTAGGACAGAGACCAACTGAATGAAGTAGCGTATTCAACTCTTTGATCTGGCTTGGTTTTCTTATCCTTGGTTTTAATCTCTTAATAATTGCAACCTTATTGGACCTTGATGGAAGAGAGTTTATCAAGTAGCTTTTCAGTTTAAAAGTAACTTTTGACTTTTCAAAAACTTGTTAAATGATCGTTAGTCGTTTCTTTCCTATTTTATGCTATTCGTTGGTTTAAATTTATCTAATAGGTAAGATGACTTGGCTTGATTAATTTGATCTAGGACTACCGAGCTAAGTGTCGAACTAGAATCACTGATTGAATCTCATTCTATAAAAAATCATTTACTTCAAACTCATTTTCATTTACACATTCTCATAATAAAATAATTTTAGTAAACTCAAATTTTTTTTCTAACTTTTAATCATACATTTTTCAAAAAATCACTATTACAAATTCTATTTTTAAAAAAAATGATGGTGAAACAAACCCTAAAAGTTATTTATATCCAGTGTCATGCCATGTCATGTCATGTCAAATGTACCTAAAAGTAATTCAACAGTTCAACTCATTATAAAATGGTTTACTAAAACTAAAAAAGAGAGAAAAAAAAAACCCATAAATAGTTCTCTTTTTCATTTTTAGTGTCATCTGTGTAAATTGTTTTTATTTTCATTTCACTCCAAATTAAGCCCAGCAAAGGTACAGCCCAGTCCAACTCTGACACCTTCTCCCGCTAGGGTTTATATCAACCTATTTTGTCCTCCTCAAACGACGCCGTCAATCCGTCTGGCAAACCCTAATTCTTCTCGTTAGTTTCCTTCTATCTCCGTTTTCTGTCTACGGCTGTTAAAGTAATTTCGGAGTGTTATTTTTGTCATTTTAATTTGGTTATTTTGTTCTTGAACAGAAGTTGATTGAGAAGAAATAGAGATATTGAACAATGAGGTGAGAAGACGGATATAATTTTTTTCTGTAAATGGTAAGAATTTCTTCGTAATTGGTGTTCATGCGTAAGCTGATCTAGTTTTGATTGTAATTAATTTGCAGTAAGCTTCAGAGCGAGGCCCTGAGAGAAGCAATTTCTGTAATTGTTACCGATTCTAAGGAGAAAAAACGTAATTTCACGGAGACGATTGAGCTTCAAATTGGGCTGAAAAATTATGATCCCCAGAAGGATAAGCGATTCAGTGGCTCGGTGAAGTTGCCTCACATTCCTCGCCCCAAAATGAAGATTTGCATGCTTGGTGATGCTCAGCATGTTGAGGAGGTATACTTGATTATCACACAATTTACAAATGTTGTTATCCATTCGTTAGCTTTCTTCTTCTGATTATAAAATAAAGCTGAATCTTCTTTATGTGCTGTATAAGCATTACGATTCTGGTGACTATACAGTTTGATGAGAACATATGATGAGATACAGTGAAGCGATTTGACATTGTGTTAGTTAGGGAAGTTTAATTTGAATGGAGAATCTCTTTTTATGTCCTGAATTGACTACATTTATATACTGTGATCTTTGGAATTATTGGTTTCATTGCTCTCTGAAGTTTTCAATTGTAATCTACTGTCATACGCTCTTAATTTATGTTGGTTTTGTTCTCATACATTGTATACAGTTTTAATTTGAACTAGTGTAGAAAATGCATGAAACAACTTCATTTGTGTACTAGGTAAAACATGGAGTAGAGCCAACTTAACCTTTACCTGTGAGCTGGATTTCTTTATTTTTGGTAAAATTTTGAAGTCAAGATTTGGTTTTGACTAAGCCTGTGAATTTTAACTGCAAGTCCACTTAAGTACCATGTTAAGAGAATATTTTACATTTAAAATATATTTGTGGGAGCCATATGTTGCGTCATTTGTATTTATGTCAAGAGATGTTATTTTCAATATCTATGTCATTTCAATTGTGATGATAATCTTGATAGTCTTCAAAACTCATATCCATGTTTCTTGTCATTTTATTTATTTTTAATTGTATCTGCAGGCAGAAAAAATAGGATTGGAGTCCATGGATGTGGAGGCTCTCAAGAAGTTGAACAAAAACAAGAAGTTGGTTAAGAAACTTGCAAAGAAATATCACGCTTTCTTAGCTTCAGAAGCTGTTATCAAGCAGATTCCGCGTCTATTAGGACCTGGTCTTAACAAGGCAGGCAAGTGTGTTTGACGAGTTAACATCTGATAATGGTTGGTCTTATCTATAGTAGGAGATTTGAAGGGTAAAGGCTATTCTAAAATAAGATTTGGAATGATCTGAGACATCCAAGGTTTTTTGCATTGGTATACAAATGTAACTAATCTGCTCATGCATTATCAATTACGGCTGATAGAAATAGTGAATTTGTATAGAAGGGAAAAATTTCAGGATACACAGAATTGTGTCACATTCAATATTAACATGATGGGCATATTGGTTGTTTGTTTCTATTTTAAAATCATACAGACATGGTACCAAAGCAGGCTAGGCTTTCCGTTGTTTTATTATTGCGTAGTTTAATGCAAGCTTATCAAAGTATTTTTTAATTCAACACCTAGAAACAACTATGTTACCTTGGCATGCCTTTTGAATAATTAACTAAATAAAAAATGAATAAATATAGATAATATCATGGCATGCCTTTTTGGGAATTTTACCCATAACCTTTTTTTTAGTGGCTATGAAGATAATTGCGATATTTTAAAATTGAATCGTTTGAGTTTTTTAGTGGTGTTGGTGCTCATCTTCAACTAACTTATAATAACATTTTATTGCAGGAAAGTTCCCCACCCTTGTGTCACACCAGGAATCTCTTGAATCCAAGGTCAATGAGACGAAGGCCACAGTGAAATTTCAATTGAAGAAGGTTCTTTGCATGGGAGTTGCTGTTGGAAATTTGGGTATGGAGGAGAAGCAGATCTTTCAAAATGTGCAAATGAGTGTCAACTTTCTAGTTTCACTGCTGAAGAAGAATTGGCAGAATGTGAGTATCTCCCCCTTTATTTCCTTGACAGCCAATTATTTTGCCATATGCTTGCCATTTTGAACTGATCATTTGTTCAAACAATTGTTGTCCATATGAGTTTATATTCTGTCTAATAGACCGTAATTCTTCTAGATTCTATGGTGGCTAATTGTTGTTTTTTTGGTTAATCAGGTCAGATGCTTGTACTTGAAGAGTACAATGGGGAAGCCTCAGCGCGTCTTTTAAGATGTATGTTTCTTGCAGCTAGTTCGGGAAGTATTTATGAGCTCAAGCAATTAAATGTTTGTTAGTGTATGGGAGTTTTGAATATTTATCGGCCTGTTTTTATCATGAACATTTTTTCCTCACTCTTGTCGGGTCAAAGCTCACTTCTATTAATCAACTGTTACTGTTGGAAACAATCTTTTTTTTTTTTTTTTGATCTTTTCTGAAATACATGCTTAGAAATCTAGTACTTGACATTTGTCTGTTGAGTTCTGTTAATTCGTACACTCTTTTGCATAATTTGAAATTAAGCGATTTGGTTTCAAGCGGTTTTTGACTATTGGAACTTAAACCAAACCATTTTTCGGTTTTTTAAATGTTGAAACCATGCTGTTCCAAACCAATGATTTCAAAATCAAGGTTTGGGTTCGATTTAACTGATTGGCGGTTTTTTTTTTATCACCTCTAATGCTCCTACTTCTCCAGTGGATTCTCAGTTCGTGCAGGAATGGAGTTTTGTATTGCTTTTATCAATCAAAAAACAATTGAAAATTTGTTTATTTCTTAATAGAAATTTCAGTTTGTACTATCAGAAAATAGAGTTTATCTACTTGTACATAATTTGATGTACATAAAGGTATCCACCCTCTAACACGAGGGTGGGACCCACTTGAATAAAAAATATTTTCTCTAAGTGGGCCTCACCCCATATGAAGGAATGAATACCTTGATGTACACCAAATTATGTACAAGTAGTAAGGCTCCAGAGACCAATAGGATGGTGCATGATCATCAAGTGTGATTGAAATGTTTGCACAATTGACATATTTTTTAATATAAAAATGGGAATAAATAATCACTATCTATATAAAAAAAAATTAAAATAAAAGGTCGTTAACACGACTATAGCAGTATTGTTTGTTTCACGTAAATTTTAAGAAAGAGAAAAAGTCACAATGGACTCCTGACGTATACGAAGGAGTGCGGTTCGATTATAATACACAAAAATCGAATAATCAAGCTAGCCTCTATGTTCGATTATAATACACAAAAATCGAATAATCAAGCTAGCCTCTATGTTGGACGTTGACTTTGTGCCAATATGTATAGAAAATTTAATTGGAACAAACACAAAATCAAAGAAAAGCGAAACTTTAATTTAAAAAATAAAAAATCTCAATAGTTTTTTAATTGGCTTTTGAGAAAGCCCAGAGCTTTCCCTTTTAATTGTGTATATAGAAAGCATCCGTATGA
This sequence comes from Fraxinus americana, assembly GCA_035079005.1. NCBI lineage: Eukaryota > Viridiplantae > Streptophyta > Magnoliopsida > Lamiales > Oleaceae > Fraxinus > Fraxinus americana. Next base: position 26,231,386 of record CM068725.1, read on the forward strand.
GAAAGCTAGATATCGTTAAAAGGTAGATACAGTGAGTGAGTGTGTGTTGTTTTTAGGCTCTTTTGGGTCTCCTGCATGCGTAGGAATGAGAATAAAGCTCATCATCTTGGCCTACCACAAAGTTAAGATAGGACGAAGGCTTTACATCTTTACAGGTACGTTTGAGATGTAAAATTATCAGAGAATTTACATCTTTACAGGTACGTTTGAGATGTAAAATTATCAGAGATTAGACATGATAATTGATAAATTCGGTTACTTGTTTCTCTTTCGATCTTGTTTAGGGCGTGTTCGGTAGAGATTAAAATCGGATTAAGGGCCTGTTTGGTACAGATTTTTATTTTCTACAGTAAATCAATTCTCATTTTCAACCACACATTCTTCAATAAAATAATATTTTCCATCACATCAATACTTTTTTCTTCTTTTTCAACCACACATTTCCCATCATATCACTATTCAAAAATCAATTCTTCCCCCAAAAATCTCTACCAAACACACTCTAAAATTGAAAAATTAGCCGTTATTGTTGACTTTTATTAGACGTGTGAGACCCAATAACGGCTATACTTTCAATTTTAATTGAATTTTAAACTTAGTCAAACATGCTCTTAGTTTTATAAGTTTAAAATATGTCTATTCAAAATCAAGGTTTAGCTCAGGCTGTACGAGCGAAGCCTTACTAAGTAATTGAAATGAATTCGAGGCACATCGGGGATAAAGGATGAAACTAAAAAGAAAAAATATGTCTCACCTTTGTGAATGGCATATTTGTGTGATAGTACTAATTGAAAAGTTGGAGAAGTGACGGCTATGAAAATCAATAATTTTTGGGGTAAATTTAACTTTACTTGAAATCAAAGTTATTGAAATTTAATTCCGAGCAATCACACGGCTATACTTTAATTTATGAGCAGTTATACAATTCAATCAGTTTTCCATTCAACCACTTAACATGCCGGTGATGTGTCCATTAAATGCTCCTTTGATGTATAATAGTTGTGGTGTTTTGCCACTTTTGTCCATTCTTCTTTGTTATATATAATCGGTTTAAATTATAGCAAATGGAAAAAAATATGAATAAATAAATAATACTTGTGAATTCATTGAAATATATAATTGAAAACGAACTTTGATCATTAATAAACAATTTTTAAAATGGAAGCTAAGCCTCGATTTGGGCCTCATTATTTAAAATTCATTTTTGTCCAAACTCATTTTCAACAACCCTATTTAATATTCTCCACTTGAGCTCCAACGTCTCGTCCAGTATATGAATCAACTTTATCAGTATCCGAAATGGGTTGGATTTGTACGACCATGCCTACAAAGCTACAAATTAGTTAATTAGGTGAAGTTATAGAAAGAGAGGGAATCAAAGATGAAGCTTGGGTGAACTCATCAGAGGTCCGAATCAACTGATGTTGAAGAATCAATGGATGAATTGTGGTTAAGAGTGAAATGCCACTCGAATCCAGAATTAGCTAACCCTCAATAAATAAAAACATAGATATCAATTTTATACATTTTATTAATAAAATAAATTTACTTGTGAACTCAAAATTTAATAAGACATGAACAATAGAAATATCATGTCCACCAACCCATTTAAGGCTCAAATTTTGGGTGGAGAAATGGAGGGTAGGGGCAGTCTCTACTCTCCCCTCCCTCAATTTCTCTTTTAGGCGTTCATTTAAATTCATTGATTGGGACGTGGAAAAGGGCAAAGGAATTGATGACAGAAACAGGAAACCATGACGTGGAAATTAACTGGAGAACTATATAAAAAATCATAAACAAATGACACAAAAAACCCCACTGCTGATACATTTTCACACTATATTTAAAAATAAAAATAATAATAATAATAATAATAATAATAATAATAATAATATATATATACACACATACTAGGTGCAAGCAACGTGCAATGCACGTTTGCCTAATTTATATTTAATAGTTTTGTTTAAGAATTAATTTGTTATTAATAAAGATATAATTTTTTTGGTTAATTAAATAATTAATGATGTAATGTTTATGTAATTGATAAATAATTAGATGTGTGATTTTGATGTTGTGATGTAAGTTGGTGAGATCGAAGAAAATAAGCAAAAGTTGACAAATTTGGAGAAAGGGCTAAATTGTAAGGGATCCAAAGTTCGGGGACTAAAATGTAAATACTTAAAAGTTGTGCCGAATCTCACGATGAAGATTTGAGAGTGCTTGGAGTCAATTGGATAAAGAAAGACGTCAATGGAATCAAATTTAGTCAAAAGATGATCACAAATCAATTTCTAACCGAAAAGTTATGCTCCGATATTTTAGTCTCATATTGAGACCTATTTTTGGCATAGAAAGTGATCGAATTGGAGAATGATGTCTGAATCAAAGTTGTAGCCAGATGAGTTAGCTTTCCAACTCATTTTGAATCGTCTCAATCGGACATCGGAATACAAAGTTATGATAAAAACACTGAAAGAATGTGCAGCTGCCTGTTTAAAACAAGAAATTCCGTTAGTTTTTCCGTTAAAAACAAAAAATTCCGTTACATAGCCACTTTTAATATATATATATATATATATATATATATATATATATATATATATATATATATAAAAGTGCTTGAAGCACAGGAAAATGGTTCACAGGGGTTTGCCAGACAAGACACAGATGGGGTCCGCGCTATTTTTTTTTTAATACGCGTGGGGCCCGCCCCTTTGTGAAGGCCTCTGTGAACCATTTCCCTGGTGGAGCAGAATTATTCATATATATATATATATATATATATATGGCGGCATAAATTTACATACACACACTATATAAAATTATATACATATGGCGGCATAAAGTTACATACACTCTATATATAGAGTGAAACAACCATATTGCACAGCCGTGGCCGAGATTTAATAAAGCAATGGCCACCACATTCCGGACCCTTCTTCTGCTCCTCACATTTTCAGGTTCTTGTCGGGTTTTTTAACTTTAATTTCAAGAAGAAGTCTTTTTTTAAATCTTTATTTATACATATGCATGTAATGGGCTATTCTTTTTTTGTGTTTTGTCCTGTTTTTAGCTTGAATTCATTTTGTCTCTGCTTTTTATGTTTTTTTTGCTGAATTAGCTAACAGTGAATATAGTTCCTCAATATTCAGATTTTTAGCTTTTTGTCTGAATTGATTGCGTTTTGCTCAAATAGGTGACAGAATTTTTGTTCAGGATTCAGATTTTCTTGAAAGGAGAAGTATATTTTTTAGTTGAATTCTTTGATATAAGTAGTTGATTCAGCTGCATCATAAAATGTAGTGACTGCAGATTCTTGTTATTCTATTTAGATTATTGCCATTAAAATTCAGACTTGTTTGTGGGAATTATTTGAGTCAGAGATGGAAATAAGTTATATATATATATTGCAAGTGTTGTATGTTTTGCCTGATGGTCTTTCCCACTGTGTTCAGGTTCGCTTGTTAGTACCCTCGGCCATGGAATCGGAATTAATTATGGTCAAATTGCTAATAATCTCCCTCCGCCATCCCATGTGGTATCTCTGCTTAAATCTCTCAACATGAGCAGAGTGAAACTTTATGATGCCGATCCAAATGTGTTAACTGCGTTCGCCAATTCAAATGTTGAGTTTATAATTGGACTAGGGAACGAGTATATGGAGAAGATGACGGATCCTGTTCAAGCACAGACATGGATTCAACAGCATGTACAACCTTATATTTCTCAAACCAAGATCACTTGTATTACTGTGGGAAACGAGATACTCACGAGTAATGATGCTCAGTTAATGTCTTATCTACTACCAGCTATGCAGACTATGTACGCTTCTCTCGAAAATCTTGGGCTAAGCAAGGAGGTATATGTGACAACAGCCCACTCGACCGGAATCTTAAGTAATTCGTTCCCTCCTTCTGCAGGCGCATTCCGACAAGATCTTGCCCAGTATATCCAGCGCATACTAGGTTTCCATTCACAGTCTGGATCACCATTCCTTATAAATGCATATCCCTTTTTTGCATACAAAGATAACCCTGGTCAGGTTTCACTAGAGTATGTACTTTTTGAGCCTAATCCCGGGATGAGAGATCCAGTTACAAATCTGAAATACGATAACATGTTATATGCACAAATTGATGCTGTTTATACGGCAATCAAAGCAATGGGACATACGGATATACAAGTTAAAGTTTCCGAGACAGGATGGCCTTCTAAGGGGGATCCGAATGAGGTAGGTGCTTCTGCGGATAATGCTAGATTATATAACACTAACATGCTGAACCGGATACAGCAAACTCAAGGTACTCCGGCGAAGCCATCAGTCCCAATCGACATCTACGTTTTTGCACTCTTTAATGAGAATTTAAAGCCCGGTCCGTCGTCTGAGAGGAATTATGGGTTGTATTATCCTAATGGTTCTCTAGTTTATGATATTGGATCAATATCAGTATCAGCATCACCATCAGCATCAACATCACCATCACAAGGTTATCTTCCACTTCCAAACATGGATTATTCAGCTTCAAAGAAAAATGTAAGGAAATATCTAAACTTACATGAACTCATCTAGTGTTTTTTTTTTCCTGCATCATTTTACTTTTCCATTTCAGCCTAAAAACAGAAGCTTTAGATAGTACTAGACAGTTTCAAAAAGAAAAAAATAAGCTAAATTCTTGTTTAGTGTATTGATGATTCCTCCAGAATACCATGTTCTTAAACATGCATATAATGACTCAGTTGAGGAACTGTTTGAATCAGTCTAATGACATCTTTTCCCTTACTTTTCAGGTCTTATCTTTCTTTAATATTCTCCTTCTCCCCATAGCTTTTTTAGTATGTGCTCTAAAGAAGGAATGAATCAAGAAAATAAGCAGCCAAATTTGAACCCGGTTCAATGGGGCGTACATTAGAGGTAAGAAGATCAACACCTTTTACTTTCTTTTATCTCCTTAGTGATTTTTGCATATGAAGAGATGGTGTCCTCCATACCATATCATTTACATGGCTCTGATTTTGTTAGAAATTTAAACCTTCTAAATCAACATGAGTGGATAACAGTGTTTCGTTAATATTTATCCGTTGGATGATCACGATTCTTCAACCACCAGCTGCAAAACTTCAAAAGTTCGGACCACTTGAAAAGTTTCACAGAATCTATTTTCAAATTTGTAGCCACTATAAAAGAATGTGAAATTGGTTGCCTCTAATTATTGGGTTCAGCCATCAACTTTTGAAGTTCGTTCAACAAAGCTTGATTATGTATAATATTTTAGCTTATTTTTGAAGACACGCCATAAGAGAATCAACCCAAGTGTAAAGCTGAGTTGTTGCTCACGCGTTATCTTTTTTTCTGCAATTAGTCAAACGGAACGTTGTTGTCGTGCATATCTCACGCAATACGTCGCCTGCTTGTTTGATAGTCGATTCTGGAGGTCGACCGTCTGTATCGCTAGCTTTAAGATAACTATAATTTATCAATGAGTATCCTTGAAATAATGCATATGAATCTCATCACGTAACGATTCCTATCTTCTCCTGCACAAAAGTCCACACCAAATTCTATCATACTTTAGCAATCTTGGACTTTTTTAATCAACCGCCAAAGTTGAAAAGCACTTACTTTGTCTTTACTTTTTTGTTATCTTGCCAAAAAGGAATCTTTGCATCACCATTAGGTCAAGTAGCACGCTGTAGTTTTCTGGTGTCAACTTCACATCAATTTCAGAGCTGCAACCTTTTGGCCTTAGTAGAATCAAGATTTTTAAACCTTAAAATCTCTCCTTGATTTAAGGATCAACGTAATTGTTTTACTTGAGAAATTTTGTTCAGTTTCTTGAGATTTTTTTTTTCTAAAATTGAAAGCTGTATACCTCTTTCTGGAGATGTAACATCGGTGTGATGCTCAAGCCACATGGTTTGCAGCTTTCAACATTATGGACCCCGGTTTTTTATTTTTCTGTGTTTTACCTCAGCACGCGATTTAAATAAAATAAGATTTGACAGATCCCATGTATTTCTTTCGATAAATTCACACTGGCAATTGACTATATGATACCAAATCTGCCAAACCTATTATTTATGGGGTCCAACGATGTTGAAACCACCAATCAAACGACTTTATTTGAATATGATTTTCATCTATTATTAATTAGTTGAACCACAATCAAGATGTTCGGTATGGATTTAGGAAACACAATGGCAAATAATGCACTAAGCTTTACCTTTATGGTAGGACGTTGCTTTAATTGTTAATAGGAGATTATAGCATACAAGCTTAAATCGTAAGCATGCTTTTTAATTAACTTTTTTTAACAGGAAGGATAGCCTCTTTTCTATCTCTGTTGCTTGTGAGTTAAGTTTTACATGCTCTCCGGATGACTGCTGAACTTTGAACAATTTACTTGCTTGTCTATTTGCAGGGAGTCGAGCATAGAATTTCATAGACATACGGTCATATTGTATCCTTGGACATCAGTCGGAAAAGGTAATTTGTTGGGAGAAACTCGAAATAATAAAGGTTTGTATCAGCAAACATTGATAGATTATCGCTTAGGGGAGAGTTTACTGGCAGATTTGATATGTAATACTATTGTTTTTATGAATATCTATAGTTCAGGATTGCTATTTATTCATTAAACTTCTTGCTGATTCCATCAAATACAATTAGTTAAATCTTTATTGAATTTAGTCCTTGGAAAGATTGTGTGGATATACTTGTATGTATGTGACACAACTGTTGGCGGCCATTGACAACGAGAAACTGTCCGGGTGGTTGGCGATGGTCTCAGGTGGCTGGTTTTGATTTGCCATCGCATTTGTGAAAGTTAAAAATAATGTGATTTGGTCTAATATAACATTATAATGTCACATATTTTCAAAATGGTTTGAGCTTGTATTGTAATCAAGAGGTTGGAGGGCTCAATTCCTATACCTACATCTTTAATGTGGAAAATTTTATAGCTAACCTACTATTCCTATAAGAATAATGCTAATAGTGAGTCATTAAGGTAGTCGCCCCACTATGTGTATTATGATTTTAATAATTAAAAAAATAATAATCAAATGGATTTCCACATTAATAATAATGAAACAATCACAAGCAGGATGTCACGTAAGATAATTACTGTAATAACTAACTATGAAAAGCATTATTCTTATAGAATACTGAAAGGTCTTAAACTAGATTTTTTTTTTAAAGGTAATCAGATATTTTATTAATCAATGCATAATACACAAGAAGTGTACTATCAAGTTACATCGGAAAGTAACAACATGAAATGAGGTAGCCCATCTTTATGCCTAGTAGTTGCAGCATTAAACCAAGTATACAATGTAAAATAAAACAATTCCCCGATCTGCTATAATGTCCGTGATTGGTTAAATAGAAATCTTAGTTTTCTCAAAAAAAAAAGTCTGTCAAAATCTAGATTCTTTTTCTTTTTGCTAAAGATGAAGTCAATCCATTAGTTGTGAAAATTTAGTAGTAGTATTGGATCTTGCAGTAAATCTAACAAAGGACAAAACTAAATTGTTTAAAAAAAATAAAAAAACTCATGTAATCAACTCTAAATTTTTTTAAGAGTAATGTTTAGTCCTTTCTTGTTTTTTAGATTTTGTAGTATCCTTGATGATGAGTACGAAAAATAAATCCATTGGATTGTTTCTTTTTTAATTATTAAAATAATGACTAAATTCTCCAGTAAATCAAGACATTTCCATGATGTACATAGAGCAACTACGATAGTCACTCACTATGAATACCATTCTTCATTCTATAATTCACCATCAAACAATTCTCCTGGCTAAATTCAAACACATCTATCAAGAGTGCGCGTTAATCATACCTTAAGGCTTCGTGTTTTATTGACAGAAGCAGTAATCATCAGCCCTGTTTGAGATAAAACTCGAAAATCCACAAAATGTAGTCTCAAATTATTCTCTTACCTTTCCGTAACAAATATTTGCCATGAGGGCAAGCTCAGATTCTTTTCCCATGGCATCAATTCCATTTATGCCCAACAATCCATATCGAAATCAGTTCCTTCCTACAATCACTTTCATCTAATCATCTTTCTAGATACTTTTCAAATACTCTCTTAACACATGCAGAAAAAAGGGGGAAAAAACACCAAAAGATCATTGAATTTCAGAGGGCATGTAGTTTAAGAGTTGTTACGGGCCTGTGTCAGACCCGCCACCTCGCCCGCCACGTGTCCACACCCGTGGCCCAAGCCACGCACCGGACGAGGTGATTAAGCCAAAAACCGAACTGATTGCACAGGCCGAGGTGATTGCATTAAGAACGAACTGAAAACGCGTCAGCGAACGAACCGGACTCATCCACAAGTACGCAGTGGATGCAAAGGCCCGCACTCCGCTTCTACAACGCTGCAACGCTTCACCTGCCACACCTCGCCTCTACGAAGATCCTTTGTACAAAGATCTTCCCAAAGTCAAATCTCTGACTGATGGGACGTATGGCAGGTTCTCAAACGGTCAAATCAGCAGCCTATGGCTAAAAGCGTTTAACACCAGTCGACCTATGGAGAGACAGAGTGACGCCTAGGATGGGACGAGCCCTAAGGATCTAACAACACGTGTCCCCTCATCCAATGGCTCTCATCTTCCCATACTTAGTATAAATACCCCCTCTCCATAATGAAGAAAGGTGACCATTCTAATCCTAGCATTCTAGTCTTTTTAACTCTAAAAGACTTTCAATATATTTATACATACTTAATCAACCACTTCCCGGCGAGTGTTCCACCGTCGGCGAACCCTTTTCCGGTTGAATATAAAACTGACTTGACCGTCGGAGTGCTTGCGGCCGCTCCCACCCCCTCCGGGAGAGGCCACGAGTGACTGACGGCGTGCTACGTGTGCAGGAGGATTTAACTTGAAGACTTATCCTGTTGGCCACGTGTCCGAGCCATTTTTCGAGGTCAACAGATTGGCGCCGTCTGTGGGAACTAACTTAACCACGAGTTCTCCCACAAAAATTGTGAAAACGCCTGGTTGGCATTTCCCCCCTTGAAAAAAGGGTCGATTCTTGAAAAAGAGTCTTTTGCAGCCGCCTCGGACCATGAGTTCCAGTGAAGGTGATAATGCGAGGGCAAGGGATGTCTCTGAAGAAGAGATCATCCGAGCCAACGTTACGCAACAACGGCCCCATCATCGCTACCGTAGAAATAGAACGGCAGCACGTTTGGCGGCCGAAGTGGCCCAGATGGCCACTAACATGAGGACCATCACGGCTCAGAATGCAGCCATGCAATAACTACTCATGCAAGTGCAAAACTAGGGCGGTTTTCAAGCCCCGCATCACCCGCAGCAATCGGGACGTAGACAAGCCGAGGCGGAATCCAGCAGGAGAACCCATGTGAGCCCCCAGGGAGAGGCTCCCGTGGAAAGGGATGTGGGAATGGACACTTCGAATTACACCGCTGCTCCAGCCGGTGGACCCCCTGCGGGAGATAGTTTCCCCCCGGAATATGAGCGGCCTCAGAGGTCTGTTAGTGTTTTCGATCGGATCGGACGGGCACCTAGAAATAGGAACCAACCCCCGCCGCAAACAACCCGCCAGTGGGGACACGAACAAAGCTAGGAAGTCCAAGCCCCTCCGCCTAGAAATAGGCGGGAGAGGCGAAGCCAAATGGATTGGGGTAACAGGGCTAAAACGGCTCAGGTTCCACCTCGGCAGCAGGCAGATGGCAATGATTCCGACGGACCCTGTAGGTCGTATGAGCTTGATGATGATGATGACAATCTGCCCTTCTCCAGGGAGCTTCGCACATTTCCGATGCCTCACAACTTTGTTCCTCCTAAAATCCCAAAGTACGAAGGGAAGGGCGACCCGGAAAAACATCTCAACAAATACAAAACACAGATGAGCCTCAGGGGAGCCTCGCCAGCTTTGAAATGCAGAGCTTTCCACTTAACTCTTGGCGGTTCTGCCGAAGTGTGGTACAGTAGGTTGGCGCCACTCAGCATACGGAGTTGGCCGGATCTGAAAAAAGCATTCTTGAACCAATACCTCTCTAGAAAAGAGGGGGAGGCTCCTATTCAACGTTTGCAAGATATGAGGCAAGCAGCAGGGGAAACCCTAAAAAACTACCTTGCTCGTTTTACTGATGAGATAACCTACTGCGAGCAGGTCACGGACAAGGAGGCCCTTTCAGCTCTGAAAAGAGGACTGAACATGAACACACTGTTTTGGAGGGATGTCCGAAGCAAGAACCCTTCGACATATGACGAGCTGGTGGAAATGATGAAAGTAGAAATCGTCAACGAAGAGATGATCGATCACAGGAACAGGGCTGCCCAAGGCCTTCCACCACCCCAGAGGCAGATAGGCAGGGGGCCCACATCCCAAATAGTGAGCCAACAATGGACTCAAGCTGGGCACACGGTGGCCCCCACCTCGGGACAAGCATTAGCCACTGCCACACTCAACGCGGTCCCCACCTTGGCTTACGAAAATGCTGGGCCAGGCGCGAACAACCCCGCCAGAAATACGGGACGACCCTCCACCTCTAGAAATAGGGGAAGAGGAGGAAGGCCTAGAGACAGGCCCCCAGAAGCGCGACCTTATTGCACCATTCATCGTCATTATGGTCATGACACCAGGGATTGTGCAGGCCTAGGAAGACCTGCAAGCAATCCTCGTAACAGCAGGGAACACAACTATGAAGGCAATGATCCAAGGCGTAGTCCCCTAAGGAGGGGCGAGACGAGACGGCACTCTCCAACTCATAGGAACGATGATAGGGAAAGGCCCCGAAACGGGCAACGCCCCAGGAGAGATTCGGCCCCCTTGAACGAGCAGCAACCTATCCGTGAGATAGATACCATTATTGGAGGACCCCACGTAGGAGGCGAATCAAAAAATGCTCAGAGGAATTATACCAGGGAGGCGAGGACCCCACCTATGGTCAGTTACTTGGTGAACCAATCGCAAGGTGGAAGGGTGGTAGAGCCCATAACCTTCACTCAAGAAGATACTGCAGGGGTACACTTCCCACACTGCGACGCCCTGGTAGTCAGAGCCGTGGTGGCTCGCAACGGGCTGAAACGCATGCTGGTAGATAATGGCAGCTCAGTCAACATCCTGTTCGGCACAACTTTTGACAAAATGGCAGTGGATCACGAGCTAACACCTATGAGCTCGCCTCTCTACGGATTCACTGGGGACAGCATTACTCCCAGAGGTAAAATCACCCTTGCTGTCGAAATGGGAGCCTCGCCCCAGGTAGCACATCACTTCATGGAGTTCTTAGTGGTTGACCGCCGATCCGCCTACCATGGCGTCCCGGGGAGGCCTGCCCTAAAAGAACTATGGGCAGTCACATCCATCCATCACCTCTGCATGAAGTTCCCAACCGAACGAGGGATCGCAACCGTTCGGGGCGACCAGATAGGATCCAGGGAGTGCTATCTTAACTCCCTTAGGAAGGCAGAGCCTCGAGTCAACATGGTGCTGGATACTGAAATGGCGGAGGCCCCTGAAGAACAACCTCCGACACAAGATATAATCATGGCAGAAGCCAGATCTGAAACAGCTCTGGAGGAACTGGACCCTAGGGTGGTCGAGTCAGAATCGCAAGCTGCCCCAATGGAGGAACTAGAAACGTTCCCAGTAGACCCCCAAGACACATCCAAGGTCCTGCAAGTCGAAAAGGAATTAAATGAGGAAATTAAGGAGGAGCTGAAAAGCTTCCTTCGACAAAATTCCGATGTTTTCGCATGGAAGCATGAGGACATGATTGGTATAGATCCCGAGGTCAGTTGCCATCGCTTGCGGGTCGATCCGAACTGTCCTCCGCATAGACAGAAGAGGAGGGCTTTGAACACCGAAAGGTATGAGGCCCTGAAAGAGGAGGTGGAGAGACTCATCAGTAACGGTTTCGTTCGTGAAGCCAACTATCCGAAGTGGATTTCAAATCCTGTGCTTGTGAAGAAGCACAACGGTAAATGGAGGGTTTGCATTGACTTCTCAAACCTCAATCAGGCCTGCCCGAAGGACAGCTTCCCACTCCCACGGATCGACCAACTTGTAGACTCAACTGCTGGGCACGAACTGTTGAGCTTTGTGGACGCCTATTCGGGTTACAATCAGATACCGATGTTCCCAGGCGACGAAGAAAGCACCTCCTTCATCACCGATAGGGGGCTTTACTGTTACAAGGTGATGCCCTTTGGCCTGAAGAACGCTGGGGCAACCTACCAGAGGTTAGTCAACAAAATGTTCGCCGGTCAGCTCGGCAAAACAATGGAGGTCTACGTTGATGACATGCTTGTGAAAAGCCTCGTGGCTAAAAAGCATATCGAACACCTGGCTGAAGCCTTCAAAACCCTAAGAAGGTATCACATGAGGCTGAACCCCTTAAAATGCGCCTTTGGCGTGGCTTCCGGAAAATTCTTGGGTTACATCGTGAATCAACGGGGAATAGAAGCCAACCCAGAAAAGATTAAAGCTTTAATCGAGATGAGGTCGCCTCAGAAACCCAAGGAAGTGCAACGGCTCACTGGCAGACTAGTCGCACTCAATCGCTTTATCTCAAGGGCCACTGAAAAGTGCCTGCCCTTTTTCAAAACCCTCAAAGGAGGCGGGAAGTTCCAATGGACTCCGGAGTGCGAGGAAGCGTTCCAAGAGTTGAAAAACTACTTGGGGCGAGCACCCCTCCTCAGCAAACCAAGGGAAGGAGAACCCTTATTGCTATTCTTAGCTGTAGCTGAAAGCTCGATCAGCTCAGTCCTTGTACGGGAAGAAGCGGCGCACCAACTGCCAATATACTATGTGAGCAAAGCCTTGCTCCCCGCCGAAGTGAGATACCCAGATATGGAGAAATTGGCTCTTTCATTGGTCATCGCTTCTCGAAAATTGAGGCCGTATTTCCAAGCCCACAGCGTTCATGTTTTGACAAATTTCCTGCTAAGGCAGGTCTTGCAGAAGCCAGACGCCTCGGGAAGGTTACTGAAGTGGGCAGTAGAGCTCAGTGAGTTCGACATAATTTACGCGCCCCGGACAGCCATCAAGGGTCAGGCTCTGGCCGACTTTGTCGCGGAATTCGCCAAGGCCCCTGAAATCGAAGTGGATATGGAACCAGCAGAGCCTCCCACGTGGAATCTCTTCGTCGATGGTTCCTCCGGAGAAACAGGCTCCGGGGCTGGTATAGTGTTGGAAAGTCCGGAGGGGCACAGGCTTAACTGCGCGGTAAGGCTCGGGTTTAAGGCCTCCAACAACGTGGCTGAATACGAGGCTCTCCTGGCCGGACTTCGGCTCGCCAAGGAACTGCAAGTAAAAAGATTGGTTATAAACAGTGATTCGCAGTTAGTGGTGAATCAGGTCAATGGTAACTTCGTGGCCAGGGACAAACATGTGGCGGCCTACCTGAAGCTGGTCATGAATTCCCTGCCCAACTTCGAAAAGTTTGAGCTAATCCAAGTGCCCCGCCAAGAGAATTGCCACGCCGATGCCCTATCAAAGCTAGCCAGCAGCAAGGATTCGGAGCTTCTAAAGGTGATCCCCATCGAACACCTGGCCGAACCATCTATTAAGGAGGGCGAGAAACTAATGTGGATTGAAAGCACCCCACCATGGATGCTACCCATACTGGCCTACCTGAAAGAACAAAACTTGCCAGAAGACGAAACCGAGGCTCGGAAGCTCCGAAGAAGGGCCGCGCACTTCATCCTACAGGACGATATTCTGTACAAGCGTGGCTTCTCCTCCCCCCTTCTCAGATGTACAGGAGGAGAAGAAGCAAACTACATCCTCAGGGAAGTACATGAAGGTGTTTGTGGAAACCACTCCGGTGGAACAGCTTTGGCCCACAAGATACCCAGGCAGGGATATTACTGGCCAACCTTGAAAAGGGACGCCACTGAATTCGCACGCAAATGTGACAAGTGCCAACGCTTCTCCAATGCACAGAGGCAGCCATCTCAAGAGCTCACAGTGGTATCAAGCCCCTGGCCTTTCGCCAAATGGGGTGTGGATTTTATTGGCCCTTTTCCAAAAGGAAGAGCGAATGCTCGCTTCGCCATAGTCGCCATTGATTATTTCACCAAATGGGTGGAAGCAGAGCCTCTAGCCAAGATCACTGAGGCCAACACCTCGAAGTTCCTTTGGAAAAACATCATCTCCCGGTTCGGCATACCTCACTCCCTAGTGTCTGACAACGGCAAGCAATTTGACAACAAGAAGGTCCGGGATCTATGTGATGAGCTTGGAATCAGAAAGCATTTTTCCACGCCCCATCATCCCCAAGCAAATGGGCAGGTCGAGGCGGTCAACAAAACCATCAAGCTCGCCTTGAAAAGGAAGCTGGATGCCTCCAAGGGCGCTTGGGTCGACGAGCTTCCCCAGGTTTTATGGGCCATCAGGACCACTTGCAAAATTGCTACTGGGGAGACTCCATTTTCTATGGCTTATGGAGCCGAGGCTATGAGCCCTGTGGAGGTTGGCATCCCATCCCCCCGCCGCCTCCACTTCGATGAGGTGATGAATGATGAGTCGAGGAGGCTTGAGCTAGACTTTCTCGAAGAAAAGAGGGACGAGTCCCAAGTTAAGCTCGCCTCCTATCAACGAAAGATGATGCGCTACTATAACGCCAAAGTGAAGAAGAGAACATTTCGCATTGGAGACTTGGTGCTTCGCAAAGTCTTCCCTTCGACCAGAGATCCTGGCACAGGGACTTTGGGACCAAACTGGGAAGGACCCTATCGCGTGATTGCAGAAATCAGGTCTGGAACTTATAAAATCGAAGATCTGAATGGGAGAATGATGCCTCACCCCTGGAATATTGAACACTTAAGGAAATATTATCAGTAGGGAACGTGTACTGTTGTAAATATTGCAATCAAATAAACGGATGTTATGTTCACTTTGTTCTCGCATGGACACACCAAACAAACTTGGCAAGGTGCAAGCCCATTCAAAGGGTACACCCCCAAGATATTCTGCCTAAGCCAGAGATGGTGCGGGTGCCATCCTGGACGAAGCGGAGTGCACCAATCAGACAAACTTGGCAAGGTGCAAGCCCATTCAAAGGGTACACCCCCAAGATATTCTGCCTAAGCCAGAGATGGTGCGGGTGCCATCCTGGACGAAGCGGAGTGCACCAATCAGACAAACTTGGCAAGGTGCAAGCTCATTCAAAGGGTACACCCCCAAGATATTCTGCCTAAGCCAGAGATGGTGCAGGTGCCATCCTGGACGAAGCGGAGTGCACCAATCAGACAAACTTGGCAAGGTGCAAGCCCGTTCAAAGGGTACACCCCCAAGATATTCTGCTTAAGCCAGAGGTAGTGCGGGTGCCATCCTGGACGAAGCAACATTCGCACGTTGAGTAAGCCCAATGCGCTGTTACTTGGTTCATTGGTATCTTCCATTTTATTAAGTGGTTGAGTAAGTCCGACGCATTATTACTTGTTCATAGGCATCTTCCATTTTATTAAGTGGTTGAGTAAGTCCGATGCGTTGTTACTGGTTCATAGGCATCTTCCATTTTATTAAGTGGTTGAGTAAGTCCGATGCGTTGTTACTGGTTCATAGGCATCTTCCATTTTATTAAGTGGTTGAGTAAGTCCGATGCGTTGTTACTGGTTCATTGGCATCTTCCATTTTATTAAGTGGTTGAGTAAGTCCGATGCGTTGTTACTGGTTCATTGGCATCTTCCATTTTATTAAGTGGTTAAGTAAGTCCGATGCGTTATTACTTGTCGATTGGCTTCTTCCATTTTGTTAAGTGGTTGAGTAAGTCCGATGCGTTATTACTTGTTCATTGGCTTCTTCCATTTTGTTAAGTGGTTGAGTAAGTCCGATGCTTTGTTACTTGGTTCATTGGCATCTTCCATTTTATTAAGTGGTTGAGTAAGTCCGATGCGTTGTTATTTGGTTCGTTGGCAACTTCCATTTTATTAAGTAATTAAGCCCGATGTGTTATTCGTTCGAAGCTAATCTACGATACAATGGAACAAACAATAAAAAAGGGGGGGGAGGGGGGGAGGAAGCGACAACACTTGATAAAATTTGTTCATTCATAACCAAGGGAGAGGCCGAAGCCATTACATGGAGGATACAAATTACAAACTAGTCTATATTAATCGCCGCCCCAGGTCCTCCGCCTTCGGCTTCCTCTGAAGGGCCCTCTTCATCCTCGGCAGGCATGCCCCCAGTGGGGCCCCCGAACTCTTCCTCCAGAAAGGTGATATCCAGATCGGAGTGCCTCTCACGAAGGCGGGACATCATCTCCTTCGCCGCCCAGGAGGCCCAGTAGTTGGCGAAGTCGTCATACTCGGGCGTATTTTCAAAATTATCCTTGTAGTTCTGGACCGCCACTTCGCCAACAGTTTTCGCCTCTGCCCTCAGCGAGTTCATCTCCTCAGTCTGGGCTTCGATGCGTTTCTTCTGCTCGGCCCTCTCCTTATTGGCCTCCTCCAAGGCTTCAGACGTTAGCCTTTGGTGGTCATTGGCCTGGTCCACCCTCTTCGTCAGGGCTGCCACCTGGGAAACGGACTCGTGAAGCTCATTCTTCAGCTGATTAACATGTATCTCAGCCGAGTCCAACTTCGTGGCAGCAGTTACCCACTTCTCCTCCATCTCCTCCAACTCTTTCTTGGCCTTCTCCACTTCGGCCTCCCAGTTTGAAGAGGCTTCGATCCTCTTCTCCAGATCCTCATTCTTCTTTCGAAGGCCCCTCACCAAGTCCTCTGCCGCGGCGCCCATACTTAGGGCCCTTGCCACGCAGGCATTGTTTGCAGCCAAGAAATCCTCGATCTCACACGAGGCAGCGTGGTTGGCCCAGTCTTCGGTCCAGTACTTGCTGTGGACTCTTGCAGCAGAGGCGGTCTCAGGAGGGAGCATCTCCAACACAGCCTCGGGGAGATCGTCGTCCTTGCTCCCCAAGAAATCAGTGACCTTTTTCTTGGCCGGGGCAGTGGCAGGCCTCTTCAGCCTCTTCTTGGGCGCCCCCTCGGCGAAGTAAGCAGTGATCGGCACAATGGCCTGGGAAGGAGGTGGAGCCGCCACGGTGACCCCCGCCTCAGCCGGGGAAGGAGAAGCCACGGCAGCGGGAGCAGGAGTAGAGGTCCCGGTTGGACCGGCCCGTCTTTTTCTTGGGGCGAGGGAGGGTCCTTCCTCCTCGCACTCCTCAGCAGGCTGCTGACCAGCCTTGCTCAGGGTTTGCAAGCGCTCCGACTGCTTTTTGTATGCAGCCGAGCTGGTCTTCAACATTTTGGCCTCCGCCACGCTCCGGCGGATTGTGGCCAGGTCGGGCCTAGGGGGCCTCTTATTTTCAAAATCCCCTGCAAGAAAGAAAATTGCTAAGTATCCAAGTAGAATATTGAGACAGAACCGAAACGAAATACACTCACCTCTGTTCGTCATCAGCCCGTGCAGAGTGAAATGGTAGTTCTGGTCGATCAACTCCTTGAAGCTTCTCTCCGGTAGAGGCGTCTGATACAGTCGGGCAATTATGTCCCAGTCCTCCTCTGCAATTTCGCACCTCGGGAGGGAGCCTGCAAAGAACAGAAATATTAAAATCATAAGCGAAGTTAGCCAAGTAAATTCAAATCGGAAAGTTGCTTACTGCAAGTGGAATAGATGGTGGGGACGGTCAGAGGCGCCATCGGGTCATTCTCCACTGTATCCCACCGTCCTGACGCCCAGAACCACGAACTCCTCCAGCCTTTTATCGAGGAGGGTGTCTCAACCACGAACGGCGAATGGGACCCCCAGGGAGCCAGGTAGTACCAGCCTTTGCTCGCCTCGCCCCCCGCCGTGGCTTTTGGAAAGAAAAGGGAGTGGAATACACTAAACGACATGTCCACTCCGATGCTGGCCCTCCGCCACAGCATCCACGTCCCAACCATTTGGGACCACGCATTGGGGTTGAACTGGGTGGGGGCCAACCCAAACGACCTAAGAACTAGGCGAAAAAAGGGGTGAAATGGAAGCCTCAACCCAGCCCGGAAAAGATGGTCACTCACTGCTACACACCCCGGCCTAGGATAGCAGGCTCTCTCATGCGGCTCGGGTCGGATAAGCTCAATATTGTGAGGGATCCTAAACACCTCCCTACACTTTTTTACCTGCTCCGAGGTGATTTTAGACGGGTATTTAGAGGCCCCCCATTGCACAGATGTGTCTACGGGGGAATCTGGGCGTTTCCAGATGTTCTCCCCGGCCCTGATGGCTCTACTCAGCTCGTCAGATGAGATTAATATAGGTTCCCTCATGGATGAGCTCTCTTCGCCTCGCCTCTCCTCACTACCCCCCTCAACAACTTGCCCACTCGACATCTCACTAGACAGACACAAAAAACGAAGAGAAGATGGAGAAAGCTGAAATCTGGAACGTTACCTAAAACCGTTGGAAAGAACTTGCCCACCGGAGTTCACAAGGAGGTCGCCGGAATCCTTAATGTTCGCCGGAGGATGGAAACGGTCGCTTGGTTCCAGGGAGTTTGAGAGAACTTTGAGAGATTTTCACGAAATAAAGGTTTTGAAATGAGAAGGATGGGCCTTTTATAGGCATTCCAAACTCACCCCAACCGTTAGATCAATCCAAACACAATCTGGACCGACCAGCACCTAGATGCAAGGATCTCCGTCAAAACCAATGGTCATTTGAATTAACGGCCCTGATGAAGTAGTGAGTTGCACGCTCGGCTTAAGCACGTCGCCTTGGGGAATGAGAGCCGTCGCCATTATTATCATTTATATCGAGAGAGGCGTGCCTTGGAAAACAAGCGAACGCCTCCCCATGATTGCCTTGGGGAGATACGAGGGCTTCCAAATCATTAGCACAAAGTTCAAGGTCAACCTTTATCGCCTCAGTCAAACACAGCTCTGCGTTGCAACAGCTCCCCTAAGAGCTGCCAACCTATTTCGCCTCGGCCACATCAGAATGTAGTGTTGCAACAGCTCCCCAAAGAGCTGCCAACCCATCTCGCCTCGGCCACATCAGAATGTAGTGTTGCAACAGCTCCCCCAAGAGCTGCCAACCTATTTCGCCTCGGCCACATCAGAATGTAGTGTTGCAACAGCTCCCCAAAGAGCTGCCAACCCATCTCGCCTCGGCCACATCAGAATGTAGTGTTGCAACAGCTCCCCCAAGAGCTGACAACCCATCTCGCCTCAGCCACATCAGAATGTAGTGCTGCAACAGCTCCCCAAAGAGTTGCCAACCCATTTCGCCTCGGCCACAGCGGGATCCTGTGTTGCGACGACTCCCACCACCAACGACTCACCCCCGTGCCTTCTAGCTCGGAATTGAAAATCCTTGTATTATATAAATATTCATACATGGACTTCCGGGACTATTGTTACGGGCCTGTGTCAGACCCGCCACCTCGCCCGCCACGTGTCCACACCCGTGGCCCAAGCCACGCACCGGACGAGGTGATTAAACCAAAAACCGAACTGATTGCACAGGCCGAGGTGATTGCGTTAAGAACGCACTGAAACGCGTCAGTGAACGAACCGGACTCATCCACAAGTACGCAAGTGGATGCAAAGGCCCGCACTCCGTTTCTACAACGCTGCAACGCTTCACCTGCCACACCTCGCCTCTACGAAGATCCTTTGTACAAAGATCTTCCCAAAGTCAAATCTCTGACTGATGGGACGTATGGCAGGTTCTCAAACGGTCAAATCAGCAGCCTATGGCTAAAAGCGTTTAACACCAGTCGACCTATGGAGAGACAGAGTGACGCCTAGGATGGGACGAGCCCTAAGGATCTAACAACACGTGTCCCCTCATCCAATGGCTCTCATCTTCCCATACTTAGTATAAATACCCCCTCTCCATAATGAAGAAAGGTGACCATTCTAATCCTAACATTCTAGTCTTTTTAACTCTAAAAGACTTTCAATATATTTATACATACTTAATCAACCACTTCCCGGCGAGTGTTCCACCGTCGGCGAACCCTTTTCCGGTTGAATATAAAACTGATTTGACCGTCGGAGTGCTTGCGGCCGCTCCCACCCCATCCGGGAGAGGCCACGAGTGACTGACGGCTTGCTACGTGTGCAGGAGGATTTAACTTGAAGACTTATCCTGTTGGCCACGTGTCCGAGCCATTTTTCGAGGTCAACAAGAGTGATTAACAATAAAAAGAAAAAGCAAAGCCTCGATAAAATGAAAGGGATGAAAAGAATTACCAGAAATAAAAGGAATTCAGAGGTATAAAATAATCTGAGGGCTAGGGTTTTGATACAACGCTGCAATTTGGAATTGGGCGAAGAAGGGGAGTGCAGAGCGAAATGCAGTGTAAGGGCAATTTGGCTAATGAAAAAATGATATTTTGAAATTTGAATAGTGATTTTTTGGAAGACACGTAGTCCCTTTTTGTCTATCATTAATTCAAAAAATTGCTTGATACAGTAAAATTGTCCACCACACATTCACCCAATAAAATATTTTACACACAAACTAATAAATTTACTTTAATTTTCAACCACACATTCTCCAAAAAATACTATTCATTACACTAATTTTCTCTCAATAATGGAAGACAAACAAGCTCATAATTTGATGCATAAAGTGTGTTTGATGCACGTTAAAATGGAAATAATGCATTTTTTATTGTGATGTGACGTGAATGTGTGGTTCAAAATAGTAAAAAAGTAAGAATAAAAATGAGGATGTGGAGGCTAAGTCCCCGTTTGTTTCTCATTTTTCATCCAAAAAAATGAAAAATATGACCGTTATCCATCACATCAAGTCATCAATTTTGAATTTCTATATCTTATGTGATACCTAATAACAACTATATTTTTCATTCTCATTCTACAATAATAAGAATCAAACATCCCTAAGTATGAGAAGTAAAAAATTTTGAAACAAAGAGTCAAATATGGGAAGTTTTAAGCTTGGCCAAACACGGATTACATTTTTTTCATGGGAAAATAACTTTTTGGGTAAATTCGACTGCGGATCCTAACCTCGCACAAGTGTTGCAAGTAAGTCATTAATCTTTGATAAATATTTCTCGTGACAGAAAATGTCATCGACTTTCGAAAAATCCAATTTCATATTAAGAACTTGTTTGGGAATGTTTATAAATGGTTTGAATTATAAGTCAATAGAAATAAGTTATAAATAAGTGGATTATAGTTATTGATCCATAGAAAAGTATGAAAAAGTGGCTTGAGTATTTGCAAACAATTTATAAACATGAGCCAAACATAGACCTTTAAGAAGACAATGAGGAAAAAGGAATTAAAAAGAAATAAGAAAAGACTACAATTTGTTTATGCTTCTTATGATTAGCTTATTAGGAGATTATAATGAAAGGAATAATGGATCCCATAAAATATGTAGATAATACGTGAATAATAAATTTAAATGTTTGCTTAAAATTAGAGGTTGACTTTAACTGAAAATTACAAGTTACTCATGAAGAAATCAATATACATCTTCTCAACATACTCATCCATCTTACCTCTCCCTTTACCCCCAATCCTAGTGGCATCACACTGTTTGTATGGGTAAAGGGGTAGGTGAAATGGATGGTTAGGAGCCCAATTCTATCTCATGGCATTGTTTGAGGCTAGGGGCCCATTCAATCCAAACTCATCATAGTAGAGTTGAGTCTCAAATGGAAGAGCCATATGCGCAACCAACCGATCCTTGATACTAGGATCTCAGATAAGAAGAAATTTGCCAAATGAAGCAAAATGTCAGTATCTACCACATCCTTCCATAAGCTATCACCTAAAAATGAAATAACTATGGTAAAAGCTACATAACCTGAAGAAAGGCACACGTACTATATTACGTAACTTGATAACGAGTTCATTCACAACCATCAAAGGCACTACAAGCTTCAAACATGAAAGAAAACCAACTAAGGTTTCAAACACTATTGACCTACACTTTGTCTATTAATATCACAGTAAAATTATCCATTCGTCTTCTCTCACTCAAATCATCGTATTTTCACTTGGAGCGTCTAAGTACATACGATTGTTGCACCCCATACGTAGTTGACATCGACCTTACATTATAACGTATTTTATCTCGTGTGAAGTGAGGTGATTGAAACTTGTTTAACAACGAAATCTTACAAGGCTGCAAAGTTAAAAAAAAAAAAAGGGGAATCATTTGTTGACGGATGTGCTCAGCTAACAAGACTATTAGAATTTGGGTGTGACCTGAATTTCTTGTTGAAATAATTGAAAAATTCTAATTGAAGTGCACGTTATGAAGAATTCAAATTTGAATATTATTGGAGTCCTACGTCATGTTAAAATTCTATTTTGAAAGTCCATTGGGAGTTGGAATTTGTTTTGGACTCAATTTTATGGTATCGTACTCCATCAACAACTCTACTATGTGGGTTTGGACATCCCCTACTTATTCCCTATAAATACTAGATTTCTCTATACAATTTTATAATGTGAGAAAATAGATTACTAGAATTATAGGATCTATTGTAAGTTTCTCTCTTCTCCATTATTCTTGAGTCAATAAAATCTCTTAATTAATCTGTCATATTTTTGTCTTTTTTATTCTTTTGCTTGATCAAATATTTTATTATTATTTGCTATATAACTTCAACATCTCAATCCGGTGATTTGTTTCTACAACAATTGATATCAGAGATATTCATGTATCTTGTTTGTTTTACAACTATTAGTATCAGAGCACCAGGTTCGGCAGTTCCGCAAGAGCGCAATGTTTGATTTGTTCGAATTTTTTTATTCGTGATGACTTCCATGAAGTATAACATTTCGCTTTTGGATCAGAGCACTAGATTTTCGCTATGGTAAGTTAAGATACGTCCAGTTCTCGCACAACTGGATTTAGATGATGCATTACTGGAAATTGACAAGATGCCTGCAACTTTGACCGCGAAGAAGAAATTACGGAAGGATAAAAGGCAGTTTCTCACATTCATCTTCATCTATCAAACACTGTTCTTCAGGACATTTTGGAGGAGAATTCAGCAGTTACTTTATGGTTGAGGTTTGAGCAATTGTGCATGACTAAAAGTCCGACAAGCAAATTGAACCTCAAGCAGTCTTTATACTCTTATCGAATGGTAGAATGAGGATCATTGGAATATCACCTGAATGTATTTAAGGAGATTCGTCGCTGATTTAGAAATTTTGGAAATAGAGTATGATGAAAAAGATTTGGCCTTGATCCTATTGTGTTCGTTGCCCGCTTCGTTTTCTTTATTTAGAGACGATTTTGTATAGTTGTAATACTCTTACCATAGATGAAGTCTATGATACTTTGTATTCAAAAGAAAAGATAAAGCATCTGATTTCTGAGGCCAAATATGGAGAAGGCCTGATTGCTCATGGTAGTTTTGGAAGGGGCAGATTGAAATCTAAGTTCAGTAATCAAATTTGTAACTACTGCAAGAAGAATGGGCACTTAAAGAAGGATTGTTACAAATTGCAGAATAAAAAAATGATGGCTGCAAGTAGATATTCAAATACTTCAGGCGAAGCAGATCTCGCGGAGAACGTTGTAAGTGATGGAGATCTCTTAGCTATTTCTGACATTGAGTCTAAACCGGAAGATAATTAGATTCTTGATTCAACATGTTTGTTTCATATGTGTCCTAATAAGAACTTGTTTGCTACATATGAAACTGTTTCCAAAGGTGTCGTGGTTATGGGAAATAACGCATCTTGTCGGGTTGCTAGAATTGGCACAGTCAGATTGAAGCTTTTGGATGTTCCAGATTTGAAAAAAAATCTCATCTCGTTGTCTATCCTTGATTCAAAAGGTTATGAGTTTTTTTGGTGGAGATGGAGTTTTAGAGATTTGTAAGGGTGCCCAAATTGTATTGGAGGGACGAAAAAGGTATCAGTTATACATCTTGCAGGGTCGTGCGGAATTTAGAAGAGTCAATCAGCACAAGTTCAGGACCGTTGTGGACATTCGGTTTGGTACAATACCTTTAGGCTCATAAATTGTCAAATTTGAAAAAAAATACAGTTCAGTGGAATTTAGAAGATATGGATAATGATGCTTTACCATCATCACCTGTGGTGCCATCGTATTCAATTGCTAGGGACGGACCCAATGGAAAAAGGGTATGTGGATGCTGATTTTGTTGAACATGCTTCAAGTGGAGTAGAAGGTATACAATCTAACAAGGAGTCTTCTGTAAAAGCATTTGGTATTGATTCTGCTTTGGAGTATGTTATAGCGATATAGCCCATCTTGGTAAATTATAAAATCATTATGATTTTTTGAAATTTGAGGTAATTCTGTAGAGTAGTACTTGGATTCATTGGAAGAGATTGAGTATTTTCTGTTTTGTTGGAGAAATTAATTTTTTGGTTATTGTTGAAGAAGTCAGTTCAGTTTTTGGTGAAATTTTTGTCAGGGTGGAGATTGTTAGAATTTAGGTGTGACCTGAATTTCTTGTTGAAGTAATTCAAGAATTCTAATTGAAGTGCGCGTTATGAATAATTCAAATTTGGAATATTATTGGAGTCCTATGTCATGTTGAAGTTTTATTTTGGAAGCCCATTGGGAGTTGTAATTTGGTTTGGATTCAATTTTATGATATCCTACTTCATCAACAACTCTACTAGGTGAGTTTGGACATCCCCTGCTTATTTCCTATAAATACTAAGTTTTTCTATACAATTTTATAATGTGAGAAAATAGATTACTAGAATTATAGGATTCATTGTAAGTTTCTCTCTTCTCCATTATTCTTGAGTCAATAAAATTTCTTAATTCCTTTGTCATATTCTTGTCTTTTTTATTCTTTTACTTGATCAAATACTTCATTATTATTTGTCATATAACTTTAACATTTCAATCCGATGGTTTGTTCTACAACAATTGGTATTAGAGATATTATAATATCTTATTTGTTTTACAACAAAGACATTAACACTTTTTTCAAAAGTTTATATGATGTTAGGTGTTCAAAGAAATTGGGGGCGACTTGGATAGAAAATGGAAGGTGACTGACTTGTGGACGATGTCTCTCATAAAGGGGCGGGTGAGATGGTAAGAATGATATGTTTTTCTTTAATTTTATTTTTTCCTTTTTCTCTTTTAAGTAAAAGAAGGAAAAATTAATCTTTTTACACTAACTATTTCTATTAGGTAAAGACCACACCAGCAAAGGGTTGAAAAAGTTGAAGGCTCGAATGTCACAAAATAGTAGGTTTGGATAATCTAAATGTTGCTTTTTATTCTTTTAAGAGTTCGAAAAACATATTTTCGTTTGGGATAAAAAAAAAATTTTCAGTTTTAAAAATCATTGTTTTCAAAAGTTTGCATAACTTTCGCCTAAGATCGGTACTTGTCTTTACCGTTTAATTATGTTTTTCATATAAACTTATCTTGTCTTGCTTAAGTTTATAAAAAAACTTGAAATTTGATCATACATATATAATTTTAAAAAATGTTTTTTTTTTTTTGTCTTTATTTTGGGTTGTATTGGATTATATTTTCAAATGTAAGTGTATTTATATATTGATTGAATTTTTTTCAACATTATTTAATTAAATAATAATAAAAAATTTCACTATTACAGTCTCCAACGATCAACGATCGCCCTAACGCACTCAATATCCTCGCCCCTTTTAGGAACTTGAATATCACAAGTGGAAATTACACAATTCCCTACTTTTCAAGATTTATATTCTAAAATCATACTGAACTTTTAATTTTCAAAAACTAGATATTTTTTAATTAGATACATTATAATTATATATATTATAAATATAATTACCCAAACCTTAATCAAAATATTTTCATCCTCTTCTCTCGTCTCACCGTGTTCTCTCTCCGCACTCTTCTCTCTTCTCTGCACATAGCCGCTTCTCCGATGCATCCATTCCCAAGACGTCGGCGCAGTATCGCCACAACATGGAGAAGCTCCACACGACGATGCTGGGGAGACTCGATATTCCGATTTATAGGATTTCATCCTCCATGAAGGTTCGGATCTGCGGCGATGTTTTGGTACTGCATATGCCGCGATGTTCTAGTTCTGGTAATAGCTGTGGCGATGGCGGCATTTTGTGGATTTGGTGGTAACGGTGGTTGGGTGCGGTTGTGTGGTAGATCTGGCACTATTGGTGGTGGATCCGGTGTTGGGGAGGTGGTGGATTTGGCACTATTGACGGTGGTGATGTGCGGTGTTGGGTGTGGTGTTTGGTGCAATGTGGGTTGTGCGGGCAAGATGGGGTTGGAGGTGACACTGATTATTTTGTGAGTGGTTATTGGTGACTGTGATTGTTGGTGGTCGTGATTAGTTTGTGCATACGTGAGGCGGTGGGTGTCGGGCGTGTCGACGATATGGGGTTGGAGGTGACTGTGATTATTTTGTGCATGTAATCGAGTGTGACCAATTAAAATTGTGACTGTGACTTACTGTAATCGAGTTGTGACCAAAAATAATGCGTGACCAATTAATTTGAGAATGTCACCAATAAAATAAATGAGTTGTGACCAATAAAGTCTTGGATTTGTAATCGATACATAATATGTGACCTAAAAATTGTTACTGTGACTCACA
This sequence comes from Fraxinus americana, assembly GCA_035079005.1. Taxonomy (NCBI): domain Eukaryota; kingdom Viridiplantae; phylum Streptophyta; class Magnoliopsida; order Lamiales; family Oleaceae; genus Fraxinus; species Fraxinus americana. Next base: position 26,257,905 of record CM068725.1, read on the forward strand.
ATTTATTAAGTTGTAATCGAGTTGTGACCAATAAAAATGTTGATTCTATGATCGATGAATAAGTCGTGACTTATAAAATTTTCTATTTGTGATCGAGAAATACCTATAAAATTCTTGATTTGTGATCATAAAATAAGTTGTGACCAATAATTTGATAAACTGTGATCGATTTGCAAAAAATAAACGAGTTACTAAAGTCACAGTTTACTGATTCCAGATTTGAGTTCACAAGTCACGGTCATTTTGTATAGATCACAAATGAATATAGGCGGGTCACAAATCAGTATGATCAATTAATTTGATAGTTAACTGTGGCTAATTAATTCGTCATTAAGGTTAGATCATTGTCACGGGTTTGAGTTCACAAGTCACAGTCATTTTTTATAGGTCACAAATCAATATAAACAGGTTACAAATCAATATTAACATGTCACATGTATTTGTAGAGTCACAGTTCAAAAATACAGGTCACATTTATCGGAATAGTCGCCGGAACGATCATCAGCATATTCGTCGGAATCGAAGTAGTAACCGAAACGGTCATCGGAATAGTCGCCAGAATCGGAATAGTCGTCAGAACTGTCCTCGAAGCGACATGGGTGGTGGAGGTGGGGCGGGTTAACTATATATATATATGTGTGTGTGTGTGTGTGTCAAATATCTGATTTTAGAAATTTGAAAGTTATTTTCTTATTTTTGAAATAGTATATAGTAAAAATAGGAGAAATGAATTTTTCCGATATCACAATCACCAAAGGTTGGAGACTCTGGTGGACTTTATATTAATAATAGTGGAAATTACATAAATTCCTACTTTAATTATTCAACATTCTAAAATTAGGTGGGAAGTTTAATCTTTCAAAAATCAGATATTTTATTTTAATTAATATTTTTACTAAATATATACACTCCAAACCCTAGTTAATTCCCACATCAGCCCTACCTCCCTCCACTCCCGCCTCATTTCCCCCAAATCGCACCCATTTCTCTCTCTCTGTTGCCGTTGCTGTTGATCACTCGTCGCCGGAGACAATTGTGAAAGTCGAGCAACAACGTCATCGCTGCTATGTTTCCCCCTCGCAGCCAGTGTTGTGAGAGTCAGCATCGGCATCATCGTAGACGCTGTTGTGTTTCCTCCTCGCTGCTACAGTAGGTAAGAGAACTCGACGCCGGAGACTTCGAATGCCGCTACAAGGCTCCTATTGATGTGATACCGCTGCTGTGCTGCTCCCTCGCAGCCGTCAATGCGAGCGCCGACAGAGGCATCTCCCTCGCCACTGCTACAATTAGATAGTGGCGAACCTGCTTCTTTTGATGTCCCAACTATCTAAACCAGTTTTGGGTGATTTTAGGGTGGTTTGGGGATTTGAGATGGTCGTAGATATGGTGGTGCTACAGGTGGTTGGTGCAGGTGGTGTTGGATATGGCAGTGGTGGTGAGGTGTTGGTTTTGGATAGAGGTAGTAGTGGTGTTGATAGTTGTTTAGTGGTGGTGGTGCGATGGTAGTGGTGCAGGCTGTTATTGGTGGTGGAGGATGTTTGTGGTGCGGTGTGTGGTGGATGTGTACGATGGGGTTCGATGGTGGAGGTGTGCTAGTGTTGGGAGAGATTGTGGGTTTTAATAGGCGGCAGTGGCGCAGTGTTTGATTGGAGGTGGTGGTGGTTGTTGGTGGGGGATGGTGTTGGTGGTGGCGCGACGGTGGTTTATGTGGTGAGGTCATTTTCTGTTGGTGGTGTCGAGGTCTTTTTCTGGTGGTGGTGAGGTCGTTTTCATTGGGTGGGCGATGGTGGTGGTTGCTAGGGTGTTGGCGGTGGCAGCGGCGGTGGTTTATGTGGTGGCAGTGGTGTATTTCTATGGTGTTGGCGGTGGAGACGACGGTGGTGTTGTGTTGGTGCATGTGACCAATTATTTTGGTTATATGTGACCAAATATTAAACCGTAACCTTAAAATTTGATAACTTGTGATTGAGAAATAATTTGTGACCAACAAATTTAAAAATTCGTGAACGATAAACTTTTGACTGTAAATTTTTTTAGTTTGTGACCAATGAAATAGATTGTGAAATAATTTGGGTATCCCGTGACTAAAAATAACATGTGACCGATAAATTGTGACCAATAAATAATATGTGACCTAAAAATTTGAATTGTGACTTATGAAGTTTGCGGTTTGTGACCGATAAATGAATTGTGATTTATAGTGACCTACAAATTTTTTGATCCGTGATCGATAAACAGATTGTGACCTATAAAATTTTTGAGTTGTGACCGTAAAATAATTTGTGACGTAAAAAATTATGATTTGTGACCGAAAAATAATGTGATTAACTAAATTGTGAATATGTGAATGTATTATATAAATCTGTGACGGTCACAGGAATAGTCATCGGAATAGTCATCGAAGAAGTTAGCCAGAACGATCGCCGGAGTAGTCGCCGGAAAAGTTAGTCGGAACGATTGCCGGAATAATCCCCGAAGCAGTTCGGGTGGTGGGCGTGGGGTGAATTAATTATATTATATTAGAATTAAATATTTAATAAATTTATTTATTAAATAATTTATTAATTCATAAATAAAAATTTTAAAAAAAATCTGATTTTTGAAATTTGAAACTTATTTTCTTATTTTTGAAATGACGCATATTTAACATCTTAGAAATGAAAATTTCCCTTAATAATATTATTAAAAAACAGTTTAAAAAGGAAAAATTACCTAAAACCCTACCTATCAAGAATACAATTCAAAAACTAGGAGGTATAGTTTTAAATTCATTAATCAGGTGATATTTACAAATTTTTAATTTAATTAATACAAGCTTAATTAATACCTCCTTTACTCCCCGAATATACCACCCTCACCCCTACACCACTCCCACGTTCTCTCTCTATTAACCACTCTTACTTTCTCTCTCTATATTTCTCTAATTACCCATTCTTCTCTGGACATTTCTATAGTTCCATGTACAGGTTCATTCAAATTTGACATCTCCACCAAAAACTCAGTCACGCCTCCAATTTACTCGGAGTCGGAAACCTCCAATTTCTCTTTACTGCCCCGTAATCTACTTCTATCTCCTCTGCAATTTTCAGCTTCTCCGCCTCCACCACTCTTTCACATCGACATACAGGCTCGTCGTCCGGGCCATGGGCATTGAGGTCTAAGATGCCTTCTCTAACTTTTCCATGGCGGTTTCTCGTGACGCCAAACATGTTCCACCTTTGTACAAATTTGAATCGATGGGGTTGGCTGGGCCTATAGTTACCGACGTACAGATTTGAATTCTTTATTTCATTAAGTGAAGCTTATTTCATTGGAGAAATAAAAATTAGAACTAAATAATATCTTAATTAAATATAGTAGAAGTTCAAAGGGTTTGTTCAGAAACTCCTCTATTGCCAGAATATAATTCGTTTTAGTATTCTTGTGTGAAGGACCAACCTATTTCATGATTGTTGATTCTACGTGTTTATACAGGTACATACAATTGTGGACAAGATGGAACCGAAAGAATTCGTCCTCTTGGCAAACCAGAATTGCAGACTTTATGATTAGGATTTGCCTTCCAATTTGAAATTGAAAAAGAAATTAGAATCGCCTTGTTCTAAGGTGAATGTTTTTAGCACGTGTAGATAATTTTGTGGTGGTAGTTAGTACAGATACACCAGAAAAGGGGAAAAAGGAAACAAGGAAAAAATATTGGTTAATTTTTGTAGCATTTAATGGTAATTTTGTTTCAGCCTCTAGATTAGTTCCTTTTTTGTTGGTCCTATAGTAGTTTCCAATCATGAAATCTTTATTTCATTTAGTGCATCTTGTTTTGTAGGAGATAAATAAATTGGAACTAAATAATATCTTAAGTATAGTAATAGTTGGAAGAGTATGTTCATTTATCTCATCTCGGTTGCAGAAGTATAATTTCTTTTGGTCTTGTTGTGTGAAAGGCCAATCTATTTCATGATTGTTGATTGTACGTTGTTATACAGGTACATACAAATGAGGACATGACGGAACCGAAAAAATTCATCCCCATGGCAAAGCAGAATTGTAGGCTTTATGATCCTGCCGTGCCTTCCAATTTGGAATCGAACGTGGAAGGTGTGATGAATTTAAGGTGGAGGTAGATGTGGAAGTGATGGTGGTGGACTTGTTTCCCATTTTCTTATCATTCTTCTTTTCTGGTTTTGGTTTGCAGAAAATTTTTAAGGTTTATTGATAATGGATCCACTGCTGCAAGCAGCATTTGGAATGAAGAAAGAATAGGATGTGACTGGTTGTGACCAATTATGTGTTAATTGTGACCGATTATGACTCGTTGTGATCAAATCTGTGTTAATTGTGACTGGTTGTGACTTGATCACATACAGTCACAATTAAGATTAACTTGGTCACAAACGGTCACACTGAATACAAATATGGTCACAATTAGTCACAGATGACAAGCCGTTACTTGATATTTTTAATTTTTGAAATTTTTTTGCAAGGTATGGGTGAGGTAGGTGGATCCATGGATTGGGGTAATTTCCAATTTTTAGTTTTTGGAATTTTTTTGGAAGGTGGGGTAGGGTGGGGGATCGCATTCAAAACGACATTGTTCGCATATAGTCAAATCAGGTCACGGATAGTTATATTTAAGAAAGATCTTATCACAGACTATCACATTTAAAAAAAATATGGTGACATACAATCAAAATTAAGATAAACAAGTCATAGACAATCACACTAAAGATAGGCCTGGCCACAAATAAAATTGTTTACATAATTTTGGTTACAAACGATAACAAAACTTGTATAATCTCTTTCACCATCATTATTTTGTCGCACTTTGCAACTGAATTGATATCATAATATGTACATACATTTCTCCTCAACATTCTTAACGCCAAGACGCATTCTTCCTCAGCGACCATTTCCAATGGAGTTTAGTTCATTTTCAATAACAGAAATGGAGACAAAAGAAAGGCGTTGATAAATTTCGATGTATTAAACGTAATCGTGGATGAGATCTATCACAATTGATTTTTGGAGACTTTGTTTTTACGACATAGTACGAAAATCAACAAAATAATGGCATTGAGAAAAGAACATGATAATTGAAGAGAAAAGTACATAGTTTCAACAACCACTCACCGGAGATTCTCACGGCCGTCGGAATGTCTTTAATAACCAAAAAAAATAAAAATCAACGCAGAAACCATCGAAACTTATTTGTATAGTGGATGAATATTTGTATTTAGAGTTTATATTCATTATAGTACTTTATGTATGTTGGTAAACAAAATATATATTGTACATGTGTGAACAGGCTCTGACAATTAGAATCAGGTCACAATTGGTCACATTCAGACATAGTTATATTCATATTAAAATGCACAGGCCACAAACAATCACAATTAGTCACAAACTATAGTGCCTTATAAATTACCCTGATGGTTTTAATATTTTACATAACTCACTGTTAATATAAAAATAGAGCTTACTAAAATAGGTAATAGTGAGTGAGTGTTTAAACATAATAATTAAATCATCTTCAAAATTTTCACCAGCAGATCCGATTTGTTTGTAAACCTGTAACTTGTATTCTTAATTCATTGATATTAATAGGTCACATTATACAAAAACGGTTACAGATGGTCAAAAAAATCAGAAAATCCATAGCCTAACAGAACCTGTCAAAAACCTGAAATGATAAACTGAATATGTTCATATACATCACAACATAAACCTTCCTATACATTACAACAAACTAAATTATTATAAGCTTACTTTTGAAATTAGATTATAGAACTTCAATTTTTGCTTCGGAAAATTCCAATTCTTCCATAGCCGAGCTTCAACTTCTCCAGAACAATGGAAATCAAGTGCATGTTGACGAGATTGTGACTTTATTTATTGATTGTAGCTCAAAATCGAAGATTAACGGTGAAATTTCTGTGATTTTGGAGAGTTTTCACGAACACATAACTTCAATTTTTACTTTGGAAAAATCCAATTTCTCCATATCCAAGCTTCAACTTCTCCAGAACATTGAAAATCAGAAGTATGTCGATGGGATTGTGACTTTATTGATTGATTGTAACTCGAAATCGAGGGATAACAGTGAAATTTTGGTGATTTTGGAGAGTTTTCAGGGAGCTTGTTGTGTAGAGAGAGAAAATCTTGTTTGATTGTGGGAGGAAAGTGAGAAATATCTTTTAAATATGGTATATAATTGATTTGTAGGAGATCACTATATTTTAACCCAAATTTAGTGTATATTATATTATAATTATATATTTAATATTTTTGATTTACCACCTGATTTATGAAAGTTTTTAAGGAGTTCGTCAATTGTGAAATGTGTTTTTATAGTATATAGTTATGTATTCTTCCCGTTTAAAAATAGAGTAGCCCAACAATTTTAAGCCCAAAACTGGAGCCCGCTTTACCCTTTCCCCCAACTTGACGCACCCAGTACAATTTAGCATCGTGCGCCGCTGAAGACAGACAGAGATGTCGGAGAAAGAGAAAGAGAAAGATAACGCGGTGACAGAGAAAGTGGTATCGGAAGCCGATGAACTGCCAAAGACTATCGTGCGCCGCGTAGTGAAGGATAAGCTATCACAGCTCTCTAAGGATTCCGAAGTCACCGTTCTCCGCGAGTCCCTTCGGGGCTTCTGTGAAAGCGCACGAATTTTCATCCATTTCCTCTCCGCTACGTAAGCACGCTTATAAGCATTTCCATTACATTTTTTTTTTGATGGGTAATTATTATTTTTTATAGTAAATTTTAGTGGGATTAACCAGAGCCATAGAATGCTTGGAATTAATCAATTTTCGGATTTAATTTCTGGAATTTATTTTTTCTCTGCAATAGTTTTCCTATTATGGCATGTTTGGCTAAGCTTAAAAATACTTTAAAGGGGCAATCGTGTTATAAATAGCATATTTGGTCTGGCTTAAATGCTAAAAAGGAAGCAGCATGATTCTTCATACGGGCTACTGCCATGCCGGAAAAAGCCAAAATGAAGCATTTAAACGAGGTTGAACATGCAAAGTGTAAAAAGTTTTACATTTTGAGTAAATTTACTTAAAAAAGTATGATAATTATTCTATTGGAGAAAGTTCCTTATTTTGAAGGTAAGATCTTCTATGCCTTCCCGCATTTGGTATTTTGAGGTCTAATTAATTCCTTCACACGAGAGAAAATATTTTAACAAATGTATTCATTTATTTTCTTGAACTGTTTTAACAATGTTGGGATATAACAGTTCGATTAATGGTGTTTATTCGCGACTTGATTCAGAGCCAACGACGTATGTAAGGAGTCAAAGAGGCAAATAATCAATGCAGAAGATGTATTCAAGGCATTGGAAGAGATAGAATTTGCGGAGTTTGTTGCCCCGCTGAGAACTTCTCTTGAAGGTCAATATTTTTCTATATTAACTTTTTTGATTATTTATCTGATGTTTCTAATGACATGCTCGGGTTAGAGCTTTAGTTAGTGATGCTTTTGGATATTGGATTTTGGCAATCTAGATTGCAGAGCTCGTGCTAGTTGCTACTTTCTCAATTGCTGCAGATATCATCTAACTTTTGCTGTTCAAGTTAATTCACTATAAATGAGCTTTGGAGCAGCCTTACCATACACTTCAACTGCACTTGAGTTTTCTTTATCGACTAATAAAAACGTAAGATCAAGGTAAATCACTGACCAAATGAGATGGTTCCGAGGAACCTTGAGTCATTTGGGTGAAAGCTTCTTTTTCCAATTCCCTCTACATACTGGAGATGGACAACCATCTCTTGCAGCCAGTGAATAGCTGAGCCTAATTTCTTATTTTTGTTGTGGTGGTTTTCTGGTGATGGAGTCTTTCTATAAAGGTTCATGTAGGCATCCCTTATTTATTAGGAAAAAGGCTTAGATCGTTGTTGTTGTTGGTTTATTTCTGGTATGGAGATTGGAGACTTCCTGTAGATCTAGCATTAATGGAGTGGTGGAAAATGATACATTTAGCCGACCTTAAATTTGTGGAGAAAAGGCTTAGTTTGTCGTCGTTTTTGTTGGTTTTTTAGTGATCGAGGCTAACCCTGAGCTGCCTGGAATTATTGTTATCGTTTATTATAGATAGTTGTCAATAGATTATTGCGTCTGTTGATAGAAGTTTTTTTTCCAAAATTCTTCCTTTATATCTGGAAGGATCCTTCAACAAAAGTTGAACCTGAGTTCAAATATTCAGATCTTGAATGTAAATTTGCAAGAATGAGTGCATTTTTTATTTCTTTATTATTTTTTCCTTTCGGTTTTTTAATTTTCCCCTTTTTACTTTTATTATCATTATTTGATTATAGAATTTAGGCAAAAGAATGCTAAAAGGAAGTCTGAGTCCTTGAAGGCGAAGGAGACGAGCAAAAAAGGTAAAATGAAAGAGCCACCTGCAACAAATGGAAGTGGAAGTGGAAGTGGAAGTGGAAGTGAAGAAGATGAAGATGAAAGCAGTGCAGAATAGGTCGACTGCAACACCAACAAGCATTGGGCAAAATGCTTGTTGGAGTTCCTCAGATACTCAAGTTAGGGGATGAAGTTGTAAGCATGTATTGAGAAATTATATTGGCTTATAGTCTTTTTCTGAATAGTCTTACCCATGTCGGTTTACCTCTATATAGTCGACTTGGATGTACCTGTAACTATCTTGTGGCTGTCTGGTTGATGCTGAAATTCCTCATCCTATGGTGGTGATTTTGTGCTGAGAATTCATCCATGAATTGCAAGTTTAGTTTTATGCTTACACTATGAGAGAGAGTGTTTGTACTGTCACTTGTAGATTTATACTTGCTAGAAGCTCGATTAGTCACTGATATTTTGGCCCAACTGGTAAAACTACTGAACAACTCGACGTTTTTGGAAAATGTAACATAACGTAGTAAGTTCATATATAGATGGTTTAATGCAACAAAATGCAAAAAAACTCGGTTATGTTTCATGTGTAATTTTGATTGATTTTGAAATGTACAAGTAGATTGTTTGGCTTTGCTTATAAGTTAGTTTGACAAAAGTTTCCTCGGATACGATGGTAAGTGGTTAACATGAGAGCAGAAGACGTCAGTAAAATAACAAGGAAAGAAGAAATTGGACCAACAAGAAATGTTTTTAGTTTACAAGGTCATGGTAGCCAACAAAACTAAAGAAAGAACAAAAACATATAAGCTCACAAGGAAAAAGTTGACCATCCAATTCGTTAGGGGGCACAGTCACACTGTCGCCTGGGTCCATTCCTGGGCCTAGCAGCAGACGGCATACCGTGCCTGAGTTCAGACCAGACCAGCCAGTTATGCACCATTATTGAGGTGCCTCCCTTGTTGAAGCTACGGCCACTTCCATTGCCAATCCTCCTCTATGTTCATCTGGTATTACTCGAAGTTCTTTAGCACTTTCGTGGCCCTAGCTATCAGATGGGTGCACTAGTGGACGGTATAAAGACTTCTGACCTTTATATTATTATCCAATCTTGCTACCAAACAGGCACTTTATGTTCCGCTGCATTCCAGGCTTTGCTGGTGGAATATCCACTTTTATAGCTGATCTTCGTCAAGGGATAATGAATCCACTTCCAGTTTGGAAATTGAAAAGCATTAAACTCACATCTCTAACATCTTTGCCAGGAGCGTTACCACCACTATCAGTGTTCGGTAACCAGAGAACAATTCATCACTTCACAACTCAACCTTAACCGGTATGGAAGACTAATGGATTGAAATGTGAAAGAAGCTGAGCATTATTGAAGTGTTTGATAACACCTAGGATGCATTCCGTGCTTGACTGAGGTTCAAGTTGCTAGATCTGATAAATGTAGCCATTTCACAGGTTCAATCAATGTATTCTTGATCTAATTTGTGTCATTTTTATCAAATATTCCTCCAAGCCAGCACCAACCTCAACTATTCTGGTGTCAGGCTTTATCTCCACCTTCAATACCTCTTTTAGGATATCCCTTATTATCTCTGTGTCATCTACAGCACAAATCTTTGGTATAATTTCAGCCCAAGATTCGATGTGTGGATATCCGCCATGCCTCAACATCTCACGTAACACTTCACTAGCATCCTCAATTTCATCCATGTTACAAAAACCTTTGATAAGTAGATGAATAACAGAAAAATGAGGAGAAAACCCACATCATGAGCTTGATGTAACTTTTTGCCTCGTGATACCTGCCCTGACTGCACAACACCCCAGGACTACAGTCCGATATGACACCAAAATTGGCAAGCACCCATTTGAGGGCATATCTTCAAGAACCTTACAGGCATCACTAGCACGGCCTTCCCTACAAAACCCCAAAATGACTGTATTGTAATGAACGATATCAGGATTGCATCCCTTTACTTTCATCCTACAAAGAAGCTAGTAAGCCTCCCTATGCTTATTTTTCCTACACAAGCTATTCAACAGAGTCGTATAGCTTAGTGTGTCTGGTACAAATCCTTTATTCAACATATCCTCCAAAAGATCAACAGCTCACCTGACTCTTCCTACACAAGCCCTGCATTAGAATTCTATATTCTTCCACATCAGGAACAATGTCCCCTTAAACATTTGATTAAACAATGTGTACGATATGCTTAAATCACCATTCAAACAGAAAGCTTGCATTAAAATGTTGTAAGACTCCGTGTTGGGGGAGACCCGTATTTATGAGCGGACCAGAAAAGATCGAATGCAGCCTGGAGGAAGTTACGATAAGCAACGAGGATTTCAAGAATGCAGCTGAGGTGTTTCACAAGAGGCTTTATGTTGAATTCAAGAATTTTATAAAAAGTTTTAATTGCTACCTCAGGCAGTCCTGCATTGTCATAGAATTGAATGATGTCAGAAAACATGGATGGGGAGACAGCATGTTGATGGGACTTGAGGCTGGAAAGGATTGACTGCATGAGAGAGAAGTGGCAAAATCAGCCGAGTTTAAGAATGAGTATGTGGATTTTAGCATATGAGTGGCAAAAATTTGGTTGATGAGAAGTCAAGTCAAGGATTTCTTTGGCAAGGAGTGGGTCTGATTGTGCAGCAATCAACTTTCTAATTCGAGCTGAAGAGATAATTGAAGGTTCCTGTTTCTCCTTCAGTTGTTGGACTTCTTGTCGACCTTTTTGATCTAGTTTCTGTTGTTCTTGATGATTAACGGGTACTGAGCAGCAGGAATGGAAAATAATATGCGGTTTCGACAGGAAAACAGGACGACAAATATTTAAATTTGAAGGAGTCCTGTAAAAGGCAGAAAGCATATTTGGGTGCATTTCTTCTAACCTTTTAGAGGGAATGGTAATTTATGACTTGTTAATCTATGGGAAATTCTGAACAAAAAGGCTTGGCAATTTCTTGCCTGGATACTAACATTTCATGATGTCTTCTTTTCCGTATATAGGAACCTCAGATAACACAAAAAAGTGATATTTGCGAGCAGCAGGAATGGAAAATAATATGCGGTTTTGACAGGAAAACAGGACGACAAATATTTAAATTTGAAGGATTCCTGTAAAACGCAGAAAGCATATTTGGGTGCATTTCTTCTAACCTGTTAAAGGCAATGGTAATTTATGACTTGTTAATCTATGGCAAAGTCTGAACAAATAGGCTTGGCAATTTCTTGCCTGGATACTAACATTTCATGATGTTTTCTTTTCCATATATAGGAACCTCGGATAACACAAAAGTGACCTTTGCGGTCCTCTCAGAAATCTGGCAGGCAAGTGGATCCACAAGTAACCTGAAAGCAACAGAATAAAGCAAACTAATAAAGCTTACTTGAAGATAATTGTTTTCACATTCTTTTTACTAGTAAATACGAATTTGAGTAGGCAAAAAGTCTACATGAAGATAATTGTTTTCACATTCTTTGGCGTGGAAGAAAACTGGTGGGGTTGGACTTGATTCTCAAAAATCAATAATAAATTCACTTGCTGGCATCCCAATGTTATTTTTGTAAGAATGTCCTAAGAAACCTAAAAATTTATCGTGTTTATATAGCCACAATACTTTCCAATTCATTTTCCAAAAAATATTTTTCTCCAATTCTGGTTCAAAACATATCGAAAACTTGATTTGAAAGTTCATCCAACAGAAAATTAAATCAGAATACTGGCTATCCTTTTGTATAGAACGCAAAACCTATATTTCAATTGCATTACAAATTATTAACACACCATTTTCTTTAACCCCCTAACAAAGCATTAATTTGCAACCAAGTATATTTAAAAGTTTCAGTGGAAATATGATCTCAAATCTCAATTCATGCACAATTAAGCAAGAAACGCAACCTATACAGATGGGATGAACGAGAGTACTCTTCTTTCCTAACCAAACTCGGTTGAACACTCTTCAACTCATTGAATAAAGAGGGGTTCAATGAATTTTATAGGCAGACAACAAAATTCAAACAGCAGGGACCTCCTACATAGCTGGACTTCACAATTTTTATCCCGTTTATTGAAGAAGATAAAAGATAAATTACAGTTACTGCATTAATTACTTTATGTACCTTTCTCGATCCCATTTCATGTGGCTCTCAGTGAAACCGGGACAAAATCCACCAAATGAATGCATTTACATAAAATCTCTGGGAAATCTCAAAGCACGCCAGTTACAAAAAAATTCTGAATGAAAGTGATTCCGGTGCACGGGCCGCCGCTGCTCAAAGCAATTTAAGTCCAAATTGTAATAACTTGAACAAGAGGGTTGTGATTCTGGACCTCTCTGGAGGCGATCAACTGAGGCGGTGTTGAAAGGAGGCAGCGGTGGCTAGTGAGAGGTAACTGGTGGTGGGTCTCCATTGGAGGAGAACTGAAGTTAGAGTGGCAAATAGGGATTTTTCCATCTTTTTCTGGGAGTTAATTAAACCAGTGCTCATCCAACTTTACTAAAGATTACTACTTGCTCACCAAACTTCAAACGGTTACTCAATTCTCACTCAACTATTAATTAAGTTACCCATCCATCATTGGAGCCAAATCCATCTGTACAGGTGGAAAATAAATTACACCTGGAATTAAAAAATGACGTGGATGATGAATCACGTCCACATCATCTAAAAATATTATTTTTAAAATATTCAAAATCGTACGATCAGATTCATCACAAAACACATTTTCTGGAATGAATATCAAAATTCTAAGAAAATCAGGTAGAGCAAAATTTCCTTCCCCAAATCACCTTCATCTTCATATCACATCCTCTAACTAATGTATTCAATTGGTAATCCCAGCTCTGTAATCCGTATCAAAAAAGTTCTATATCTACAAACCAATTAATTGAAATTTACATATGCACAGTTCATCCCAAATCAGTTCGAACCCTAGTTTTTTCCCCTAAATCAATCCAGTCAAGTAAAAATTGGGCGATCGAGCACATCGTGAGGGTTCGAGACAAATGGGGCAATCAAGCACACCATGGTCCATAAAATCACGTAAAGTCGCCCATCTGTTTTCTCTTCTTTATCTGAAGACCCATGTGTTTCTTCTTCTGTTTCCTCCATGTGCTTCTTCTTTTTTCATCAATGATTCCACCAAAGATTCCATCATCAAATATTTGTAGTTTACCTCTTTCTTTAGGAGTGGCAGAGGTGGTGGCGCATACAGACGCAGTGGAATCATTTCCCTTGGTTTATAGAATTGAAATTAGGATTTATGATTTTGTCTTCTGCAAGTGAATTGGACGTGTTTTGTTTCCAAATGGGGAAGCTGGAAAATGTTCCTGTTAATGAATTAAAATTGGTACTTAATAAAATGTGTTTTTATCCTACATGTCATCAACTAACACCGTTTGTTGCCACGTCACTTTTCCATCCGTCACGTAATCATATTTGTCCAGCTGTATAGACTGAATTAGCAATAGTGAGCATTGAGTAAATTAATTAATAGTTGAGTGAGCATTGAGTAACCGTTTAAAGTACGGTGAGCAAGTAGTAACCTTAGTAAAGATCAGTGAGCGCTGATTTAATTAACTCCTTTTTCTGGAAAATATCTTTCATAATTGATCCCTAGTCTATGACCAAATTGTTGTATCAGTTCCTAATATTTGTTTCTTGACAATTAAACCCCCAACCTATTGTTTTGGTGCACAGTTAGTTCAATAAAACCAATGCTGAGGTGGCGAACATTCATTGGTGAAGCCACGTGTAACAGGCATATTACTGCGTCACCTACCGTCTCTATACACCTATACCACACTAAACTACGCCTGCGATGCCTTGACCTTAACTCATCTTCCCCAGACCCCAATTGACCCATATCAAAGCCCACGTTGATATATTCATAAAGGGCAAATTACACAAATCGGATGTTTAAAAATTTGATTTTCGAAAATAAGGTGTAGTTTTTATTTATTCAAAACTCGGGTATCTACAAATCCTAAATCATTTTCTTTCAAATTCTCTTCATATCTCCATCCTCCCTCTCTCTCTCTTTACCCACAATCGACCATTTTTCTTCACATCTTCCCTCTATCTCTCATTCTCTCTCTCTACCCATCGTGGACCACCGCATACCTTCGACCACCACCCACCGTCTAAGACCACCACCCTAATCAACAATCCATAGCCGAACTCACTCAGGCACGGAGAAGCTATAATGAAGAGGAGATCGGAGATTGCTGGGTGCGGCTCTGCACAGATCAGAGCGTCCGGTGATTAGGTGCTGCGGTGATGAGATCTGCTTGCGGCAATGGTGGGTTCGACCCTCAAGACGCCACCATAGCCTTCTCATTTCCGTCTCGGTGATGGTGGGTTCGATGGTGTGTGTGCAGTGGCGGAGTGGAGTTGTGGTGGTGGTTTGGTGGTGTTGAGGAGTTTTTAGGTATTTTTTGTTGGTTGTGCAGGTAGATGGTGTTGCTGGTCATGGCAGATCGACGGCGATTTTGGTGAGGTTGTGGGGATGGTGCATTGTTGGGTGTGTTTGGCGGGGGGTTTTTGACTATGGTTGTGGTCTGGTGGCTGTGGTCGTGTAGGCGGTGGGGATGGTGGTTATATTGGTGAGGTTGTGGGTTGGGTATAGTTGATTTTGCAGGTGGAGGCGTCGACGATGTGGTCAGTTTGCGGTGGCGACGGCAACGACTGTATGGGCTGTGCGGCGCGTTTCTATTGGAAATGTTTCGCATTTGTGACCTATAAAATAGGTAATCTGCAAGTGATTAGTGGTGGAGGTGGTTGTTAGTGGCTTTGTTTGTGTTGTTGTGGTGGTGGCGTGGTGATGGTGGTCGAAAGTGGTCATAGTGGTAGTGGCGGTAAGTTGTGACCAAATGTTTGGTAATCTGTGATCAAATGTTTGGTAATTTGTGATTAATTAGTCAATTGTGATCTAAAAATTTAATAAATGTGACTCAAAAATAATTTGTGATCAACTAGTTTAGAAATCTGTAACCTTGGAAATAATCTGTGACTAATTTAAAAATCTGTGATCTTGAAATAATTTGTGACGTACAAAATTTTTAGGGTATATTTGGTACCAATTCTCATTTTCAACAGTAAATTAATTCTCATTTTCAACCACACATTTTTCAATAAAATAATATTTTCTATCACATCAATAATCTTATCTTCTTTTTCAACCACACATTTCCCATCATATCACTATTCAAAATCAATTCTTCCCCCAAAAAATCCCTACCAAACACACACTTAATCTATGACCTCGAAATAATCTGTGATCAATTAATTTTAAAATATGTGACATGTGACCTATAATTATGTATGTGTGACCATTAATTATATAACTATGATCTTATTATATTTAATTAATAAATTATTTTAATTAATTAACTAAAAACCTAATTTTTACATTAATCAAACTCAAAACCTGATTTTTGAACTAGTTAATATCTTACTTCTCAACTCTTCCCATGCATAAATCCTGAATTTCCCATTTCACGCGCACGCACACACGCACGCAGTTCCGAATACAAGCCGTTCGGATTCGGATCCAGAATGGCGGTTCGGGCGACTATGACAAGGTTCCCGGGCGACCCGGATGCCCAGGAGACCTGCGGCTTGCCGTGGGGAGTAACATTGACTCCATTTGCCACCAAGGACGAGAACGGCAGCCCGCCGGTGTACGGATCGGACGGGCATTTGTTGCCTCGGTGCGAGAATTGTTGGGCCTATTACAATACGTATTGTGACCAGGAGCAGTGGGCATGGATCTGTGCCCTCTGCGGCACCCTCAATGGGCTTTCGTCTCACTCAATTGCCAGACACTCCCTCCCCGATTCATGCCCGGAAACTTTGTCTTCATTCATCGACCTTGAATTGCCGTGTAATTGCCTTTTAAGCTCTAATTACACCCATTTACTTTAATATTTTTCAAGTACAATTCGTGAATTCTGGTGCCAGGCAATATACTTGTGTTGTACTATGTGCTTCAGTGGTTTTATAAATTGCATTGGCATTATTCTATCAATTTGCAGTACCATAATTATGATGTTTATGTTCCGAACAGAAGTAAGCTGCTGAGATATGTGCTGGTGTTGTGTGGCGTAAGAATTTTACCTCTCATTTATGATATAATTTTTTTCCCAGGAAAACATGTATTTACTAAGGGATCTCTATTTTATCATCTTTTAAAGACCTCGAGATGCCCTCACAATTCTCACCAGTTAACCCTGATCGCTCATTTTTGTCGAGTTA
Source organism: Fraxinus americana (assembly GCA_035079005.1). NCBI lineage: Eukaryota > Viridiplantae > Streptophyta > Magnoliopsida > Lamiales > Oleaceae > Fraxinus > Fraxinus americana. The sequence goes on from CM068725.1 coordinate 26,274,554, forward strand.
GGGTAGTTTATGATGCCATCTGGCCAGGGAAAAAATGTTCGACTAGTACTAATGCTGTGAACTTGATTATTAATGTAAATTTCATAATTCATGATGCTTATCCTCATCAGAGGATGATATATCATATTGTAATATGAGATAAAATCGCTCTCATGGGGTCATAATGAATTAGCATTATCATTTCCCTTGTCTGAGAATATTTGTACGCAGGAATTGTGAACTTGATCCTATGTACAACATAATTTGTGATAGCGAATTGTTCTTGGAGATACAAGAAATTCTATGATACTATTTTGTTGGTGCAGGATTCAAGCATATGGTTCTGCTCACGTGTTTTACTTTGTACATGAGCAGTATTTGTAAATCTCATATCTCGCTGCATCCCCATGCATATGAGCATATGCTGTCTGTTTGTATTTGATTTTTTGATTGTTCTTGTGGTGGCAGTGGAAGGATCTGAGGAAATGCAGCCGAGGCCAGTGTATGTTGCAATGGTTGATATTTCGTGTAAGTTTTGCTCAACTCTATGGTAAAATTTAATCAGTGTGTTTTTTGTTGATTGCTATTTTATTAGTACGTAAATGCCTTTTTCTTTCTTTCATTTCTGGGATCGATTGGGTAAAATGGGTATTGAATATTGAGAATTGGAATTATCCAATGCTAGGATAATAAGTGAGTTGATGCGGATCCCGTTTTGCTCAGTTAGTAAACTATACATTTCAGGTGTTCAATACTCTTTTTGAGAAACCGAAGAAACCAGAATATATAAGTTCTCTAGAGATTGTATATCACTTCAATGGCTATTAATGATTGTTATATGAGGTTCAGATTAACTTGCAAAATGAACTCAATCGTGTGTCTGCACCATCAATATTTTTCTACATATATGTTTGAGGTTATAAATTGCTCCATATTATTGTCATCCTCTTTCTGGCTATGCGTTTTCTTTAATGCATTACAAGGATTACTGACCTTGTCTAATTCTACAGCATCAGAAGAGTTTCTGGAACTGACTAAAAGTGCTCTTTTAGCTGCCCTGGAAGGTTTGTCATTTATGATTTTTGCACTCAAGTTCTTGTTTATGGGAGGACGTGTAATCTTGCACTTCTCTGGTTTTGTACAGCTCTTGGGCCTGGATCACTTTTTGGTATCGCCACATTCAGTCACAAAATAGGCTTGTATGATGTTCAGGGGGCCATTCCAGTGGTAAAAAATGTGTTCACCCCCCCTGATTCTGATGGCAACCTGGCAATGGATCTTGAAGATGTCATGCCATTGTTTTCTTTTCTTGCTCCAGTATGTTGTTTACTTCAATTCTGCTGAAGTTGTTTCTCATCTGCCTTTGCTCTCATTGATTTCAGCCGAAGGCTTTAATTGGTTATTTCCTGATGAATGGCGATAGACTCTTGTGGTGCCTACTTATAAGAATAGAGGAGATAATTAAGATTGTACTAAATATGGAGGCATTAAGCTCATGAGTCATTCTATGAAGTTGTGTGAGATGGAGACTCAAAGTAGATTAGGTATAATACAAAGAAATTAGGGAATCAATTCAGCTATATGCCAGGGATAGCTACTGTGAGACCCATATTCTTGCCTAGGAAATTGATGAAGAAGTATAGATAATAGAAACAACATATGATTTGAGCTTTTTATAATTTAAAAAGCCTATCATAAGATGCTTGTGAAAGTTCTATTGGTGGTACTGGAGAGAAAAATAATTCATATTAGATTAAAAATATTGTTAAGGATATGTAACTTGATGCAGTTACGAGTATAAGATATAGTGGCAGTAATGTAGAAAACATTTTTATATATTGGCTTGCTTCAAGATTTTGTATTAAGTCCTTATCCCTTTAGTTATGGGTTTAGTAGACTTATTTTATGAATAATAAAACTATCTAGTTAAAAAATATGGTTTTTTTTTTCCAAATCTTCTTTTCTTCATCACGATGGATGAAGTTGGCTCGAGCGCTTAAGACTTGGAGAGTGTTAAATCATATGTTCGAACTTTGGAGTACTTAGAAATATGAAGGTTTTAGGTTTAGTAAAATTCAAACGAAATACATGGAATATCATGTTAATAAGGTAGGAACGAGAATAATATTGGAGTCGCTATGGATGATTGTGTTGTTTAAATAATTGCTAGATGCAGGTAATTAGGTTTAATTGCTAACAAAAGGATTTCAAGAGGATGTAATACATGAGACTAGAGTTGGTTGAATGAAATGGAGAAGTATTACATGAGTTTTGTGTGATAGGAGGGACCTTGCAAAGTTAAAACATTATTTCTACATTACAATTATCGGATATGCTATTCTTTATAATATTAAGTTTTAGGTTGATAATGGACAAAATATCCTTTTTTTTTATAACCGTGGATGTTCGGGCCAGTTTGATCGCGTCTCGACTAATTCCGCGGGTCCTTGAAGTTTATGGCCGGACACTCACCTCAGTTGCCCCGAAGGGACTCGAACTGGTGATCATTGAGGAACAAATCTAAGGTCTGACCAATTGAGCAACTCCTCAAGATTCTGGACAAAATGTCCTTAAAATGAATGTAAACGAAAATGAGGATGAATAGAAGGATGTATATGTCATAAATAGAAGTGTGGTAATAAAATAGAAGTGCAGTGGCATAGATAAAGGATAAATTAAAGGTATAACAGCTTTGGTTGGGGCATGTATTGCAAAAATCTATAGAAATGAATGTTATAAGTACAAGGTTCAAAAAGGTGTGAGGCATGGTAAGACGGCAATGTCGGGCTTCAAGCCTTATTAGCTTAGGTGTGCCTAGGTGAAACCTAATTATTTCTTTATTTAATTATTTTATGTAACCTTTAAAACGATTAAAACAATTGGACAAAAATGGTGTGGGTTATGCCGCCTAGGCAGGCCCGCAGTAGGCGGTTCCTAAATAGAGTTGATCGCCTTTTCGACGCCTTCTCCATATGCGAGACCTTTCCCTCACGTTTATACCCCGCTTTTTCCTACCTTTTAAAACATTGCACACACGACTTTAGTACGGGCAGAATTGGACAAATGTTAGCACAAGAGGGTGGATACTGGGTGTTTCGGTTTGGATTACTTGAGAACCGGGCCGAATTGGTCCCATCAACAATTGTAAAAATGGAACCTTTGGTTCTTGTTTCACTTCTGCTGTTTGTGATTGAGGCAACAAAATTGATAATTATTCTGATTACGTGTATTCATGCAAACTCATATAACTTACGGCTTAATTGATAGATTCTTTTTAAAAATTAAAATTGGAACCAAGTCTAAATTCGGTTTTGTAACTACAACCAAAACCGGACTTTTAATTGAAACTGAACCGAACCAGCTAGTTCGGTCTGGTTCTTATCCGCTTCGGGTGGTTTTGGATAAAAATGCCCACCCCTTATTTAACATGTCCCGTTGTAACTGAGAAGAATTTGTTGTATTGGTTCTGGACATAGCAATGAACACTATGGAGTAGAGAAAAAAGATTCATGTAGACACCAAAATATTAGGAATAAGGCTTAGTATTTTTTGGTAATTGTCCTCGTTTTCTTTTTGTTGTCATAATATTTGATTGAATATGCTTAAGCGCTTAATATTTAGCGATTTTGGCTATAGGTTGATACCTGTAAGGATGGAATTGCATCTGCACTTGAAACACTAAAACCAACAACTTCATGGGAACGAACTACAGATGCCGGTCAAGGATTAGATGGAGTTTTTCTCGGCGGGCGAGGCTTTGGAGTGGCAATAGAAGCTATCGTTAATTATCTCGGATCAGAATATGGGAATACCTATGCTTTAGGTATGGTAAAGTTGTATATGATTTTTCTAATTTCTTTATTCACTGTAATTAATTTTCTTTTTTCTTGTTCCACCTTTGCTGGGATGGCAATCTAATGACAGGCCCCATAATTATAATGCTTTAAATTTGATTTTTCCATCCTTACATAATGCTCGAAAATTGCTAATCCTTCCTTCCGTTTTTCCCACCTATTTGAAGTGCAGCCAGGGTTTTTGCCTTTTTATCTGGTCCTCCTGATTATGGTCCCGGCCAGCTAGATACTAGACGGTATGGTGAGCAATATGCTAGTAAAGGAGAGGATGCAGATCGTGCTTTACTCCCCGAGCAGACTCCATTCTATAAAGATTTGGTATTTAGCCTAGTTACAACCTGAAAGTATTTTAGATGCGTCTGTGAAAAGCTTTAAGTATTTATATTTGTTTCACAGGCTGCTGTTGCTGTTCAAGTTGGTGTTTGTGTGGACATATTTGCTGTGACAAATGAGTACACCGATTTAGCATCTCTGAAATTTCTTAGTATTGAGAGTGGGGGATCTTTGTTTCTGTATTCAAATACTGACGATTCAACACTTCCTCAGGACATGTGAGTAATAACTACCTTGTCCAAGAATGAACATTAATTCTGAGTTGGTATTTGTTTTTCCCCTTAAAATTAATCTGCAATTTTATGTGCTTGATGATTTAATTGATGTGCCTAAGGTTACTTAATTTTTGATCTTTTCATCTGCCAAATGATCCAAATGATATTCTCACAGGTACCGTATGTTAAGTCGGCCATATGCTTTCAATTGTGTCCTACGGCTGAGGACGTCAACTGAATTTAAACTTGGCCATTCCGTGAGTGTTCACCCCTTCTATTTGGCTTTTTGCTTATTATTTTGATTAGGTAATAATGTTTAACATTTCTTTGCTACAGTATGGGCATTTTTTCCCTGATCCTCAGTATGAAAATGTTCAACATATAATTTGCTGCGATTCTTTTGCCACGTATGCCTATGACTTCGATCTTGCGAATAATACTGGATTCTCAAGGTAAAATTATACTTTCCTCATCATCCTTTTTCTTCAAATGTTTCCTCAAGCATGCTAATCATGGTTGGCTATAAGAATATTCTTGCGAGTTTAATTTTGTATTGGCTTTCTTAATTATTTTATGGATGGATGAAACAATAGACAACAACTCTGAACCATGTTTGGTATATTTTATAAAACTAATTTTTAATTGTCTTTGTAGGTTCTTTTTCCTTCGTAGAAAGACAAAAATGCAATAATAAAGACCAACAATTACTACATTGATATCTCCCCTTCCCGACGGGCAAACTTGCACATATGTTAAAAGTCCTTTTGTTTTTGGGAAATCATGCATTTGTTTCCCTGAAACTGTCCTTTTGTGATGCTGTTGCTCTATCCTGAAGCCAAGTTTGCCTCCCTATGAGACCCAATTCAAAGCAAATCAGTTGAAATCCTTTGTCGGATGTCATGGAATGTTATGTGCTTTGAGATAGTACATATAAAGTTTGCTTGGATCATATTTTCTATTCTTGGATGGAAATTTCTCTGTAGATTCTCTGGTTCATCCTGAATGCTGTGCAGTCTTTCATTGACTTCTCTTGTCTGCATTTTTATGCAAATAAATTACACAATCAGGTAACAGATGGTTTTCTGCAGGCACACCTCAGAACTTCCCATGTTACAGATTGCATTTCAGTATACTGTTGTTGTTCCCCCAGATGAGCTCTCCAATTCAGGTCCAAGTTCCACAAGTAGGTATGGTTCTCTTGATCCAGATATCACTGAGTATATTTCTGACGGATTATGTATCTGTGTGCATTTTGATTATCCACACAATGACTGTTGGTGTGTGCAAAGATTAGAATTTTCCTCTCTTGTTGGATTATATGGATAGAGGTAATAAAATATGATACCCATATTCTTTAAATGCGCTTAAAGTTTCTTCTTTTGCCAATACAACTTGCCATGGTAACTTCTTTTATGTTCACTTAGGCAACGTGAACTAAAAGCAATCTTGTTATTTATGACCTATGGAATTTCATTGAGCAGTCATGGCCTTTTTCTGCAATGAGCAAAATCTCCTGCTTTTCTCATAACTGCTTCATGCTCTCATTTAAAGTCATCAGCATATTGTAAAAACAATTCGCACAAATATGCTTTGCTTGTGGTTATTACAGTTGTTCTGCTTGATGTTAGTTAGCCTTGTCAAGTAAATCACCGCAATCGTGTTTTAGTACCATGGCCTTCTTATATCTTTGTTTGCTTTTCTGGAACTCATGAAAGATAGGCAGTCTCAAACTCAGAGAATCCAATTGGTCCTTTTATTTTTTATTTGCCACTTCTCAGTTTATGTGTGTGATTATTAATTGACAGTTTGTACTTTGTATGTAAATATTTGTGTTGATTCGTCTTCTCTAGATAAACTTTTTCCCCCATATGCTGTCACATAAGTCCTCTAACTTAATTAATATCTTTCATGTCGATCTCCCAAGCATAACCCAAACTGAGTAAGTGAAACATCGTTGTTTAACCCTAACCTGTCTTTTAGATGATGTTAATTGGAAAAAAAAAAAAAAAACATATTGCTAGGTCGCCAAATGGTATAAAAAATGTCCTGCAATTTTAAATTTTTTAGCACGCATGAAGTTTATATACGAATTATCAGTAATGTATCTTTCTTTAAGCATGTAACGTAGTGGTACTGTCACCCTACATCCTTTCTGAGTTGAATCTATAAAAACATTATTGAGCACCCGTCCATTTGTTGTTGACTGATCCATTGAGGGCTGTGGTAAAGCTTCTAGTTTTTGTCCTTCATTTGCTGTTTCTCTGGAAGAATCTTTACCAACATTACTTGCTTTAGACATTTATGTCCTACGTTTTTTAGTTTGGCTTTCTGTGATGTTCAATTATGCAGAGAAAAGTACTCCCTCCGAAGGAGATTGAGGATTAAAACTTTCCAGTTTGGAGCAGCACGTAGTATTAACGAGATATACGACAGTGTTGATCCTGAAGTTGTTCTCTCAATACTTGTTCACAAGGTAGATTGGTACCTGAATTATGTTTTGTTATCATCATTACCTGAACCTTCTTTAATATTAAATATTAACATAGTTGAGGTGTGGGTGGAGAAGGAAGGTTTATGTTGTACACTGTGTGCATATAATCAAGATGCAAAGCATCACCAAAGTGCCTATTTAGAACTTTTATTGAAACTTTAAATATAGTCATATATGCACACATTTAGAGGGTTAAGTCTGAATATATTCTTCGATCTCAAAAAACATGTCTCTTCATATGTGCACTAGATTATGTGATGAAATATTTATAAGTACAACAAAGATAGGAATACATATTCTAGATTTCTTTTCTACATAATCTTTATCTTGTATTTATATATTTTAAATTAGATAATATTCCATATCAGAGAAAGGTTTAATGGAAGCAAATTGTGACTTAATAATTAGTGGTGGCCAATTGATGACTTTGGCCATTATTAAATCCCACATAACTCTATAGCTTTAAACAATTTCCTCGGTTGAAAACTAAAACAAAAGCTAGAAAACTTTTGATTGTTTGGCAAATTAATTTATTTGCTGACATATATTGATGCAATTTGCTCCGCAAATTTTATTTGCTGAAAATTAATCCCACACAACTCCATAGCTGTAGACAATTTCCTTGGTTGAAAACACTAAAACAAAATCTAGACAACTCTTGATTGTTTGGCAAATGAATTTATTTGCTGAGTTCTGTTGATGCAATTTTCTCTGCAAATTTTATTTACTGATAACTTGTCTGTTGTTACTGAAAATTATTGGCTCTAAACTTTAGTATTGAAATCATTTGCTGGAACATATGCAGTTGTCATTATATCTGTGAGGGAAATTCACAACGTTCTTTGCTCTTTAGCATTGTTGTGTTTCAATGCAATCTTGAAATTATCATTTATCTAGTAATGCCTCCTCCAGAATCACATGCTGTCTCTTAATTTGTGATCCTCTACAGACTGAGGATATTTTGGCATGTTAGGAAATTCTGGTAACCTATCTCATTTCTATTGCTAAATGCCAGTTTGTTAATTTGGCACAATTTTCCACAGGTGATTTTGGCCTCTTCAGAGAAAGGAGTCCGAGAGGGTAGGATGTTACTACACAATTGGCTTGTAATTCTTACAGCTCAGTATAATGATGCTTACAAAATTGCCCAATACGAAAGTGGGAGTTTGACAACTGCTAACATTGACGTCGCCTTCTCCCAATGCCCTCAGCTGCAACCTTTACCTCAATTAGTCTTTGCTTTGCTGCGAAATGCTCTCCTCCGCTTTCATGAGGAAGGTGTTCATCCAGACTACAGAATATATCTTCAATGTCTATTCAGGTATACACTATGTTGAGTTTGTCGGATGCATTTGAATACTATAGTTAATACAATTTCACTTTTCATGTCAGATTTCTTGTTTAGATAAAGATGTTAAGATCTACCTCATCACGTTCTCATGTTTTTGATTCATGTTTCCTTTGGAAGGAACTATGGAAGTTTTGAATACGACAGCTCTCTGTCAACTAGACAAGAAGCGAAGAATTCCATTTGAGAAATTAGACACAAATGAGAACGTCAGGCTTGAATGGGGGATTTTGATTGTGCTGGAAGCTTTTTTAATATTTCGTAGGGCAGACCTTTCAGAATAGAGAAAAGAAAAATAATAGTAAAATAATACTGTTATCTCATCTAGAAATGAATAACTATTAAGACAGTGGCAATTACATATATTCGTAGATGTCCCTTCGTGCATGTGTTTAGAACTTGCAAGATACATTCCTCCATTGGTTTATTAGTAAATGATGGTTATGCTTGATTGTATTTGCAGAATAGTTTCTACTGTATTTTCTTTCTGGAGTTCTCTTTTATCGTTAGTATCACTTTGACTTAGTTGAAAATAATTATCGCGTATTCTTTAATGATTGATCTGTACAACTTTTACTCAAACGCATTCTCACACTATATACCATATTAGTTGAATTTATTTTTTATTTTTTTGAAGTTTTATCCGGAATTTTAGAACTTGATATCCTAATTCTTGATGCAGTGCTCTGGAACCATCTTCGCTTAACCGGGCTATATATCCATTGTTGACCTCATACTCCAGTCCGGATAAACAAGCATTTCCTCACCATTCGTTGAGTCGTGCTGCGTTAATGACAAGTGGTAGCCCGATATTTTTCCTGGATGCGTTTGCAAGTCTCATTGTGTTTTATTCATCCACAGCCGACCCTGCACTTCCCTTTCCTCCACCACAAAACTGTAAGCTATCTTCCCTCATTTTTGCTGCTTTCCACAGAACAGTGATATTTTAGAAATGTTTGGCTAAGCTTTAAAAGAAGTTTTGTTTCTTTTAAGTGAAACATGTTACTTATTTTGAAATGCAATTAGTAACTTATTTTCAACTCTTACGAATTAAAAATCTTATTTTATTTTGAAAAACTTAATTATTTACCTGTCAGTAAATTTATTTGTAAGCGAACTTTTTAAGCTTAGGAAAACATGCTCTAGGAGTGATTTTTTCATGCTTACTAGTGGTTTCTCGCTTTCTTCCAAACCCAGGTTTATTGAGAAATACCATTAACAAACTGAAGCAAGAGCGAAGTATCACTCCTCAACTCAAATTTATTAGGGGAGGGCAGGATGATGCGACAGCCTTTGAGAACTATCTTATAGAGGAACAGTACGTTGGGGGAAATGGTTTCCCAAGTGTCTTGGGATTCGTTTCCTTCCTTGAGGAGATTAGTCAGGGTGTAGTGGAGTACATGAAATAAAAAAAGAAAAGAAAGAAAAAGAAGTGACCCTTTCCTATGATGAAAAGAATCTTTCATCCAGAGTTGTTCGTTTTGATGGGAAGATCCGGGTAATTGTTGATAAACAGGGCAAAATCACATACTTGGATACTTAATAGTCGGAAAGTCAGTTTTTGGCATGAAGGCTATAAGAGGTCGATGTATACTAATACTTCAAAATTTTACTCCTAGTCTTAGACATAAAATACCTGTTTTAATGTATCTCAAGCGTAGATAAGATTAGATTGTGCGGAAAAGAGTGTACAAATTCGAGTTCTTCTCTTTTTTCTTTAATATTGTACATCTGTATCATTTGATAGTTCAGTTGGGTATTATTATTTTCAACAAGTGATTATGCCATATAATTGGTTTTGAGATTTTTTGATTATTGACCTCGAATTCAATGCTTGGAGGTCATGCCTTATAATCCTTCAATCTTTATTTGTTTGAAGTTTTTGTTCCACATACTGCTGTACTTGTGTGAAATTTATGTTTGCCTTTAGTATCTCTTTTATTCGGAAAGTGCTAATAGTTCTGCCTGAGTATACCTTGAATCATTTGGTGAATACCGCATCCTATCGCAACGATAGTAAGTAGCCTTTTGTTTCTACAGCTTCAAGCCGGGCATGGCTGAACCATCTACAAGGGGGTGACCATTAGCTTAGATTGTTTCTTTTGTAGGAAGTCGACCAATGAGAAAAAGTGTTTGGCCTGGTCAGAAAGGAGATGGGCTAAAAGGCGAAAAAGAGTTCACAACAGGAGTGATCTCATGCCACGACGGGCAGATGAGGTAAGTACTAAAACAAGTTAGCTTGTTGCACTGACTTCTTTTACTTGATTCTTTTCTGAAGGTCAAGTCCAGTAGCCTTCCACTGGCTCAACAGGTGGAGAGAAGTGCGAAAACAGAGTCGGACATAACTTGGACAATGGCGACAGGTACTTCAACCCATGGTATGAAAAAACCGTGCTGAGGCCCATCTTGAGACCCGCCTCACTGTGAGGCGCAGCTTCTGTGCCTCGAGGCTCAATCTGTGAGGCACAAAAAATGAGGCGTACGCCTCTACATTTGAGGCAAAAAAAAAAGAGCCGTGTGCCTCATTTGAAGTAGAGGTGTCAATCCGGGTGGTCCGGGCCGGGTCGGCCCGCCAACATGTGAGCCCGGTAACGGCCCGCGTGAAAAAAAGCCCGCCCGCTGCGGGTTCCGGACTGGTTACGGGTCGGCCCACAATTTTGGACTACAACCCAGGCCCGCCCGCTGACCCATCCGGGTCGAGCCCATGCGGGTCACGGGTCGCGCGGGTCGCGGTTCGTTCCAATTTTAGCCCGTATGATTGTATAAATAAAATTATAAAAATGTAGAATTTTTCATATTTATAGCAAAAAATATATTTTTTTATTAAATGTAAATTAAGAATTGAACAAAATGATAAATTCATAATTATATCAAGAAATTTTTACATAGAATTCAAATTTAATGTTACATGAATTATTTATAACTTTGCAAACTTCTACAACATTATCATCTTCTAAATTTATTGGAGAGCAACTATTATTGAAAATAGGATTTTGAGAAAAAGAATCGCGAGAATCCATAATATAGTAAGATTAAAAAATTTAGTAGTGACTAGTGAGAACTGAGAAGAAAGAAATATAATCAAGATGATGATGATATTTGCAATTGAATAATTGTAATTGTAGTAAGGTAGTAACAAGTATAAATATATAATAACTAATGAGAGAGTATTGTAAAAATAATTGTAAATATAATCTGCCCCCCCCCCCCCTCCCCTTTTTTTAATTTTTGTTTTATTTTTTTTATTTTTCAATTTTTTTTTACGGGCCGCGGGTTAACCGTGGCCCATGGGGGTGCAACCCGCGAAGCCCGCGGGTTACACCTCCTTGGCCCGTGAACCGCCCGCACGGGTCACGGGACGGCCCGCGGTCCCGGTTTTCACGGGCCGGTTTTTACGGGTCATGGTCGGCCCGTCCGTCTTGACACCTCTAATTTGAAGTATGTTTTTTTTATATTTTTGAAAAGGAATTAAAAAAGGCCTTCTTTAAAAAAGAGAAGGGCCAATTTAAAAAGATATTTTGGGCCAAACAAAATATTAAAATATCTAGAATACCAAAAGGCAGCCAGAAATCCTTCTACACGGCGGCAGACAGAAATCTTTCTAGATGGCGAGAGCTAGACGACAGTCAGAAATCTTCCCAAAACTAAACGACAACTAGAAAACTTATCTTCAATCTTTCGCTTAAAAGAGGTCCTCAAGTGTTGCTTCTATATCTCTTTTCTCCTTTGCTTCTACCTCCTTCTAGTGACTTACAATTTAAAATTGTTTCACTAGACTTTGCTTGGCTTTTTTCTTGTTCAGTGCATCGTCACCAGATTGCACCTATTTTGTTCGGTAGATTGCACCTGTTTTGTTTGTGGTGAGGCTTACGCCTCAAAACGTTTTGAGGCTTACACCTCGCCTCATTACAAAAAAAGGTCTCGGTACTTGTTTACGTTTTTTCAAACTATGCTCCAACCGCTAAATTCATTCTTATGGTGTTGTTGATTTTTTAAAGCTATATGAAAGCTTCAAATATTTGATAACAAGTTTGTCCCAACTGGTTGGGGAGATGGAAAGGTGATATGATCTCAAAAGTGTAAGAACTTCCTAATCGAATATTATACTATGTATATAAGAATCGGCCGTAATGAATTTAAAAGAAATTGTATTGATAAGTATTTGAGATTGAACTAGTTATGCATTGAGTTTGATAGTTGGGAACTCAATCATAATAGCAAACTTATGATTTTTTGTGCTGTCGAGAATTGTTGTCTTATCTAATATACTAAAACATGAGATAATGTTGTAGCCACAATCGCTGTGGATTGATATACGAGTGAAAGGATTACAGACAATTCGAATAAGGCCTTGAGTGAAAGCCCAAGAACAAAAATCGTGCACTCTAGGTCCAAAATGAACAATACCATGCCAATTTTAGTGATTACCTGCGATAGATTTATAAGTGAAAGACCACTTCCTATATATACGAGACCTTGAAGGTTAAAGCTCTTGAACGAAAATCGTATCGACAAATCAAGAGCACATAAGAGGGGCAGGAAATGGCAACGTGCGTGTGCAGTGTTGGAACTAGAAAAATGAGTTTCGTCGACGAGCCCTTGTTCTTATCAAACATGAACAAGTTTTTTTCTTTTTCTTTTTTAATTAATTAAGAAAAGACTCCTCTTTAACTTCTCATATGTTCGGTTTGATACATCAAAACTGGATTTTATATCATAGAGGTAACTAACAACACACTACTGAGCTCCTGTTCGTGCTTCATTTTTTCAAAAATGCATTAAAAAAAAAAACTCATTTTTAATAAAAAATTCTTCCATAAAAATGTTGCATGTAAATTTAATTTTTATTTCTTATTTTCAAAAAATCACTATTTCAAAATACATTTTTCTCAAAAAATTCATTTTAATGGAGGGAGAATATACCTTTAGCCCAAGCTTACATGTCAGGTAATCACCAATATTCAATATGTTTAGTATTTCTAGCCTTCATATATTTACAGATTGTAGAAGAAACATTAGTGTTAAAAGAGGAAAAAAAGGTGTGTGTCGATTCTCTTATAGAGCAGCGGAAATTAACCAAGGTCACAAACAGAAATAATAAGAAGTCCCGTATAAATGTTTAAAAACGTCAGTCTAATTGGTCACAACTTCTCAATTCCAAGACTACTTGAAACAAGGTCACGAAAAAGGAACACAGCGTTACAATTACTTGTAAACAAAGTCGCAACTACTTAAAATAAGGTCACAAATGCAAATAATAATAGGCCATGTGTATCAGTTATAAAACTAATACGTTGCAGCTTCTCAAATTCAAGACTATTAAAACAAATTCACATCTTGAAACTAGGTCACAAAAAGGGAAAATAATGCCACAATTACCTACTTAAAAAGCGTTAAATTCACTAATGGTCCCATCGAACTTTATACTTGTATCATCATAGTTACTAAATTTGATTTTGTTTCACCATGGCCGCATAATTTCTTTTCACCATTTTTGCTAATTTTAAAAGGGATAAAACGGTCGTTTTGTATTATATATGATTTATTTAAATAAATAAATAAAAAGGTGACTTTTTTTTATTTTGAAAAAGTTTTTATTTTATTTTGAATTTTTTTTTTAAATAAGTTTTTTATTTTATTTTATTTTTTTAAGGAATGTTTTTTTTAAATGATCAGGACAAGTGATAGGCGCCCTGGAAAGGGCCTGGAATTTGGCCCTGTTTTTCTAGCAGGGCTGTTCTTTTATTAATTAACTTTTATTTAAATGAGTTTTTATTTTATTTTATTTTATTTTATTTTTCCAAGTAACTTTTTTTAAAATAAGTTTTTATTTTATTTCAATTTTTAAATAACATTTTAAAAAAATAAGTTATTATTTTTAAAAAATAACTTTTAATTTTAATTTTATATATAATGTAAAATTGTTGTTTTACCCCTTTTAAAATTAGTAAAAATTGTTAAAAGAAGTTGAATGGTCATAGTGAAACGTTAAATGAAAATGAGTAGCCATGATGAAACGTTATATAAAATTAGGTGGTCATAGTGAAATAAAATCAAATTTGGTGGTTATGGTGACACTAAATATAAAGTTAGGTGACAATAGTAAAATAAAATCGAATTGAGTGGTCTTGATGGCACCCGTATAAAGTTACATGGCCATTGATGAATTTAACCCATTACTTAAAAACAAAGTCATGACTAATTTTAATTAAGGTTTCAAAAGGAAATAATAAGACGTCGTGTGCTACAATTTTAAAACTTCAAATGTATAAATTACCACAATTCGAAAAAAATCGCAACTATTAAAAACAATGTCACAACTACTTAAAATACGAAGTAATAAGACGTCAGGTACATCAGTTTTAAAACATCAAATGTATATAAATTACTACAGATTCAAAAACTCTGAACTACCGAAAACAAAGTCACAACTATATGAGCAAAAAATTTGGATTCAATTTGGAAAGATCAAATTTAAATTGCAATATTTTTCCAAATTAAGTGGATAGAATTATTTTATTCAAATTGGTAAGTATCATTCCCCACGCCCAACCACACCCACATATAATAATTGGACAATAGTTCGTATTTGGGCCAGTCCAAATTCACTTTCTGATATTATTTCTTTAATTAATTAATTTTTTTTTTTCAGGCTTCTCGTTTACACATATTCCAATTTCAAATCCTCAAAAACCCATATAATTTTTTCTCCAGATTCTCTCTCTGCCGATAGGTAACTAATTAACCTATATCATATACATATATCTGTTTGATTATAATTATATACTGTTAATTTTTGTGGGCTTTTCATTTCTACGAATTACTGAGCTATATCTGTTCAATTATAACTATATATTGTTAATTTTCTCGTGCTTTTCATTTATGAGAATTACTGATCTTGGTAGAATTTTTTTTTTCGCTGTTAATGTTCTACACCTGATATAACTGATTTTTGTTAATTTTGTTTTTTCACAATCTGATAATTGTAGAGCAGTTCTTGCGATTGTTCCTTTGACGTGTGTTAGTGTATGTTTTGAATTTCATCTCTGGATCCAAAAATTTCCTGGTTTTTTATTTATTTGGTTTAATTTTGGGTCATGATTTTTCCTGGGCTCATATGTATTTTTGCCATTGAATGATAAGAGAGGTTTTTTTAATTTATTATTATTATTATTTTATTTTTTCGTATTGTATATGTTTTACAATTGATGCAATATTCGTAGCTTACTCTGGAAATATTATAATTAATCAATTTGTTTTGGAGATCAGAATAAATATAGTATTATTGATATGTATGTATACATAGAATTTGGTTCCTTATTTATTGACATCCCTCCTTTAATATATATATATATATTTTTTTTTTCCCACCTGTAAGATGAAAATATAGTCATAAGTTTGACCAATGTATATAAGTACACAAACATGCTCCATAGCTTGCAAAACTTGAAGAATGACCCAATTTCTACTTATTTTGAAAAATCTGTATATTCACATTATACATCATTCATTTTCATCTACGTCATTGGTGAAGATGCATTGAAGGAAGATATATGTTCAATTATAGTCTCGACAAAAAAATTTATTTACGCATTGACATGTAAAGTACATGGACACACATTCGCTCAAAAAAATTTCAATTTTACCTCCTGGTTTTTTTGAGAGCGTAGTTTAATATGCCATGCTGAATACTTAGTGACAGAGTTTATCGTGTTGACTATCAAAAATAATTTATTTGACTTTTTATAAAACTGTAGCCTTTAGCTAATTGACAAGTTAGTTAGGATGCTCCTGTATTGGATGCATATATAAAGAAATCTATAACATTGAATACTTAGTGACAGAATTTATCATGTTGACCTATCCAAAAATAATTTATCGTGTTGACAGGAAATCTGGTGTTACAATGGCAACTAGGACTGCTATGAGATATGTATCTCGCAGGCTCTCAAGCAGTGGCCGAGTACTGAGTGAGGAGGAAAAAGCTGCAGAAAATGTCTACATCAAGGTAGAGCTGAATTTTGACACAAGACTAGTTATTTTCATTCAACAGAGCTGCGGCAATTGCTGCATGTTTGGTTGCATTTGCAACATCTTATTCATGATGATTAACCCTCCCCCTTCCCCCTGAAAAAGAAAAAGCTCTCTCTGTGTGCCCAAAGCATGAATTAACACATCATTTGTGATGGTTTGCAAATCTATGGGTAGATATCAATACTGAATTCATGAGTCAGTCATATAAATTTTCCTTTGATGCTACATATGGAATTGGACAAATGTGTATTCTGATTTAGTAATACAGACATTTTCATTAATTTCTATATTGCTTGAGATAATAATTGTCTAGTATTGGGTAGACACATTTTATCAAGTTAAATTTGCTTTAATTGAAGTGAATTTATTTTTTATATTTAAGGAACACGTGATACTGTTCATATTGAACCAAATTGTTTGCATATCTTTATGCACATATAATATATTTACTGGTCAGGTCTTCCCCAAAAAGAAATTTGCTTTTCTGTTTTACTATCTAACATCCTATAAAGTTATTTCCTCCAATTATCTTCATCCTTGAGTCATATGATGCATTCTGAGTGTATAAGTGATCATCAGGAATGGCCTTTGATTTACTTGATGAGACCAATAGTATGGCTTCTTTATTCTGTGAAAGTTTAATTGTATGACATGATAAGCAATTATTTGCAAGAGAGCTAAGTACTACTTTCTCTTATTAATTCATCCCGAGCTGTGTTTTAAGGGCGAAGGCACAGGTGAGGCATTTAATCAATAGGGCATATGCTCTACAACCACAAGTTTTTGATTTCGACTATTTTTGCAAATCATAAAATGTATTTTAAAGTTAAATAACATACAGAAATTTGCATAAACATGGTAAAATTGCTGGAAAAATATGAAAAATTATTAGGGGAATTAGTGTGGCAATGATACATAATGTCCATAGACATTTAAATCAATACATGCTATAAGCATGCCATAACAAAGAGTAGTTTGACTAAGTCGCGAAGTATAGATATAGTTCTTCCAAGTTAAGTTATCTTGTCCCCCCATTATGTCTAAGTGAGGTCTTCCATCTTTAACAACTAAGATTGAATTATTATTATGTTTTAATATTCGTTTCTCTTTGTTTGGCATCCCAGTTTACCAGTTTCATAACCTTACTCGAGCTTCAAATCTGGGAGTCTATTTTAGGTTTTCAAAAATTATTTTATCTAATTAAAAGGACTAGAGCTCTGTGCCGTTTGGCACAGCAAAAATAACTGCATATTTGTGTGTTTACCATATTTAGCTCTTTTTTTCTTTTAGATTATATATGATTTACCTGTTGAATGGGGTTCTGTTCTATTGATTTCAATGGCGTTCAATTTTGTATTTTTGCTTTAGGTGCATACTCTTACTTTTGCATTCAGGAACGTGAAGTCTTATAACTCTTGATTCATATCTGTTTAGAATTTTCTGACTGCTGAAACTTTTGCATTCTTTGTAGAAAAAGGAGCAAGAGAAGTTGGAGAAACTCGCTCGTGAGGTATACCTATGCTATATACTTGTTTAGATTATCTATGCTGCTTAACCTGAGGTTTTGTGTAAACAAACTGTACGGAGTAGATTTGACTTAGACGATCATTTTATTTTATAAGTTTTGGTGGAAGCTGATAAACACCCAAGTATTCAAAACTAGTGGAAGTCAATTAGATAAGAACCTTTTGACTAGGCCATTCATGATGAAGTACAAATAAATGTTTGGCTAAGCTTAAAAGAAAAAGTAAAAGTAACTTTTTATTTCCAACCATGTTTGGGTAACTGACGTCAAGTTAGAAAAGTTAGTTTGGAAATAAGTCTTATCTTATTGCCAAAATAAGTTATCCTAGAGTTCATTGTGCTCATCAGCACAATATGGCTTCGGAGGTACACTAAAAGACAGATAACAATCAAAAAACTATTTATTTAGTTTATAACTTTACTTATAAGTTAACGTTTTAAGCCTAGCCAAACACATTGCTTTTGTGATGACTGGAACTTTCTAACTCTTTATTTGTTCAACTTATTGGAAGCAAATGGTTAGATCCTTTATCAATGTGTGTATACTTTGAATTCCAGGTTTCTCCAACAATTAGTAGATTTGAAGCTTTCTACTATCAGTTCTTGTATTTCATTTTTCTTGGATTGTAACATTTAAGCTTCAACATGAGATTTACGGTTGTGATCATCCGCAGGGCCCAAAACCAGAAAAAACACCTGCAACAGGCTCAGGAGGCTCAGGTTCAATATCCGATGCCAAACCAAGTGGCCAGACCTCTTCAATGCCCAAAGCGTCGACCAACAACTATAGAAACTATGCTGTTGTAGCAGGTATTGCAACTGCTTTTGCTGCTTTTGGATGGTATTATGGGTCGAAGAAGAAGGAATCTGATCAAGTGCAAGAATGACTCAATTTCTCGAAATAAAATATGAAGCAACGCCATATTTCTGTTGCATTTTGTTTTATGGCACGATCCTCCCTCTTTATGAGCTCGATATAAACTGGATTATGCATCAGATGACATCTGAGAAGTCGTCCATGATGTATATATTAGTTTGATTTCTACGATATAATTAGTTATCTTCCATATACATCTTTTTTTTTTGGAATATATGTCTTTAAGAGTGTGTTTGATTGATCTCATTTTCATGAAAAATGTCATTTTTTTACCCACATTTCTACTTTTGGATTCTGATTGATATTTTTTTTATGGTAAATATTTTCAAAAGTTGGTCATGTGACAATGTTTTCTTCAAAAACAAGGAAAACATCTTCTTTATAGGGGATGTGTTTATATTTTCTAATCAATTCATACTTCCAAAAAACTTTTTGAAAAAGTAAAATATTTTCTAGGTTGAAAAATTAAGCTCCCATTTTACCCTCATTATTCCCTATTAAATTATAATTTATTTTTCTCCATCTTTTTATCAACCATACATTTTCAAAAAAAAAATAATGGTACACATAAATTCAAAAACTTTTCCTTCTTTTTTAACTATACATTTTTCAAAAAATAATTATTCCTCATTATAATGCGGAATAATGGGGGCTAAACAGGCCCTAAGTTAATTGAACATTGATAATTTTCATTTAAATAAGTTTCAGAAAATTTAATTGCCTAAAATTTATTTTCTTACCGTACGAGTTTTATGCTTGTCATCAAACACACCCTAATTGTTGTTTAATAAATATAAATTCCACCTAAAATTGTGTTTATTACATTTAATAAATAGTTTAATAATATTCTCTTCCCCCTTTTCAGCCATCAAAGATTCACACAACCAATAATAATAATAATAATAATAATAATAATAATAATAATAATAATTAAGTCAAACAGAGTCCTAATTGGTCATTAAATTTTTAATCAAGTCAAGTTCAATTTTTTTTATCATTTTCAAAGGTCATCCCAATATAATAATTAGTTTGACATTTGTAGGTTCGTGCACCAATTCAACTAAGCCTTGTTTGCTAGGCCAAATTTTCCATGGAAGATGGAAATTATTTAATCATTTTTCACTTTTTAGCATGTTTGATAGGAAATATTTTCTTGACAATTGTTTTTCTCATTTTCGGTTACGTGACCCCTTATTACTTAAAAATGAGGAATTAGAATTCCTATGAGTGAGCTGGTTTTCTGTTTTCTTGACAAATGAAATAAATCCACACTTGCCCTTTCTCTTTCTTCTCCCACCAAACCCCATCATTTCCCATTCTCTTTCTTCTCACGCCACTCCCGCATTCCCATTTCTCACCCTCTTCCCCTCATTTTTGGAATAGCCGCAAAATTGACCAAAAAAATCTTCACATAATACAATTTTCATGGAAAACAAAGTCAATCAAACGCCAAAAGATGAAAAATTATATCAATCAAACACAGTTAATTGACAATTCCCAATAAAACAAGTTTTAAGCAATTTCTTTCCACCCAAATTTCATCCTTGCAATAAAACGGATTCTAAATTCAATTCTATGCACCATGTTTGGCTAAGTTTAAAAGTAACTTAAAATACTTCATTATTTTTTTTAAAAAATTATTGTTTATCAGTTTTACCTCAACATATTGAAAATGTGGCAAGTTAATCTATCATTTTGTTGGTTGTAGTTCCCAACCTTTTTTTTTTAGCACTCGAGTCCCCAATAGATAAATTTACCCTTATCATTGATTAAAATCCCAAATATTTTTATTAGAAAGATGATTTTACTCTTAATTAAATGAAAAAAGAAAGTGGTAAAATCATTAATTGGGCTTCCAAATGTTATAAAAATGAAACGTTGGGGACTGAGTTTTTCGAAACATAGGTTGTTGATCTACTTGTTACATTTTTAATATATTTGTACCCTATCTGTATTTTTTTTCCAGTTCTTATATCGACCAAAAAAATCGTATTTTTAGACCCTATTTGGTTTTGCTAAAATTAATAGTTTTAGAATAATTAGATAAAAATTGACGAAAATTATAATTGATAAAAGTTGTGGATCTCATAAAATATGTGATTAAATTAATGGTTGACTTTGACTTAAATTCTTATCGACTTTTTTAATTTATATTTACTTAAGCTTTTAGCCAAACTTAATCAATATTAATATTTAATTCTCCCTTTACTTGAGTGCACGTTGTTGTAATATGAACCTCCCATGTCGTGCAAACCATGCACCAATTCATCTAAACAGTAAAGGGCCTCTTTCCAACGATATAAATAGAAGCAAACGAGGTTTCGAATTACAACACCACTAAAAACCAATCATTAATTTTCACAGAAACAAAACAAACTCGAGTTTCCGGAAAATGTCGAGAGCACATGCAACTACATTAGCTTTAGCTTGCATTTTTGCCGCCTTGACGGGGTTGTGCAACGGTGCGACTGGTGGTGCATTACAAGTAGGGTTTTACCGAGGGAAATGTCGTTCGGCTGACGTGGAGGCGATTGTCGATGGTGTTATTAGAGCACAATTCTCAAGGGATCCTACCATTGTTGCTGCTCTCCTCCGCATGCAGTTTCATGACTGTTTTGTCAATGTAAGAATATTTAGCCCATGTTTGGCTCTATTTCTTAAAATTAATTCTCTTCAAACTCATTTTCTACCATACATTTCATGAGATTCACAACTTTTCAATTATACATTTCAAAAACTTTTATCAAAATCTACTAAAAGTCTAATTCTCTTTAAAAAAAAAAAAAAACCAAATAGAGGCCTAATGTAAGAGCATGTTTGAACTCCATTTTTATTGAAAAATGTATTTTGGAATAGAAGATTGATGAATAATGTGCGGTTAGAAAATAAGAAATTTTTTTGAGTTTGCGTGTAATATTATTTCATTGGAGAATGTGTGATTGAAAAGAAGAGAGACAAAAATATATTTTTGAAATAATGGGGGATCAAATAAGGCCTTAATATTTGGAGTTTTTTATATTAAAAGACCAAAGTTTAAAAAAAAAAAAAATTGTTAGGGTTTTTTATATTAATTTGTAACATATTCAAATTAAGTATAAGATAATTGAGGTTGTTCATATGAACTGTAAGTTTGTAACCTTAATCACTTGAAATTAATGATACAATTAGGGGTGTGATGCATCAATCCTACTGGATGGAAATAACACAGAGAAAACAGCTATCCCTAATCTTAGTGTTCGAGGCTATGAAATAATTGATGAGGCCAAAGCTGCTGTGGAAGCAATCTGCCCAGGAGTAGTTTCTTGTGCAGATATCATTGTTATGTCCACTAGAGATGCTGTTGGTCTGGTAAAAAAAATTACTTATTTTGAAGATAATTTAAAAAATAAGTTACTTATTTGTGTGCATGAACACATAGAGTGGAGGGGAACGATATAGTGTACAATCTGGAAGAAGAGATGGAACAGTGTCTCTTGTTGAGAATGTGAATCTGCCAGCTCCTTCAATTTCAGTATCAGATTCTATTAAAGTTTTTTCCAAGAAATTATTTCCCTCAATAAAAAAATCACAATCTTAAAATAATATAAGTTCCTTTCTACTTATACACAAGAACCGTTTAAGATGGACGAGCCAATTAACCTCCAACTCCAACGAGACTAAAAAAAAATGATTGGTGAGATTGGTCCCTAACGCTTTTTGACAAGCATTTGCAGCAAGAGGTCGTTGTATGTTCATACTTTACTTCGACGATTTTCAATACAAAAAATCAAACTGGATCGAATCGAAATTGGTTGATTTGATTTCGATATATAGAACCAATGTTTTATTTTTAAGATTCCAATTGATGCTCGATTCGATTCAATTTCCTTTCGAATCGAAATATTTCATGCCCAATCTAACAAATTTGTTAATAGGATACTTGTTGTATTTTATAGACAATTTATAAATGGAAGTACTCCAAAATTAGAATGAAAGATGTTTATAAACGATTGAAATTATAAACATAAATAAATGAACGGTGGATAGATTCATGGGTCCTCTAAGACTAGAACATCTTATTTCCTATGGTGAATCCATCCAATTCGATCAAATATTAATGAGCAATCATAACGTGAGTAGATTCGATAGGGGATGCAAAGACAATACTTCAAGATCCATTCAATTCATCTATGCAAAAAGTAACAATATAGTTTGTATAACGGTGACAAGTGATGGCTTCTAACTTATCATTCACGAGCTTTATTAGGTATGAAAATCTTTGTCAATTTCTCTGAGTTTCATCGCTTTCCATATCTTCAAACACAATTTGTAAGGATTTGCGTGTGAACCACTGAGAAGGTTTCGCATGACATTCCTATATTTTCAGAAACTTACTTGCCCTCGTTTTGTTCACCTAAACAAGTTGATTAAAATTTAAGGACTTGTTTGATCCCCATTTTTAAAAATACAATTTTCTCTTCTTTTTTTTTAATCAAACACCACACACAATTCAAAAACTTCACATTCATTTTTAATAACACATTCTCACTCAATCTATTATTTCAAAATGCATTATATATACAAAAAAAAAATGAGGCTCGAACATGCCTAAGTCAAACTCGATAATTATTTTTTTTTAATGGGACATGCAACTCTTCAATCACACGTTTAAACATATTTTTATCAAAATCTACTAATTTTCATTTATACCAAACGATGACTTAATTTTAAACTACAAAACAAATAAAATGAAAATACTACAAAAAAAAAAAAAAAAAAGGTTTTGAAATTAGTTAATTTTAAGCACGCTAAACCAAAAAGGAGTTAAAAAGAAAAAGAGAACGAGTTACGAGTCAACTCGGCAATATTGTGTATAAATAGTACATATTCACGCCATTTCTGTTCCTAGTTTTAGTTCAAATCAAATGCTAAAGCAGAATGGCAGAATCAAGCTCGTCTCAACTGGTAAAGCTACTGAATTAGCTAAATTTAAACTTTCTAATTTGATTTGTAATTGGTAATGAAGGAACCTTCTGTGGTGAATGGCTTCGGTTCAAGGTGGGGAGGATGGGGTAAAATCGGAAAATATATATGGAGAAAAAGAGAAGACATATTCTGGGAAGTGGTTCAGTTCTGTGACGGATTATACGGCAAATGTAAAGGAAACAAACGCACCAGTCGCCCCACTGAAGAGGTTGTTATTCGTGATGCAGTAGATTTCATTAACCTCACTTCGCCATGAGGCAGTGAGGCAATGTAAATAATAGGAAATAGAAGGTAAATAAGGTAGCGACACAAATTTTGAAGGTGTATTGTGTCGGACACCAGCTTGGAATTGGAAAAATCACATGAATTGTGTATTCTGTTCCCTTGTCTTTCCAGATTCTGATTCTTGTGTGCCTATACCGGTCACTTTTGTCTAGAAGATTTTGTAAGAATGATCGTAGGTTTGAAGTATTGGTTATCTTTACCGTTTTGATGAATGCCTATATCCCGGATTTATTAAGTGGGTCACGTTATTCTTCAGTTTTGGATCCTCCCTCTTTTTTGCAAATACATTGCGTGTTTTTAAGTCTTCGTACACTACATCTTCTTTATTTGAATGATTGTTGCTTGTATCATAGAAACGATAATGAAAATCTGAAATTCATATATTCTCAATCGCATCTACACCCCCCACAGTTTTGGAAAGAATTCAAACGAGCTTAAAGGTCCAAGTACAAGTTCAAAAATGTGAAGCGAAAGAGGGAGGCTAATTCCCCGTGCCGTGGGAGTTGGCTTGTGATGGACAAAGTCTCTTCCATAAGGTGGGAAATTTGCTTTGACAATTGTTTCAATTATTTCCCACATCAACGACTGAGTCTCCAAATATGAAGAGTGCAGGAATTAGAGGCTGCGAATTTATCGCGCCGAGACGACATAAAACAACAATAAAAACTTGAAATTTTCATGGTTTAAGGTACTAGGACTTCTTACTTAGTATTGATACTAGAATGACAGAGAATATGAAGATTTTTTTTTATTAGAAGAACAATTTATAGTGTGGTTAATGGCCTAATGGGTTGAAATGAAAACATCTTATGATCTTCTGGCAGTTTCAAATGTATATAATTCTAACTAAAGAGAATATTAAAAATGTGTTCAGTGAATTCCAAAAAAAAAAAAAAAAGATTTCTTGGGATGAATTTTTTATTTATGTAATATCTACCAATTTTGTTAATTTAATGTGTGGAAGGTGCACCGATTTTCTTTAAAATCTTCCATTTTCTTTTAGGGTCTTTGATACCAATAGTATTATATTTATTTTATTTTATTCCTTTTAAGTAGGTTGTTGATTGGAGTGAAAATTGTAGCGAATTTGGTACCTAGTAATGAACAAAACTAGACACGATAATGAATAAAATATTAACTAGACACGTACACATTAATGAATATGCATATACGTGTACAAACCTTGAATTGAAAGCTTTAGATACAAAATGGGTTTAGCCGGGACCCGGCCATTAGGCCCAGACCGATAACAAAGCTGGGCTAGTTTAGGCCCAGTATTGGGCCATCCCCATTCCTTTTAAGTAGGTTGTTGATGTTTTCCCGGCTCATCTCATCATATTCTGTCCACACACACCTCTACATGCCGCATTGGAATTTGAAGAACTATTATCGCTCATAAATTCCTGTTTCTATGTCCATTAGAACAACAAAAAGATTATGATATTATTTTTATATGGCGGACTATTTTTTGATGAAATCTTGTAAGGATAAACTATTTTAATGTCAAATGCATGCATATTCTAAAAATCGAAAGTACCCAAGGCTGAAATTTAACTTATTTGAGGATCAGGGAAAGCACTTCTTTTTATAAATTACTAGTTTTAACCCAACCATTGCACGAGTTGTATTATTTTGAAAGTGATGTTAGCGTTTTATATTTAATGTTATCTAGATTTGATCTTCAATGCCTAAATTACCATAATATAGAATATTGAAGAACGAATAGGAAAAGAGAAAGAACTATTGATTAGTGATTGGGAGTATCAAATTCTCAACATGAGCTAAGAGGGAGGCATCGAAGGCCTTCGATCTTCCATCTCTTGCATGGATAGAGAGAGGATATGCTTTCGAGTTTGTTCATGTTGGCGAACGATTAAACTATGCACAAGCAAATTTTTCACAAAAGAGAACGGCCCATGAAATGAGTAATTTTTCTCCCTATTAGTGAAAAAGAGTGACACAACATGGCTAATCTTTGACTCATTAAAATTCTTTATATTGTAGACTTATTTTAGCTCTAATATGTGTGATGTACGTTATTCAGCACAATAATATCACCATGCCAGAAAAAAAAACCATTGCACAACTTGTTATGATAAAAACAAAAGCTAAAAGTCTGATTCACTACACTTTCAATGGTATTTACATACAACGTCAAAGCACTAACATATTTTTCATAAAAATTCCAAACCGAATAGATGGTAGGACGAAATGCTGGAGTTGTTAGCCCAAGAATAACTAACTAAAAGGGGGGTTAATTGGTTATTGAAACTTTTTCGTTAATTACTCAAGATTCTAATATAGTGAATACGCAAATATTCTAAACACAAGTAAATGCGTAAATAGAACAATATAAATTAGTGCGAAGTAAATGCGTTAAGCAAAAGAGAGAGAATGCAAACGATATGTTATGGAGGTTCGATCCAAAGCAATGATCTACGTCCCTCGTTACCAAGCTCTCCGTCACGAGCAATGCCAAATGCACTACAATGGTAACTTACAAACAAGGAGTACCAATCCCTAAGTGACTTACAACAAGGAGCACTTATCATTAGGTGACTTACAACAAGGAGCACCTATCCTTAACAACAATCGAGTTTTCACAAGGCTCTCGAAACCACCAAAGTATAAATGATAATTTTACAATTGAAAGAACTCTCTTGACAAATGATATAATCAAGTCAAGTGTTTAGAGAGTTCACGAAAACATTTCAATAAGTAGCAAATGTTTAAGCTCAAGTGTTTATGTTGCAAAACTTTGATGAATGAATAACTAATACAATAGTGAGGATCAATGTGCCAAAGTTTTCAACCAATGAATCTCCCTTCACAAATAATACAAAGTTAAGTATAGAGAGAGATTTGCACTTAAATAAGTGTTGGCAAAGAAAAAGCTTTAGTCAAGAATGAGAAAATAGATGAGATGTAAGCTTCTTTGCTCAAGTGGAATCTTTGATGAAATAGATGAAGAACAACTTCTTAAAATAATCAAAAGATTCTTTGTAATAAATAAATTGGATAAACACTTAAGTAAACTCAATGATTTTGAATGAATAAGCTCATTAAAATTCTCTTGTAAGTAAAAGAGCTATGTATTTATAGAGAAAAATGGCAAGCTGCAGGCACTTTCGGATGAGGAATTTGGTTGACCGAAATAACAATAAATCCGTTGAAAGATAAAGCCGTTAGAATTTTGAATATTCAACATTTTCGGTTGACCGAAATTTTCATAAAGAATTTCGGCTGACATGCACCAATTTTCGGTTGACCATTTTTACCAATTTTCGGTTGATCATTAATCAATTTTCGGTTGACCAAATTCACCAATTTTCGGGTGAAGACAGGCCAAAATAGCTTTCACTATTTTGATCATATTTTTCTCTCCCGATGTCCGATTAAGGTGATTCAAAATGGATTCGAAAGCTAACTCAAGGGGCTACAATTTTGTTTCAGAAATCATCTTCAAATTAGATTATCTTCCATGTTAAAAACGGTCCCAATATGAGATTGAAATTCGGAGTTTAACTTTTTGATTGAAAGTTGAAATGTGATCTTTTAAGAAACGTTTGAAAATGATTTTTCAAGGTTTTTGATCTACTACAAATGTTCATTTTTCAAAATCATTTTCATGCTAAAATAATTTATGCAAGTGATGAATTTGTGAGAAATACTTGAGCTTCATGCACTTGCTAAACATTGACGAGTTATACCTTTACATATATAAATGAGGTTCGATAAATAACTCTATCTTCAACTTTTTTGATCTCTTCGAGTCTCCTTGAATGCTTGTTCCTCAACGGATGACGATTTGAGTTTTTGAATGCTTAAGAAAATATGTTCATGAAAAACTCATGAAACAAAAACTTGTTAGAAACAAAAATGTATTGTTTGTTATAATCAAAACAAGTGGAGCTATATTAAATCATAGGTCAACAATTTTCCCCTTTTTGATTATGACAAATAATATGTGATTTATAGATATATACAAGATATTCCCCCTATTTTTTACACATTAATGAGAATCAAATTTGTATCATATATATTATGATGTTCTAAAGACATTCATTTTCACAATTCAATGATATACTAAATCACATTTAGAAGTCATTACAATGTATTGAACTCACAAATCATAATTCATAGCCAAGTAGAAATAACAAGTTCAATGATATACTAAATCACATTTAGAAGTCATTACAATGTATTGAATCACAAATCATAATTCATAGCCAAGTAGAAATAACAAGTTCATAATCAAATCATAATTCATAGCCAAGTAGAAATAACAAGTTCATAATCAAATATCAAGTTACATTATAATCACATGATCATTCCTTTTCCCCCTTTTGTCATCATCAAAAAGCATGGGAACAAAGATAAATTCCCCCTTACACAAGGCATATGTACAAAACAAGCGAAAGTAATTATAGGTCACGACATAAAAACATGAGTTAACTAAAAATAGAACGTTAGAGATAAAGTCTTAATCTTCCGCCGGTGGAGGAGGCCCTCGAGGATAAACGGAATACATATGTGTAAAGAAAGCCTCTTGAGATAACCTCATCTGCTCCATTTGTTGATTAAGTGAGAAATTCATTTGCTCCATTTGAAGATTAATCGAAAAATTCATTTGTTCCATTTGTTGATCGAGGTCGATGCTAACTGTGGTAAAATTTAATGCCTTTTCATTTGGAATGCAATGTTTTGAGCTGAAATGAAATTTCAAGTAATCAAAACTCATTGCCTTTTCAACATTTTAATAAAAGTCATGAAAAAAAATGAACATGAATTGTTTACTTGTTTGCTTACAGGAATGTAGATTAACTCATTGGCGGTTGTCGGTGATGATTGTTTGTCTGATGATATGTTAGGAGTTGAAAAAGAGATTATCGTTCCGAAGGTTGGTATGAAATTTGACAGCATGAAGGACTTGTTTGAATTCTATAAGAAATACGCTTATGAAATGAAATAGGGTTTCCTGTTAGAAAAAGAAACACTAAGAAGGGTGATGATGGGGTTATTCGCAATGTGTGTTTTACTTGTAGTCGAGAAGGTCAACGAAAGATTGGTAAGAGTACTTCTTTGAAACCTCCACCAATGATTGAAATAGGGTGCAAAGCCAGGTTAACAGCTTGTTCTGATGTTCTTGGAATATGGCGAATAAATGTTGTGGAGTTGGAGCATAACCATAAGACAAGCCCATCTAAATCTAGGTTGTATCGTTGCAATCGTGAATTTAGTGCACATGTCAAAAGACGGCTTGAGGTGAACGATATAGCGGGAATTCCGTTGCATAAAAGCTATAACTCAACTGTAGTGGAGGTGGGTGGATTTGAGAACATGATTTGTGTTGAGAAAGACTGTAGGAATTTTGTTGATAAAGTACGGCGTTTAAGACTTGGTGAAGGAGATGCTATTGCATTACAGGCTTACTTCTGGAAAATGCAAACATGCAGTCCGGGTTTTTATTTCAGTATGGACTTGGATGAGGATTCTCGGTTGAGGAATGTGTTTTGGGCGGACTACAGATGTAGACAAGCATACAAGGAATTCGGTGATGTAGTGACTTTTGACACTACTTACCTAACAAACAAGTATGATATGCCTTTCGCTCCGTTCGTTGGAGTGAATCACCACGGGCAATCAACTTTATTTGGTTGTGGATTGATTTCGAACGAAGACACACATACATTTATTTGGTTATTCAGGACATGGCTTGAGTGCATGCATGATCAAGCTCCCGGTGGAATTATTACAGATCAAGATCGTGCTATGCAAAATGCTATTGAAATCGTTTTCCCCAACAGTAAGCATAGGTGGTGCTTGTGGCATATTCTAAAGAAGTTGCCTGAAAAGTTCGGTGGTCATCGTGAAAAAGGTGCAATACTTCATGCCATACATGGTTTAGTGTATGATACACTAGATTGTGAAGAATTTGAAGAGGGTTGGGCGAACATGCTTGAACGTTTACATTTGCAAGATAATGTTTGGTTGAGCGGACTTTATGACGATCGAAGTCGTTGGGTACCATGCTACTTGAGAACTACATTTTGGGCGGGTATGTCGACTACGCAGCGAAGTGAGAGCATGAATGCATTCTTCGATGGCTATGTGCACTCAAAGACATCTTTGAAGTTATTCGTAGAGCAGTATGAGCGGGCTTTGAGAAGTAAAGTTGAGAAGGAATTCCAAGCTGATTTTAGATCATTCTCGCAAATGGTTCCATGTGCTACCAAGTATGAGATGGAGAAGCAGTTTCAAGATGTGTACACAATTTCTAAATTCAGGGAATTCCAAGAAGAATTCACCGGAAAGGTTTACTGTGACATATTATTTGCGGAGGACTTAGGTGGGATAACGAAGTATGAGATCCGTGAAGATATCATCCTTGAAGAAGGAATGAAGACAAAAATATTTACAGTTTCTTTTCGTAGAAACAATTGCGAGATTGTGTGTAACTGTCATTTGTTCAAGTTTCGAGGTATCATTTGCAAACATGCTATCTCGATTTTACTTCGGAATGAGGTGTCATCACTTCCCGAGAAGTATATTTTAAGGAGATGGAGGAAAGACGTGAGTAGACCATACATGCGGGTTGCACCAATATATAATGGTTTGATTAGAACTCCTGAACAGTTGAGATATGAGCAGTTGTGTGCTGCTTTAACCAAGATGGCAGACTTGGTTGCAGCTGATGAAGAACGTTCAAAGCAGCTTATGGGGTGGATTGAATTGCAAACTAATGAGTTGTTAAATGCAAAAAGTAATCGTTTGGCCTCCCATGGAATGGGAGGAGGTAATGTAGAAGGCGTCAACATTTTCGATCCGAAGTGTACAAAACGTAAAGGCGCTCCAAAGAAACTACGAACAAAAAGTTCGCTAGAGACGACAAAGAAAAAATCAAGGGGTCGTAATAAGGTTTGGGAGATCAATTCATAATTCAGTTAATCACATAATTCATTATTCACATGTTACAATGTTAATGTTAATGTTGACTCTTGTAGATGACGTTGAACTCGGCATCTTCCAATAGACCTACTTTGTCCGAAGACAATGTCTCCAACAATTTGCCAATGTCTCAAGTGATGAGCATATCATCTCCTCCACCACCTCAAGCATTTGGGACACAAGACAGCATGGAAGCTATAACAAATTTGCAATGAAACTGGTGAAGTGCAAGTGGTGGAGGAGATGATATCTTTGGCGGTGAAGTGCGAGTGATGGATTTTTTAGGAGATTTTTGATTTTGTAATGTAAGCGGCTAAGTGCACGTGATGATTTTGGGAGATCTTTTGATTTGTAATGTAATCGGTCTAATGCACGTATGCGTACCGATAGACTTTTGATTTTGTAATGTAACTGGTGAAGTGCAAGTGATGGAATTATGTTTAACCTCTAAGTCAAATAGAGTTGTAAATGTGTAGAAAAACTTTGATAAATAAAGTAAATGTTTATTCCTTCTGCTGGTTTATCCTTCTTACTGGTTTATGCTTCTTACTGGCTTATTCTTCTTGCTGGTTTACCTTCTGGTGGTTTAACTTTCTGCTGGTTCATTCCTTTAGCTGGTTTACCTTTGTGCTGGTTTATAGATGCTGTATGAATTATTGTTCTTGCTAGTTTATTATTCTGTATGCTGGTTTACAATTCTTGCTGGTTTCATCAATTTCCACCCCAATTCTTGCTGGTTGTATGCATGTTTACAACCTTAATCAATCCAATTTTCAATAAACTCAACCAATACACTTATGCACCTCAGCCACAAAAATGAAACAAACTGAATTATAACATGATTCATTCATTCATTGAACAATACAAAGATCATATAGCCAACTTACAACAATCAACTACATATACAACAACCAACTACAATACAAAGTTCATAAAGCCAACTGCTGGATATCAAGTAAAAATGAAAAGGAAAAGAAAATTGCTGCAAGCAAGCCATCCCTCCTCCCTCCTGAAAAATGGCCCACAGCAAACCCACCACCAGGCATACAACAATGAATAATCTCTGTATCTTCTTCCTCCCTTTCCCATTCACAAGTTCATCTCCATCCAGCTTTGAGGCTTGAGGATTAATGTTGATTCGCCCGATACCATTAGCCTCAATTCGGGCCAACTGGCCTAGCAATCTGTCAAAAATCGATCCCAGCAAAAACTCAGATATACTAGCAGGCAGCGGCTGCAAACCAGTTCCAGCTCCATCATCGTAATACAGTTCAAATCCTCCAAGGCTTTGATGGGGAGATGGGCGATGGCGCTTGTGGGGAGATGGGCTGGCGTCGTGAACGGATTTTGGGTTTAGGATTGAAGGGGTTTTTTTGGATCGGGTTGGGATTGAAGGGCGATGGCGCCGGTGGGAAGATGGGACGCCGGTGAACGGATTTTGGGTGTGGCAAGGAAGGGGTTTTCTTTTCTTTTTTTTTTGTGATTATCGGGTTGGGGATTGAAGGGTTTGATTTGGGGGTAATTGATTTGGGGGTTAAATGGGGGAAAAGTTTGACTTCAAAAAGTTTAGGGGTGTGTTTTATAAATTTTCCAACAATTCAAATTTTAAGTCAAAATATCGTCAAAATATCGCCAAATCAGCATTATGTATGCCTTGATGGATTGGCTGATGTACCAGTAGACTTTCTCAAAATATTGACCCATTATAAGTGAAGTGGTCAAGGAACTCACAGTATCACTGCCCAAATTGAAGATGATCCTATAAGAACACCACTTTCCAGCCACCATGTCCACCGGACCAACACACCAACATGAAGACCGCACTGCCCTCTATCAGCGTTGGGCTTGTTTTAGATGTAGAAGGAGAAGACTTCTAAGGGAGAAAATGAAAAAGAGAAAGTGTGAGAGAGAAATGAGATGGGTGAAGAATGGAGGAGCATGGATTTTGCGTGCGCATGTAAAATTGGATAGAGAAAGTCCTGAAAGTTGAGAGAAAAAAGGGCAGAGAAGCGTATATTGAGGAAAAAAGGCAGAAAAGTAAAATTACATGCATTGGCTTTAATGGCTCGGCTTATATGGCTCGAAAATGGCTGTCTTACTTGGCCATTCGACTTAGCTACAGTAAAGGCAAAGTGCCTCTTTTATTGATGTAGGATAGGATGTAGGATAAAACGACATGGGAATAGTTATACCTTGGAAGCAAGAGTCGGGAGTAGAGAAGGCGGCAAACCTGATACTATTTTCCCAAATGAGATAATCCTTCCATATTTAGTTGGCTCTTGTAATTGGAAAGCCCTCCGACTGTCACTGTTATTGCCATTGTTGTCAAAATCTTGCTAATACTTTTTCTTTGCTGAATCACATACATGATGGTCTTCCGGAGACCAATCCAAGTTACCCCATATCGTCTCTCCTCCTTTAGGTATCAAAGAAATGACAGAATCCCATGTTTGAGATACACGCATGACATGATGTAGAGTTTGAAGGTCGAGAATTTCGGAATCTAGAAGACCGGGAGCCATTGCTCTGCAATATCAAATGCAGAAGAAATCATGGGCATGAGCACAACGAAAATAAAATGACAAGATTATACTTAATTGAATGACGTTTAATTTGAATGCATAATATTAATATGCAAAGAAACTAACCTGATAAAAGCAACATCTTTGCTCTCGGCCGACAATATGTTACTGACAGCTTTCGGAACATCAAGAAATGTCGAACCGATATTCATGATTGATTTTATGTGCTTGGCACACCAGCCTGGACCACCACCTCCTCCCATAGGTGGAGGCGCTTCAACCCATTTAAGTATGTTAAAATCATGATTAAGCTACACTCATTAATCTTAATCTAATCAAGATTCCCTCTCAACAGCATCATGCCTCTACCGTTAGCAGTACACAATCCAGCTGATAATAACTTATTTCTGGGACCACCATTAACTGTTGTAACAATATGGATGTGCACGTCATTTTGTTAATATTCTTGTTTGCTCAATACTCCAGTTTTTAGTAGTATAAATTACCAACTTTGTAACACTTTCTTAAATGATTTGAAATACAATTCATCTTCATCATCTAGCTATTTTTAGCTTGGTATCAGAGCCAATGGCAAATACCGGATCAAATGACAATACCCAATCAGCACAGCCTACTTCCAGCAACCTGATGCCTCCAATGTTGGGAGGAAATCAGATACAAATACCTAGGATAACTCTAACCCAAATTCCATCAGTCAAACTCGATCGAAATAATTTTTTACTCTGGAAAAACATGGTAATGCCAATTATCAAGGGTCACAATCTTGAAGGATTCATCACAGGAGCAAGAAGCTGTCCTTCTGAGTTTCTCACAGTTCAGATCACTGGTTCAACTGGGGTTACAGTGGAAATGGCGCCTAATCCTGACTATGGAAGATGGGTATCAACAGACCAACTATTGATGGGTTGGTTGTATTCTTCAATGACACCAGAAATCGCAATGAGAGTTATGGGATCATCAAAGTCATCAGATCTCTGGAACGCTGTGCTCGAAAGTTTTGGAGCCATGAACAAATCAAGAATTATTTTCCTTGTCAGCGAGCTTCAGAGGACCAGGAAAGGAGGTATGAGCATTGACAAATATCTCAACACTATCAAACAACTTGCGGATAACCTCGAAATTGCTGGAAAAGTCATTCCACACAATGACCTTGTAACTCAGGTATTGGCGGGATTAGATGATGAATATACCCCCATCGTGGTTCAAGTCAATAGCAGATATTCAATCACTTGGCATGAACTTCAATCAATACTCATGACTTATGAAAGCAGAATTGAGCACCTCAATAGCTTGAAAAATGGTCTGGCAGCAGTAAATTTAAGTGAAGCATCAGCAAACTTTGTTCACAATCCAAACACCTCAAAAGAAAGAAGGTTCAGTTATGGTGGCATAAACAACTACAGAGGAAACAGGAGCAGAGGTAGAGGAGGTAGATTCTTTGCAAACAGAAGTGCTTGCCAAATCTGTGGTATGACAAATCACTCAGCTGCCAGGTGCCTTAATCGCTATGATGAAAGGTACATGGGTGCCAAACCAGATTATCAGTATCAAATTAGTTCCCCAGAACCAACTGCCTTGCTGGCCTCTTCCAGGACAGTGGCTGATCCAGCATGGTATGCAGACTCAGGAGCCACAAATCATGTTACAGCAGAAAAAGGAAATTTAACTGAAGCGTTGGAATATGGTGGTAAGCACAAAATTGCTGTTGGAAATGGTAATAAACTCTCTATCTCTCATATTGGCAAAAATTATCTCAATACTCGAAACAATAAATCACTTGCCCTTAACAATGTGTTGCTGGTTCCTTCAATTAAGAAAAACCTGTTAAGTGTTTCACAATTAACCTCTGATAATACAGTTTTTATGGAATTTCACTCTGATTCTTGTGCTATCAAGGACAAAGGGACGAAGGAGCTGCTGCTGGAGGGGAGAATTAAGGATGGATTATATCAGATTCAATTACCAGATACCGTCACTCAGTCCCCTGCCTCAACTGAAGTAAATCAATATCAATCTCCTGCTAAATCAAATAGTTTCAGTTCGTCTATCTTTGTTGCTCAATCAAAAGGTCTCACAGAGTCCTTGTCTAACCTAAAGTTATGGCACATGAGATTAGGGCATCCTTCTACATCTGTAATGTCTCAAGTGTTCAAACTATGTAATGAAAAGTTTAATATCAATGAAGCACATCCTTTCTGTGACGCATGTCAGTTTGGGAAAGCTCATTCACTGCCTTTTAAACACTCAACGTATTTCTCCTTAGCACCTCTAGACTTGATTCACACAGACGTTTGGGGTCCAGCTCCCTTGCATTCAACATCAGGATTTAAATACTACATAATCTTCATAGATGATTATAGTAGATTTACTTGGATATATCGTATGAAAACCAAATCTGAAGCACTAAGCTCCTTTATCCAATTCAAGCACCTGGCTGAAAATAAATTCAATACAAAAATCAAAACTCTCCAATCTGACTGGGGAGGAGAATTTAGGGCCTTTACTGAACTTGCTGTTAAGTCAGGAATTCATATGAGGTTCTCCTGTCCTTATACCTCTTCTCAAAACGGCAAGGCAGAAAGAAAGCATCGCCACATCACTGAAACAGGCTTGACACTTCTTGCCCAAGCCAGTATGCCTCTTCACTACTGGTGGGAGGCTTTTCATACAGCCACATACCTCATTAACAGACTTCCTACACCTGTGCTCAAAATGAAATCGCCCAGCCAAGTTCTAAACAAAGAAGATTTCAGTTACAATTCACTCAAAATCTTCGGTTGTGCATGTTTTCCCTGTCTTAGACCATATCAGCATCATAAATTCAGCTTCCATTCCACCAAGTGTGTTTTCCTTGGCTTTAGCAACTCTCACAAAGGCTATAAATACCTTAGTCGTACTGGAAAAATATATCTCTCTCGACATGTTGTGTTTAATGAACATGAATTCCCCTTTCAGCATGGTTTTCTAAATAAAATGAGCCATCCCTCTGAAACAACCATTCAATACTTTCCTCTCAACATTCCTTCTTACTCCAGTCATGCAGGATCGTCTGATGAAATCCATCCTAGTTCAGCCCAACCAGCAACATCTCACAGTTCTAGTCTACCTGTGGAATTTGAAAATGAGTCTCCAGAAGCAGTTGAAATTGGTGATCCTTGCAATAGAAATGAAGTCACTCAGGTTGAACAAACTCAATCAGATGATCAGATCAATCAGGGACAAGTTGAAACTCAAATCCAGCATCCTATGATCACTAGAAGCAGGGCAGGTATTTTTAAACCCAAAGTTTACTCTGCACTTTGCAATTATCCCAAAAGTGAACTAAGCAACTCTGAGACAAATGATGTGGTTGAAACTCTGTCTGACAAAACCTGGAGAAGGGCCATGGAGGAGGAGTACAAAGCCCTTATGAGAAATGAAACCTGGAAGCTAGTACCACCTGAGATAAATCAAAAAGTTATAGGTAACAAATGGGTGTTTAGACTCAAGAGAGACATTGAAGGAAATGTTCTGAAACACAAAGCGAGGCTGGTTGCCAAAGGTTTTCTACAAACCTCTGGGATTGACTATCACGAGACGTTTAGTCCAGTAATTAAGGATTCTACCTTAAGGATCATACTGTCACTGGCCGTGTCAAAAGGTTGGAGTGTCAGGCAGGTTGATATTAACAATGCTATCCGTAATGGAAAACTAACTGAAGTTGTTTTTATGAAACAGCCTGAGGGATTCATTGATGAAGTAAATCCAAACTCTGTCTGTAGATTAGAGAAAGCTCTCTATGGGCTTAAGCAAGCCCCTAGAGCATGGTATGAGAGATTGAAAGAAACTCTGTTGCACTGGAAACTCATCAAGTCTAAGGCTGACAATTCCCTTTTCTTTTATCTGTTGTTTTCTGTTTGGTCTACGTTGACGACATTGTGATCACTGGAAATAATCAGAACGTATTGCAATGTTTCATCAACGTATTGCAGTGGTTTCATGACCGACGTGAGGAATCACAGAACTGCACAAGTGTACTGACTCCAGCTCAGGAAGATAAAATTTTCAAAACTCTAGAGGTTGTGAGGAAGGTATGCGTGGAACCATTGGATCAGTTTTGCTTCTCCGTGAGATGTGGACGTAATATCGGATACATCGTGGACTTGAATGATAACACATGCACGTGTAGAAAGTTTCAGTTGGAAATGTTTCCATGTGCGCATGCAGTGGCAGTGGCTATGCATAGAGGAATTCCGCCACACACCTTATGCAGTTATTATTACATGACTGATTTTTGGAGAGCGGCGTATGTCGAAACGATATTTCCCTTGCCAAATGAAGCCGAATGGGAAGTTCCCGACCATATTCTCCCACTTAATAATTTGTTGCCACCTGAAATCGGACCACGTGCCCCGGGACGTAGACGTACCTCTAGAATACCATCCACCAGAGAATTTCCCCGACCTCGTAAGTGCGGCAGATGCGGCGTAACAGGGCATACTCGTCAATTTTGTACAAGTCAGATTCCTCTACAACACAATTCAACGGATGTGTAATATTATGAAATAGTTTAATATTTATAACTGAATAATATGTTTTTATTTAGTGTCGTTAAATATTCAATATAATTAAATTGTTTAAATGAATTATTTATTTAAATGTTTATTTAAATAATTAATTTAAAAATGTCATTTATATCTATTGATTAATTAAATTATTTATTTATATTTCTTATTTACATTAATTTAATTGTCGTTTATGTAATATATCACAATTATAATTAATGGAATATTAAATAAACAGTTAAATAAAATAGTGTATATTAATTACACAATTATACAATGTACTAATGATCACAATTATATTCATACAAATCACAAGCCAGCTTCAACCTCCACATGTCTATCAAAGATTGATTTATTGTATCAACATTGCGATTAATACTCAAAAATTCTATGTACATTATAACGAACATCCCACAGTCGCACCTGCAAGTGAATAAAAATATATTAGTTCGATAACATATATAGCTAAAACTAAATTATCAAATTAAAAACTTGTAAATTCTTACGATGTTCTTTGTCTCGCCGTCGTCGTGTCCCTCATAATGGCTAATCTGTCATTTACTTCAATATCCGCATGTCTAGCCATCATGGGAATGATCACACGCAACGTCTCCAGTATCTGCTCAAGTTGCCCTTGGGTAAAACAGCTATGGTCGGAATCGTACACATATATAGTTGAATCAGCGAATACAATCTCCACTGCAAAGCAGTGTGAGTTCACAATCTGTGGAATGTACATATGTGTACAATCCGTCCACGACTTCCCGTATCTCGGCTCCAGCCCAATTACCCACTCTATCATGTATTCGGGCACCACATATCCATTTCCTTGGAGTAGGAGGGTGCTGTGCTCAATATCTAGGGCACGTGCGAACCCGAGCTAAGGATGACTTGGCCAGGAATGTCAAAAGATCTCGGGTGTCTCCGAGCTCTATTGCGCAATAGTTCCATAGCCAAGTCGATGTGCTAAAACCAATAAAAAGTAGATGGTCATTAAATTAAATTAAATAACAAATAATTAAATTAAATAAAACAACAAATAACAATGAGAATGCACTTACATCATCGGCGAGCCAAGCACCTCTCGTCAGTACATCGTCGAACCACTTCTTCGCGTTGGAGATGACTATAGTTGTCCCTACAAAAATGAAATTAGTAAATTGTTACAAAAAGCATAGATAATCTCGTATGTACTTTAGGGAAATCATAAAATACTTACTCATGCTGAAGGGATTTGAACTAGTCATAAAACGCCTTCCGCCGAACTAGGTCGACCTCGCGGAAAAGATTGGGGAACGTCCCGTCCAAGAACGTCCGTCTCTTCGCCTCAACTGTGAAGGGAGAACAATGTACTGTGACGGCAATCTCGGTCTCTTACCAACCACCAGCGATGTCACGTCAACAGCACACTTAGTACCATTCCTCAGCTCCGTAGTCCTCTCCGACACAAAAACTACGTCATCCGCCACAGCCATTTCCCCCCTTCCACCTCCGTCGGTACCCTCTCCACCTCCGCCAGCACACTCTCTACCTCCGTCGGTACCCTCTCGGACTCCGTCGGTACCCCCCTCCACCTCCGCCTGTACCCCCTCGTCATCCGTCGCACCTCCCTCCACCTCCGTCGGTACACCCTGGGAACCCATCGGTACCGCCTTCACCTCTGCCAGCACACTCTCTACCTCCGTCGGTACCCTCTCCACCTCCACCAGCACACTCTCCACCTCCGTCGGTACCCCTCGGACTCTGTCGGTACCCCCTTCCACCTCCGCTTGTACCCCCTCGTCATCTGTCGCACCTCCCTCCACCTCCGTCGGTACACTCTGGGAACCCATCGGTACCGCCTCCACCTCCGCCAGCACACTTTCTACCTCCGTCGGTACCCTCTCGGACTCCGTCGGTACCCCTCTCCACCTCCGCCTGTACCCTCTAGTCATCCGTCGCACCTCTCTCCACCTCCGTCGGTACACCCTGGGAACCCATCGGTACCGCCTCCACCTCCGCGAGTACCCCTTGGGACCTAATCGGTACCGGTACTCTCCCGTACGCCACCACCTCCGTCGGTACCCCCTTCTCCGGTACCCCATCAAAAAATGAGAAAGAGAAGACATAAAACAACAATAAAAATGGCAAGAAAACTTGAAATTTTCATGGTTTAAGGTTCTAGGACTTCCTAATTAGTATTGATACTAGAATGAGAAAGAGAATATTCCGGGAAATGGTTCAGTTCTGTGACGGATTATACGGCAAATGTAAAGGAAACAAACGCACCAGTCGCCCCACTGAAGAGGTTGTTATTCGTGATGCAGCAGATTTCATTAACGTCGCTTTGCCGTGAGGCAGTGAGGCAATGCAAATAATAGGAAATAGAAGGTAAATAAGGTAGCGACACAGATTTTGAACGTGTATTGTGTCGGAAACCAGC
This sequence comes from Fraxinus americana, assembly GCA_035079005.1. NCBI lineage: Eukaryota > Viridiplantae > Streptophyta > Magnoliopsida > Lamiales > Oleaceae > Fraxinus > Fraxinus americana. Next base: position 26,314,916 of record CM068725.1, read on the forward strand.
GTAGAATTGGAAAAATCACATGATTTGTGTATTCTGTTCCCTTGTCTTTCCAGATTCTGATTCTTGTGTGCTTGTACCTGTCACTTTTGTCTAGAAGATTTTGTAAGAATGATCGTAGGTTTGAAGTATTGGTTATCTTTACCGTTTTGATGAATGCCTATATCCCGGATTTATTAAGTGGGTCACGTTATTCTTCAGTTTTGGATCCTCCCACTTTTTTGCATATGCATTGGATGTTTTTAAGTCTTTGTCAACTACATCTTGTTTATTTGAATGATTGTTGCTTGTATCATAGAAACGATAATGAAAATCTGAAATTCATATATTCTCAATCGCATCTACACCCCCCACAGTTTTGGAAAGAATTCAAACGAGCTTAAAGGTCCAAGTACAAGTTCAAAAATGTGAAGCGAAAGAGGGAGGCTAATTCCCTGTGCCGTGGGAGTTGGCTTGTGATGGATAAAGTCTCTTCCATAATGTGAGAAATTTGCTGTGACAATTGTTTCAATTATTTCCCACATCAACGACTGAGTCTCCAAATATGAAGAGTGCAGGAATTAGAGGCTGCGAATTTATCGCGCCGAGACGACATAAAACGACAATAAAAATGGCAAGGAAACTTGAAATTTTCATGGTTTAAGGTTCTAGGACTTCTTACTTAGTATTGATACTAGAATGACAAAGAGAATATTCGGGGAGGTGGTTCAGTTCTGTGACGGATTATACGGCAAATGTAAAGGAAACAAACGCACCAGTCGCCCCACTGAAGAGGTTGTTATTCGTGATGCAGTAGATTTCATTAACCTCACTTTGCCGTGAGGCAGTGCTACAATGCAAATAATAGGAAATAGAAGGCAAATAAGGTAGCGATACAGATTTTGAACGTGTATTGTGTCGGACACCGGCTTGGAATTGGAAAAATCCAATGTTCTAAAAGGCGTAATGCGTTGCGATGCGTCGAGGTCGAGAATCAAGAATCACAAGTTTAGGCGTGTCAATGCGAAGAATAAGCGCTATAATGCGTTTCGTATTTTTAATATTATTTTAATTATTTTTAAGAAATTAAATATATTTTTATATATAAAAATAGATTTTTTACTATATCATAAAAAAAATAGATTTTATCCCAAACAACCCCTTTATTAGATTTTATCCCAAACAGCTCCTTGGTAGTGCTTAAAATTAGATTTTAATTGAAAAGTGACAAACATCCCCTTTATTAATAAACAATTGGTCATTATTTATCCCAATTCAATTACAAACACAGACACACAGTGACAAAACCTTCTGGCACTCCCAACTTCTCTGTCCAATGAAGAAGCTGAAAATGGCGGAAACAGTGGAGAAAATCAAAGCCTTCTTGCTGGCTCCATCATTATGAATTTGGCACTCCCAGCTTCACAATCCAGACAATTTTTTTGAGGTTTTGCTAGCTGAAAATGGCGGAAACTTGATGGAGAAAATCAAAGCCTTTGAGGGTTGAATTTGATAGAATTAACTTTGGGGAGTGATTCCGGCGGCGGTGGAGAAAATCAAAGCCTTCTTGCTGGCTCCATCATTATGAATTTGGCACTCCCAGCTTCACAATCCAGACAATTTTTTTGAGGTTTTGCTATGATATGTTTGAGAGTTGAATTTGATAGAATTAACTTTGGGGAATGATTCCGGCCGGAATACTTGATGAAATTGGCTTTTCAATTGAGAGCAGAAGCTAATTCAAATTACCCTCCTACTTCCCAAAGCGTCTTCCACCGGGATCGACGGGAACAAGTAATCAATGGAGTTGCTGGTGGAGGAGCCAATGGAGTGGTCGGGGAAGGGGCCGAGGAGGTGGCCGATGGTGGTGCAGAAGCTGCGACGGTGTCGATTTCTAGCTTCATGCCTTGGTCACAATGTCCAGCAGTTCCACAAATGAAGTACCTCTCGGTGGAGAATCCATTCCTATCCCACATCGGATGTAGACTAAATCAGTGGGAGAATAATTCTTTATAAAATGGTGCACCACTCAGTGTTTAATCAAAAGTTAATTGGGCCTGCCAATGTATTTGATGGGCCTTTTAGAACACTGGGCGGGTTATACGAGCCCAGGCGGTCAACAAAAAGAAGTTGACCGCATTTTTCCACGCGTACCTTGCATGCGACTCGTTTCGTCCACGCGTCGCGCTTGGACGCGCCTACGCGGCGCATTAGGCCGCATTTTAGAACACTGGAAAAATCACATGAATTGTGTATTTTGTTCCTTTGTCTTTCCAGATTCTGATTATTGTGTGCCTATACCGGTCACTTTTGTCTAGAAGATTTTGTAAGAATGATCGTAGGTTTGAAGTATTGGTTATCTTTACCGTTTTGATGAATGCCTATATCTCGGATTTATTAAGTTGGTCACGTTATTCTGCAGTTTTGGATCCTCCCTCTTTTTTGCATATGCATTGTGTGTTTTTAAGTCTTTGTCAACTACATCTTGTTTATTTGAATGATTGTTGCTTGTATCATAGAAACGATGATGAAAATCTGAAATTCATATTCTCAATCGCATCTACACCCCTCCGCAGTTTTGGAAAGAAATCAAACAAGCTTAAGGTCCAAGTTCAAGTTCAAAAATGTGAAGCGAAAGAGGGAGGCTAATTCCCCGTGCCGTGGGAGTTGGCTTGTGATGGACAAAGTCTCTTCCATAAGGTGGGAAATTTGCTTTGACAATTGTTTCAATTATTTCCCACATCAACGACTGAGTCTCCAAATATGAAGAGTGCAGGAATTAGAGGCTGCGAATTTATCGCGCCGAGACGACACAAAACGACAATAAAAATGGCAAGAAAACTTGAAATTTTCATGGTTTAAGGTTCTAGGACTTCCTAATTAGTATTGATACTAGAATGAGAAAGAGAATATTCCGGGAAATGGTTCAGTTCTGTGACGGATTATACGGCAAATGTAAAGGAAACAAACGCACCAGTCGCCCCACTGAAGAGGTTGTTATTCGTGATGCAGTAGATTTCATTAACCTCACTTCGCCATGAGGCAGTGCTACAATGCAAATAATAGGAAATAGAAGGCAAATAAGGTAGCGACACAGATTTTGAACGTGTATTGTGTCGGACACCAGCTTGGAATTGGAAAAATCACATGAATTGTGTATTCTGTTCCCTTGTCTTTCCAGATTCTGATTCTTGTGTGCTTGTACCTGTCACTTTTGTCTAGAAGATTTTGTAAGAATGATCGTAGGTTTGAAGTATTGGTTATCTTTACCGTTTTGATGAATGCCTATATCTCGGATTTATTAAGTTTTTCACGTTATTCTACAGTTTTGGATCCTCCTTTTTTAAAAATACATTGTGTGTTTTTAAGTCTTTGTCAACTACATCTTGTTTATTTGAATGATTGTTGCTTGTATCATACAAACGATGATGAAAATCTGAAATTCATATTCTCAATCGCATCTACACCGCCCACAGTTTTGGAAAGAAATCAAACATGCTTAATGGTCCAAGTTCAAGTTCAAAAATGTGAAGCGAAAGAGGGAGGCTAATTCCCCGTGCCGTGGGAGTTGGCTTGTGATGGACAAAGTCTCTTCCATAAGGTGGGAAATTTGCTTTGACAATTGTTTCAATTATTTCCCACATCAACGACTGAGTCTCCAAATATGAAGAGTGCAGGAATTAGAGGCTGCGAATTTATCGCGCCGAGACGACATAAAACGACAATAAAAATGGCAAGGAAACTTGAGGGATCATACCATTGTAGCTGCTCTCGTCCACATGCATTTTCATGACTGCTTTGTCAATGTAAGAATATTTAGCCCATGTTTGGCTCTATTTCTTAAAATTAGTTTTCTCTTCAAACTCATTTTCTACCATACATTCCATGAGATTCACAACTTTTCAACTATACATTTCAAAAACTTTTATTAAAATCTACTAAAAGTCTAATTTTCTTTTTTTCAAACCAAATAGAGGCCTAATGTAAGAGCCTGTTTGAACTCCATTTTTATTGAATGTATTTTGGAATAATAGATTGATGAAGAATGCGTGATTAGAAAATAAGGAAAAGTTTTGAGTTTGCGTGTAATATTATTTCATTGAAGAATGTGTGGTTGAAAAGAAGAGAGTTTTGAAATAACGGAATCAAATAAGCCCTAAATATTTGGAGTTTTTTATATTTAAAGACAAATAAATTAATTAATTCTCTTTTTTTTTTCCTTTCTTAATTAAAAACTTGAGCGGTTAGAAATTAGGATATTAAGTTGGATTCATTGATAAGCGGATGTAATGAAATCAAAATAATTTACAACTACCTATAACGGTTTAACCATATCGACTCCGAACAAAATGCAAATTAAGTATAAGATAATTGAAGTTGTTCATATGAATTGTAACCCTAGGGGTGTGATGCATCAATCCTACTGGATGGAAATAACACAGAGAAAACTGCTGTCCCTAATCTTAGTGTTCGAGGCTATGAAATAATTGATGCAGCCAAAGCTGCTGTGGAAGCAATCTGTCCAGGAGTGGTTTCTTGTGCTGATATCATCGTTATGTCCACTAGAGATGCCGTTGGCCTAGTAAAAAAAATTACTTATTTTGACGATAATTTGAAAAATAAGTTACTTATTTGTGTGCATGAACACATAGAGTGGAGGGGAACGATATAGTGTACAATCTGGAAGAAGAGATGGAACAGTGTCTCTTGCTAAGACTGTGACTCTGTCAGCTCCTTCAATATCAGTATCAGATTCTATTAAAGCTTTTTCCAATAAAGGACTTGATTCTACTGATATGGTCTATCTTCTTGGTACTTCACCGCTCCTTTACCTCTAAGCATAAATTTCTCATCATGCCATTACTTATATATATGATTATATTGCTTTCTTTTTTCTTTTTTCTTAATTATATTTTATTAAGAAATATTCTTTTCTTAATTGTATTTTTGGATTTTTAATTTTTTGATAATATTACTTTAATTTTCTAAACTTAGTATAGGACAACATAACGAGTATATTTTGATAAAAGTTGATGGAACATATGGTTGAAAAGTCATATATCCCATGAAATGTGTGATTAAAATTAATTGTTAATTTTGACTTAAAATTTTTATCAAATTTTAATATATATTGAGCAGGGGCTAAGTGCTTATTTAGAGAGCTTAAACTATAATTTAAGCAGGTCCCACAAAATATGAGTAGTAGTTGCAAGTCGTACGAAATGTGTGTTCAAGTAATTATAAATTTAAACTATCCAAACAAGCACTAATTATGCAAAAATATAAATAGAGTATTGAGTAATATCTGTTTATTAGGGTTTTACATTGACTACACAGAACTATGGACCTTGTTCTTATTTCAAATAATACATTCTCTCTCATAGCTTTCGACTCTCAATATTAGTGTCCACCCAATAGAGTGCTTCCATCGTAATTGTTCTTAGGGCTGTCCGTGGATCGGTTCGGTTCGGTTCTGAAGAGATTCAAACCGACCCAAAACTTTCGGGTATTTAATAAATGGACCCGTCGGGTCCAAATATAATTATGGAACCGTTCGGTTCGATTCGGTTCCGTACCATAATCAAATTTTTTAATATTTACAGTAACACTACATAAATACAACTAATGACATTTCATTCGTAACTTTTACAAATTAACGTAGCTCAATTCAAAAACATATAAATAACTAGTCGTCCAATAAGATTAATTCAACCCATACAAATACCAAAAAGTAGATATTAATATTACAGCAAAACTATATAAAGTATATTCATTTGCTTCAAATTAAAATGGGCTATGAGTTTTAAAAATGATTTAGGCTTTAAAATTAAAATTATGAAATAATCTGATTTATTTAATTAATTTGCTAATTTGTATAGAAAAAAATAAAATAATTTAATTAATTCAATATAAAAAATAAAAAAATTATTTGATTTCGATTCTTCGGTTCTTGGTCTAGACCCGAGAACCGACCGAGACCCGACCCAAACCCATTGGTTCTCGATTCGGGTACCCGTTCGGGTATTTAATTTATGAAGAACCGCTCGGTTCGGTTCGGGTTCGGTTCGGTTCGATTCGGTTCGAGACTTTTGGACACCCCTAATTGTTCTTTCCAATTAAGGCTAATGACCAATAAATATTAATTGACTTCGCAGGTGGCCACACGGTCGGAGTCGCTCATTGTTTGCTCTTTCAAGATCGTCTCTACAACTTCCAAAACACGGGCAAACCTGATCCAACCATGGATTCCACACTGCTAAACACACTAAAAACGAGATGCCCTCAGAATTCAACTGTTGATAACCCAGTTAATCTTGATCAAAACCCTTTGAGCTCAATGATCGTAGACAATTCTTACTACAGACAAATCATTTTACACAGAGGAATTCTCCAAATTGATCAAGAACTAGCCCTTGATCCATTAACCAACCCCACAGTTGCAGCCATTGCTAAAGGGTTCAATTTTTCGACTCAATTTGGGCAAGCCATGGTCAAGTTGGGAGCAGTTGAAGTACTTACAGGTGCACAAGGAGAGATCAGAAGATCTTGCAGAGCCATTAACACACCCTTGAATAATTAGGGTTGATTTGAATCAATCTTGACAGAATATTTCAATTTTTTTTAATTTAATTTCTTGTTGTTCTACCGTTTGAAATTTGTCGTTTAAATTCTATATTTATTTGTGTTGAGTTTGTATGATTTTTTTTTTTTTTTTCATTTCTTGTATAATTGAGTTTTAAGACTCATTTTTTTCTTTTTTCAATATGAAAATTCCGTACGTGACGGTTTATTACATTAAAAACTTAGTCTTCATCAAAATTATGTAGTTAAATACCTATCTATCTTTTTGAATTGATTCATTATATAATATTAAAATATAAATTAACATAGAAAAGTTTTGATTACCCTTCTAAACAAGATTTATCTTTTAAGATAGAATTGTAAGTCTAAATATGATATCGAAACCCATTAAATGATCATTTTGATACACAAATTCTAAGACTGAGGTTCTCAATTAAATCCTTTTATGATGAAAAATGCTATTAATAGTTAGCGACTACAATAATTATTTTATGCAGCAGTTTGTTATTTGAGGCATTAACTTTTTATCCATGTTCTAAAAAACGTGAAAATATGCCGCCCAGGCACGCTTAGGCACGACGCGCGTCGAAAACGAGAAATGCGCGAAAAATGACTTTCCATCTAAAATGTGCGCCTAGGCGTGACTAATACGCGCCTAATCCCTTTTTTTTTTTTAACTCTATTTTTTTTATGATATATTAAAAAATCTAATTTTTTTTATATAAAAATATATTTAATGTCTTAAAAATACGAAACGCATTATGGCGCTTATTCTTCGCATTGACACGCCTAAACTTGTGATTCTTGATTCTCGATATCGACGTATCGCAACGCATTACGCATTTTATAACACTGCTTTTTATAATTATGTTACCTCAAATAATAAGTTAATGCCTCAAATAACAAACTGTCACCAAAGGGGGACCCACACATTTTTTATTATAGGGTCAGAAATTAAGGACGCTCAAGCCTCCAAGGGTGATAGGCTTCAATCATTGGTGCTCGAACATTTTCTTCTAGCCTTACATGACACTCCAATGACGTTTATAATAGTGTAATACAGATTATATACTTAACATACTTTTAACACCAGGCAACACAAAACCTCAATTATAACTCGACAATTACATCACAACCCACAATGATGAGGTAGGGGTGGGTACCCTTTTTATATCTAGCAATCATACTTTGTTTCCTTGCAGTACAAAGAATCAATTATACTATCCCTGTGTGAGAGAGAGACTAATAATTACCTTAATCATTTGAATTGTTAAAATTAAAATGAAGGGAAGATTCTTCTGTTTCTTGTTTTGTTTTTGCACATGATAAGTTGGGTTTGTGTACTAAGCAGGCCACTTTTTTTTTACACTACAAATGATGGTCATGCTATCATTAATCAGGGTGCTATTGTTCTATTTTATCATTTGCTTTATTCTTTTTTTTTTTCCTGATCTCATCTTTTCAAGTATTATCTCTAAATTGTTTACTTGTCTTTAAGTTATACTAACATTTTATAATTTATATCCTCACAGTAGATACAAACAGAAGTACATAATCATTGCAGATAACTCCCAACTTATATGAGGTTTCATTACTCCCATTTTGGAGCACTAAGTAAAGGGCAACTAAAAAAAATTAAAAAAAAATTTGTGGGGTCACTTGACCCCCGCATGGCCCCATGTGGGTCCGGGTCCACCAGTGGCTACCACATATGATGACTATTGTAGTTATTGACTATGAATAACATTACTCAAATCTTCTTAGCCCTTGTTTGATCGAATTTATTTTGGAAAGAATGAGTTTTTCAATAGAAAATTTGGGAGAATGCATTTTTAAAAAATAAGAAAAAATTTTGAATTCAAATGAAGAATATTTTATCGTGAGAATATGCTTTTAAAAATGAGTATGAGAAATGATAATTGTCAAACAAGGACTTATTCACTAAGCAATTTGATAACAACTAACAAGAATTCCTACCTATCCCTTGAGTTGCCTTTCTAAATCTGCTTCAAGATTTGAAGGTTAAGGACCATTTGTACATCAATTCCACAGCATGGGGACCACTTTCACCAATTTTTTCTAAGCCCCCGTTTGTTTCTCATTTTTTATTCATAAAAATGAAAAATATGACCATTATCCATCACATCAAGCCATCAAATTTGAATTTGGGTAATTGACGCAAAACGTCTCTACTTTTGACGGGTCTTGTGCATAACGTCCATGCCTTTCACATTTTTGACGCAGAACGTCATTTTCCCCAATTTTTTACCATTTTACCCTCCAATTTAAATAAAACAAAAATAAAAGAAAAATAAAGAATAAATTACAATATGTTTCTAAACTTTTTTAAAAATGCAAATCATTCCAAAACTTATAAAAATATTTAAAAAAAAAAAAACCGTCAGGAGCTCCTAGTCACCGATTATGGACCCAATTTCCACTTCATTCCGGCCACCAAAACCCCCGGTTATCACTACCAACTTAATCTCCTCAACATCCTCTACAATTTCCACCCAAGAACTCCCGATTTCATCCACTTATACTCCCGAAATCATGCATCAAAATTAGCAAATCGAAATTCTGCAACCTGCCGAAAATCTCTCCTACGGCCACTATCATGGAAGTGGGCCACCACGAACTGTCTGCCCAGGTCCAGATGACACAGAATATGGCCCCAATTCACTCCAAACTACACACAATCAAACTGAATTACTTCATGAAACATTGTTGATTAATTCTTTTACCAAGATTTCAAAATGAGTTCACGGAGATCCTCAAAACCCACAAAATCCCCTAACCAAGCAACCTCTTCAAGATCATCTTCTGCTTCATCTTCATCTTCTTTATCATCCCATTTAGCCATGGTTGAATTGAAGTAGAAAATCATCAACTCTCTATCTAAACTTTCATATCGCAACACCCACCAATTAGCTGTAGAGGACCTTGAAAAAATTATAAATTCACTATCAAATGACGGTGTTTCGATGCTCCTCAACTGCCTCTATGACGCTAGGAATGATTCGAAACTCGCAGTGAAGAAGGAGAGCCTCTGTCTCCTTGCCATTCTCTGCGCTACGCACTCGGATCCCTACGCGACCCACTTGACAAAAATAATTGCCCACAATGTGAAGAAGCTCATGGACTCAAATTCATCTTTGCCTGCGTTTCAAAAGTTCTGCCTGAGGGTGTGCAAATACATGAATAGCCCCAAGAATGAATGTGAAGTGAATGGACTTTTTTTGACTGGTTTGCATTTTTTAAAAAGTTTAGGAACATATTGCAATTTATTCTTCATTTTTCTTTTCTTTTCTTTTTTGTTTTATTTAAATTGGAGGGTAAAATGGTCAAAAATTGGGAAAAAAGACGTTCTGCTCCAAAAATGTGAAAGGTAGGGACGTTATGCGTCAAAAAACGAAAGGTATGGACGTTTTGCACAAAACCCGTCAAAGGTAGGGACGTTTTGCATCAATTACCCTTTGAATTTCTATTTCTTGTGTGGGGTTCAATAACGGCTATATTTTTCATTCTCATTTTACAATAATGAGAATCAAACGGGCCTTAAATTATTTTAAAGTTGTTATCCCATGTTTGGACAATAACAAATGAGTTCTGCTACAACCACGACCCGGTTTACAGTATGGGTCACATTTAGGGGCGGCCCCCACCGTTTTGTGAGGAGGCTGTGACCCGAGCAGTGAAGCTCGGGCTGTACAAATAGCCATTTCCTAACAAAATTATCAATCATGCTACACTTGCATTTTTGTTGACATCATTTACACTATATGGTGTTATAAACGTTGGACAGATTTTTTAATAATCAAACGAAGTGTACATTTCCTAAATTTAATTAGCTGTACTCTATCAAACCTCATTGGATGGATTTTCTGGGGTGAGCCGCCTGATACCCAATAAAAACTCTTCTGTCTTCGTTAAAACTTCGCCCACCCCACCCCACCCCACTCGGGGAAGAAGATCCAGTTATCAATAATAATAAAACATAAACTAATCGAATGTATAATTTGTAATTTATGCAACCTCAGTTTTCATTGTAACTATACATATACAATATTTTGATGGCGATACTCTATGGGGTGGTGGCGCGAGGGACGACGGTGCTGGCGGAGTTCAGCGCCGTGACGGGGAATGCCCCGGCTGTGTCTCGGAGGATACTGGAGAAGCTGTCTGAGACAGAGCAGGCGGAGTCGAGGCTTTGTTTCTCCCAGGATCGGTACATATTCCACATCCTTAGATCGGATGGACTCACCTTCCTCTGTATGGCAAATGATACATTCGGAAGTAAGCACAAAAGAAGAAAAGGATAGAAATTATAATCACCTTTTTTGCTAACGAAATTTACTATGTTTCTCCGAGTTTTTGTTGGATGAGGTTTATGGTTTATTGAATTAAGGTTTGTTCTTGTTGTTGTTGGTCATTTTAGGTTTTCTTGTGGCTGCAAATAATTTGCTGCTAATAGTTTAGCTTTTCACGATTGATCATGTTTCAAATTTTAAGGTAGAAAACAGGATAGCAATCGTGGAACTCTATTTTCTTGAGGGTTTATTTATATGTCAATTTTTTGAACTCGTATTAGCTTTGCGTCCGTAACTTATAAACGGAAAGATCCAACCACACAACTGTTGACTTCAATACAGACAAAGCAGAAGGCAGGGGCGGAGCCAGCTTGTTGAAGTAGGGGGGTCCTAAAGTTGAAGGGGCGGGAGGCTCACGGGGGTTCGGGGGCAGCGCCCCCGAAAATTTTTTTTTAAAATACTTTTGGCATTCCATTTTGCGACACACCTCTAGTGATAGACTAATTACTATCATCTTAAATCTATATATAGCAAGAAAAGGAGAAATTCCAATCTTATGTGAAGAAAATGAAGTCCACACATCATCGAACATGAATACAGATCTCTTTATTCTCTTGAATGCCTTACCCAATTTGGCCGCTCTCTTGTGCTCATGACCTTCAGCCGAAAAATCTAGATTCAATGCTTTAGCAATGTCATTTTGCAATTTGTGAATGTTTAAATCCCGTGAGACAGTAAACCAAAAAACATTAGCATGTAACACAATTTCATTCTTTAGCTTATTATAGATACATTGGGTCATTGGTAGCAAGGAAATGAACATGGAATATCAATGAATATCAAAATGGTGAGGACAAAAAAATAAATACAAAAAAAAAAAAAAAAAATTCAAAAAATTGGGGGGGGTCCAGGACCCCCCCTGCCTCCGCCCCTGGCAGAAGGCATCATTGTGAGAATGTTTTCAGAAACTAGTGTTCTATGAAATGGAATAGCGTTTAGGAAACCAAGAGTCGTGGATTAGTTCACTTGAAACCCGGACTGGTTTTTAGTCCGATTTGACAGTACACACATCTCTGGTAGCAGATGTTCATAGTGTAATCTTTTTTTCTTATTTTTCCTTTCCTACCATTTTGGCCATAATAATTCTCTTGCTACTTTTCCTTTGTTTTTCTTATAAAGAACGTGGCCTTTAACACAACTTTATAGGGAACTGCTCTCGGATTAATTGATAGCAAAATTTATTTAGCATAAATTGGTTTATAGAAGATTGTCATAAACTCAATGAGCCCAGTTTTTATAATCTTTTAATGAGGCATAATTGTTGGACTTTGCCATGATTTTCTGATCAATTGTTCAAGAGAGAGAAAAATGGAAGCCAACATTTTGGTCTTTCAGACAAGAGAATGGGGCCAAGGACTCTAGGGAATTTATTTTACTTTCGATAGTCTATGCTCATTCTGTTATTAACTTCTTTTCCAGAATCATAGGTGAAAGTTATGACTTCATTACTTACCATTGGTAAACCATACTTCTCTTCTTGCAATGGGATCATTTAGACAAGGAACTGCTCAATCTTTTTATTGTTTTGTGGCTTCTAGGATCTTATCACTTTCTCCAATCTTTTTATCCTGAGAACTATTCATTTCTGTTCACCATATGAAGGCTTTGAGATGTTTAGCCTCTACTATAAATATGCTTTTAGCATTGCCTTGTGTGGGGATTTACATCTTACTGGATTTTTTCCTTCAACTTAGAAGTAAAATTTTTATTTTATTCATATTATCTTTCTTCTTTTCTCTTCCATATATTACAACTAGTATTTTGACACTTTTCTCCAGGGAGAATCCCGTTCTCATATTTGGAAGATATTCAGATGCGATTCATGAAAAACTATGGAAGAGTGGCTCCTTTTGCTCCTGCCTACGCTATGAATGATGAATTCTCAAGGGTCTTGCATCAGCAAATGGAGTTTTTCTCCAGTAATCCTAGTGCAGACACACTCAACCGTGTCCGAGGAGATGTTAGCGAGGTAAGATTACTTGGTCACCTTTACCCAACTCCCAAAAGAAAGAACATTAACAGGAGCAAAAAAAGAGAATTCACTTTATTAGGGATTGAAATGTTGTTTTTACTTTAGTCGTTTATATTCCATGTGCCATGTGTATGAAGCTGGTTATGTCATCAAAATTTTTGTAAATCTTAATTATATGATTCATTGGGAAGATCAAATGTATATTGTATTTAGTGATAAATAATACTGTATATATATTGGTTTTTGCTGCATTTGTGTGGGCTTTTTAGTTCTTGCAGTTTGCTTTTAGTTTTGTGTGGTCATCTTTGATTATCGAGCGTCTGTAGCTGAAGTATTTTCTCAAAGGTTTTGCCATGTGTTAGATGTTGTAACTTTGTCCTCAATTTAATATACCGAATAATCACTTTGTCCTTGTTTTAATACGCCCTTCTTCTTTTGTACTGTTAAAGCACACATTTACTTAGAGTGCGTTTGATTGCGAGTATGAAATTTGTATGGAAAGAAAATAAATTTTAGGCAATTCAATTGCTTAGAAATTATTTGTATGGACATTATTAATTAAATGTGTTTGATTAATTTAGTTTTCAACGTAGAAATTATTATACTTGTCCAATTTTTATTGGTGGGTAGATGAGAGATAGAGAGAGAATTACTTGGAAAATAAAACCACATCTCCCTAAAGAAAATATTTTTCTTGATTTCAAGGAAAATATGGTCATGTGACCAAAAGTAGGAAAATATTTTTCGTGGAAAAAATTGTCAATCAAACAGTACAAAAGTAAGAAATTAGGTGAAAAAACCACATTTTTCATGGAAAATATTGGCAATCAAACGCGCCCTTAGTGAAATATGTAGCTGCTTATTTAAGAAATTCTTGACAATAAAGTATAAGTCCCCACTTTTTTCCCTGAACCAGTGCCAGTGGCAGCAATTGTCTCAGGTTATCAAATGGCAGAGCAGTATAAGCCAGAGGTATGAACATCAAGATTAAAATCGAGATGAAATTAAAAACTCTTTTACATTATGTAGGTGAAGCAAATCGAGATGCCTCCGTTTTCCTTTCTCTTTTGTTTTTGGCTCAACAAGAATCCTCAGCTCCTTTGCTACAAATGATATGCATATTATATGTTGTAAGCAGGATCCGTGTTCCAGCGTAGTAGTTTCTAATATGTGTTGATTCTATTATTTTTGTATTACATTTTGTGCGAACTTTTATAAAAAAAGTCATATTTACAAAATTATTATAATATGTTAGAATATAATTGTTAATTAGCTCCTGTCTTTGGAGTAATGTTAGAATCCAGGGAGCCTTAGCTGCTCTATCCTTGTGTGGTATTGTTGATTTTATGATGAGCTTGCTTGCTTGTTCTTATCCTAGTACTATGAACCTAACACCTGGAACATGGTCTTAAGGTACGCACAATAATGGTGGATAACATTGACAAGATACTGGAAAGAGGTGACCGGATTGAGCTTCTTGTTGACAAAACAGCAACCATGCAAGATAGTGCATTTCACTTCAAGAAACAGTCAAAGCGTCTTCATCGAGCTCTGTGGATGAAAAATGCCAAACTCTTGTAAGTATTTTAATAACCATCTATTTGGGTTGAACTTTATATGAGAGCTCAATAATGGTCTATAAAGACTATAAAGTTTGTGAAAGCAAAAAGGCAAATGGCAGAGCTATATAGCACTATCTATGCAATATGATTTATGAAGGTGTGTGTAGCTTCAAACACGTCTCTGTAATCTTGTGCTTTGGAGAATTTACTTTTGCGAACTTTATTGCCCAAGCTGTAAGTTTACATTTCATATTCTATTTTGTTCCATTGAACTAATTTCTTGCACATTTCAGATTACCTAATCGAACATTGAATAATGAATAGATAGTTTGAGACAATATGTATGATTGAGATGAGAATATTTAATTGTTTTTTGCGAAAGCTGGATATGTAAACTTTAGAGCATTCAGTAAATAGTTAGCTGGGAAAAAGTAGTAGAATCGTCTACTTGTTTGGCATCAGCCACCCATCAAGATTTTCTATGACTTGATTGCATAAACAACTGAGATTTGGGTTGATGTTGAAAAGGATAGCGATAGAGGAAAATTATCAGATATCACATATCCCTGCTTTCAATATATAATATATGCACAATGTCATAGGACTTGACTTTTTTTATTGCATCTGTCCTTCTGCACTTTGAGAAGTAATTGTGTACACGAACATTTGACTTATTAGCATTTAAATCTGAAATATTATATTCACGTGAATTTACACGTGAAATTATTAAAAAAAAAATCCTTATATATACGTGTTCCATTTAAATCTGAAATATTTTCTCTTTACGTATGCAGTTTCGAAAGTTCTCTCTGTAGTTTTCGCATATCATTCTAATGCATTAACTGCAATAATATGTTAGCACAAAATTTAAAGCTCTCTTTGATACCATTAAAGAATTCTTTTTGTACCTTTTCTCTTACCATACATAGTGGCTTAGATACTTTTCAGTTAAAGAATGAAGGATTTGCCTATATTTCCCTGTCATTCTATTTCTCATGAAGAGATCACTTAAGAACATTGGTAGGCTTAACGATGAGTACACTAGTCCAGTAAGAGCACACAGTACTGGACAGAGCTCAAAAGTACAATGTATAATGTCCAAAACTGTACAAGTCTCCCCCTTTAAGAACATGACTCCTTTCAATTGCTTGAATGTCTTCACTTTAAAGCCTTAATTTTCCTTGTACTTATCGAACGTTGAAATCCTTGACAGAGCCCTGTTGACATGCTTGATTGTCGTACTACTGTACATTATAATTGCGGCTGCTTGTGGGGGCATCACTCTACCGTCCTGCAGATCAAAATAATCTGTCAAAGGTATCTCAAGTTACGCAGATGAATCCTCGGTTGCTTCATGGTTGTTTATTTTAAATGATTCAGTTGATTCGAATATCGCCTGTGCAAGTGATGTAATGATAAAGCATGATAACATCGAATGTATTATAGTTGCTGGTTTTTTCTTCATTCTGTATATTGTAAATGCTGGGAAGTCTGTGGCAGTCTCTTTCTTTCTTGGAATTCAGAGAGAATTTTGACACTGGTATGTAATTCTGAGAATATACTGAAAGGAAGGAATTGGTGGTAAAGCTAAATTGTTCATGGACATAGTTTCGAGTAGTGTTCATTCGTCTTAGCATGTTTATAAACAGTTTTAATTTTAAATAGATAGAAATGAGTGGTAGATAGATGGACGATACTTGTGACTTGACTAGTTATAAAGAGTTGAGAATGAGATAGACTCAAATAGCACTCTAGCAGGGTAAGTAGTTAAGAATTCGTTATTGCACGAGTATTATAGATCGGGATGTCACATGCAGTTATCTTTATAAATATTTTTGTTAAAATAGAACTAGATCATTCGACCAGAAAATCGATCCAGTTGTATGCAAAAAAATTAAAAGGTTACAGTTCGCCAAAAACAAGTCAATAATAAGTGAATCACCCCAATATTTTATATTTTTTTCTGTTGTTTTGACTTTTTATCCCATTGGTCAATCTTTGACATTTCGATTTTCAATCTAATTTCCGAAACTGGTAAAAATAAGTAACTTTAAGTTGGGTAAAAATAAGTAACTTACAAGTTAAAAAATGTTAATTAGCACAAAACATCCCTATATTTCAATATTTTTGTGTAAAACGTTCTTACCTTTCATTTTTTAACATTTTTACCCTCATTTTCACTTTTCATTGCAGAACCTTTCGTGCCATCCAACTACCGCAGTTGCTCCATTAACTCTGCACAATAAGCAAATTTTCTTTTCAAAAATCAATGGTAATATAGTCCTAGCTTTGAGACAAACCCACAAAACACTTCTCTTTATCTTCAACATAAGTTTGAATGATACAATTATAGTGACACTCAAATAATATATTAAAGAGATTCGGGCCTCGAACTCCATTTCATCATATTCCAACTTCAAATTCAGATTCACTTCTCTTTTGCTCTCAAGGCCTGAAGGTATGCGTCTCTTACGCTTCTTTTTTTCAAGCAACAATTAGGACTCAGTGACTTCTTTTGAGGCTATATTTATTATAATATTAAATTCTGTCTTTTCTTCATTTTTTTTTTCCAAGATCACTTCTTATTTTCTTAAATTGATTGAAATTGTGAAGTTGCGCCTAAAGTTAAGACTTTATTTCAGCTTGCAAAACAAATTTTTTTACGTGGGTTTGTTTCAAAGCTTTTCATTTCTTTTTAATTTTGAACTGAGATACTAATTTTTAATATAATTTTTGTATCAATTTTTCTATATGTTTATATATTTGAAATGACCAACTAAGGCGAGATTTCAAATGAATTCAGTTTAGTTACCTTCATTAGATTCCCCTGCTCAAAATTTGAAATTTTTAGTGTTATAACATTGTGTTTAACTTTCACTTAAAGGCTTTACTTTCAAAGTGGCAAGTCCCAATAAAATAGGAAATTGGTATAAACCAATTGAGTTATTGAAGATAAGCTAGTTAAAACTATATTATTCTTGGTTTTTCAAAGAAAATTTGATTTTTGTGTTGAGTTAATTGAGTAATTCGCGGTAGGTGGATGGAAGGACCTTTTCCACAATGAAAAGTGAAAATGAGGATGAAAATGTCGAAAACGAAAAATAGGCATGTTTTCTTTAAAACATTGAAAAGTAGGATCGTCTTGTACTAATTAGCCTAAGCCCTTGTTTGCTACACATTATTTAAAAATACATTCTTTCAAAACTCATTTTCAATTATACATTCTTCAATAAAATAATATTTTTTATCACATCAATAATTTTTCTTTATTTTTTAACCACATATTTCCCGTCATATTACTATTTAAAATACATTATTTGCTCAATAATTTCCATCCAACACACCCTTACATAAATAACTTTTTAAAGCTTATGCATATTTTTATTTTACCAGCGAAGAGAATTCCCACTCTGTCGCGGTTGTCTCAAGGCAGCACACCACCTCATACAAATCTCAACTTCTCCAACTATACATACGTATACATAGGTGTTTAGTTGAATTCCCAAAAGTGTACTTATAAATATATATATTTTTAATATATATATTGATGAAGCCCATAAGGCTGCCGGAGCCACCGGGGAGTTCGCCATCAATTGGTGGAGTTCCTGATATATTCGAGGGCGGGGTTTATGGTGTCATCCGGCGAGCCGTAATCATTGGTAATGGATTCACGGCTTCCGAAAACCAGAGCATCGGCTTGGTACGCGCCCTAGGTCTGACGGAAAAGCAAACTCTTTATGTAAGTATTGAATCTGAATACCCTTTTTATGTTCTTTTTATTGTGAGGCTTGTTCAATATTCAGGGAAAAATTGGGGAATTTTGAATTGAACTTGTGATGTATTGTTTTTAAGGGTTCTTTTAATGCTTTATATGTTGTGGAGTTTGATTATTAAGCAGTGGAGAGTTGAGAAACATTGAATTGAATTTATGATGTACTGGGTTTATGGATAAGTTTATTTTGCTAATTCAGTTGGAGTGTTTTGGGGGATGATATTTATAGATTTTTCTGTTTAGGCTGCTGATTTATGCAATTGCAAAATTATTGAGTCATTGGATATACTGTTTTTCTGCATGGATACGTCAATTAAGAAGAATTGAAATATGTTCTGCCTTTATTTTAGCAGCATTGCAACAACTGTCGAACACTAGGCCTTAGTCAGCATGAGTTTGGAGCTGTTCCTCAGTGATCTCGAAGCTCTTATAGTTTTCCTAGAAGCTATATGTGAAAATATTGATCCAGGAAAGTGCGTTCAATTATAGGAAAATAGAAGAAAATCAAAGAAACTTGAAATACCTTCTTGTATGGTTGCCAAGGAAAAATTGTAGGATTTGTATGGTGTTTCTGTGCTGAAGAAGATTGGCGATGAACTGTGCTCGTGTTTGAGAGAAGCGTAGTTGGGAAAAGATGGGGAAATATGTGAGGTCTCAAACCAATTATATTTTTCTTTGATTTTGTGCTTGAGGTTACATGACAAGAACTAGGTGAAGAAGAAGCTATTCTAGTGGCAAGAGAAAATTTTCTCTTGGTGTTAGCACCCTGAGTTCTCTTAGAATCTTTTGTTGCTTACCGCGTGCACTGGTTTCGCTTGTGCTCGCACTGGTCTTCGGTAGAGTAGAATTGTTACAGAATTTTTTAAATTTATTTAAGAGATGTTTCTAGAAACGGTTATTAGAGTTTGGATGCATCAAACTCATATTATTTGACATGCACAAGTTGTTTTATAATTGTCATTTTCTTGTAATGGTCCACCCGATTTCTCTTGTTTGCTAGCAATACTGATAGTTCCATCTGAAGTTGTCTAATGTTGTGGACGAATACTTGTGATGTTAATCGTCTCACTCTGATCTTTTCATGTTTGTTTATCTGGTCATACACAGCGGGTTACAAGACCAAGAGGAGGAATCAATGAATGGCTTCACTGGCTTCCTGTTTCTGTCCATAAAAAGTTTTATTACATTATTAGCCAGATTTATAGTTATTCTAGAATTCTGATGGCTGGAAAAGGAAAGAAACTGGCGCCTTTGCCTATGGAGAACGGTCATTCTGCAGGCCTGTCATCTGTATTGGAAGCTGATGTAAAAAATATTGTAAGGATGGCTAAAGAAACTTCTGAGAAGTAAGTCTGCTCTTAATTCCATTACACACTGCTTAGTTTCTGGACAGGTTTGTCTAGCAAGGCATCTCTTATGCAGATTTATCCTTTTCACATCAGAAAAATATGAATATTATGATGTTACTACTTTCTGAACAATGAATGAACTATTGATGGTGGTGGTTTGCCTCCTGCACATCTCGAGTACATGACATGGACATGTTTGCAATCAGACTCTTCTTAAATTTGCAAAAATAATATATGGACCCAAGATTTAAATTATCAAAATGAATGACTGACTCAAAGTAAAATTCTGTGCTTACAAGGGTATGATCTGCGTCAATCTTTAATGTTTTCCAGAATTTTCTGAACATGAGAAAAACAGCTATCTCAAGTGTAGAATTTTCCCTTCTATATTTTTGAAATATGAATGTCATGACACTACGACTTTAAAGAATTAGAAAAGGAAATAGTTAACTTCTGATGATGGTGGTTCGCCTCATGTGAACGAGAGTACATGAAAATGGTGCAAGTTTGCAATCAAATTCTTCCTAATTTTGCAAACATATTATATCAACCAAATATTTGAGTTATAAAGAGAAATATGGTTAAAGGTCTGCATCAAGAATATCCTCCTTTTTTGATTTTTTATCAAAATTGTCTAGACGGGAGGACAAAGAAGTTATCTCATGTTGCTGTTATAACCATTCAGGCTACCAATATATCAAGATTTGTATTTATGAAACTGCTGTTTTTCCCCTGAAGATGGTTAGTAAAATATTTAAAAGGTGAAGCACTGTCACAATGTCGACATCTGAAATATAAACAAAATGTGGATATATTGCAGTATGAACATATTTAAGCAATTACAACTAGAAAAAAAGTTGATAGAAACTTCCAAAGATTCGAACATTTCAAAACTATGAAGGGCAGAGCTATATGTATATTATATAAAACTATCAAGAATGCAGAAGACCTATTTCAGGCTATCTCTGGAAAACTTATTCCTTCCTTTTCGTTTTCAAGGTTTACTAGTCCTTATCAACAAATGAAGTCAAAATAGATCTGGTAACCAAAAAGGATCTGAATGTGAATATATTTATGTTGGCAAAATAAATTTGTACTTCAGTTCTTGAATTAAGTGGGGATATATTTAAATGGATGTAAATTTTGTATATTTCACGTCTTACTCTTATGTATAACAGACTTTTCAACCTCTGTTCAGGGATGGTCCATTACTGGTGGTTGCATCCGGAAGAGATACTATTTCAATTGCAAGCTCTATAAAAAGATTAGCATCTGAAAGTGTGTTCGTCGTGCAGGTTTGTCACTCAACCCAATATATGCAAATCATGCATATTATTTGATCCCATTACGCACTGGAAACATAAATCTGGATGTTAATGGGAGCAGTAAGATGATTGCAAGAGGAAGCTCTGGTGATGTACCATTAGTATTACAAAACCAACTAGCACCTTATTTTACTTTTTTTTTTAATAATTACCAGGTCTTATGGGAGTGATGATTCAGATGGACAAAGTATTTCTGTCATTCTTGCTATCTTTCCACTCACATCCAACCATTTTGATGTGTCGCCATGACTTATGGACACAAGATACTTTTAGACATTATATTCATTGGGCAAGACCTGATAAGAACATTTTTAATTTGTAGTCATGATTTCCGGGTCTCCTTTGTTTTCATTGGTTCAACTTTCAAATTGGGTGATTCGTACTGGTTAAAGTATTCTGTGTCCTTAAAATGTCTACTTCTTAATTGATAGCATTATATGCAAGGAAAGGACAGTTCACGTAGAAAGTAACTGCAGAAGTTTTGAAGACAAAGAAATACCACTTGGCAATCTATGGACGAGACCAAAATTTGCATTTTTCATCGGCTTCCACACAAGGAGTTTTAGGATGTTCCTTTATCTTGAGGTGTTTTTGGTTGGAAGAATTTGATGTATTCTTGATTTTATTTCTAAACTTGTTTTTCTTTTGTATTAAAAATTTGTTGTTTCAATCGATGAATCTGAGTTTCATGTGCTGTGTCTGGGCTTGACAAAGTAGGGGAAATTAGTTTTTGACATTTTATCCCTTGTTTCTCTTTCAGATTCAGCATCCAAGGTCCCATTTGGATAGGTTTGATATGGTGATTGCACCACAGCATGATTACTACCCTTTGACACCTCATGCACAGGAGCAGGTTCCTCGGTTTCTCCGGAGATATATAACACCTCGTGAACCTCCTGATGGACATGTTGTATGTATCCCATTAGATATATGTTCAAGTCTAATTAAAACCAAGTGTCTGTGTCCATTAATTCTTACTGTATATTGCTTCATATCCTCACTGTACATTCCTCAGGTCCTTACCGTAGGAGCTCTTCATCAAGTAGATTCTGCTGCGCTTCGTAGTGCAGCTAACGCATGGCATGATGAGTTTGCACCTTTACCAAAACCATTGCTTGTAGTCAACATCGGAGGGCCTACAAGTAACCGTTCTTTCTCTATCCTGGTGTTGGATTCTTATCATTTTGTTTATTGTTCTTCTGCACGTTTAGTGTAAAATTGCTCAACTCTTCACTGTCATATGTTTTCCGCTTTACTTTAAATTGTGCTGATATTGTAGTTGGATCATAGATATCTTGACTGGAAAATGGTTAATGAGGCTTTTAATAAAGTAATAATGACTTATCACTTAGAGTGGAAATTTGTAATTTTGCACCTTGATTACATTTCTTTGATGTTTAGGATTATTGGAAAGATGTTACCCGTGCACTCTCATACTATCTGAAAAGCATCTGCAATCTTTCACAGTGTCCCCACCCGAACCCACTTATTTTTTTTTTATAGATTTTAAGGTGAAATTCTTTTGTTTATTTTGTTCCTGACATCCGGCACAACATGGACTTCAGATAGTTGCATCTTCAATATAACATTATTCTAATTTCACTTGACCAATCAGTAATGTGTTCTCTTTGATATTTTTTTTGGCTGGATTCACCATCTGCTTCTGGGTTCGTGAGTAACCATCAGATATGGCTTTTGATTATCTGTATCCCTTCTTGAACAAGCTGTAAGGATGTTGAAACCTTGCCATTTTATCATCAGTTCATGAAGTTCTGAAATCATTGTGCTTGTTCATGATGTGAAACTTCTACTCCTTTTTCAAATTATTTAAACTATTTCAGTTTCTAAGTTGTCTTTCCAATTGAGAAATAGCTGTACTTAGTATTGCATAACGTTATATTCCCGTACTTTGATAGGGTACTGCAGATATAGCACGGACCTCGCAAAGCAATTGACAAACTCACTCCACAATGTACTCGCAAGCTGTGGAAGTGTGAGGATATCTTTCTCAAGGAGGACACCTGAAAAGGTATGAGAATAAGCCTCCATATGGAAACCAAATTTTAAATGGTTTATGAATCGAGTCAAAGTCAAATATTAATTTCAACCATACATTCATAATTATCACTCATTATTATGCACACATTTCGTTGGGCCCACTACTATTCCTCTTTATGATTTATAAATTTGCCAAATGGAAGCTAAGTTATAGTATTCGTCAATTTAATATGTTAATAACTATAATTTCACCAACCCTTTCGTTTTTCAATATAGTTCTGTTTTATGTTTATTGGGCTTTTAATTGACAGGTCTCCAACATTATACTCAAAGAACTGGGAACTCATCCGAAAATATTCATATGGGATGGCGAAGGTAACTTCAGTTAAAGTCCCTCAACGTGATAGATGATATATCAATGAATTGGGAGAATCAACTAATGAGGATGTTGTACTGTTGTTATCAGAACCTAATCCACACATGGGACATCTGGCTTGGGCAGATGCTTTTATAGTTACTGCAGATTCAGTTAGTATGTTGAGTGAAGTTTGCAGCACTGGGTAAGCTTTAGTACAATACCTTAATGGCCATTGATGATTTTGGATTTATATTTAACTGGCCTGCCAAATATATGATCAACTCTTTGGTTATCACAGGAAACCTGTTTATGTTATTGGAGCTGAATGCTGTTCATGGAAGTTTGTGGAGTTCCATAAGAAGTTGAGGGAAAGAGGCATGGTTCGACCATTTACAGGTCTTGAGGATGTAAGTGATTAGTATAATCTTCCTGTAAAATATATTCTGTAGTAACTGATTTCTTTCGATTATGAAATTTGAAGCAACCAACTTCTTCAAAATTAAGTTATCTTAAAAAAATCTATTGTGCTATTAAAATTTTGAGAAAGGTTTTGATATATGTAATGGCTTACATTCATAAGTTGGCTTCCTTGATTTTCATATTCTTAGATTTGTGTTGACATCTGTTGCTTGTTCATACCTCCCATCCCCCAAAAAGAAAAACCCAAAAAATGAGGTTTCCTTCGTATTTGAGGTTCATGAATTGAAAAATATGGTTAATAGTAATTCCTGTGATCTTCCCTAGCTTTCGTTTAAATTGTAGGTTAAACATATGCATGGTCCTTTGGTATAATGGTACAGTAACAACAAATATGGCTGATAAGAAAGGTGATGATTAGCTTTATTTGTCCAATAAGTGCAAAAAACTTACATGGGAAAGAAAAAAAATTAAGAAGGGACTTAATTGAGTTTAACTATTCTTCTGCTTACGATAAGGCAATATTCAAAGTTCTCTTTCACTTGTAGAAATGCTCTGGAGGGCTCTACTACTTTTTCTCCTTTGGATTTTGATCCCATAACGTCTTCTTGTCAAATTATATATATATATATATATATATATATATATATATATATATATATATATATATATATATATTCTGTGTATTATGTTGCAATACTTGGTGTGTAAACATTTCATATTTCCTTGTAACCAACATATAATTCCCAAATCAATTACATTAAACAAATTATATACTGGAGGGAACATTGGTGTCGAAAATATCGTCATAACAAGAGGCGGATCTAGTGTGAGATTTAGCATTATTCACGTTGTTTGATGTTTTTAATCAAAATTGTTGTAGTTTTATTTGATCCACCTCTTCATCAAAATGAATGGTTGATGTCATATGGCCTAATGGATAGCATTTAATTATCTGTGACTGACGGGAGCAGTGGGAATTCGTGTTTTGGCTCTTGGCCATTAATCCACTTCAAGTACTGGATTTTATTCTTTCCAATATTTATGTGGTTTTCATTTTTCTCTTGATTTCAGATGTCAGAAAGCTGGAGTTATCCCCCCTTGAACGACACTGCTGAGGCAGCAAGTCGAGTCCATAAAGCAATTGCTGAGCGAGGATGGAGATTACGGCCATAGGGACCTGGTTTTTATACTGTTTTCATCAACTCATCCTTATAGTCCTAGTTTTATATACATATAGATGTTGCCGATTTTTGGCATCCCCTGGGGTTTC
The DNA here is from genome assembly GCA_035079005.1 of Fraxinus americana. Classification (NCBI taxonomy): domain Eukaryota; kingdom Viridiplantae; phylum Streptophyta; class Magnoliopsida; order Lamiales; family Oleaceae; genus Fraxinus; species Fraxinus americana. The sequence continues at coordinate 26,339,870 of CM068725.1, forward strand.
TTTACGTGTAAAATAAACAGTGGCTTCATTAACGCGGCCTGTAAAGTATTAACAGCTGAGTGGTTCCTTGAGAAAAAGTATATTTTTTGTGGGAGAATTTTGTTTGCGTGTTTTTCCTCAAATTGGTTGCACAGACTTACATTTCTTGACAGATGATGGAGTTGGCCTTCTAAAAACGTGAAAATGATGTATTCATGCTTGTCTTTGCCATGATAGTAATTGATGAATATGTTGTATTGTAAATTTTGAGAATAACAGATGACCTATGTGACGCGACTCCAACATAACTTGAACATTGTCTAGTTGTATGGATCTATTTACTTTATTGCCATATAGATAATGGTAAGTGGAGACAACGAAAAGATTTTTAAGCCTGAAGGGCAGTGAGTGGGGTAGGATAAAGTGAAAAAGAATAGTATTTGAACTAGGGCATAGGATCTATAGGGTAATTACTGAGAAGTACATATTGTGCTACCGTCCTTCCTATCCAATGGAAAAGGATCCCATGATCCTGAAGAACGATTCCCTTGTCTGAGAATGCCATTCATGTACTATTCGTCCCCACTAAAAATAGCGATTGAGAATTTCGAGAACCTAAACAAAAAATGAAGAAGTGAGCGTGAACAACTTTGATATATCTATCTTTTTTATGTACTTAAATATTGTCTAGTTGTACGGATATAATATAGGTAGCCCTTTTTGGTACTTGAATATTGCTTGGTTTTTCGGGTTTATTTACGTTTATTGCTTTTGTGAACTTAGTAAATGAAGGAATATTACTACTACTGAGAGCAATTAATAATGCGAAATATGGACAAAAGTTCCATTTAAAATGACCTATCAATTAAAGATATAGACAGGTGTTATAGTATCATAGATGATACATAGTATTATTCGAAACAAAAGCAAGAAACATAAGTGGTTCACAATCAATGTGAGATGTCTTCATGATGTTACCGTCAAATTTTACTACATCGACGATGTAATTTATTTTCTCTATATTAAAAAGAGACCCATCCTAATATTTCATATATAGGAGGAAAATGATAAATCGAACTGCATTAACTATTCGATTTTCTACACTTTTTCCCATTCATCTGTGTAAATAACCCAATATTGTTTCATAGTCAAGTATAAAGGTGGAGCAAGTTAGCAACTCCTCCACTCCACCCCTTGAAAACTAATCCATTAACTCCATCTGTTCCTTGCCTATATGTTTCTTAGCCCAATCAGTTCTATTCCATTACCAGCTTCAAGTAAAGTTCCAATGGATTCAACAAAGAGCACCGATGAAACACCAATCAACATTGCAGAGTCCAAATCTGTGAAAGGAAAGGCTCCTGCAACTTACAATGTTATCTCAAAGGCTACTCCAAATCCACATGGGGGTCAAAAAGAGGCATTGCAATCTTCGACTTTGTTCTCAGAATTTGCGCGCTTGTGGCTACTTTAGCTGCCACAGTCACGATGGGAACTACCGATCAAACTCTCCCTTTCTTCACTCATTTCTTTCAGTTCCAAGCAAGTTACGACGGCCTTCCAAGTTTCACGTAATTAATTTATATTTCTTAAAAGTTCACACATGTAGGACGAACACATGTAAACATGTCATGCTACTAAGCCCGTTTAGATAAAAATCAGATTTTTAGTAGATTTTGACAAAAGTTGATGGAATATATCTGTCAAAAAGTTTTGTATCCTCAAAGTTGTGCTTATAATTAATTATTATTGTCATTGACTTAAATTTTTATTCACTTTTTAAGCTGAACCAAACAAGAGCTAAATGTGGAGGTTCTTTGTAGTCGCAAATGCTATTGCAAGTGGATACCTTGTTCTTTCGCTGCCTTTTGTAACGGACCTCCCGTTCGGCCCTTGAGGTTCCGGGGACCCCCAAGGCAGCCTACCCCACACATGCGGCCGGCAAGCTCACGATACACAACATGAGCACAACACAAGGATAGAAAGCATGCCATCAATACCTGTTACAGGGACATCGTCAGTGCACTTCCGAGATATATAGCAATAAACCCGCAATAAGCTATCTTGCCTTGCCACATGGGTAGGGGAGTTCTTTAGGTCCGTGACATACTCCCCCTCTCAATCCGCTAACGCCCTCGTAGCGGACATGTGCTTCGCGTCCTCCTGCATTGCATCCTCCCTTCAAGTTAGTGGGTCCAACTTTTCCACGCAATTGCGACATCATCCATCTGATGTACGGGTGTCCACAGTGCCTCCTGCACCTCTTCCCGCAGTACCCCTCGTACATGTCGCCTTCAACACCACCTTCACCCTATGCCCCCTCGGCATTAGTTCCTCAGTGGACGGCGCCCCTGGCCGCTGCATCACACGCATGTTGAAGTTCACCACAAATGCCCCCACTTATTTTCAATTTCCACCGCAATGCCTCGATCAAAGCTCGTGCAAAGCAACATTCACGCAGTAGGCAAAATCGCTTTCTGGATGCCCCCTAACATCCATCATCCTCGAAGCTTTTCCATCCTCGTTTCCCACTTACCGACCGCTTTGTCTCATGTTGGAGGCCGCAAGATCTTCTCCGCAGGAATGTACGTCGCTGGCCATGGATAACCAACAACGCAACATTCGGAGCGGATTGGCTCTGATACCACTTGTAACGGACCTCCCGTTCGGCCCTTGAGGTTCCGGGGACCCCCAAGGCAGCCTACCCCACACATGCGGCCGGCAAGCTCACGATACACAACATGAGCACAACACAAGGATAGAAAGCATGCCATCAATACCTGTTACAGGGACATCGTCAGTGCACTTCCGAGATATATAGCAATAAACCCGCAATGAGCTATCTTGCCTTGCCACATGGGTAGGGGAGTTCTTTAGGTCCGTGACACTTTGCTCCTCATCTTTGATATGTAGTCGAGCTTACCAAATATGTATATATGCTATCTATTTTGAGTACTCTTTGAAATGAAACTATGATTTTTACAGGTGTTGATAGCTTTTTACCATGTACTTAGCTCATAATGGGAATTCCAACACCAATTGGTTGGCGATTTGCCAACAGTTCGGTGACTTTTGCCTGCACGTTAGTGGCGCAGTGGCGGCTACTTTTATGGCATCACTCGTTTTTACATTTCTCGTACTACTTTCTTCTGTAGCCTTTCGTAAGCACCGACGAGATAGTGTGTTCAAATTTATAATGAAGTTTAGTGCTTATTTGGGGGTGGAAAATAATTATATAGATGCGTATAGTTGATCTCATGAAATTATTAGTTCTCTCTTTTTATAAAGAAGTTACTACTTGTCCACGAAATAGTGAATGTACGCATCTGCATCGCTAAAATCTATCGAGTGATGTACCCTATTACTAGTTCTTTATAATCTTGATTCAATTTTCACATACAAAACTATTTATGCCTTTCAAGTGCCAATGATTTATTATCATCATTTTATAAGCCACTCGTGATTCACAAAAAATAAAAATAAAATGTCATTCAATTCAAATACATTATTATCATTAAATGCATAAACTTGAATAATAATTAGATACAACATTCCGTGTCAGTACCCCTAAGAGAGTTCGAAAGCCGACACGTCATAAATAATAATATACGGAGAGTTTGTATGAAACAAAATTGACCTTGCCTGATTAAATACCAGTTGCCTATTTAGTAGGCCTACTTCGATTAGGCGGGCATTGTCCTAAAATGTTACTAACCTCCTCGTATTTAATCCACGTATTTCTAGTTAGAACACGAGGCAAGAGTGGGTTGAAAAATGAATTGACCTATATCTTCCCTTTAAAACTTTCTTGGACACTCAATTAGGCAACTCTCATTAAGAAACTTGACAAAATAGTCCCGTAACTTCCAAAAGCATGTAACTCTAGTGGGCCCACTTCGATTAAACATAAAATGCTCTCTATTTTAAAAAGTCAAGCCTTAAAATTTTATTCTAAGGGTTCGTTTGATTGCAATTGTGGAAAATGGATGGAAAGAAAATGAATTCCATGGAAAATAATTGCGTAGAAATTGTTTTGCAGGGAATTGTTAATTTAGTGTGTTTGATTGATATAATTTTTCATGCATCAAAATTTTAAATTTTGTGTTCGTTTGACTTTGTTTTACATGAAAATTGTCGATTAAAGTGATAATTTTTTTCCACAATTGGTTATAAAATTTGTTTCCATTGGCAAAAAGTGAAAAAAAAAAATTTCTTAAAAAAAATCATTTTTTCATCAAAATTTAGCGTTCGTTTGACTTTGTTTTATATGAAAATTATCCATTAAAGTGAAATTTTTTTTTACAACTAGTTATGAAATTTGTTTTCTTTGCAATAATAATAATAATAATAATAATAATAATAAAAACATGAAAACCATTTTCCCACCTAAATGGTGGAAAAAATAATTCAAGGAAAAGCTAGAAATTGTCACCATGTGAGAGAAAGTGGCAATTCCAATTACCAAAATAAAAACATGCTATCGAACACCAAAAAACATGAATTCCATGGAAAATCAACAATATCAAACACACCCTAAGAGACTCTTTATAAAACATTTTAGCCAATGTTTCTCTTCCTTTAAAATTTTAAATTGTTTGTTACAGTACCGTTTTTCACCACACATTCGCACAATAAAATATTCTCCACACAAACAAATAATATTTTCTTACTTTTTAATCACACATTCTCCATCTATTTGATATCCTATAATACATTTCAAGAAATTAATGGCTCACAAACATGGCCTAAATTTAGAGAGTGCGTTTGACTCTTTAAATTTGAAGAATCAAACCTACTATATATAATTATACATTCAAAATATTTCAATTTTAAATGCAGGAAAATAATATAATAATTTGAAGTAAAGCTAGTAAAAATAATAAATATTTTTTATAAGTAGTAAAATTTATAGATGCTTTCTAAATCGTAAAATATACTTTTTAAAAATAGAGAATCTTTTGAAAATACTCTAACACCCATATTTAATCCACATATTGCTAGTTAGAACACGAGACATGAGTGCGTTGAAAAATGAATTGACTTGTTTCTTCCCCGTTAAGAAATTCCACAAAATAGTCTTTGAACTTCCCAAAACAAGTACCTCCTCACAAAGAGGTTGCACTAACCAGACCCTTTCCTCTACTACAAAACTTGAATTTAATTTAGCTCGTGTTTGAGTCACATTCTCATTTTCATTCTCATTATTGTACTTATTTTTAACCACATTTTTTAATAAAAAATGTGCATCAAACACATTCTGATCTAATTATAATTACTACAAATAATTAAAAAAAAACAAATAAAGCAAAAAAGAAAAAGTAATTAAAAAAAAAAACTCACAGTCACGTGGCCTGCTTTTTTTATTTTCTCCTCCTTTAAAACTCGGCCTCCCATTTTACTCCTTCAACAAAGCTACACACACTATACTTTCTCTCTCTGCCTATACATACACACTATATATATTCACTTTCCCATTTCTTCGTCTCCAAGTTCTCTCCGCTCCATAAAAACCCTAGACAGACCAAGACTCCCTGTTTTGCTACATCGTCAAATCGGGTTTTTTGCTTGACTCTGGTGAGTTACTTCACTCGTTATGGTGGGTCAACTCTAGGGTTTTCCTTTTTCATTTCAATTAACCTGCCGTATATAGATATCAGTGTAAGGATCATATTTAAAACATGAGATATTGGTAATGGGTTTTTTTTTTTTGTTTAATTAATTAAATCTCTGATTTCCCACGAATCTCGAATCTTAAAGTCTGATTAATATTTCCCAATGCTCTTTTTTTCGTTAAACAATCGATGCGTTCAATTCCAATCTTGGATTATTTTCTTACCTTTGGGTTTGTTTTTTCTGTTGATGCGTGTGAAGTGTTTTTCCTGGAATTATTTGGTGTTATAGAATATCATACTTTACTCTTTTATTCAGTTGATTCTAGATTTCCTTTTCCATTTTTTGAGGATCATTTCTTGTTCAGCTTAGGTTGTTATATAGAAATTCAGCTTTTTCATCTTACATAGGTGATTCTTGAATTCTTCTTGTCGGTTTTTTGCGCTTCAAACTTTCTTGAATTTCAGTTGTGTGTTTTTTGGTTTTATCGAGGTTAATATGCACTAAAATTTTCATCTTTTTGATGATTTTGTTTATTTTTAATTGAAATTTTGAGCTGTTGCAGGTGAAATTTTGTAATCAAGGGGCTCTAATTCTGGTAAATTTGAGTACTTTTTAACAAGAGGATTTTTATTGTTTAAGAAATAAAAGTTTAGGAGGTCAAGATCTCATGAGAATTGTTAGGGGAATGCAGAAATTGATTTGCGAGGATCAGAGCTTAGTGGGCTGGAAAAACAAATCATTCAGCCAAGGAATTGGTGTGACTACTCCCAAGGTCAGAACACGGGGTAAATTGAAACCTACAGTTTTGTACCTGTAGTCTTGTACGAGAGATAGATAATAAAGGTAACAGCACGTTGGTATTGAATTTGAAGGAAAGTGGGAATAATGACTCGAATTTTAGTCCAACGTGGTTCTAGTGGGTCGTCATCATCATCATCATCATCAAATCAAAACAGATCATCCTCTGTAGTGGCGCCCAATACTTCGTCTTCAGTAACTTCGCCACTCCCACAGGCTACTAGTAATGCACAGGTTGTTCCATCAATCAGAGATGATAATTTGGGGGAAGTTCAAGAACAGAATGTCGTGGATGAGTCATTAGATCCTGATGTATTAAATAGCAAAAGCAAGGGAACAAGAAGTGAGGATCTTTCACCAGAAAGGTTTAACAATGATCAGAATGACAATGACGAAAAGGATGTGGGCAGTGAGAAGGTTCGTGGTGACGATATTGTGGGTGCTGGAGACTTGATAAAAGGGTTTGGTGGGTTGTCAGTCGTGGAGGAGGAAAGTGATGCAAGTGTTGGAAGCTCCTTCCAGATGGTTAATGTCAGTTCTTATCCGCCACCCCCACCTGTGCCACCTCCAAAACCTTCTTCAATGAACAAGAAGTCTTGGAGAGGTTCATCGGGTGGTTCAAATGCTGTACGGATTGGACCATCTAGAAGAGCTACAGGATGGCCTGGTGTATCAATTAGGCCATCACCGACGGGGTCTATGCCATCTTCTCCACGGTCTCATTGTGAAAATGAAGGTTATAACAGTGCTGATGAGCAGGGCCCTTGCTATAGCTCCTCTTATGATGATGCTGTGAGTCTGATCTGGTTTCAACTACTAAATATTATGTGCATACTATTTTTCAAATGTAGTTCTATATACCAATATGCGTATTTTAAGATTTCATTAAGAAGCTATTTGATTATTTCCTCATTTGTCTTCATAATGAATCAGTCAAACAGCTTCTGTAATCAATTAATATCTGTGTTTATATATTAAGGATGTTTCTGTTAACTACCTTGTTCATTTTTTCACATTTTCAAACTTATTAAGGAGAGTGCTCATTTTTTTATGGAAAATGTCATTTTACATTATTTATCCAAAGCAAAAGGCCTTATGGTAGGAATGAGGTTGGAGACTGCTGGTCTAATACAATATAAAAGAACTGTTCTATTTGTTGCAGGAGAGAGAGCGCCAGTTTGAGATCGATTTAAGACGAGTTAAAGGTTTGGAAGTGAGGAAAATGTTAGATGATGGGAACTGCCTCTTCCGTGCTGTTGCAGATCAAGTATATGGTGACTCTGAACAGTATGATTTGGTTAGGCAGATGTGCATTGACTACATGGTATGGCGCTTTTTATGTAGTTATGCTTAAGAGTTTCACTTGTATTTTCTTCTGTGTAGGTAGTACATGTCAATAATTTCTCTGATTCCTAAAAGATCTCATTTTAGGTGATGTCTTTTGAAGCACTGATGGATTGCTTTTAAAAAGGTTATAGAAATACGGTCATGATTGGACTGCATTGAGCAATCTAAGGGAACATTGTTGGCTTGGGAATGTACATCTTATTCTTAGTTTCTAATGTTTGCCTTATCTTGATTTTCCCCTAGTGGGTGATTGGAAACCTATACTAACTGGACTTGACAGTGTTCTCAACTACCTTCAATCTACTCTTTTTCATTAGATAAGTATTCTAGAATGCCTTCTATTTATTGGTAAGTAGAGTGAGATTTAATTTGTTGGGTCATCTGTTGCATTCATATTCTGATAATTTTATTTGTTGGGTTTCTCATTCTTTAACGAAATACATGGAGTATGTAATTTTCAAAGTTGATACTATTTTCCTGTTATGACCGGATAATATGAAAATTGATATCCAATCCTTTCTTTTTGGACTACTATTACATGTCATGCAGATAGACTAGGGGTAGCTCAGAAGCAGACAGTTTTGTGAGGAATATTTTTGCTGTTCATATGATCAATCTTAACTGTTCACTGTACTGCATGTTATATTTTAAATTCACAAAACCATAAAAGTGGCAGCTTCATTTATCAAATATAAATATAACATATGGTAGTATGGTTCAATATTTGTTGCTGACATGAAGCGCCTATCATGCTTCAGTATATAACACGTCCAAACCTAACTCTGGTGCAAATGATGTGTCAAAAATTCTGTTAGGCTTTACTTCTGATGCCTATCTTGGGGGGCCTAAAGAATTTCTTAACATTTTATTCACTCTTCTTGAATTATTTGGCATTTTGGTATATTGAGAGAGAACTGGAAATCCCATATGATAGATGTATTCAATAAGTCGCACCCTAGACTTGAGAAAGATGCTTTTGGAGCGCTAAAAAACATTAATGGATGGAAACTAAGCATGCTAGTGCAAAAGGAACCCTGTAGTTACCTTGGATATTATTTCCTTCCACAGTGCTTAATTTAACAGTTCCAAATCAAGCAAAGTGAGTTATTAATGTGTCAACTTGATTGAACATCTATATGCAATATGCATGTACACACTGATATTCATACATGTATATCTATATAAACAGATAGGCGCTTTGAACCTTTTTTGGCTGAACTTTTTGTTTTTTTTTTCCCCTCATTTATTTGTGAGGAGCACTTTTTTGCTCCTGGACAATGATTAGAGATATCCAAAAGCCCCGAACCGAACCGAACCGAACCGAACCGAGCGGTTCTTCATAAGTTAAATATCCCGAACGGGTACCCGAATTGAGAACCGATGGGTTTGGGTCGGGTCTAGACTAAGAACCGAAAAATCGAATAATTTTATTTTATTTTTTATATTGAATTAATTAAATTATTTTATTTTTTTTCTAAACAAATTAATTAAATAAAACTTTTGATTGCGGTTCATATTGGACGGCTAGTTATTTATATATTTTTGAATTAGGCTACGTTAGTTTGTAAAAGTTGTATTTATGTAGTATTGCCGTAAATATTAAAAAATTTAATTATGGTACGGAACCGAATCGAACGAAACGTAACCGAATCCGAACGGTTTCATTTATTAAATACTCGAAAGTTTTGGGTCGGTTCGGTTCTGACTGACCCACGGACAGCCCTAACAAGGATAATACTTTTCTGCAATCCAGTGAATAAAAATCTAATTCCACTCTAGTGCTTAGATGTATATGGTTTAGTCTACAATTGAGCGCGCACATGCATCAGTATTAACTATTAAGAAAAGAAAAAGACCAGATGTAACTCTTCTATGAAAGCTTCCGTCCGGTTAACTTTATTGTCCATCGATGTGTACTATATGTGACTTAAATCAATGATAAACAGTCGTGTCTGAGTTAAGTAAGAGACAACCAGTGTAGTTAATCTATCTGAGGCAGTGAGGCTTCATTTCTTGTATTTAACTGTCTCTGTTAAGGACCACTGTGCAATTTTTTCTTGGTGGTTTCATTGGTACATGTTTAACCAGTGGTGATTATAGTTAATACCTTTTTTGTAATATTACACACATGTATTTAGTGTTGTGCTGGCTCCATAAATGCTTTGATGTCGATAAGAAGCTTTGAATTTCCTCTGTTTGAATGAGCTGCATAGGTGTATGAGGGAATGCCTCCAGTTAGGTTTGTTGATACTGAAGTATGCTATAATAAATTTTCTTTTGCAGGAGCGAGAAAGAGATCACTTCTCTCAATTTATAACAGAAGGTTTCACTACCTATTGTAAGAGGAAGAGAAGAGATAAGGTACGAGACGTGGTTATTCTATTAATTGAGTTCCTTGTATTTGGTTCTTCAGAAATAGAATGAGATGTTGGAAGTATAAGGCTAGGCTTTGTTGGAAATCTCCTTTGTTACCTGGACCATGATCATGAGGAAAAGATCTGGAGTTCAGTGCTTGATCTTTCATGCTATGAATACCTTCTTTCTGAAGATAAATAGATGTGAATTTTGCCCATGATTTGATTCTTTGTGGGTTTGAGGAATGGCAGAAAAGTTGCCATATTTGATAAATGAAGGAGAATTTCTGCTTTCAAAATGCAGGATCTAAATTATATTCTCTCTCTCTCTCTATCTCTCATTCACACACACACACACACGGGAGCAGAGTTCTGATCTTGAAAGATAAAAATTTTTACCCTTGTGTGTGTGTACAGCTTAAATTAGCGGCATCTAATGAAGTTTTCTACCTTTCAAGGGTCAGTTTACCTGTCCTCTGACATCCCAGAGAGAGAGAGAGAGAGAAGGGGGCTATTGTTAGGCACTAAGTCACTTTTGATCTTCAAATCTAAATAACATGCATTGTCTGATGGGTTTCAGGTTTACGGTAACAATGTTGAGATCCAAGCTCTATCTGAAATGTACAACAGACCAATCCATATATATTCTTACAGCACAGGTGCTTGCTTATATAAGATCATGTTTGATATTAGCATTCATTCGGTAGATAATCTATGTTTTGGTTAGTCAATCATGTAAATGACACAGTTTCTTTGATTTAGAACCCATAAACACATTCCATGGAAGCTATAATACAGACACGCCTCCGATACGGCTGAGTTACCATCATGGAAATCATTATAACTCTCTATTTGATCCTCGTCGACTGACCATTGGTGCTGGACTTGGGTTTAGCTCTCTGCAGGGGGTAAGTCTTGATCTATTAAACACAAATATCTTCACATCATGCATAAAAATGAGCATAACACCTAACAATTATATAGTCATTCATTATCATTCTTTGGTCAACCTGATAGTTCTTTCACAAAATTTTGTTTTGTTTACGGTAAATATAACAGACAAATGTGGATAAGGATCAGATCAAAGCAGCTATCAGAGCTCAACAAGATCAACAGATTGATAATGTAATTTTTCTTTTCACTGGTGATGGAGAATGATCTGTATTCATTGTATTGCACCAAATGAGATGAGTTTCATCTATTGGCAGGCACTTTTAGCTGAGGGGCGGTTATACTCAGATCTTGAGCTAACTGAAAAGGAAATCGAGCGCATGGTGATGGAAGCTTCAAGGGCAGAATATCTTGCTGATGACTCGTTCAAGCAACAGCTTGGTCATTCTTCTGCTTCGGGTGCTGAACCATCTTCTTCCGCAGCCAGTGAGTGTCGTATTCTTTCACAGTTATTTTATGCCTGCATGTCGTGCAGTGGTTGGATTTTAATGACCGGCCCATTTTCACAATTCTAGATATTAACAACTGACCAGTATGTGAATATGTGAATCAGGGTCATCGGGCAGTGATACGAGAAAGGAAGGAGTGTACGAAAGTGGCTTGCCGGCTACAGTTCTAAGTGGCAGCATGCAGAGTATGTTGTCTATGGGGTTCAGCTATTTGCAAGTGATTGAGGCTTACAGCATTTTTGGGGACGATGTGGATTCAATGGTTTGTTACTTGGTCGAAACGAGCAGTAGCAGCAGACGTAAAGGAAAGGCAACCGAATGACGAAATCCTGGACTCCTATGACCGTTTCAAAATTTTACTTATTTTTACTTATAGTTTGTAGAACTCTGGACATCCCATCCTATTTTATAGGAATATTACAATAAAATCAGTGTCTTGAGTTTACAGATGCGTGTTGCTTTGTGTAATTGCTATTTATAATCATCAATGATTTGCACTTTATGCACTTCATTTATATATGTACATCAATCATGCTATATGTACGCTCTTATATATGTACTCTCTTCTTTACTTCTTTGTCATTGCTCTTTCACATGGATTCATTAAAGCCATTGATTGATCACATCACTGTACATGTTTTTTCGACGTAGACGTCACATCACTGTACATGTTTTTTCATGTAGACGGGGATGCATTTTAGGAAGTGTAATATTTCTTTTTGACAATACATCACCTTTTCGATGTAGGCGGGGATGCATTTTAGAAACTCTTCGACTCAACGTCCAAATCACTTTTTATTCAAATGCTCCAAGAGATTTATAAGTATTACCGTGTCTTCGACTAGCTTTATCATTTTCTTCTTCGGACTGATAAAATTTAGAATAATGCTATATTCATGCATAGAAAGATCTGATACATGCGTATGCTCATTATAGGATACCCATACATTTTCGAAAAGGGTTTTTCCATTTATACCAAAAATGAATGAAAACGAGTTTGACAACTTCTCACATGTGTGTTAGTCCCGTGTGAATAAAAAATGCCAAAAAAATGTGGGTCCTCCTCATATTGTGAGTGTTCGGTCAAAGTGTTTGTCAACCATTTTCGATAAGTGTAGTATAGTTGTTTCGAAAAATGCATTTTTACTCTACTCATTTTCAACCACACATTCATCAATAAAATAATATTACACGCAGATCTAAAAAATTTCCTGATTTTTTAACAACATATTTTTCATCACATCACTTGAAAAAATGCGTTCTTTTCTCCACAATGTGTATCAAACACAGCATTAATAGAAAAAAATGAAGTATTAAATTGACGATGAATTATGTTTTATACCTGCATTAGATTGTCCAATCTTATCCAGCAAATGCCAAAGATGATTAGTGATTCTCTCATTATTTAGAAGAAATTGAGTAATGAATAGTATTTTTTGGAGAGTATGTGGTTGAAATTTAAAATAACTTTATTGGTTTGTATATCTAATATTTTATTCGATAAATGTGTGGTAAAGAATCCTACTGTAACAAACGATGTTTTGAAATAATGGGAGACAAACGAGGCATTAATGAGACTGAAAAGTCGAGCTCTAACACATTCTGAACCTTGAACTTCTATAATTCAACTATCCATCTTTCATACTCGATCACGATTTATCTGGACTCTCATTTGGTTGGTGAAGGCAAAGTAACAATGGTACCATTTTTTCCTTCTAATTATCCAAATTCTTTTCTTTCATGTAAAATTAAAAATAATAAAAAAAGACTTACTTTTTGATTGAAAGGAAAGGTATCTTGTCATTTGAATGTACAATAGAATCTATCCAAACCCGTGAATCCAGCCGGACCCCGGACCCGGGCCAATGGAGCGGGGTGCATCCATCTGTATATATATTGTATCTATATGACCATGCGTACATAAATTTGAGGAGCAAAAGCTGCTGTTTCTTCTACAGTCTCTCGATATCCCTCTCGCTTTATAAAACTCTGTAAACTAATTTACATACGCCTACATAGAGGGAAAACGGTGGGTATATACAGATGTCGCAAAATGCGAAATTGATGCCGAATCTGGATGAGAAGAGTACGAAGGTGCTGAATTTGACGGTGCTGCAGCGAATCGATCCGTTTGTTGAAGAAATTCTAATAACCGCTGCCCATGTCACCTTCTACGAATTCAACGTTGATACGAGCCAATGGGTAATTTATACACTAAATCGACGAATTTACATACATATGTGGGTTTTATGCGTGTTGAAATGCAGCCTAGCTTCGTTTTTTAATTTGACTTTTGTTCACAATGATTGGTGAGGGCTTTTTGATTATTTTTTGCAGAGTCGAAAGGATGTGGAAGGTTCTCTCTTTGTGGTGAAAAGGTGGTTTTTTTTCTTCTTAGGAATTTTTGTGAAGCTTGATTTCCTTTTTTTGGACTGATTTTTGAGGTTTTATGCATTTAATAAATTTTGGTGTTTCAGGAATACTCAACCTCGGTTCCAGTTTATAGTAATGAATCGCCGGAATACAGGTCACTCAGTAAATTTGGTTACATTTAAATGAATAGCATGGAAAATTGATTGTAATTAATAAGAAACTGTGTGAAAATGCAATTGATACAAGGATGAATTATGTTGTATATGTGATATGATGCCTTAGTTCATTGATTTGAGCAGATAATTTGGTGGAGAATCTCTTGGCAGATTTTGAATATGAAGTGCAGGTTCCATATTTATTGTATCGTAATGCTGCTCAAGAGGTAAATGGAATATGGTTCTACAATGCACGTGAATGTGAAGAAGTGGCGAATCTATTTAGTAGGTAGGTGTTTTGTTTTATTCCTCTTCTCCGTTTTCTTATATGGGTGTAATTCTTTTTGTGCTTTTCCATTTTGTTGGTTGCTTGTATTAATAAATAAAGTTATTTTTGGCAACATATGAACACTTGTTCAATGCTTAATTTCAACTAACTGTAACTGGAAGAATAACGAAGTTGGTTTAAAACGATGAATTCCTAGATTTCTTGAAATCTGTTTGTGCCAATTAATTTCTTTGTTGAAGGCTGATTAAATAAATGAAATTGAGTGTGTTTTCATAATGAAATTCAGTTTTCTTTCTACTTGATTTATGATTCTATTAGTGCTGGAGGTTGAAGATATTACTTTTAAATTACTCCCTTGCCCTTTTTTTTCTTTTTCTTGTATTTGATTTACATTTTCTTTCAAATTTTATTTTTCTGTGTCAGTATGTATTTCATTATTCTAGTACTGATCTTTTTTTTTTTTTTAATTTTTTTTTATTAATAGGATACTCAACGCTTATTCCAAGGTGCCTACAAAGATAAAAGTGTCTTCTAGGGAAAGGTAATGCTGGTTCTTGCTAATTGATATCCATGAATGCAGGCAATTTTATGTGAGCTGATACGACAGAGTTCAAGTAAAAATAACTTAGTGCGTGTTTGTCAAAGCTAATAATTGCTTAGAAACTGGTCAAACTCTATTTTTATCCAAACTTTTGGTATGATCCATATGTTTTCACCTACTTTTAACCGCACATTCCTTGGGACCCACGTCTTATAATCAAGAGTAATGCTATTTATCTGGACTCATTGTCGTCGTCGCGAGTCTCTGTGGCATTAAAGTTACATTAATTTATTTGCCATCGTGAATGGGGCTAATATCCCTATAATCAATTATAAGCTTTAACAATCATGCACTTACATAATCTGAACCTTTGAGACTTTCACTTATATACGACTAGGCATTGATTCACTGTGAAAAATTGCATTCACGGTCTATTTATCTCCTTATGTTGATATGGTGTATTATATAGTCAAGCTTGTAATTTATTAGTTCTGTGTGAGTTTTTTATAAAAGAGGTGTACATTTGAGAATTACTAATCTCAGGATTATCGAAAAAAAGATGTCAATGGAATCACTCAAATGACTCAATGGGGCTTTCAACTATTCTCATTTTCCGTAACCAGCTACCCAGCTCATTCAAGATGACATTTATGATTTGCTTTCCACTCTTGAATTGGACTAAAGATGAAGTAGGTTTTTTAACTGGTGCATTTATGGAAAAGCATTATATAGCTGTAGAATTTATGCTAAATTAAACACAGTGTTTTCAATAGTAACCCACAGGATGGCATTCTCCGTTACTTGGAAGATTTACCTGCAGAAAACATAGACTAGACTAGATAGGTCTGATCAAATGTGTTTATGCTCTGTTAAATAGTTTGCGTCTGTTTCTCCAGATTATATGCTGCTTCAGGGCTTCTTGCACCTCTCAAATTAATGTTGTTACGTCCTAGATCCATGTATATAAGCTGTAGGCTTAAGGGGTTAATTGTCGGTCCTATTTTCCAGTTGGCCTGATATATTTATTCGAGTTACAACTTAACCCCTACTCTTCCAACTTATATGTTGTAGGTAACTCATTCAAATATGTTACTTTAGGCACGCGAGGATATAAGTACGATCATATTATATTTCAGGATTTAACCTTCAGGGGTTGATCAATTGGTAGGCCTTGGGTTTGCTCCCCAATGGTCATCAGTTCGAATCCCCTCAAAACCACTAAGGTGAGTACCCGACCGTAAACTTCAGGGTCCCGTGGAATTAGTCGAGGTGCGCGCAAGCTGGCCCGAACATCCACGGTTATAAAAAAAAAAAAAAAAATTATATTTCAGGATTCAATTCCTTGTCGCCCTATAATTCCTGCTGTAGAGACTTTATAAATATCTTAGGCAACCCGTATTATCATTACACAGAATCATTTACACTTCATCGTTTGATTATTCCTCTCTCATTTGTCAATTTTTTTTTTTTTTTTTTTTTGGGACGTGTCTCCTCTCGAGAAATCATTTTATTGTTTTGATGCAGTGAGTTCGAAGAACTAGAAGCAGTTCCATCAATGGCTGTAATGGATGGTCCTCTAGAGCCATCATCTTTAACTACCACTAATGTGACAGATTCTCGTGATGATCCTTCCTTTGTAAACTTCTTCAGTGTATGTTTACCTTCTTCATTCTTTGTTTTTTGTTTTCCGGGGATTTTGGCTTATTTCTTACAAGATGCATTTAAATAGATCGCTTCAGAGCTAATTGCTGTACTGAGACAGAAAGATTAAATTGTCAGAAAACTCATGCTTGGATGGGCAGGAATCTCAGTCATAACATTGTTAAAATAACAAGAGGTTATCTTGAACTCAACCAACAAGAATTTGCAATTCACATGTTCATATTCTAATAGATAACTGTATGATTAGAAACTTGCCATATTTTACTTTACTTCCTTCCTCTTCCAACCTTCTTTCCAATGAAACATGTAGAGTTCTTTCTCCCATTTTTCATGCCCCTGTGTGCTGTCTTCCCAACTTCGTATCTATGTTTTAGTATGAGGTAACTTGAATTGATTTGTGCTTTATGAGCTTTTTGGTTTTAGATAAGGGTGCCATGCTCTTCTAGCACGTAACAAAGTATGAATCTCTGATTAGCTTAATGAACGGGTGCAACTGAAATAATTGTTTTTGGCATGCAATAAATTGATGAATTTCTTTTCATTATTTGATTGAATATTAGTTGCAGACGGCTATGAACATTGGGAGTACTCCAAATGCATTAATTTCTGGGCAGTCTTTTCACTCATCTGCAACAGTTGGTACTTCTTCTCGTCCTCCTAATATATTGTCACCCACTTCAGCAACTGTCCAGCCTCCATCTCTTATCTCGACATCTACCCCTATAATGCCTATTCTTGACACACCTGAACCCAACAATGCATCTAAGCATTCAACTGATCTGGTAAAGCCATCATCATTTTTTGGTCCACTTCTCTCCTCCGGACCACAGATTATTCCCCCTGTCTCTTCGTCTGTACCAACTGCACCTCCACTTAATCCTCCAGGAAGTGTGCAACGACCATATGGTGCTCCTCTACTCCAGCCATTTCCACCACCGAATCCCCCACCATCACTCACTCCAACTTCTTCTGTTCCTACACCAAATTATGGAACTGTTATAAGCAGAGAAAAAATCCGCGAGGCATTTCAGATGCTCATTCAGGTATGCTCTTCAGCTGTCACTGGAGTTATCTGTTTTTATGCAAAGTTTCTGGACTCGAGTCTAGTGAGTAAAATTAGCGAACTATCTTTGGCATCGTCTCAGCTGCTATTATGCTATTGGATGGTCTAAGCACATGTCATTTTCAGTTGTGTTCAAGCAATGCCATTTATTTTTACAGCTTACATTACAAACTAAATATGGTTCTGTATACTTGATAACCCTCAGGTTGTTTAGGTTTTTATTTATTTATTTTTGAAAAAAGGTTGTTTAGTATTTCCATGACATGAATCTGTTGGTTCCTTGCTGATGACCTGAAAAATGAAGAAACTCATTAACTTATCGGCTCCACTATTAAATTTGATTGAAAATGTTCTAAGAGGACTCCTCTATGGATGGATGAAGAGTTCTGGATTTATTTACTACTGGAAAAACTCAAGGCTCTTTTTGTCTGTTTCTGTCATCACAATGGAGATCACTTCAATGGAACTAAAAAAACAACTAAGAACTTACCTTTGATACCTAGATTACCTCTAGAATTGCTACTGGTTATGAAATACAATATCGATCTATTGGCTTTTTAGCTTAAGACACGTGTTTATTAACTTCTTTTATTATTAATATTGTTGTTGTTGTTGTTGTTAATAATGATTTAACCTTTATGATAAAGATCTCTTTGCGAGCTACTTTCCTGCATTTCAATTTATTTATACAAAACCTGTGTTTTGTCTTAAATTGTCATTTTTGGGTACATGTACCCTAATATGATTGTTATGTACTGATTCCGTCTTTCTGTGAATAGGATGAACAATTCATCGACATGGTTCATCGAGCAATGCTGAATGCACACCATTCATGATCAAATTGGAAAATCTTTTGGTAATTCACAGATGGTGGGTCCTTTATTGACTTGGGTATGGAGGGCATTTGACGTTTGTCCATTATGTAGGTTTCTTTTCGATAAACTATGAACACTATAAATATGTAAAAACCATTTGTGAAGAGTTCTCGTGGCGCTGGCACTAATTTAATTTCTCTCGATATGTAATATAGTCTGGTTTCGATCTGTTTGTTAAGCCATAAAAGATGCCCCTTTTAAATCTTTATAATGGAGTGACAATTCTTTGATGTGTTTGGTTATGGAAGTTTACTATGGGTCCGTTTAATTGTAAGGGTAAAAAATTGGTGGAAAGAAAATGAATTCTAGGAAAAGTAATTGTCAAGAAATTGTTTTCCAGGGAATTATTAATTAAGTGTGTTTGATTGGTATAATTTTTCACTCGCGAAATTTTTAAATTTTGTGTACGTTTGGCTTTCGTTTGCATTAAAATTGTTCATTAAAGTGATAATTTTTTCCACATTTAGTTATAAAATTTGTTTCCATTGCCAAAAAGTTAAAAAAAAAAAAATGTTTCCTAAAAAATCATTTTTTTTATCTAAGTATTTTGTTCATTTGGCCTTCCTTTGCATCAAAATCATCAATTAAAGTAAATTTTTTTTTACAATTAGTTATGAAATTTGCTTTCATTGTCAAAAAAAAGACAAATAGAACCCAAAATTTATTTTCCCACCTAAAAGGTGGGAAAATCATTTCCTGGCACGCAAGGCTTCTGGCATGTGGAGGGAAAATTAAAGTGACATTTTTCATGCCAAATTATGGTCATCAAACACTACTAAAAATGGAATTTGTATGCTGTCAAAGAGGCCATATATGTATACCAATTTTTTCTAGGAAAGGACCGTGCAATTGTTCATGGAAATTAGTCTTTTAAGAAGTTGCCGGGGTTCATAGAATCATATTATTAAGGTCCAAATCCTGCAGGGTAGTACTTATTTGGTATTGCTTACAGAATGTGTAGATAATAAGTTGATAGTTATGTGTAGGTCTTAAGAAATGTGTAAATGGAAAAATATAATCCCCAGGCCTTACCTTCATAGGATTGCTCAATTGTGGTAATTCTTCTATTACATGAATTCAATGAAATGTTGATGCATGTTTGTAAGATTTGACAAAACTAAGAAAGAGACAACATGTGACCAGACAAAACAAAAGATCTAACCAAGAACATATACAAGTAATATGAAATGTGTGATTAAAGTTAATTGTTGATTTTGATTTTGATTTTGATTAGCTTTTTTAGCTAAACCAAACTAGACCTCAATGTTGTCAAAGTCCACCAAAGAAAATTGGCTGCAATCTTTGACATTGAAATTTGAACCCTATGCATAGAAATGTCTGAAAAAGCTCTATGATGATGGAAATAACTCCCAGTGGCAAAATGAAAGTGTAGAACCTGAATATTTGAGATGGTTGGAAAGCCAACTTTCTTTGGTTCTGGTGTAGCAACAAAAAGCTTGTATCTGATATATATTAGAAGTAAAAAAATGTGATCAAATGAGACATCTGCAGCGACAAGATTTGTATGAAACTGGTATCTCAGATCAAAATCCAATTAAGGACACATATAAGACGTCACTGTTCAGTACTATTATCGTGTTGATAAGATGTCAAATATAAAATCACTAGAGATCCATTAAATATAATGTAAGAGCATCTCCAATGATAATGTAAAATTGGTATTTCGAAAATTACTTTTGCATCCTGATTTATAGTCCAGTGGATCTAAATTCAAATCTTACTCTAATAGAATGATCTAAATCCAGTTTTTACTTCTTGTGGATTTTACATTTTCTACTGGTAAATGCAATTTGTATTTCCTTTGCATATGTTTATTTGAGAGGTTTTCAATCACTTCAGAGATTTAAATCACAATTTAGATCTAGTTTACACCATGATAGGAGATGTGACCCATAAAATACCGACGGAAAGAAAGAGAAATGGGATTTTAAGATTGGAGTATCTTTTAATGATGCAGGCTCTTTTTATTAACAATAACAAGAGATTGCTAATATGGAAAAATTAATATATTAAGCTTAGCCAAACATGCTCTAAACACAAGAAAATTGAACTGTTTCACTCACAGGTATGTTGGCATATATCAGCAGCCGTTCGAGTTCAAGCTGCTTTGCAGAACTATGATCAGCTCCACCAACATTCTCTATGTTTTGAGGACTAAAATTTAAAGGGAGAAGAAGCAACAAACCACCTAACGGCTTTCTTTCACCAATAGATTCTCCCACAAGATTCAACTTTTGCAGTTTCGCCAGTGATGGCCATAAGAAAATACCGTATCAATGGAGAACAATTATACCATAATTAATTGGTAAATCTTGGATTACTGCTAATAATTCCTCTTTTATCTTCACTGGATTTTGCCATTTTTGCAGTTTTGAACGGAGAAAGAAATGATTTTTAGTGAAGAATGATTGCATAATTGATTAATTTCTACTTAACCTTAGCATGATGGGCAATTAAAAATTCACAATCTTTGTCATCAATACGAAGCAGAATTATCCAAAAATTAAAAAATTTCTTTAATTCAAGAAATAAGATTATCTAAATGCTCACGTGTACGTTGTATCAAGAATAAATGATTCGAATTTTTACCTAAATTTAATGATCAATTTTTGAATTAATTTTGAATCACGAAATTCCAGCCTTTATCATGAGCTTTCAACCTTTTAATTCCAAGACCTTGATGATTCAAACCTACAAGTCTTTTATAATACTCTCCAAAATTAAGACTACACTGATGGGTGTAGGCACTTCCTTTTAATCAAGTCAAGCAATAAGAAAAAAGAAAATTCTCACTTTTTCTTTCTCTAAATTTGAATACTATGAAATTATTGTATCATGATTGTTCTAGGACTTTTATGTCCATCTAGTCTCTATTCATAGAGATGAAGATGTTTCAATCCATGTATAATAAAAATTTCACATTCAAAATCCAAAAATGAGTTTTAATTAAAGTTTACATCTAATTAGTTTGCATTTAATTACATGTGTAATCCTAAAACTTAAATTACAATTATAATTAAGTTTACACTTTTATAGGAACGTATATGTATTTTATCCCAGTCCGAAATTCGATAATTAGGCATGGACGTAAATGACCTTTTTGCCCTTCTAGTTATTCTCATTAATTTAAGTACTATTTTCTTCAACGGTTCGGTGAACAAATCACAAATATCGAATGTTAGCCGTCGTTAAACATTAAGCTTAGATTTTAACGGTTCAACAGAAAATATTTAAGTAGTCAATCAACCATTTTTCAGGGGATGACGGTTCCAACACGAATTCACGTTCTCTACTTCGTGCATTCTCAAGTTCTCAGCTCACCGAGATATTTGACCAATCAAGTTGATCTCACCCATTGATGAATCAAATAACCAGTAAAATCACTAAAAGATATTCATAACTCTATTAAGGGATTAGGTGGAATACACGACAATCAAGTGGAATTTAATTCTTCGTACTGTCATGCTATAGAATTAAACTTGACCACGTGGTATGTTCAATACACTCCAAGTGTATTAGTGTTTCCTTTAACTATTTCTATGATAAAGACAAATCACAAACCTAAATAATGAATTGGTCAACACTACAGCCTTCCGATACAAGATGCTAACTCTTATATATTGATTGTGAATAAATTATTTATGGTCACTGTATTATATTGATTGTGAATAAATTATTTATGGTCACTGTATTTTTCAACGTAAGTATCCAATTTATATTATCACATATGATCATAGACATTTTAATTCGTATATTCAATAATAAATAAATACAATAAATGGCACACATTATTCATTAAAATAATATTTTCCATCTATCAATAATTTTTCATTACTTTTTAACCACATATTTCTCATCATATAACTATTTAAAATACATTATTTCCTCAATAATATCCATAAAACACACCCTTATAAGAATATTATTATTTTTACATCAGCAAAATTATACTACATAGGCGCACAACCCAACAAATACAATAAATTAAACACAGAATTTCTCTAAAAGTTCACCGACTAAAAGATTGCATATCGCACACAGAGTATACCAATAAACTAGTAATGGAGATATTGTACATCCACAGCAGACAGCAGCACAGAAGAAGTTCTCGACCCTTATTGCTGCAAAGTACACAGTGTCTAGTATCAACGACTTTTCGTCAAATGTTGCCAAAGGGATTTTACTCAACAAAGCTTTGTCAAATACGAGGGCTTTCTGCTTTTCCCGGTGCTGAAGTGAAAGATACTGGAGTCATGGGATGATCCTTTACGACAAGGCTGAGGACTTCAGGTCGTGAATAATGCCCAACTACGTCAAAATCAAACTTTGCACGAGTGATTTCCCCAAGATCTGTGCAGAAGAAAAAAAATATCGTTTACGTCTAAAGAATAGAATAGATGAAAGACAGTTCCAATAGTGAAAAAGCAAAAGTCGCATACCTAAATCAGCTGAGATTAGTGCTTCGCCTTCATAATTTGGGCCAGCCAGAACAGTTCCTGATGGTGATATGATGACACTACCACCGGGACAAACAACGGAATCCGGTGCGAGATCTTCTTCCGTGCCGGAAAAAACATACTCGGGAGGAGGTGGGTAATCTTTCCTTTGGCAGAACTGATTTGCCGATAAAACGAAACACCCACCCTCAAGAGCAATGTGGGTCATTGATGCTTGCCACACGTCTCTCGAGTCAGCAGTAGGCGCACAATATATTTCAACGCCTATATAAGAATAGTAAAAACATCACGACTTTAAAGAAGAAGCTGAGTACAAAATAAGTAATTATAACCTTACTGGACTAAAATATTAATCTGACCTTTAGCATACATCGCTGTCCTTAAAAGTGGCATTCTGTTTTCCCAACATATTGCAGCTCCGATTTTCCCAATTGGTGTCTCGAAAACAGGAATTGTCGATCCATCTCCAAATCCCCATATTATACGTTCCAATGCAGTTGGCATGATTTTCCTATGTTTTCCAAGGTAACGGCCTTGAGAATCGAAAAACAGAACTGTACAGTAGAGTGTATATCCATCTCTCTCAATAACGCCCATCACTAAATAAACTTTATATTTTCCAGCCATAGCAGCCAAACGATCAACTTCAGGACCTAAAGCAAACAAATAAAAGACAGAGAAAAGGGACACTGTGTGACAAGCATCACGAATGTAGTGTAAACAGGGCTGGCCCAGGCCACTGACATCCAGCTGAGGGATTCACATATATATATGAAGGGATCTTACCTGGAACATCAATAGCTGCAGCATGATATTTACGAAACTCCTCCTTACCCTTGGCTGTACGGTTACCAATCGTAACACCAAAATTTGATCCGCGTGGATAACCACCTATAAATGCTTCAGGAAACACAACAAGCTGGGAACCATACGAGGCTGCTTCAGCTAACAGCCTTTCAGCTTTATCTGAAACCATAATCACAAAAGTTGTAAATTCCCTAATTACACAACAGTTTCTAATGACAGAAATTTGCACAGATAAGATAATAGCTCATTCAGTAATCGAAAACACATAAAAACAGCAGGACTGTAAAATAGTTCAAGGAGATCATGAGTTGTTTGAGCTCGCTCGGATCAGGAATGACACAAGTCCAGCTTTGACATATAACTGAGCTTGGCTCCTAGTTGTTAAGATAATAAAGACCAAATCCACCAAGTTGATAAAATACTAAACCAACCAAGCTGTTAGAGTTTAGATATTCTAAATTACATTAGTCATTAGTGCTTTACTTAAATAGTAAACTATCCAAGCATGAAGATACTAGTGCTCATCCAGATACCAAACCAAGTGTCAGCAGCCTAAAGATCGACTACTGTTATCTTCACACTCCTACTAAAAGGTCCAAAAAACTATTTTCAGTTCTTATATTAGTTCGACAATTAAAAAAAAAAAAAAACTTCAATTCACCTATAAAGATGAATGACAAGAACAATATATTCAATCATCCACTAATATTCTCATCCTTCAAAAATTAAAGCCCTCCCAACCCCCGATGAAAAAAGAGAGGTACAACTTTTCCAGCACAATGCACAAAACATATGGTGTCATATAATATGGTGGAGGCCTGGATGATGCTGGTGGCAGAAAAGTACTTATTTACTTATGAGTAGACTAACTAAGATTAGCCAAACATCCTGTAAACTTGTCAATTAACCTCAAATGTAACATAGCATTGTAATCAAACATAACCCACTAACGTTTCTATGCAAAATCCACAAACTAGGCACAAGCAACAATAAAACAAAAAATCAATCAAGAACCCTAACAAGAATCAAACAAAACGAAATTAAGCATGAATTAAAACATGGGTGTACTAAGAAAGAACCAAAGATTGAAATTTGAACTAAATACTACCAAGGGTGGCTGGGGTGTCATAGAACACGGTGGAGGCCTGAACCACAGTGGCGCGTACGGTGGGGGCAGAGGAATCGGCCCCCATGTCAACTTCTGCAAACAATGGCCCTTCATTCATTGGTGGGTTTGGAACTAAAGCCATGTTTCTTAGTTTTTCAGTTAATTCTGGGTTTTCTGGTGTTTGATTTTGATTCTGAATTTGAGGGTCCAGAGAAATATGTGGTGATGGTGGCACCGTGGGCTTGTGAAATTACGACGAGCTGTGATGAAATTGCGACGAGCTGATAAATGACTTTATTGCGAAGTTCCACAGAAGAATCCAGAAATTTTGTGGGACCGTGGACAGGCGGCAGATATGGAGATGCAAAGTGAGCGGTAAAATGGCAAATCCCACTTGTACACTCTCACCTACATGATAGCCTGTTTGGTACAGATTCTTATTTTTTACAGTAAATAAATTCTCATTTTCAATCACACATTTTTCAATAAAATAATATTTTCCATCACATCAATACTTTTTTCTTCTTTTTCAACCATACATTTCCCATTATATCACTATTCAAAAATCAATTCTTCCCCCAAAAATCCTTATCAAACACACTCTGATTGTTGACATTATCTGTACAACCTCACTTACAATGATTAAGAGATTGTAATTTGAATTAAGTTAAATGAACATAATGCTTGATACAGGGGTTGACCGACCTCTCACATTACATGTGGGTCCCGACTTAAATTAAATAATTCTGACATCCCCCGTGTGTATTGTGTCATCCCCTATGTCAAACATTATGTTTGTGTAGCAAAACTCTTGTAATTTTTACAACCTCTTACATGGAGGTGGGACCCACTAATTAATTACATCTCATGTGGAGGTGGGGTCCACTAATTAATTCACCTCCATGTGTGAGGTTGTTAAAATTACAACCTCTTAATCATTGTACAAATAGATTTTTTGTTATCTATATTAAGCAACTTGATTGAATGAAAAAATAGCATAAAATTTAAATTGTTTGATGATGTGTTGTCACGTGATAAAGTGTAAAAAAATATATAAAGAATGACGTAGATGTAGCAAAATTGATGAAA
Organism: Fraxinus americana; assembly: GCA_035079005.1. Classification (NCBI taxonomy): domain Eukaryota; kingdom Viridiplantae; phylum Streptophyta; class Magnoliopsida; order Lamiales; family Oleaceae; genus Fraxinus; species Fraxinus americana. Next base: position 26,365,801 of record CM068725.1, read on the forward strand.
AAGTTACCATCTAAAACGTAAAAGGCATTTTACCCCAATCAACTAGTCCGACTCCGAGCCCGAGCCCGAGCCCGAGCCCGAGCCCGAGCCCGAGCCCAATATTCCATTGTTCAATTTTAATTAAAGACTTTCAAAAAATAATTATATATTCATTTAATTCACGTTCATGCCATTCAAATATCCCGTTACTAAATTATATATTTTATTTCATACACATTTGACTGACTAATAATATTTAGCACCACTAATGTCAAGCGTTAGTTTATGTAACAACTGCATAATATTAAGCATATGTTTGTCTTCTATTCTTTCAAAACTCTTTTTTTTACATACTATTTTCAATCACATATTAACGCAATAAATTATTTACACGTAAACTTAAAAAAAATTTCCTACTTTTTAACCGCACGTTCTCCAAAAATTAACTATTCAAAACAACAAAAAAAAAAAAAAAAAAGAAAGAAAGAAAGAAAGAAGAAGCCACCAAATAGGGTCTAAATGATTTTTTTAATTGAATATGTCAAATGCGACCACCTTCTTTTTACCTCCATTTGACTAAAAGGTTCAGTTATAATTAAGTTTATTATAATAAATAATTTTTATGGATTAAAGCTAAAATAAATGATTTTCTACTATGAAAAATAACTTGATCAATATTTAATTTTGTCAGAAAAAATGTTTGTTAAAAACTTATGAGTTTATACTAATCTAACTATATATATATATATATATATATATATATATATATATATATATATATATATATATATATATATATATATATATGTTATTGAAGTGAGCAAAAATCCAATTTCTTTAAACCTTGACATTTTTAATTGATTTTCCCCACTTGTAGTAGGATTAGAATGTGTTGGTACAGACGATCGATACCAATCTCAAATAGTATTTTGAGATCAAAGATTAACACTTATTTATTTTTTATTATGTGTTTTTGTCAAAATTTTCAATTTCTTAGAGTGACAGGCTGTGAAAGTTCTTCGGAATTGTGTTTTATAAGAGTACTCATTTGTTATTTCCTTAATTTTTTTTTATTGGTGAGTGTTTATATCCTTTATTTTATACTTATCATACTTTCCCACTTTATATCTTCGGGTGTGTCGATTTCCTATTTGACAAAAAAAAGCTATGAAGCTGCCCCCCAGGGCACATCCGAGTTGGCAAAGGACGGGCATTGCTGGGCTTGCAACTTCAGGGTGGAGAGTTTGATTCCTGAATTGAGCAACTGAATGTTGTAATACTCAATTTGGGTGGAACAGTTTGGTGATGTAATATCCATGAATGAATGCTTCCTTGGGGTCAGGAGTATAAAGGGTGCATGGACTCTGGTCAACTTGGGCATATCCCGCAGTTAACCTCCATCCATCAGTGAGGGGTCAGGGATAGGTGGTCCAGAACATAGTTTAGTGTAAATTGGGATACCTGGATATCAAAAAAAAAAAAAAGCTACGAAGCTACATTTTAGAGTACTTGGTCAAAATCTAGATTTGTACTTGCTTGAATGTCTGACACATTGTCACCAGTGTCATGAGCTTAACATTTTAAACTATGTCTTATGTTTGGTTCGGCTAAAAAATCAAATTAAAATTTAAATTAAAGTCAACAATTAATTTTAATTCATTGGACCCTCGACTTTTTAACAACATATTTCAACAATTTTTATCAAAATTTACCAAAAATATGATTTTTTATTAAAACCAAACATGGGATATATCTCGTGTGACGTAGAGTATCTCTTATGATGAAGTTTATTGAATTTTTATTTTTTAATTTCAGCCCACTAAACGTCCTTTTTTCTGAATCCGTCCCTGATTTTGAATTATGGAAGTTAGGATGATGACGGATGGTCTAAAAGGAATTTGTATTCTGTAGAAGTCCACGATTTTAGTTCGGTTCGATTCTTGATTTTAGTTATAAAATTAAATTTCACATTAAATTTTAATAATTACATACTAAATCGATAATTAAACTAGTTTGTACAAACCCACATAATTAATATTTTTCGTAATAATAAATACTATTTTGTCAAAAGAGATGGGAGAAATGAAAGAAAACTTACATAGCAGTTAACCCTTTATAATTATTTATTGATATGTAAAATAATTGAAATAAACCATACCAATTTCTATCTCTATACATAAGACCAACAATTCTCTGTGTAGAATTCCTAATTGTATTTGATTTAGTCGGTTCTCATTGGAATTGCACTAAGCCGGACCATCACTATGGACGAATTCTTTTAGAAATAATAGTTTTATTTTCTTATGATAAAAAAAATTCAACCATCTTAAATCAGGAAAATAATTGTCCAAATCCAAAAAAAATAAAATAAAAAATCCGAACGGTCCATAAGGCAATGCTCCTCGACCCAGGGTACAACATCTACATTGAGTATGCTGAAATTAGCTTCCCTGTTCGGGAGGGATTAAAAGCCAAATTAAAATTGAAAATATGGCCGTTATTGGGTCCCATTCGTCTAATAAAAGTCAACAATAACGGCTATATTTTCAATTTTAATCCCTCCCATACAAGGCCTGATGAGTAAGAAAAGAGTCAATTAAGTTTCAAGTATTTCTCTTATTCTTTAATCGTTTCAACTCGATTGTTACACTAAAAAGTGAGAACATATTCAAATCATTACAAAATAAATGTATATAGCATTGAGGAACATGCAACTAAATCGAACATTTGTAATAGGGACTCCAAAAAGTTATGTACAAAGTTACGTTACAAAGTTGGTTGACAAAATAATACTATACCAATCATTTTAAAAACAAAATTTTAAATCATTTGAAATCGACGATCTGGATTTTGTCAACACATTTGTAATCCAACTTTTGTAACTCAACTGTATACAAATAGCTTTATTGGAAGAGGAAGTCTCATCGTTGTGTGCTGCATCCAACTTTGATGAATCTTCACCAAAATATATATCGTTAAAAGGAAATTTTAGGCTCGTTGAAGACAAGATTAATGTATACCCGCATTGACATTTCGATAAAACATCCTCTCGTGAAAAAGGCTACGTTTTTTTTATTTGTAGCCAATGCCAATTGCCACTGCCCCGGCCACGGCCACCGAGCATACTTCAAAGAAACGTTTTGTTTGTAAGATTTGGGAAAAACATGTCGCAAGATTTGAAGCAACCCGTCGAAGTTATATTAGGGTTCATCAACCAGCATGTTATAAAAAAAAGATGAGCCGCATCTTTGATGGCCCCCACCTGTCCTGCCCTGGACCTTGGTGAAGGAGGTAAATCGCATGTTATGCCTCCAAAAGTATAGGGTGAAAGACTGCTTGTACACTTGCACTTACCCAATGGATAACATGTGTATTTAGAAGGAAGTGATCAATTGAGACATGGCAATTTTCGTTGGGGTGAAAATCTGTCCTTGTCTAGTCGCGTTTTAGCACGAAGGCGAAGGGACGTGCGGTCACGATTAACCAGTAATTAATCACATTTTTGTTAAATATTCTTATATTAGCCAAGAATATGCAGTGTTAGGATTCTGTGGTTAGGACATTCTAAATACTCATGTTCTAAAATGCGTGAAAATGCGCCGCCTATGCTTGCCTAGGCGCGATGTGGGTGGAAAAAGAGTCTAATTCGGGGTATGCGCGAAAAATGCGTTTCTGTTCTAAAAGGCGACATAATGCGCCGCCTATTATCCTGTCTAATACTTTTCTTTTTTTTTTGGTAATTTTTTTTGATATATTAAAAAATATATGTTTTTATATAAAAATATATTTAATACCTTAAAAATAATTAAAATAATATAAAAATATGAAACTCATTATGTCGCTTATTCTTTGCATTGACACGCCTAAACTTGTGATTCTTGATTCTCGACCTCGACATCTCGCAACGCATTACTACGCCGTTTAGAACATTGTTAAATACTATGAAGCCAGTACTTTTTCATTATGCTTCCTTTTTTTCTCTTAACGTATTGTAAATTTGAGAATGCAATAATAAATTATGATCCTTTATCTTGTGTCTTTTACTATTGTTTATTTGTGTTATTTAAGAATACAATTAAGTATTTTTTTCAATTTCTATTTAAATCTTAGGTGAATCACCGGTTCGAGTCTCCTCAAAGCCACTGAGGTGAGTATCCGGTTATAAAAAAACAAAATTCTATTTAAATCATAGTATTTATATGTAAATTTCCCACCATAACGTGCTTTGATTATATTGGAAAGAATTCTTTTATATCAATGAAGTTAAGGGATTATTTGGAGTTTAAAATTGCACATAGTCGTTTGATTTCTAGTCTAACTCGTTTAAGTGATTATACAACTACTTCGAGACTTCATTTTTCTATACGGGTCGCCATATTATGTCACATTGTGTGACAATTTACAGTAATGAAATAAAATTTTGGTCGCCAAATATCTAGCGGTTGTGATTGCTCGTGAATTTGTATTTATATGTCAATGATTCATATGTCACGAAGAAATCTCTCCTTCCAAAGGACGATTTTCTATAATTTGAAAACGAAGTTATGCCGCTTAATTTCCTTCATTAAAATTAATATAATAAAAGATTCCCAAAAACAAAATAAACTAAAACGGAAATTCAAGAAAATATTTTTGGGTGTGAAGCAAAAGGCAAGTGAAACTTTCGAGCCAAAACCAAAGCCGAAAACTTAGTCGAATTCATCGGTTTTCAAATAAACTAATGATCGAAAGTTGACGTAGAGCGAGCAAGAAATGAACGAAAAATCTCGAAATTGGTAAACCCGTTCCCAAAAATATGTGACGGCCTTGCCATTGTCAAGAATTTAAAGGACCCATATGAAGATTTTTGCAGATCAATGCTTGAAATGATTTCACAAACGAAAATCTGTTGTGCAGATGATCAAGATCTTCTCACTTGTTTTTAGCAGCTAAATTCACCTTATTATCTTGAAATTATTTTTCAAGCATTTACTGATATTTGGAATATTGTGAAAAGCCGTCCGGAGCCACTGCGGCGGCCCCCCAGACGCGCTGAGAAAAGAAGCTGCCTCTACGTTCTTCAAATCTAGTTTGTTATTTATTTCAGGAATAATTCTTATGTACCAAAAATTATGTATATGTAGCATGTCCCTTATTTCAGATTAATCATTCAGTTAAAATTCATAATTTTTTGTTAACGAAATATTCAACATGAAAGACAACAATATACGTCACATCTCGGTAAAGGTGTCCCACCCCATGTGAGGGCGTGGACACCCTTATATACCAAAAATTATTTACATGTAGCATGTCCCTTATTTCAGATTGATCATTCAATTAAAATTCATTTTCTTTTTTTTGGACGAAATATTGAACATGAAAGACAACAATATACGTCGCATCTCGGTAAAGGTTTTTACTCATTATCCATTCAATAAAAGAAATAGAAGTTAACTAAGTGACTGAAACAAAATTTATGGTGTTACTGAGGTCAAGTTTGTAATCCTAATTACTTCGAAGTACAATAACATCTCAATAAATTATTAATTTCACTTAAATAGTAAAAAATTTCAATTCCAACTCAAAGCTCATATAATGAATTAATAATCAAATTTAAAATAATAATTGATTAAACACATAAATATTAATGAAATTTTTATTCAACTTCTCCTTTCCAATTAAATCCGATCGACGTATCGTCACCCGAAGAACGCATACACCACATTTGGGCTTTTTTTTTTTTTTTTTTCATGCAAAAATTAATTAGTTAAGGTTATATAACTTCCAAAATCTTGAAATACATTGATAATTAATTGGATTTCCGAAGTCAGCAAGCAAGCAAGTTTCCCCAAAGAATAAATTAATTTCTTAGATTAATCGATTATTAACAAATAATCCCAATAAAGTAGTCAATACACTTCTAATCCATATAAAACGCCGGCGTATTGCTCATGCCCACGCTTCTCAAAGTAAACATCTCTAATCTTTTGAAAGGCGTGCCACGTCAGCAAGCTATCTGAACCGGCCTGATGACACTTACCCACAACCCGGTCTACTTTCAAAGCACTGGCAACGCGGTCCAGACCGCCATAAAGACTCTCGCAGAACCGGATCAAATATTTCACATCGTACACGTTATTCCCGAAATAGATCCTGAGAATTTCTAAAAAGTCGGTCAAATCCGTCGGCAACAGACGGCGCGTGAGAATCTTCACGAGGTAACCGAAGTCGTATGCGCTATGAAACGTGACCCAGCTCACTGAGTCATTACACACTAGCCCCGAACTCATTATCAACTCCGCAAAAACCGCCGAGTCTATCCCGGAAACTCGATTTTTCTCAAAGTCAATTCCGTGATTCTTCAACAACTCGATCGAGTCCGGCGCTTGTAAGTCGCGCTCCACGTCAAAGTCTGAGAAATTGAACTGCCAGATAAACCGGTGACCGGATCCCAGATCCGGCAAATTCCCGGCAGCATCAGAAAGAGTAAGACCAAGCTGAATTAAATTCAAAACGTCAACGTTTGACTTGAGGATCTGGTAGTGACGAGACGGCAATGACCTACCACGGCGGTGGTAGTGGTGCTTGGATTCCACCCCTGAGGATTTGAAAATAACACCCGGAAATTCTGTATCCATTGAAATAAAAGGGTATTCATCGATTAGGGTTGAAATCAATCTGAATTCGGACTCGAGATTTTCGGACCATACTTCACGGATTATTATAGATTCACTATTCCGTTTCAGAATTTCAAGATCCATGAGCTGGGATTTTGACTGAATTCACGAATTTGGTAATATATTGAGAAATTTTTGGATCCGTGATCAAATGGAGAAAAATAAAAGTTCGGATTTGCTCCTTGGCAAGAAAAAAATGGGAGATTGAGATTGATTTTATAGAGGATTGTAAGGTGCAAATGGGATGAATCAGCGTTCTTACTTTCCCAGTCAAAGAACACGGGATTGTACTTTGGGATACAGTTTTTAGTAATAAATAATTAAAGTAAAATTTTAAGAGATTTTTTTAATCAACCATGATCTATTATCTTCCATTACTCACTATAAAGTTATTTTTTCTCGACTATATCCTTGTCCATTTCTCTATGCGTATCCCTATTTCCTTCCTTAGAGGCACCTCGAAAATGTATCAAGTTATTAGGTAGGTTAACGCGAATATTTCTAATGTTATTGAGCGTCTTCAAGTGTCCCTGATTTTCGTGAACAGTTTGAAAGCCTATTGAACTACGAAATAACAATTTCAGAATCTTTCAAGCGCACAACACAAGTAATAGAGGAACTTGCAAGTTTGTATTGTTATTGATAGGCTAATATACAATATTGGACAAGATTAAAAAAAAAAAAAAAAAAGTCAAATAATTATGAGTTTCTAAATTATCTCACTAGCACCCAAAATTCTAATATTAGCCTTTAGTAAGTCAAGTTAATCAACTAATATTGCTTCTTCTGGAGATCCTTCTTAGCATCAGAAATTGTACTGCATATCACGACAATCAATCAGAAAAATTGTGATCCTAAAAGTTAAGACCCTGTTTCAATGCCTTGAATCGACTGTTTGTCTATGAACTAGAATACTTGGGTCGCAAGCCACTATTTGGCAACCAATTATAAATTGAGCCAAAGTCAAATATTAATATTAACCATACATATATAATCATTACTTATTTATTATTAATACATTTTGTGGAATCCACTACTCTTATTAATTCTCATTGTAAATGATTTATAAATTTGTCAAGAATGAACCTAAGTAAAAAAAAAAAAGTGACATTTTTCTTTTTTCTTTTTTTTATTTATTTGGTCACACAACATGATGGTTATTTTATAAGATTTTGCCTTATATTTTTCCTTTCGTATAAAAAAGGTTAGGGCTGTCTGTGGGTCGGTTCGATTCAATTCTGAAGAGACCCGAACCGACCCAAAACTTTCGGGTATTTAATAAATGGACCCGTCGGGTCCAAATATAATTATGGAACCGTTCGGGTTCGGTTCGGTTCGGTTCCGTACCATAATTAAATTTTTTAATATTTACAGCAACACTACATAAATACAACTAATGAAATTTCATTCGTAACTTTTACAAATTAACGTAACCCAATTCAAAAACATATAAATAACTAGCCGTCAAATATGATTAATTCAATGCATACAAATACCAAAAAGTAAATATTAATATTACAGCAACACTACATAAAATATATTCATTTGCTTCAAATTAAAATGGGCTAATGAGTTTTAAAAATGATTTGGGTTTTAAAATTAAAATTATGAAATAATCTGATTTATTTAATTAATTTACTAATTTATTTAAAAAAATAAAATAATTTAATTAATTCAATATAAAACATAAAAAAATTATTTAGTTTCGATTCTTCGATTCTTGGTCTAGACTCGAGATCCAACCCAAACCCATCGGTTCTCGATTCGGGTACTCGTTCGGATATTTAATTTATGAAGAATCGCTCGATTCGATTCTGTCCAATTCGGATCGGGACTTTTGAACACCCCTAAAAAATGTTAGGTCATAGTTGAACGCCTTTGATTTGGTCAATTTTTCCTCATAGCTTCTATTTTAATTTTTACTGTATAGTTTTGTACTCGTGGGTTTAGTGCTTTAATTATGGTGGGTCCACTTTCATTTTTTAGTCAAATTTAAAATTAGAATTAATTACATTGAATTATAAGTCAAATACGCCGGACTTATAGTATTACGTTGAAATGCAGCCCACTACGTTACGACTTATTCATACAAAAATAATATCTTTTTAAAAATAATTTAAAGTTAATAATTTACTACTTTATTAAATTCGTAAGGTGGAACAACTTTTCGAAAGTCTACTTGTTTATCGGCTGGCTGAGAGAATCAAATAGAATATTTGGATATTTTTTCAGAATATATGATAGAGAGAAAATTCAAAACCTAAAACATTCTATTTTCTTTCTAAAATTTAATAGAAAATATTGGAATGTTTACTCGTAAATAGGTTTCTTATATATTTTCCAGTAGAGATGTACATTTTAGTATTTTACACGAAACAACTCGAACGACTTGCACTTACGTATATCACGATTACACCTAGTAGAAAACAAGCATTTGAAGAATTTTGTGAACAAGTTGGGAACTCTAATACAAAAACTTTTATTACTGACGTAGGTCATAGGTGGAATTCAACTTACTTATTATTAAAATCCTGTGAAGGTTTTAAACTGTTTATCACTTAATTTTATAACAGTAGGCATATTAGAGACGAAGACGATGATATCTTAAATGAATCCGATTGGAATACAGTTTTTAAAATTAAGAAATTTTTGGAAAGTTTTTATACGTCTACGAATATATTGTCTGGTGTTTATTATCCAACTAGTTGCATGGTTCTTGAACGTCTTTATATAACTGTTAGGGCTTTTAATAGATATCAAAATGACCCTGATTTTCATGCGGTTATATATGCTATGGAATTAAAATTTAGAAAATATTGGGAAGAATTACCTATGTTATTTCCTTTAGCATGCGTCATGGACCCCCGATATAATTTATCGGGTACTAAATTTATAATTGACCAAATTTCAAATGCTTTAACTTTTAATATGCCTATTACTTATAGGAATTTGGAACAAACGTTAACTGAAATGTATGAATTATATGCTTCAAGAATAGGTATACAAGTTACTCGTGTACCTACTCATCCTACCACTAATATAAACGATGACGACGCTGAAGTAATTAATTTATTAGAAAACATAGACTCAATTAGATATGATTCAACTGCATATGCATATGGTTCCTCTAGTAGTAGTAGTATGTGTTCCACTGCATGTACTCAAACTTCGAGTAGTAGTCCAAATGCGTTGCCATCTGAATTAATTGATTACTTTCGTTATACTATACCTAGTAACAAATCAGTTAAGAAAAGTTCAGAAGATGTAATCGAATTCTGGCGAAATAATGAACGTCGATGGCCAATTGTTTCTGCAATTGCAAAAGATCTACTAACACCTCCGGTTAGCACTGTAGTTTCGGAGTCTGCTTTTAGTGCAGGGAAGAGGGTTCTCTCTGATATTCGAAGTCGACTAAAAGAAGATATTTTGGAAGCGTTAATGTGCGTGAAGGATTGGGAAGACGCTAATTATCGAATTCAACATAAATATGCCGAAATTGCATGTAATCAAGTAAGTGATATTTAATTTCAATACATTCATTACAAAATTTTATTTTCATACATTTATAATTTTTAAAAAAAATTGTACATGTAAAAAGTTTTTCGTGTACAATTTTAACTCCGCCTACACGAAATTGAAGTAGCCGGTCACAAGCCCGGATAAAGGAGGAGGGTTTATCTTTTTTTTAAAAAAATAAATGTATATTTACTATTTTAAAAATTATAAATGTTTTGACGAGCCCCAATAAATGTTTTGAAAAATATATATTTAAAAAAAAATAGACTTGTAGTACTAGTAGCGTTATTTAAAAAAATAAAAAATAAAAAAAATAAAAGGCGAGCCGAGCTTAAGCTCGGCTCGTCGAGCCGCTCGCTTTGGGCGAGCTCGGGCACGAGCCGAGCTCGCCCAAAAGGCAACGAGCCGAGCTCAAGCTCGGCTCGTTGCCAACGAGCCACGAGCTCGAGTTCGTGCGACAATGGGCCGAGCCGGCTCGGCTCGGCCCATTGACACCACTAGATGGGGCAGGGCGGGTACGGGGCGAGGACTTGGAGTTTTTCCACCTTCCCCTTTTACCACTTGGAGATGTGCCATGGGGGATTAAAATCATAAAATGTACAATTTATTTAGTAGTAAAAAGAGTTGTATAATAGAATAAAAAATATTAATATTTTTTAATATTGTTTGATGTTATATAGTTCAACCTTTCTATCTGCTAATTGCGAGTGGACAACTTTGAAGTATAGATGTGATATATTTACTTGATATGAATGGTTATATTGTCGCGAGACCTCTAAAAATAGAGTATAACACAGATATTCTATGATGGACGAAAGAAAGTCTCGAGCAATAGTAGCCGAGCCCTATGAGAGCTAAGCTCCTCATTAGAGAGACGAGAGGAGTATGAAGTTTTAAATGTTTTAGAAGAGTATTATGAATAAATTATATAGCCCATCTATGTGGGTGATTTTTATCAATTTTTTAGCGAATGTTATACTATTATATAGTGTAAGTCAATGATAGGACAATTACAATTATTGACCGAATCAAGTAGAATGAACAATGTGCCCCTTTTAACATTTAATTCATTCTTCTTGAGAAAATGATATTTCTTGTAATTTGATTAATGTTGAGTCAATAATGACTGTATAAATGGGATCCACCTACATTTTCAACGGATTGGATTAAAATCTTATAAAAATCGCTCCCAAACAGATACATGTTGAGTGTCATGATTATTTGTCAAATAATTGTGTCAAATTTATGAGTAAGAGGAACGATCCCGATTAAAATATTTTTAATAATTACTACGACTATGTTACCAATATAGCCTAATCCATTAAATACAAATAAATGGTACACCCTTCTCTCTCAAACACGAATAAATAGTACACCAGTCTCTTTCCCTCTCCCTTGAACACACTTGTACCTTTTTTTCACTACAATTTTTCTGAAATCTTATTGATGGAATGGGTTTGGGTATATATACGTCGGAATTGATACCTCGATGAGCAGTCCCCTCACAGTAGAGGGGTCCACGAATTATTTTTGGGATGTGGGTCCCCCTTTTTGTGAGGGGATGTGACATCTCGATGTACAAATAGCAAAATCCTCGATGGAATGCATTTGAAAGTGATTAAAAATGAAAATATGTATTGTACATTGGGTGGCCAAGAAAAGACAGACCCGATAATAACGTAGATAGAAAAAAAAAAAAAAAACCATTTTTCGCATATTTTTCTTAGTTATTGTCTGTTTCTATTTTACAAAAATTTGCTGTTTTCAAATTTGTAATGTACTTAACCTACAAGAATAGTGATGATGATAAATGAAATTAAGCATTCTTGAGATATCCATGGATATGGTGGGAGGATTTTTATTAGTGGAATAAAAATTTGAGTTTTTTACTCTCTATTTCCCAGACTTCCATTTATTTTTTTTCTAATTGATATTTAAAAAAAATACTAATTTTTAATTTCTTGGTGAAATAAGAATGCTCAATTTACATCCAGATACATGCAAAAGCCTAAATGGAATGAGAAATGCTACGGGTACATTGGGGGTGACATAAAGGATAACATAATGTGAGTGAGGTGAGTTCCATACTACAGTATCGTGGGCCCCACCCACCCTCACTCACATCATATCATCCTTTATGTCAACTTCAATGTACAGGTAGATTAATCCAAATGGAATTGTCATCAAATTCAAGAACCCATTCTCGTTAATTAACGTTAAAATATCGAAATAATAAGAATTAAATAGATAATTAAGTGGTTATTTATGTCCAATTTAGTAAATAAAAAAAATATTTAAAAACATGGTGTAATTAAAAAAAAATTGTAATGGCACCCAAATAAAAAATCATATTGATGGATAATACTCATTATGATAAGAGAGATGCTGTGTGTACAGAAAATATATGTATAGAATTGCAACAGGACACACACACACACAGGTGGGGTCCATTTTTTTTTTGGCAATATTTTACCCACGTGGGACCTACCCCCATGTGAGTTTTCTGGAAAATTTCTGGCAATTCCATTTCTGTACAAATGGAAAATTCTTTATGATAAATAGACTTGAAATAAAGAAGACATATATAGTACAAGAGGATAAAAAGTTCATAAGAGTAAGACTTAGTTTGTCATTGTGTTTGGGGACATGGGTCAGGGCTAACCGACTTCGACCTTTGGATCAACCAGCTCTTTTAATCGGTTGTGACCCATCTAACACATCATAGTTCATGGTCAACGTGGCTTGTACTTCATCTCACACTACTATGCATGACGATTTGCCTTACTTGATCAGGAAAAATGTGACAACTAATTTGGCTTACGTGACATCCAATTTGATTTCATTTGGTGCATTCTCAAATAAGCAATTAGCAGTTTAACACAAAATTGAAAATTAAAAGATAATATTAGCATTAAGACAATAATGCATAAGGATAGTTTGCTTATGCTATGTTGAACACTAATTTGGACAACTGAAAAATGTCTCATTTGTTTATCTTGCTTAATGCTGTTTGGGTGAAGATATTTGTACATAAACCTTTCTACCGAATTGTTTACCTCTCTCACATGCACGTGGATCCCACATGAATAAAAAATCCCACGATGTGGTCCCCATCCCCTATTGTGAGTAGACGATAAGGGATTCGGTAAAAAAATTCAGCACATATAGCATGTTCTATGTTGTTTAGTTCAGGTCAACTCAACATACCAAATATTTGATGACTGACTGAGTTAGTTATTAATACGACTAAGAAAATACACATACCTTAAAATTTTACAAGTCCAACAAAACCTAAAACATAGGAGTACTAGGAATATCCCTTGATTGAGATTCGGTAAAGGATAAAACGCTCTTCACTTCTTAGATTTCTTGATACTGTCTTCATGCAGAAAATCAAGCAAAACGGTGCTTTTACATTTGGGGCATTTTGGATCCTTTGCGAATAGCATTACGTACATGAGACATCGAGGACACCCGACAAGCATCATGGAAGTGGCCTCGGGGCTGCTCGAGTAGCGCAAAGTGTCGTTTGGGCTCATTTCTCGGGATCCGCATGAACTTCGAGGCGATATCTCGATAGGTGGAATAGATCTGTTGGAGGATTGAACTTGTAGATTTGCCCTTGGTGGGGATAAATTCTGTTTCAACTCAAGTTTTGAACTTTTAGCATTGTAATTCATTTTCTTGAATGCCCTGAAAACCACACAACAAATCAAGAAACGAAAAACTTTAGTCCAGAATACACCCTAGACATGTTTGATATGCTCGACTCGACATGATCACCGATGAAAAATTAGTTTAAATTCTCATCCGTTATCCACTGCAGTGCTGATAAGTATTTCATATCAAACATGCCATCTATTTATATATAACATACTAGAGCATATTTGGCTAAGCATAAAAAGTTCACATGCAAGTAAGTTTGAAAATAAGCAAGTTATTTATTTTTGACAGCAAAGCAAGAAAAAGTAACTTATACAAAGGTGTTCATAAACCAAAAGCCGTGCTTTTTTAAGCCTAACCAAACATGTACTCATCAATGGCGTTTAAATCAAACAAGAAAATAATGAAAAATGAAAAATGAAAAAAAAAAAAAAGTGATAAGAGAACGCAAGATTACAAGTTGAGTAGGCAACTTTTTCAACAAAAATTTCTAAAATTTTGGCAGAAAATACTGAATCTCTCTTTCTTGACGAAGTGTTTGCTGTTGTGTTCCATGCCTTCAAGAACAATATATATAGCAATAATTTGGAGAGATAGAAACACAGAAATTAATTCAGAATTGATTACTGATAAAAGAAGTCAGAAGTATAAACTAAAGGAAAATGCTAAGTGTACATTAGGGGGTACATAAGGGTGTCCATAATGGACACCCGGCGCTCCCCTATTGGATGGAGTGCGGGTCCCAGTAAAACAGATGAACTCCTAAATTCAATGAATGTTGCAAGATTTTACAAAAATGCCTTGCTCTAATGTCCAACCTGATATCAGTTAGGCCATAAATGGTGATTTTAATTGCTAGCGCCGGATGTCCATTATGAACACCCTTATGTATCCCTTGAAGTACTTATAGCATAACTCTAATCTAAACTAAATTAAATTGAAGTAAAGGAGAGGGCAGAAAATGTAAAAATTCCAAGAAATTTGGTGGCAAAATGAATTAAAACCAGTAAATATTTGCAACTACAGTTTGGTAATATCTTCATTCGTTGTAGAAGAAAGTGCTGGTTTGTATATTTTATATGTAATGGGAGCAATTAAAATCACCATTCATGGCCTAACTGATATCAGGTTGGACATTAGAGCAAGGCATTTTTGTAAAATCTTGCAACATTCATTGAATTTAGGAGTTCATCTGTTTTACACGGCACGTTTGGTGGGCAATACTAGATATAGGGCGACGAACAAAATTTTTAACTTATTTTTCTTGTTCAATACTGTCCACCAAACATGACCTTTGTAGGACATGTTTAGGTGGGCAGTTTTAGTTTAACAACCACAGACTTTACCCTACAAACTCTTTCACACCAACTTTTAACAAGTTCCTCTTGCGAGAGAGAGGTCTAAGGATTCAAGTCGCTGATGACGTGAAAGAAAAATCGCGTCGATTCCCAGCCCCCAGTGGATGGTAATTCACAGAAAAGGTAGAGGACCTAGTTCTTACAGATAGAGGGTTGAGAACCTATTTTGAATAGGTTAGAGCCCAACCAGTACTTTCCTCGTCTTGCTAGCTGTGGTTCGACTTTTTCGACCGGGCAACTGCAAAAAACAGATTCAACGTTAAAGTCATTTTAATTCAAAACACAAACTCCTGCTACTTCTAGTTGGATTAAATAAATGTGATATAAAGAAAGACCTAAATAAAAACAATAAAATCAGAAAATGAATAGCTGCAGTACACTGGTAGTTAAAAACTAGGTGACACAGATCAATATCTTAATGTCCATTGTACAATCTTCTGGTTTATATTAATAAAATTCTGCACTGTTTATAATTGCCTATATTTGGGACACAAAAACCACAACCAACCTTATTAATGTATGACCAGAAACCTTTAAAAGAATGTTCTGAGTTTCTTTATATCTAGCAACAACCCTGCAGCTGAAATAAAGGTCGATCTATTTATTTTGCATATAGCATTCTACAAGTTCCTATTTGTACAATAAAATCCAAGGCATGTTAGCATTGTCAATCTGCCAGGACTGGGATGGCTGAAGAGAGCTTGGAGCGGCCCACTTAAGGTCCAGAAAGCCCAGACGAAAACATTTCGATGTAGCTTATCTCAGCCTGGAACCGTCCCAATGAGAGTCGAGTTGAGCTGAGCCGAAAGTATAATAAAATCATCAGTTACTGTGTCGAGTCATTGGAAAGTTCTCTACCATCCCACTCCTGCTTTCCCTCCACACCCCTTCCCAAAATTCCAGTCCACTTAACAAATTTAACACATCAAACATGACATCAGTGTCTATGGAATTGATATTTAACTAGAGTTGAAGCCAACTTATTCATGATTTAAAATTTGTAAAGCCCTCTTTAAGACTATTGAGTTATATCCAATCAAGAAATTATTTTATCGTCCCCACTTCTACATAGCCCTGTCCATCCAACAAATCCATTATTTGAAATATGACATTGGTGTCTATCCTATTGATATCCGCCTCTAAGATGAAGCCAACTTCATTATGCAAATTTTGTGATACCCTCTTCAAATTGAAGCCAGTGCTCATCACATAAAAGTGGGAATCGCTGAACTATAAAATTCATCTGCTTAACCAGCAACAGATATATCTTTTATCCGGGCTTGGGCTGGCCCTGAATACTTTGAGATGCTCGACGACTAATTATTATAAAGCCCTTAAACATAATTTTTTTACAATAGTAGCAATACTGATGAAAAGGGAGAGTATGTCATACGATCAACTTGAGATCACTTGTCAACGGCTGAAAAAGAACCTTTGATTAAATATTGATTTTTATTGCAACGATATTGATCTTTATACCAATTTCCCTCCTCTGCTCAGCTACTTGTATGATCAAAATCCCAATAGGAAGCCTATTACAACTACATATAAGGTATGTCTTTAGAACTGTTTCTCCTAAGACTAATCAATCCAAGGTTGGAATTATTCTCTCTTCTGTTGTTTTAATAGGCTTTGGCTGTTTCAATTTACAACTCATGGATCTCCAGAAATTCTAACAATATTGTTTCGAACTTTTATACAAGCTAATCATACTCAAAGGCTAGTGACGATGGAGAATATTCTTAAGGCAAGGCAGAAATGGAAACTCTTAACAGAAAATCTTAAGTTTCTTAATAGTGTGGTAACACGTCCATTATACTGAATAGAATAGAACAAAACACGAAAATTTTAAAGAATACAACACTCAAATAGTATAACATTCAACCAAAATTTCAAAGTTAACATATATCAACTTTTCATTGCGGTGAAGTTGTAGAAATTACAGTAAAGAGAAACCCAACATGCAATCCCAATAAATAGATTGAAGCTCCAATGGCTAAGTCAATAAAAAGCTGTAATGATCTTCCCTGTCAAAATAATTTGACAGATTTCATGCACAACCCAAAAACACTCAACCAAAAAATTTCAACAACGGAAAACTGTCGGTCTAATAGCAATGAAATTGTGATTAAGAGAGGTTGTTGAGCTATATCCTTCTGTTAACACAGCCTCTTCGAACTTACAGCTTTTTGTAGCACCCATATGGCTCAAGTAGCTTGAAAATTGCTCCTCCTACACCCCTTGGACTGCCGTTGCCAGTTTGAATCTTCCAAAAAATGAAGCAATAGTTTCACAATAAAACAGTGAGGCGAGACTTCTACTACTTTCAGAATGTGTGACATGCTAACAATTGGGAAGGAACTGTTACAATTGATCAGAACCACAAAAACCCTTTTGTCAAACATTTACTTCAGTAACATTCAAGGCTTTTCTGCATCTTCATTACTGGACTCCAGTTCCCACCAAGCACCATTACTTCTCTTTGATACAGAAGCATCGCTTTCTCCAGGAAGAAAACATTCAAAATCAGAGTCCTCACTCAAAACTTCAGGACGAAACAAATCTCCCTCTGTTTCTGGATCAAAACTCCATTCCAATCTTTTCAAAATATCACGGTCCTTCCACCGCCCCAAAACTGATACAGCCTCTTTCTTAGCCTTCCCCATCATGATCTCCTGCCATGAAAATGCAGCATCAGCAGTCCTTTTGAGAGCCCCATCATTGCTATCACCCACAACCACTGTCTTCAAACACCTTAATCTCGCTTCCTTCAAAATCTCTACAAAATCTGAATCATCCGACACCAGAACAATACACTCAACCATTCTTCTGTCCATAATATCCACCATATGATTTCTCAATGCAGAGTCGGCTGCCTGTGGCTTGTCAGAAACCTTCCCAACCCAAACCCCAGCCCGTTTCAATTCATCCATCAACCCATACCCCACTTTTGGAGTCAAAATATCCCTAGCAGCATTTCTATACTTCTCCATCTTCATGGCATTCTTTGCCACCAAGTTTACCCTCCTCTTCCCTCGTGCAGACTCGATCTGATTTACCCTTTTCATCTGCTCACGTTCATGAATTTGCTTGAAATGATTAATAAACTTCTCATTATTATAAAATCTTCTCCCACAAACTCGACATGTATATGGTTCATCTGGCTTGACAATACCCATATTTTCCAGCCCATTCAGTGCTTTCCTCTCCCCCCTCTGTGCCCTAACTGTAGGGGGGACATATCGAAAAGCATGATGATTGGCATAAGCTATCATGTATTTAACGGACCCAAATTCTTCTGTGGCCTTCTTTAACCTAATGGCAGCATCATATGGAGGAAATGATTTTGGTGGCTTGTTATCCAAATCCCAAAAGATACCCACATTTTTTCGAGGAACCCCCTTTACCGAACTTGAATGAAAGACTGGGGATTTAGGATTCCAGTCTGATGATGATGTAAAATGGCAAAATCCCCACACTGCAAAAGTTGTTTGAATCTTTCTAATGAACTGGATTATGTTAAAAGTCGTATTGGATTTGACTAAATTCAGCATCTCCAGATGTTATCCTCAAACATTGACAAACTTTTCAAAAAGAGCAGCATATATTAGCAAATAGAACAGCTAATGGCATGCAAGCACCAGGTCATGAAATCATTCACCAATGTGATGAAATAGTCTTCTGCAGGTTTTGGTCTTGCCTACAACAAAGTAAAGCAATTTGTCAGATTCATTATCATAAAGATTTTGATGTTCCAACTCAAGTTCATCTCAGTGTAATGTCAAAAAGTAAAAGCCTAATAATGAAAGATCATCTAAATTCAGATATTGACATATAAAATTGACGGCCGGGAATATTCTTGTGCATATTTCAATTATTAAAAAAAAAGAAAAAGAAAAGAGTACAATCCAACTAGATTGAACATGTATAAAATTGTAATCAACGTTAATCCTCTTCAGCACTCCGTTTGATCCAAATTTTTTACAACCAAGTCAGGCCATGTTAATTTTGACAACCCCTTGTAATTTGTCCAATTAAAATTACATCAATCTTGTGCCTTATAAGAGCTTCTTTAGGTCTACAAAGAACAACCCATCTATTTAAGTCGTCAATGCCTTAATTAATTATCAATTAACGTGTTCGCCTCTTATCCTCATTATTTATCCTAACATTCAGTATCTTAATAACTCATTTCTTTTATATTCATCTTATAGACATTTCTTTAACAACACAATAATTAATAACAGCGGAAAACATCTGTAGCACGAACACTTCAACTAGAGTGGCGTGTCCATCATGTGTCGAATACCGACACTCCTCGGACACTTTACCATGATTATTTTTCTTTTTTATTAAAAATATTATATATTTTAAAAACAAAGTTATTATAAATAACAAATAGGTACTTATATTTAAAAGATTTTAACGAAAAAAAATTAATAACAAGTATAAACTAAAATTATACTATACAAATGAAGAATTTCAAAAAATTTAATCAACGTGTCATTGAAGTGTCGTGTTGAAAATTTTCAAAAATCATGTATTGACGTATCCGACACGTGTCATGTCAGACACACATGCTCGCATCGGTGCATTATAGTATAAAACTTAGTTGGCATAGTAACTCACAGATTTTGCCTTCCAATTTGATGGGTGTTCTCACTCTCTCTAGTTCTAAACATTATATCATTTTTTATGTTTCTCTTTTGATTCATGGTCAAACTCAAATACCCAAAACAATCACTCTTGGGATAATTATTGATTGTCTATCGTAACTCTAATATCTTAGTTGTTTCTACTATGATTAAAAAGGTTCAACTTGTTCCATCTTAATTCTCCTATCACATAGAATATTCAAGCACAAAACTAAAAATATTTCCAAAGCTACTTAAAAGCCTAAGCCGTTTTAACCATTATTACAGAGTTCATTTACCTACGCCCTGCATGTTTGATTAACACGAAGAAAGACACAAACTAAAAGAAGCTTAAAATTTTCACTTTTTAATAAATTTACTTGACCGTAAGGTAGAAATTACTTACCAAAGGGTGACTTTTTCTGCTTAAAATTGAAATGCAACAAAAGCACCAAGTAAAAAAAAAACATAGAAGGGAAAAACATCAGGTTTATGACTACTTTACGAAAATTTGTTCTTTTTACAGTGAAAATTGTCTAGATAAAAAGGTAAAGTCTTGAATTCAATTAACAAGAAGAAACCAACTAAACTTAATCCATGATGTAGAAAGTTTCGAAGCAAAAAACCAGGGGCGGAGCAAGGAAATTCGTTCAGTGCGGGCACAATTTAATCGACGCCAAACTTTGGGTTTTGGTCATGAATTTAATGATGAGAAAAATATAAAATAATCTCTTCATTTGATATCTAGATTTTAAACATTATTGCTATTAAGGATGGTTTCAAGTTAAGTCCAAATCAAGTAATTGAAAGCAAAGTCAAGTTACCAGAAGCAAAAGCAAGATTTCGATTTCTGGAAGTGTTACCTCCTCTGGCATCTTATATGAAGAGACCTCTTCCATCATGAAAGGTGGAATATGTTATACTGTTTCAAAAAAAATTACCTCTAGAAGGATAAACTTATAACCTCGACAATCACCAATAGTATATTTGGTCACCAAAGTACCTGGAACAATGAAGCTTGATGCTAATTGGATGTAGATCACCCAAGCTAAGCAACCAACCAACTTGAAATGAGTGAAGCCAATATTTTAGAAAATATTGCCAATGAGAATTCAGAAAAGATGTGTGAATATTTGGGCTATATTGCGTACACCCAGGTTCATCTGTGCATATTACAAGCACAATGATAATCACCGAGATATATGACAGAGAAGTTCAGCCCAGATGAGCCTATGCCTATGAAGTAAAATCAAGCGAAACACTCTCAACCTTAGCACAACATCCAACTAAGTTCAAAAACAAATGGAAGTTTTTCACAAAATCAGCTCCAAATCATACTGCACAGTTGAACATAAGTAAGCTGTAACAAGTTATGCAGCTCATTGGCAATTCTGATATGTGAACAAGTGTTTTACCAATGCATGGTTAAAGCCCACTAGCTAACTCCAATTTTGTCAACAAACCTTACATTAAAACAAGAAATCAATTATTCAAGACAATTTTTCTAAAGTAAAACCGCAGCTCAAAAAAATCACCATCTTTTTAATCCAGCAAACGTGCAAATTACTAATTCAAATGGAAAACATAATACAAAAATAAACAATTGAATCCTACACATCTGGATTAAATTGTCATGAAGATATAAATTTCATTTCTTCCTTAAGAGAGCTACACATAAAAAATGTAAATTTCATTGTTATATAACATCAATGAAGACAGTAACCAAGAATCAAATCTCACACCAAATTTGTTCATCGTTATAGAAGAGAACTGTGCATCTGGTAGAAAGAGACCTCAGGGGTGGCTCGTGATGGAATAGTGGAGCCAAGGGCGGACCCAAGATTATGGTTCGGGTTACGGCTTCTCACACTTTGAAAACGCCGTATAATTGTCTCGTTATTAATTTCATTAAATCCATCTTTTTCAACGTACACAACTAAGCTATCATTCATCAATTGGTCTCCAATCTGAATACGCAGTCGATTCTTCATAATATTCATAGCAGAAAATATTCTTTCAACTGTAGCAGTAGAAACATGAAGAGTTAATCCTAAAATCACAAACATGTAAACTAACGGATACACTATTTTTTTTTTTTTGTCACAACCAACTTTAGTACAAGTTCACCAATTCCATTCAATTCTCCAAATTCCTTGTTAGATTGCATATCAACAATATATTTTCGAAACTAATAATCAAGTGCCATGAGCTGTACTTTTGAAAAAACTTTAGGACAGTACTTAACAAGACGAATTAATTTATCCTTGTCAAAAGCAAAGAATGGCTTATGTTCTTGCTAATTTTTGGAGGACACTTAGTACGACTTCTTGCAGTGCTTGTTTACGGAATGCATCAGCCTCTATATTGGGATGCTTGCCATGGTCCGAGGGTTGGGCGCTGAATACGGGGTGCTTTGTTAGGTACTCTGACATTAACTTTCTTAATCCTATGCCGGGAAATGGAATTCCAAGAGGTAGAAAGATCTTAATGGTCTTCTCCCAAGCATTTCTGTTGTAAAATTTCAATTTTGTATCAATCTATTCAGATTTTCGACTAACTTCGGCAGGGACAATAACAGTAGTTATAGTAGCAGCGGTTAGTTCAGCTACAATAGATTACAGAAGATGGTTCAAATCTGCAGAGAGTTCCAAATACATGTATTTTAAGTAAATAAAACACGGGCAAACATAAAGACATCATAAATGAGTAAAATTTTGTCCATTGAATCTATGTTTTGATGCAAAACTGGCAAGTTAACTGCCTCATTGCTTCTATAGAGAGGATGAGCAATACAAAGTCCAAACAGATTCGTGTTTGAAAGGTTCAATGTAAACAAAGATATATATCCAAAGCAAGCAACTAACATTAAGTGCTTTTTATTCAATATGGGAAAATAGAATAAGCAAAAGCTGATTGCATTAGTAATAAGAATTGCAAGTTTAAACAAAGGGGGATAATGCATTGATCAATACCTTTTGGAGCCTCTGAGGGTCAAGTATGTGTTTTGGTTATTGGAGGTACAGATTACCAGTGTTCCTAAATTAATCTATAGTTTCTTTTCTTTTCTTTGCATCGAATTAATCTATAGTTTCTAGTATTTCTTATTAGCTATATACCATCAGCATTCAGCAAAGACAACTAAGATTTAAACAAAAAGAGAGAAACAAAAGTCCAAATCATCTCATTATATATCAAGCAAGAAACCGAACACCTGGTGGGCGCCTTTAAATCAGAGGAATTAAAACTTGAAAGGCCAGACGTATGCAAGAAGCGAGGTAGCGTGGATAACGAATTCATTTCGAAATTGATTCAACTTACAAAACTTTCTTCAAATCTTCAATCCGTTCTTCTTCTTCATCTTTCAAAATATGGTAAATCCGTTATTGGAATTTGGAAGCCCACCCACCGTCGCCTAATGAGTTCGCAGGGTTTGAGAATTGGGGGGAAGGGAAGGGAAGGGAACGAGTACGCTTCTCAGTTCTCAGGTTGAAGAATTGCAATGTGTGGGGCCATTTTTTCGACTTGGTCTTGGGTAGTTGGGTGGGCTTTTTTTTCAAAGCAAAAAATGGGAAAAATTTATAAATAATGTGTATATTTTACCCCAATTCAAAAATCAAGTTTTTTTTTAATTTTTATTTATGAAATAATAAATTATTAAATCAATTTATTATTAAATATTTAATTCTAATATAATATAATTAACTCATCCCACATGCACCACCCATACCGCTCCGAAGACTATTTCGACGATCATTCCGACGACCACTCTTCTCCGGCGACCGTTCCGACGACTGCTTCGATTCCGACAATAATTTCGACGACTATTTCGGTGACCATTCTGGTCACAGATTTACAATTTACGGTCATAGTTTAAAAATTTTATAGGTCATAGATTTCAAAATTAGTTGGACACAGATCAAAATTTATAGGTCACACAGTCACAAATTTCCAAATTAATTGGTCACGGATTTTTTTACGACCACAGATAAAAAAATGGTTGATCACGAATTATATTTTTAGTCACAGATTATTTTATTGGTCACGGATCAAAAAATTTATATGTCACAGGTCACATGTTTTCAAATTTGTTGGTCACATATTATTTTTCTAATTACAAATTATCAATTTTAAAATCACGGTTCAATAGCTAGGTCACAAACACCAAAACTAACGACCATCGTCGTTGACCCGGCCACAAAACCGCCACAACAATAACAAAAAATGACAACTCGACCATCATCAAGATCCACCACCATCGCGGCCGCTACATGGTTCGTCCTACTCGACCACCACGGCCGCGATCGCAGCTGCCACCAACAACCACAACCACCAATTCACTTCTTCGAATCCGATCTGCAACAACCACAACCAGATTACATCCCCTATACCATCTCACACACAAAGCACCCGCCACAACAACCACCATCACCACTGTCGACCACCACACCCACCGCATAATAGATGAATAAAAAACAAAAAACGCCCAAAAAATCTAGGAGGCGCTACATATTTGAGTTGCAACAGAGCTCTGCTGGTGTTTCTAAGGCAATGCTACTGCTGCTCCGCTTCAAGCAGTGAGGCGACGCTACTGCTGCGTCGCTTGCAGCAGTCAAATAAGGGCGTTCGGACGTCGGTAGAGAGGTTGAGAAGAGAGAAAGAAGCTAGGTCCTCGAGGCGGCGCTGTTGCCGTCGCTTGTAGAGTGGGTACGAGCGTTACTGCACCACCGCCAGCACCCTCCGCTCTGGTCTTCGTCGATGGCAACCACGTGCGATAGAGAGAGACGAGAGAGAAAGGCGATGGGAAGAGAGAGAAAGAGGGAGATGAGAGTGGTAAATGATTTTTAGGGTTTGAAGGTGAAATTTGTATATATAATAAATAAAACAAATACCTGAAGTTTGAATAAAATAACTTCCCATACTGATTTTTGCACTAGTATCTTTAAAAGCCTAGATTTATATAATTTCCTCAAAAAACTATGAGGGCAAATTAGGATCGGTACCCTAAAAAATTAACCAATTTGATTTATACTCTTTTAATTAATTAAATCCTTTTAAAACATAATTAATATGTTGTAAAAGATGATTTCTTCCCAACTCTAATATTTCTCTACTGCTTCATCTTTATCTCCCACCACAGCCTTCAACATCACCAGGCTCCTCGGAAGATTCCCGAAATTCGGCAATTTTAACAATCTTTTGACCAAAAATGCTTCCTCCACTGGTATCAACAGATGGAAAACAATCACCATCCTTTCGGTGTGTAATGACGCACTCAGAGATCTTATGAGAAAGCAGAGAGAAGGTCCGAAGGGTATTTTGAGCAACCATGTGGTGTTGGATTATTATGATACCTTGAAACTTCAGAAATTGAAAAACAAATCTGTTCTTGAGGGTCGAATCGAGGAAAAAAGGCAATCTTACCTTTCCCAAAATGCCAGATTCCCAAATTTCATTTGTTTTTGGGAAAATGGAAAATCTAGTTCGATTATGAGCGAAGTGGATGATTTTCTGGCAGTATTCAAGCTTGGGTTTGATTGGGTTGATCCCAGTGGCGATACTTGATGGTTTATGTAAAGATGGGTTGGTGCAAGAGGCTATGAAACTTTTTGGGTTACTGCATGAGAAGATTACTATTCCAGTATTCTGAAAGTTGTTGTCTACACTACTGTAGTGGAAGGCTTTTTAAAGGAACAGAAACTTGAAGATGCAGTGAGAATTTTTAAACATCACTGCATTATGCTGCTCTTTGTGAAACAGTTATCATAGTTGAGTTATTTGTGAAGCACAATGATGTTGTCAAATTACAATGTGAACTCGTGTCACGTTTTTATGCTTTTGTCACTTTTTTTTAAAATTAGCATGAGATGGTTCTAAATGAAAGAAGTTTTTAAATAAGTATTTCACCGGAAAAAAAAATAACCTCAAAAATCTTTTGTTTCTCACACAAATTAGTATACTACAACCTTTTTTTTTAAGTTTATGTCACTTTTTGATATTTATTTTCACAAATAAATCTGTTGAGGTTCATGAAGAAAGTGGTATGTTTTGGAAGTGTTACGGAGATATTTAACTTGGACTTTAGAAAAGTGACAAGATATTCCGTCATGTCTCAACCGGGCAAATAATAACTCAATTGTGTTACACCAACATGAAAATTGCAAATTTGTCACTTTTTTGAATTTATGTCACTTTTTTTAGTGTTCGCCACTTTTTATTAAATTTTTATCACATTTTTAATGTTTGTTACTTTTTTTTGTCAATTCTTTGAAAGTTTTATCACTTTTTTAAGTGACAAACATCATTTTTTTTAATAAAAGTGACATTGTATGTCATTTTTTAATAAAAAAGTGACACTTAACTTTAAAAAGTGACAATTTGTCACTTTTTCAATGTCATCTTTCTTTTATTGTGTCACTTTTTCTATTAAAAAAAGTGACAATTAATTTTACACAGTATTTTTTACTTCTAAAATATGTTTAATATGATTTTTCAAAAGATCCTTAATTTTAAGGGTATTTTTGTAAGTTCCCCTAAATTATAATGGGCCCGCCCTTGGGTGGAGCCGTGGAAGGTAAGTTTTAGAGAAAGAGAGAGGACTGTTAGGAGTCACGAGGGTTTGGGCATAGGAATAGCTATTGCGTTGCCATTGATGGTATCGATGGAAGGAAGGCGACGACGACGACGTCGCCGCATTGAGGGATCACAAAGACGAGTGGGGCAATGTGAGCAGTCAAGTCGATAAATGTGTGATTGGTGAGGGTTGAGATATATTGGATTGAATTTGGGCAACTTACAAAAATACCCTTAAAATTAAAGATGTTTTGAAAAATCATATTAGAAATATTTTAAAAGTAAAATGCCACCCATTTTATTAGAAAGTGACATGATGTCACTTTTTAAAGTTAAATGTCACTTTTGTTAAAAATGGATATTTATCATTAAAAAAAGTGACGGAAAAAACAGTAGTAAATTGAAATATCTACTTACCCAATTGAGGAATGAAGCGACAAAAATAACGATTCGAGACGAAAATGAGAGAAGTATGAAGGGTTGTTTGCTCTGCTTGCAATGTGTGTTTAGTTCGGAAATACAAAATTGAGCATGAGTGTTAAATGGGCTAGGATGGGCCAGCCCAGAGACTATTGGGAGGGCCTTCTTGGACTGTTTTCCCAGCCCAGTTATTAAGGTTTAAGCCCATGGGATCTCTGTGAGCAGAGTCCCTTACTTCTGAAAAAAAAAAAAAAATGGGGGAAAGGGAATGAACGGTAATGGGAATATATTTATAGGTCACGACTTATTTATTGAACACATATTATCAAACTAATTGGTCATGAATTATTTCACAGCCATAAATTAAAAAAAATTATAAGTCACAATTTATTTATGAGTCACAAATGACAAATTTTATAAATCACAACTTAAAATTTTAGATCATGTATTATTTATTGGTCATAAAATATCACACATTATTTATCGATCACAAATTAATCAATTTATTGGTTACAATCAATTAAATAATTTGTGACCACTACCACCATTTGTGATCACCTCAACACCACGCCGCACACAGAACCACCATCCAAAACTACCATCGCGTGAGCCACTCCCACCACCTCACAACAACTGGTCAACACCATTGCACACAGGTAAAGCTACCACCTCACCTACGACGTACACACCCATCACCACCCTACTATCTCAAAAATCACAATCTCAAAATCACCACACCATTGTCTAGCTATCTCACAACATCGATATGAAAAAGTCCCCAACCCCAGTACCACCATCACAAACATCAACACTAATACCAAACAGCTGTAGCGACATCATCAAACAACTCCAGTAATGTTACCCAATACCCACATCAAACAACTGCAGCATCGTCATCTCAAAATCCTACCACCACGTACAACAACTATTAAACCTCCAAACAAAAGGCCACTTAAGTCTGACCGAGTGCCGCAGCAGCGGCTAAGATTTGAGCGTGCACACAGTCCGCTGTAGAGGCGCTCAAATCTAAGCACCGCTACAGCGCGCATTTTAGAGTGTCATTGGGCAAATAAAGTAGATATAACGGCGATTGATCGTCGCTGGTTTAGAGCGCCAACACCAATGAAGAATGAAACCCAAAGGTGATGAAGAAGAAGAGAAATGGGTAGAGAGAAAAAAATCTAAAACCTGTAAAGAGGAAAATATACCTGATATTATTAATAATTTAATTAATACCCGTTTGTTTCTCATTTTTCATCCATAAAAATGAAAAATATAATCGTTATCCATCACATCAAGCCATCAATTTTGAATTTTTATCTCTTGGGTGGGGCCTAATAACGGCTATATTTTTCATTCTCATTCTACAATAATGAGAATCAAACGAGCCCTAAGTAAACATCACACCTGATTTTTAAATTAGAAAACTTAAATACCTATTTATATGTAATTTCCTCCAAAAAAAAATAACGAAAAGAAAAATAGTGGGTTAGCCCATGGACAGCCCGTCGTGGGCCCAACCCACTTGTAATTATTTTAACTGGTCGAATCACTCGAGTTGGTACGTTTTGACATTATATAACCTACGTTTAAAAAAGGTAAAGTAACTTGAAAAATGATTGTTATATATCACCATTTACAAATTCTTTTACAGATTGATTATGTGATAAAAAGAAAGTGGGAGAATTTTCTTTTATTATTTGATTGGTGAGATTTTGACTCATTCAAATCTTATCACATTATCTATTGGTAACGATCGAAGTAACTTTTGTCTACAATTGTCATAGATTATTTATTCCACATTATTTTTTAAATTAGCCAAAGATGTTCAAGGAACTTGTGCCATTTCTTCCAACAAAATAAGATTTTCATACTTTTCATGTCTTGTGCGAGTTCACAATAAGGTTAGAGTTGTCTTTTCAACAATTTTTTACGTAAAAAGGTAGGTGGACTGACAATGCAATTAAATTGAAATATTGAGGACGAAAGTGATCTTTCTTGAAAGTTGGAGAACAATATAACTCGAGTAAGCATTGAACATTTAGTTATGAATTTGATCACGAGTTTTAATAATCTACACCTATAAGTGATTATTTGATTATTTACAACTTATTTAAGTATCTCTAGATTGTGAATTTAAGATCATTAATTGTGACATTCGCTTAAATCATACACAATGAAGATGTTCATACTCTTTCAAACAGCCCACCAAATTCGTGTTAAGTGTCAAGGCACGGCGTGTAGGTGCAGCGAGTAGTATTATTGAACCATATCAATTGATCGAAAAATCAAAAACCCAACTAACATGAATAATGCTATCTACCACCGACTATGTTTGACAACAATTTAGGTAGTTGTGGAGCCCACACTCCACGTTTACAATAGCCAATTATGGAGTGTGGGCTCTACTATTCCCAGACTCTTGATATGTAACACGTCGCCTGTCAATTGAATTTTTCAATTCCTTTCTTCAAAAAGGAGAAAAAAGAGAGAAAATCGTTAAGAATTACTGATTCTAGCTCGACTCATATCATACTATGTTATGAATATTCTCGATAACTTCTTGCACCTTTCTTAACACCATAATCATATTTTATACATTACTACATTAGTGTCTTAAACTAGGAAATCAAATAATAGACCATAATAAAACATTAAAAAGTAAAAAATAACAGACCAGAATAAAACATTGAAAAGTAAGAAACCGATAAGCGAACAGTGAAGCTTCACGCGGTCTTTCCGTCCTCATGCAAGTAGTTTATGCCTATTCCACCGAGCGACTCTCCAACCAATTTTGTCAAACATTAACATGGCAGTCCATCACCAGTTGATACTTAATAGCTGTACCAACAGCAATGGCACTGTTTTTGTTACCAAAATTTATATAAGCAGGGCAATTTACATGCAAGTGGTATCTCCCAGAAATGAAAGTGCCAACTTTCCATCTGATACGTCCATCAACCCTAATGTTGATCAACACCGTTCCTGCTAGCTGATCTTGATTCAAAGCAGAGGTCAGAAATGGTGCAATGGGAACTTCATTTCCATACAGAAATGGTGACCAAACTGTGATGTCTTTGTGTCCTTGGTATGTAGGAGGAAGCCATGTGGGTAGGGTTATTTGTTGGCCATGATACGAGCCGTACAGATCGACTTTATCGTAGTATATGCCAATTCTGCCATTAGGGTTTCGCGAAGAAATGGTGATTTGGATGTTGGAAGTGAGGGAGCTTGGAGTCGAGACGTTGAAGGCATAGACGGTGGCGTCTTGGAGGATGAAATGTGGTTTTGTGGGGCGGAGGATAAGCCAGATGAGGAGGATGATGAAGAGGATGAGGATTATGAACACGAGTAAAGTAGCCAAGAGGCAGCGGTAGAACTTTTTCCTGTCATCGTCGTGGTGGCCGCAGTCCTTGGCTGACATGATTGTTTTGTTATGTCACAAATTTTGTGAGATAAGAAGAGGACTAGGGAGTTGTATGGACATATGGTAATGTCACATTTATACTAAAACTTTGTTGTATATATCATATATGGGGGGGGGGACTTGGTTCAATGGGATTAATGATTTTTGCTTATGAAGTGATTAGGTTTTGACAAAATTACTTTAATTTCTTCGAATGTGAGACATAATCTTGCGAAGAATTATTCTTAGGACTTGTAGAAAGTGGGTTTGTAAAAGAATGATGTTTGGTCGGGCTTCAAATTACTTTTTAGCTATAAAAATTATATTTGACAAAATAAGGAATATTTACTTGCTTTTTGAGGGCATATACTTGAATCCAAAGGCTAAAGATTCAAGAATATTTGTGGGACCCAATGTATGAAAATTCTTGAGATAGCATGAAGAATAGGTAACCGACCGAATTCTCATTGGAATGACTTGCAATATTATTTACCTATTGTGAATTTGTTATATTTCAATATTTCAACTATAATTGGAATTGAAAGATGAATAAATTTGTTTATTTAAATTTAAATATAAATATCCTATTGTGAGTTTATTAGCCCATGTTTGATTCCCATTTTTGGGGTAAAATATATTATGAAATAATGATTTTTTGGAGAATGTCTGGTTAAAAAATAAGAAAAAGTTTTTGAAATACGTGTATAATTATTTTACGAGAGAATACGTGGTTGAAAATGAGTTTTGAAAAATGAGTCTCAAACGTGGGCTAAATATCGTAATGTCTGATATTTTCTTGCAACATGGCAAGAAATTCTAATAAACTTTCTCAAATTCTCTAGTATTTAGGTTTGTTCATGGCTTTTGATATTAAAATGTTGGTTTTTGATTTATTTGAATAAACTCTCTACTTTGAAGAACATTAGGAGGAAGCTAACTCAATGTAACTTTTTAGGAAACTTTTCTACAAAAACACAGAAGTATAAATTATTCGAACACAAAATCACGTCAGTTCTGTTTTATGACTTGTGCATTTGATTTTATTTGTCCAGTAAGAAAGATGAGATAGTACTAGACAAATTTAAAGAAATAATTAAACTCTTTCGTCTAAATTTTTAGTCTAATGCAATATCACATATGTCGAGAATTTATATGATTGAATATTGAACTTAAGAAACGGAATTTATAGACGCTTATCATTTTCTTTTGATAGTAGTAAATTTCAAATTATGCATTTCTGGTAGATGTAACAACCATTTCTGATTGAGATAATTATGGTGACAAATGACCCATTTTTGATTGGTGGTTCCACTTGAATCACAGTGGGACCACCTGCCGGAGGTGGTGGTGGTTGCTGGTGCGTGGGTGGGTGGGTGGGTAGTGAGGCTAAAAGTTAAAACAAAAATGAATTTTCTTGGCTTTGAAGTTACTCTAACAAAAAACAATAGTCGACAAACCAAGTATTATACTGTTGATAAATTTAAAGTCGACCACATGAATCATTTTTTATCACTCTATTATATTCAGTCATTCATCGTTCCTAAAAAAACGGGTTCTTTTAACGCAGGATTATCAATTTAAGTTGCTTAAATAATTAAAATTATACTAAGTAATCACAATTGTTGCAATCTTGAATCATGGGCAATGAAAACATAGACAACTTTCCACCCTTTTTTTTTCTCCTCTCCTCTTGGCTTATCCTTTTTCCAAGTTTTTCTTTATCCCATTTCTTGCACCAGATTAATGATTCCCAAGCCACACAAGCCAGGAATATCCATCCACACTAGAAAATGTTTTACTACCAATAGCTACTAAAAAGCTTGTATTTAGTACGCAGTATTAATATCCAACACAAACAACGTCATACAAACATGGACCGAAAGGAAGATTTTCCTAAATCTTCTTCTTCCTTAATCCTATCCTTTACGTGAACAGCATTATACAAATATATGTCGAAAGGAAGATTTTGCTGAATTCCATGATCTTCACAAGAAGTTGAAGCTAATTATTTATGTAAGTATTTGCATTAAGGTTAACTTGTATAAGTTTGATCAATGGAGTGCAGACAAAATGCAAAAGTAGAGGGAACAAAGCAAAATTATAAAGTGCAAAGCTTTTGAGATGCAAAGATTCTAGAGGAAGTGTTGTATATGTGGCTCATATAGAGTGAAACACAAGTTTATTAGATCAAAATGGTCAATGTTGAAGCAGAGCGACGACATTGGCCTTATAGATTTAATTCATTGTTTGTTAGGGATGCTGAATAGGTTGGGGTCTGGGGTCAACGCCCTCGCGGTACAGTACAAGTATATTTTTCTTGTACGAGCCATAAAGTCCTATATGGACTTGAGTTAGGATTAGTATAAATACTGATGATGTAATCCTATTATTCATACTGAATAAAAATTTTCGTTTCGCTCCTCATAAACGTAGGCACATTGTCGAACCACGTTAAATACTTGTGTTGATTTCCCTATTTCACTTCTCACTTAAAATCCAACAAGAAGGGAGGGGGAGAGTCCTAGATAATAAGTTGAAAAAAAAATTGTAAATAGGAAGAAAAAAAGAATCATTCAATTTCAGTTTGAAGAATGAACAAAAAATTTGTCCAATCCACGTTACTAAACATGTCATAAATGTACGAGCGAATGGTCCAGTTATTTTTCATCTGTTCTAACTATGAGTTAACAAATAACATGTAACTGGCCAAAAAATGAAACCAAGAGAGTAAACTATGAATAGAAAAAGTATCATGCAAAACGAATATCAGGAAACTAGCACAATGATGCTACCAAAAATTGTACCCGGAAGAACTCGAACTGGATGCTTGAACTTCGCACGAACTGATCTTCCGTACCTGAAACAAAGGCGGCGAAGTGGGTCCTCGTCGCCCCTCCGATGCTTAAGTCAAGAAGAGGAATTGAGCAAAGAGTTGTATGCTGAAAAAAATTTAAAATCGTACATGAATAATGAGGTTTAATGTTGTATTTATAGACGTTGGAGTTGGAGTCCTGAAAGGATCCAACTGCCTACAGTCATTATCACGTAAGGTGTTTGTATTATGTTATGAGTATACATTGGAATCAAAATTGTAATACGTTAGCAATTTGTACTTGAATAGAAAGCGTTGGGAGTTACAATTAAAGGGGGATTGCTATAATAACTAAATAGATTTAGCCCCGACCTCTCGGTGACCCCCGACCTCATCCCTTGTGGATTTGAGGGGGACCAAGGTCGGGCCTTAAAGGTCGAGTTCGGGGTTTACGTATTTGGGCACATCACACAGATATCTAGTTCGATTCCAGATTATTCTTTGTATTGAACTTCAAACAACTTACTTGATGTGGCAAACGATGGAAAAATATTATGACTAATCAAATATCCAAAGAAAAATGGTATATCCGAACTTCTGTTAGTGATTGTTGTCTAAGTACAGGCAGACGACACTAAAAAAATTAACAGGTTTCTCTCCAGAGAACTACTGGTAAAGCAAGAATAGGTGCATGCTATCCACTGATAAATTCATATCAGCATTAAATGGGTATGAAAATCATCTGGACAATCTTCTCCATGAAGTCACTGTATAAAATATTAATGACCTTTTTCAAGACATACATTTTAAAATAAGCTAGTTTCAGTTATTAAAACGTCAGCCATCTAACGGTGTTATAGGGCAGCTTTTGAGAGGAGGGGGGGAAGGTAACCTCGGATGTAAAGCTTGATGTACCACTAGCATAGTCCTTCCCAATATAAACCACTGCATCGATGCACTGACTAGTGGAAACATGCATATCCAGCAATGGATAAAACAATAATCATGAAGTGCAAATCCTAACAAGACGTACACGTTGCAATTGCACAATGGACTGCATCGCCATCATGAGTTGATATTAAAGTAGTTTCATATGCAGTTATTTAATGCATTTCCATGCTAACAATACAATGCTTCTTCAAGTACAAAGTCTAGAAATAGGAATGAAC
This sequence comes from Fraxinus americana, assembly GCA_035079005.1. Taxonomy (NCBI): domain Eukaryota; kingdom Viridiplantae; phylum Streptophyta; class Magnoliopsida; order Lamiales; family Oleaceae; genus Fraxinus; species Fraxinus americana. The sequence continues at coordinate 26,399,984 of CM068725.1, forward strand.
ATAAATCGATCATATAAAGATAATATGCATAAGAATATTAAAGCATTTAAGCATTCATATATTTTTTCTTAAAATATAAGTTTCCCTCTGACACCAATATTTCCATATACAATCTTATGCCGTCTATGTAGCATCTAATAGTGAAAACTATTAACAGCAAATCTTACTTTCCTTTATAAAACTCATCCTTTCCCACTTAGAACCTCTACATCGATGCACTGACTAATGGACATTTTCATATCCAGCAATGGATAAAACAATAAGCTAAAGTGAAAATCCTCACGAAATGTACACGACGCAATTACACATTTCCATTATGATCTGGTATTAAAGTTTCATATGCCCACATTTCAAAAATCGAAAACATTGAAATAAACTTGAAAACAATTCAATGCTTTAAGTGCAAAGTCCATAAATCGATCACATATAAATTATATGCATAAGAATATACAATCATTTAAGCATTCATATATTTTCTCCTTAAATTATAAGTTTCCCTCTCAAACCACTGTTTCCATATACTCTTATGATGCGTATCAAAACTATTAATAGCAAATCTTACTTTTCTTTATAAAACTCACCCTTCCCACTTAAAACCTCCACATCGATGCACTGACTAATGGACACACGCATATCCAGCAATGTAAAACAAGTGAAAATCCTCACATGACGTACACATTGCAATTATACAATGGATTGCATTGCCATTATGAGCTGATATTAAAACAGTTTCATATGCTACACATTCAATACATTTCCAAGATCGGTAATATAGAAATCAACATGCAAACAATACAATGCTTCTTTAAGTGCAAAGTTGAACATGAATCGACAATATCTAATATGCATAAGAATATTAAAGCATTTAAGGATTCATTTATCTTTTCCTTAAATTATAAGTTTTACTCTCAAACCACTATTTCCATATACAATCTTACGACGACACTTTGAGTTTTCAGCCATGGATTCTGTGCAATGGCAAGGAGATCAGACTACAAAGGCCAGCAAAAGGGAGGTTAAAGAGTTGACCTTGGTACAAGATGACACTATAAATGAAAATTGTGAACTCAATAGAGAGCTCGGATGAAAATTCGAGGCCTCGATTTCTCGGCTCTCTCTAATCTTGGGTTCCATACATCCCTATCTATAAAGGGTTTTTTTACCCACTCCCTATCTCCCATTGCAACCCCATGCAAACATCCAAAGAAAAATGACAAATGCACAACAACAAATAAGAAGAGAAACACATGAATTCTTTTCCGTATCATTAAACTACTTACTAAATTACACTCAAGATCTTAATTTTTAAGCTATAGATGCAATCTTTTTAATAAATCTAATCTCTTTATGAAAAGAGAGAATATAATAGTGTAAGTAGTTAACAACAACCCGTGAGAAAAAGGATGGCTGGTGTAGTGGAATATAAAGAAATGCCAGCCAATGCCATTGCATTCATCACCAAGAAATTCAAACCCCACATTCTGACATTCATCATCGACACTCTATTAGAAGCAAAATTTTGCAACTAAAGTTCCTTCATGGCACACTATATTACTCAAATCTTTTTATTATGGAATGGCCACTGCAGAGTTTCGGCTACCCACCATATGTCATCCATCAACATTCAACACTAAAAAGTTAAATCAATACTAGTACAAACTGTAAAAATCAATTCTTTTACACCACTGCTTCACAATTACATTAGTCGTACTTCATTAAAACTTCTCATTCCTTCTCACCTTAACACTGTTAAACACAATTACTCCAAACATTTTTGAAATGGAAACCAGAACTGTACAGTTTATAAAATTGAAACCTTATTCTTGAATATGTGAAACCCAAATAGACACAATTCAAATACTTTATACCAAACTAAAATCCAACCCGTTCCCAGAAGAAAAAAAGACATTAATAAAATTAAAAACTAAAAAGAGAAATAAGAGAAAAGGAAGTTGAAGAAATTTACTTGACAGGTGATTCCAGAACTACCCCAAAGAACACAATTGAAAGGTGCCAGCATATCTTGGTAAATAGTCTGCAGAAGGGGATTCCTTTTAGGTCCCCAACGACAGCGTTTGGGGATATAGCACAGGATTGATAAGGGTTTTCTCCAAAGTCGCATACTCAAAAATAAATAAATAAATAACTAAACAAAACGGACTGGGCCTGGGCCCAGAGTTCAGTGCAGGCTGATGCCTGCACTGGACTCTTCATGGCTCCGCCCCTGGATGAAACAAGTGCAAATCCTCACAAGACGTACACGTCGCAATTGAACAATGGACTGCATAGCCATTATGAGTTGATATTAAAGTAGTTTCATATGCTGTCATTTAATACATGTGCAAAATCGAGAACATAGAAATCAACATGCAAACAATACAATGCATCTTTAAGTGCAAAGTCTAGAAATAGAAAAGAACATACCTCACTTACAGAAAATATGCATGAGCATTAAAGCTTTTAAGCACTCATATATTTTCACACCAAAATCCTCATTTTTTCAGGGAACGAAGATGAACCAAAAATCGTATCAAACAACAAATAAACAGGCCATATTCAAAATGTTAGAGAAGCAATATATATTAACTGTACACCACATATCTATTAGCCAAATTACATTCATCCTTGTTCAACAAATCCAAAACATTCAACAATAATTGCCCAATAATTTAACCAAAATAGTAATTCATTACTTCACCTTAGATCCCGACACGGCACTGCTTCTGCACACTGGTTAACATTCCGGATCTCCCATTACTCGGAATCCCAACAACCAAATCCCCGCAAAACACCTTCAAAAACCTTTTTCTCGTCCTCCACGCCTTCGCTTCAAACTTAACCCTAGAAATCATCCTTAGATTGAATCCCACGTTCCCATTTTTGCTCCTATCCCAATTAATCCCATCCACTACCCTCTTATCCACATAACTCCCAGCTGCAGCGAAATTCGCCTTTATAGAAGTTTCATTTTTGGTATCTTGGTGAAACGGAGGAATGGTGGTATCAGCAAGAGAATCTGATTTGTAAAAAACTTCAGCCTCAATACGATCGTAATCAAGTTTCATTTTCTTATTCGGGTTCCGGGCGGTGAGCCGGGCCTCCGAAGTGAACGACACTAGAGAATTATTACCGACGGTGAGATTAGAAACGGAGAACGAGTCAACTCGGAACTCAGGGAGCTGGGGGCGGAGGACAAGCCAAACAATAAAAGTGATGGTACCCAATATGATAATAAGCCCAATAATAAAGGCGAAGATGCGGCGGAGACAGGTGGCGCGGCGGGCGGAGTTTGCGTCCTGGTAGTAATTCTGCTGGTTGTAAGGGTTATTCTGGAAACCGTAGGAGCCGGTGGTTGGGGGAGGGGCGGCGTACGGGTAGGCGGTGCCGGACTGCGGTGGATTGGCGTAACCGTTGGGATTGTGATTATGGGCGGCGGCGGGATAGCCTGTGACAGGTCTATTGGGGTCTTCCATGGTCGTAGATTATAGAAACATGTGGGGGATGTTTTGGATTTATGGGAGTGTACGTGCTTAGGTCGGCAAAGAATCAAAACTGACACACACTCTCTGCGTGTTTTTGGAGTATCTTAAGTGGACTCAGTGAGTAAACTCGACGTCAAAATTAAATAATAAATATTTACAAAAATATTCCACCTTGAAATAGAGCATGATGGCTTATTAGTGAAGCGCTCTTGCTACATCTCTATAACAGTAGAATGTCTGACAGAACAAAATCAAGAACTAAGCAATCATAATTCATTAATAAAGAGTCAAGAATCAGGAGAAAAAACAGAACAATCAATTTCTCCAGTACTAATCAAGAGTTTCCCTTCTACATTATTTGTGAATTCCACTTTCAAATTCTTGCACAGAACTTGCACTGATTTTTCCTGGCTAATCCATTTTCCAGCTCTAAACCACGCCACTCCATTCATTTTCACATCAAAATTCACTTGTTTTTTGCTCAAATCCATCTTCATTTTCCCTCTTTTAATCCCACCATTAATCCAGTTCACCTTCATTCTTTTTCCACTACTCAGAGAAAAATCCTCCACAAAACCCCTCGAAATCTCGCAGTTTTTGTGTAATAAAACAACCTCAAAACCCGAAAACCGAAGGTTTACTTTCCAGCTTGGATTCTCCACTGTGAACTCCATTGAAATGCTGGCATTTGATACAGAGAGGGATTTGACGTGAAATTCCGGCAGGCTGGGATGGAGAATTAGCCATACTATAAGGCTGAATGCTGTGAATGCTAGTAGCAGTAGAATCAAAGTAGTGCTCAGACACCGTACTAGCTTCGTCACTGGGCCTTTTCTCGGCCCTGAGTTTTCGATATCGCTGGAGTTATGCATTCCAAAACCAGGGTCGGTTGTACGAAATTTAAAAGAGTGATGGAGTAAATAACTTGTGTGTGGATGGATGGAGCGACAGAGGACATGAATGTATAATACTGAATTAAGGTTTCTTGGAAATTAAGTTTCTTTTGGTCAACTTTGCCGTCCTTGGAAAGAGGTTAATGATCAGTTGGGTTTGAATGTAGGCCGTACGATAACTAGACTTGCTTTTCAAATTTACCTTTTAGAACGTTCTAGAGCAAAATTTCTTCTGATAGTGCATCTAGGTTATGCTTAAAAGTAAAATTTGATTTACTTTTAAGTTAATTAGGGGTGAAAGAAGTAAATCGGTAGAATTTTGGAGAAAATGTCTAATATATGCATTTGTGAATCATAGTCCAATGGTGACAATTGACCCCACACCTCCAGTTTAAATCCACCCATGCTCAGAACTTGAAGTGAACATCGTAAACACTTAGTCTTGAGCTCGACTATGACCAACTTGTCAGTTTTTATTGGACTTTGAGATTCCATCCTAAAAAGTTAAAATTATCTAGACGGGTAGCTCAAACTCTTATATAGTAATTACTTCTTTTATTCATAACCCATGAAATTTATCTGTCTTGTTGCCAAAAAGTTCCACAATTGACACAATGTTGTATACTAACACTCAAAAAAGTAGCTTTCAATATCTCACTGCTTCGGTTAATCACTTGAGTCCGGATAAATATTCGGTGCCATGAAGCTAGACCATGCCCAACTTTAGTGGACTGTAGCCTCTAATTTTTTTTTTTTTTATATATATAGTTAGTCTCTCGATAAATTTAGATTCGACCACATGCTTCACTTTCACCATTTCAATTTTTGGCTGCAGCTTATGCAATGCAGAGTGAACATCAGTTTCCCAATCATCTTACTAATGTCATGTTTGGTAGCCATTTTCAACAAATTTTAAGGAAAAAAATGACCACTCAAGAATATTTGTGGGTCCCACCTGTGAGAGGGGAAGTCAAAAAAGACGGCTGACTCTGATTTGTGACGGCCAAAAAATTCATTTTTTTGGACTGAAAAATGGCTACAAAACAGGAAATAATAAAAGATAAAAGTACCATGGTTTCTACACAGTATACTTACATTTGCCATATGATATTATTTCAACTGTATAATACTACTGTATACAATATACTGCACTGAAAGAATTAAAAAAGTAAAAATAACAGAAATCAGGTCCTTCAGTTGAAAAATTCAGCTAGACAGAAGGCTTGAACAATTAGAATATAACTACCAAATAAGGAAGAAAAGAGAAAATTACCAGCATTTACGAATTTCGTCCACTGTCTTCGAGCATCATTCCTTTAAGACTTTTAGCCAACCAGATAGCCGTATCCCTTGGAGAAACTTTTTCTTTTCCAAAAGGTTTCAACATGACAGAAAGTTCTTCTAGTCGATGCTGCTGAAGCAAGTCGGCAGACAATTCGAGTAGCCCTTCAAGTGCCTCGGCTCTCTGTTTGAAGGAGTTCACGTCTAAAGTTTCCTTCACTAGTGATTCTTCAGGTGCAGCAAAAGGCTTAATTTTTGCTGGTTCTGATGAATCTGATTTTGGAGCTATGGGAACGGGATTATCAGAAATCGAGTCTATTTCCTTGTTGACGGGATTTTCGTAACTCACGTTTTCAGAGAAACTAGATGATTTTGGAGCAGGAGAATGAGCTGGAATTTTTATATCAGGTTCATCGGTCACCACATTTACCAGTTTCCCAACATCCAGATTTCTCTCCACATTTTGGATTAGCGGCGGCTCACTGCCAACTCGAAAACTACTGTGACGTATCACGTGTATCACCTCATCAAAAGAAGGTGGGAAATGAGTACCATCCAGCTTTTCTTTAATTGCATTTTGCGAAACAACTCCATTATCCGACAACAAAGACTTCTGGCTCAACGAAACAGGAGAGGCAGAGGAAGGAGAACATTCTGTTGCTGGAGAAACAGGTTTCTTCACCATAAAATTGTCATCATCACGGGATGCTGAAGTTAGGTTTGACCGAGCCACATGATTAGGATTGTCCTTTTCACCTGCAAGTAGTTTCTCAGGAACATGTATCCCCATGGTTATGTTAGAACTCATGTTCCCATCACAATTTTCAGCATCCGTAACTCGATAGTCTGAGCACTCGAATGTTTCAGAGGAGATTCCGATAGAATTAGACTTATTTCCATGATTATCGCTAGGTGGATTTTCGAGCCTTTCAGAGTGTGACAAGGAAGATGTGTAACAGCTGGGTTGAGACTCAATGTTCCCAGTTGCGGTGGCATGATGGTGACTGGATTTACGGTTACATCCTTTTTCTCTACATAGATCTTCTAGCCTCTCCAAGGGTGACGTCGAAGATGTACAACAACTGGGTCGAGACTCAATGATCTCTGTTTTAGTGGCTTGATGATGACTGGACTTATTGTTACTTACCTGAGTTTCTCTACATTGATCTTCTAACCTTTCCGAGGGTGGCTTTAAAGATGTGTAACAACTGGGTCGAGACTCAGTGATATCAGTTTCAGTGGCTTGATGATGACTGGATATACCGTTACGTACCTGAGTTTCTCTACACTGATCTTCTAGCCTTTCCGAGGGTGAGGGTGGTGAGGAAGATGTGTAACAACTGGGAAGAAACTTTATTATCTCAGTTTCAGTAGCGAGATGATGACTGGATTTATTACGTTCCCAAGTTTCTCTACATTGATCTTCTAGAGCTTCTGAGGGTGATGAGCAGCTTGGTCGAGACTCGGTTTCAGTGGCTTGATGATGGCTGGATTTATTACATCCCCGAGTTTCTCTTGATTGATTTTCTAGCGCTTCTGAAGGTGATGAGGAAGATGTGTAACAGCTTGGTTGAGACCTGATGACCTCAGTTTCAGTGGCTTGATGATGACTGGATTTACAGTTACTTATGTAATTTTCTCTGGAAAGATTTTCTAACCTTTCAGAAGGTGAGGAAGAAGAGCCAGAATATCTTGGCCCAGATTCAAGAATTTCAATTTCAGTCACTTGCTCACGACTGCAAAGTAAGCGTTCAGGCAAGCTAATAAAAGGAGTTGATGCATCATAACAGAGTTCAAATCCTTGTATCGACACTGAAGAGGATGCAGAATTGCTGCTGTCCGCCTGCACTCTTTTAGACACTGCAGATGCAGTCTTTTCCGAGTTCTTCTTCACAGTTTCTCTCGGAGTGTGTGGACGACAACCATATGGCACAGAATCCAGAGTACTTTCAGTTTCCTGAGTTTCACTAGGTCCCACCTTCATGTTATTGTCCGTCCTATTTGGAGAGTCACAGTTCACTTGCCTCATCCGTCCAGGAAATGGAGGCCTTTTCACTAGGGTCGGAGGGGTTTTTTGTCTAGTCTTTGTAGAGAATACATCTTCGGCAATGACCTTTACAAGACCAGACGGAGGAGTTCCCTCATGTCTAGGTTTAGTCTTGGGAGGGGTTTCCATGATAGGTAGCTGCAAATATAGTGTGTTGAGATAATTCAGACAGCGTGTTTGGCTACTTACAAGTAAATTTACTAATAAATAAATACTTCCGTATCGATCAAAGTTAGATATAAGTACTTACTCTAAGAATAACTAATTTTTTTTTTTTTACTCAAAAGTACGAAAAGTAACATCCAAACATGTTAGGAAACAAAAATCTACCAAAAAGAACAACTTATTTCCAACTCTGAGTTCTACAGAGTTTTATGTCTAGACAAGAGAGTAAAGTTCCAGTACCTGGTGCTTCATAGAATGTGTTGCTCGTATTCTTTTGGTGGAATCCGAGTTGGCCTTTACTAATGCAGCAGGTGGTATCTCTGCATTAGCCTTAAAACCAGGATTCACCAAACCTGGCTTGGTGATTTTCATAGATGCTTCGACAAAAGATTTCTGGTTACCCAAATTGCTTACTTTCCGGTTGCTTCTCACGGGAGAGCTGTCTTCTCGCGCTTTTCCTTCGTTCAGAGAAATCATAATATTTTTGATCGTTCTCGGTTGCTTAGGTTCAACGCTACATCTCTGTTCCTCGTGCAATGGCTTCATAACTTCGTGGCGCTTTATAGTTGCAGAGGAAGAGTAATTTTTCTGTTGATCCTTCTTTATCTGAAGCTGACCAGAGTTGACATCATCATTGAGGGAAGCCGAATCCATATCTGTGGCTTTATGTTCACAATTGACAATAACGCCCTGCACATTTTTTTCACACGACAGTAAACTATCTCTGTCACTGCAAGAACTGTTACTGCTTTGGTTTTCAGTAATACTCTTTCTAGTGTCACGATTCCCAGAAAGAGGCTTTCCCGGCGCAGGGGGACTATAAGAGGGACGGAACTGGTCAACATAAGGCTGTAAATATGGGTGCTTTAAGATTTCGGATGCCTAATAAACATGAAAACGGATAGTTATAATGATATCCTTATAAATAAAGAAGTACATGAATAACTTACAAACTCATACTGAAGTTCTTACACTTGGCCGACGTTCAGGGTTTTTTCTTAACATGCCTTTGATTATAGTTTTCCTGCAAATAAAACGTGTTTCACATTATATCACAATACACTACAGCACCATACAATTGTCATACCACGATGCAAATTAAAAACATCATCCAAATACTCCCTTAAAAAGTACCATTAAAATGCACCATAAAAAGAAGGATCTCAAAAAGAACAAATCTTTCGTGCACCAGAGTGTTTAGCAATTCATCAAGAACACTTTTAAAAATTACAAAGTGCAACCAAGAATGGTTGGACGCCCAACAGAGCGTATAAATGTCAAAGTAAACTGCAAATCAGCCAGAAAGAGCCTCAAGGTAGAGGTGTTAAGCAGGCTGTGCCGGCTTTGGGGTGGTCTAGTACCGCCCACCCCTGTGCCGATAAAGTCTAATGGAAAAACTATAAATCCGACCAAAGAAAAGGCCAAAGCAACTGATCACCAAATATATAATAGCTCAAACAACAATTGTAATTTTTCACCACCTAAAATGAAATGCGAGTAATGAAGAGCACGAGCAAAGGCAAACAGCTGGCCTTTAAGCACGTAGCACAGAGGACAAATGTACAAGAGAAATTATATTAATAAATATAATTATGACCATGGAAATAACAATTGACTTACAAGGATGGGGAGTAACAGGAAGGCAAAGGGCCAATGGATGAGCGATTGATCTTGCTTATTAGTCCTGCCATGTCCTGAAACATAAATGCCACTATCAAGAATGATGAAGTACTTAAAATGAGTGAGAAACCCATACTGCTGAAAAACAACATGCAGAAACCAACTTTATAAACACATGCATGTACTTATATATGGTTAAATTACACACTCATGCAAAATAAACAGAGAGATGAGGAAAAAAAAAAGGAGAGACTCATACTATTTAAGGGAAAAAGGAAAAACATAAGAGGCAAAAATAAAAATAAAACAAGGACACAAAAACTCACAAATGCCTTGAATGCATGACGATGAGCAGCCATTTCGTATATACAGCAACCTGATTGAAATATTAATGGGAGAAGTAAGAAGGAAAACAGGCAAAAGATACATATATCAAGGATCAGGTTTGAGGGCAGTAACTTTGAGCAAACAACTAGTTATGTCCATAGGCTATAAACATCTGCCATGCTCAAAAGTTGAATAAAAACATAGAAACCACTATGTAGAAGCATCTCATGATCACAAATGGATCAATTACACTCCATTGAGCTTTGATAAGATTGCACAAACAGTCGTCTTATGAATAAATTGGAAACACTTCTAAATATCGAAAAGAGAATATATAAGAATAGACATACCAAGGGACCAAATATCGGATTTAAAACCATATGGAATATCTGCAAGAAGTTCAGGGCACATGTAATTGGGAGTTCCAACTACCTGGGCAAGAAAAAAAAGACAATGAATAACTTCGCAAACAACCTTACACTCAAGTCAGGAAATTTAATTATTTGAGTATACATTGGTTGAAATACCCTACTGCAGGAGAAGGACCTTTTTCTGCAACAATTCTTTGATAAGAGCTTGTTTGGTAGGGATTTTTGGGGGAAGAATTGATTTTTGAATAGTGATATGATGGGAAATGTGGTTGAAAAAGAAAAAAAAATTATTGATGTGATGGAAAATATTATTTTATTGAAAAATGTGTGGTTGAAAATGAGAATTGATTTGAGAATCAATTCTCAAATCAATACCAAACACCCCCTAAATATAAATTTTATCTAAGATCATAAAGCAAACCTTTTTAATCCGAGGGACAAAATGGAGTTGATGTTAGTTTCGAAGACATTCATCTTGGATAGAAGAAGTTTCTAGATATAAATGACGCCTTTTAATGTAGATACTTTCTATATTTCTTTGCTTGGATAAAATTATTTCAATTTAGTCTTAGAAAAGGACTTGTGCAACTAAGAAGCATTCTTTCAGAAAAGTAATGACAGCAAGCCATCTAAAATGAGATTTTTGAGTACATTCATTTTTTCACAGAAGGACAAAAAGGTACAACTTTTGCACTGAATTGTTAGAACTCGAGATTATAACAAACAAGATTGCAGGTTTTTTTTCCTCAAAACTTTGCAGTGCTATCTGATACCTACCAGATATGCCAATAGGTCTAAAGATTTCTTGTCCTCCTCTATGAAGTATACGTGAATCCATTAATTGTATATTGAGTACTTTAAAACTAAACATGCAAAAACACTGTATCTAGTCTTCTCAAGTATTATTTAACTTCACCAGGAACAAGGGGGGCGGATAATATTTATACTAACAGCACGTACCGAAGAAGCCAAATCATCTGCCTTCAGAGTTTTAGCAAGTCCGAAATCCCCTGCAAAAGTAGAAGTCATGAACGAAGAAGATTATTCAAACCAGAGAGGAAGGCTGTTTTAAAGTCAATAAAAGAAATGCAAACTCACCTAGACGAATATCTTGATCTTTTGTAAGAAAGATATTGGAGCACTGCCAAGAGAAAGTGACATGAAAATCAATACATAAAATCATTTTGAAAGAAACATAAATAAATCACTAAAACAGTATTCATAAAATACTTTCAGGTCTCGATGCAGAACAAAATTTGAATGCAGATACTCGACTGCCAACAATAGTTCAGCAAACCATTTCAAGAGTTTCTGCACAGAGAACATGATTAAAAAAAAAAAGGTGAACTGTGCGCTAAGTTATTGGAGCTGATGAAAGGAAAAGCAAAATCCTCTATCTAGAAAAGAAATTGTATATTTATCATAAGTGCTGTTAAAAATGTATTTAAGAGTAAAACTGACACCTCCTCGGGAAAGAACTGCCCATTTGATTTTTTCATAAGTTCAGCCCTGATAAAGAACAATTATAAATAGCTTGTAAAAAGTGAAAGAAAAAATCTAACCAATAACATGATTTCATTGTTGAAAGTTTCATTCAACAATACTTACATGTCGCCACCCTCACAATAGCCAGTAACTATACAAACATAGCATCCCTACATTAGCATTTTGCAATAAAGAGTTCAGTTGCGAAAAAATGCTAAGAATATTTTCTAAGAGAGAGAGAGAGAGAATAAAATTGCAGCAGTAAGTAGAAGTTTCCAGGCTCTTACCTTCTCTACCCATGCTTCCTTGAATTCAACAATGTATGGATGTTGTATCCGTGCAATTAGTGCCATCTATAAATTAAAATTTCCCGAGCACTGTTAAACTTTCGTAGTTAATAATAGTATGCAACTATGCATTGGAACATAAATATGCAATATAGGGTCGCACAATAAAAGAGAAAACTGGCAGTAAATATCCATCTTGAGACTTTTCATTGATATAAAAGAGAACAAAGGATAGATCAATACAAAAATTCAATAAATCAAGCTGAGCAAAAAATCACTTTTAGACCATTAACCAAGTGAATTTTTGTAAGTCAAGTCACAATTGCTCCACATGTAGTTCCTTGAACCACATTTTCTAAACGAACCAAAGCCAATCCAAATTGATCTTGTAAAAGATCCGAGAGACTAGGACAAGGGCAGGAGCCTAAAGTATCGAAAAGGCAAGGACTCCAAGAAGAAGCCAAGTCTGAGGCTAAGAACAGTAATGAAGATACTAAAAAGTTTTAATTGAATACACCGTGACTTTTTAAAAGCTATAAAAGTCACAATTGAATACACCAAAACTTTTAAAGAGCCTTAAAAAATCTACATTGAATACCCCTAAACTTTTTAAATTCTAAAATGTCATTAAAAGTCTGAATACACCCCACTAAACCAAATTACTCGAAAAAAATATCAAGACTTCCAATATCAATAACATGGCTATCTAACAGAATAATTATTACCAAATACCAAACAAATTCCTTAGTCATAAAAATTTAACATTTATCATAAAATCTAAATAATTATCAAAGGTAAAAGCAATAACAACATTAGTATACCTCTTGATGAGCACATCTTCTGCAATGCTCTGTTTGTCGAGCCAACCGAATCTTCTTAAGCACATACCTATTTTCATTTCCAAACATCAGGAAAAAATTGTTAGATTGTTGCAGACTTAAAAAACAGTTTTTTTTTTTGCAAAATAATACCAAAATGAGTGGATCTAATGTAATTTTATATGACATACTTTTTTCTTTCTAGCTTGTGATTGACCAAAATGGCTGCCCCAAAAGCTCCACGACCAATTTGCTCCATGATCTCATACTGATCCATTCTTGATTCCATCAGTCACCGATTTTGAATCTCAAAACCCTAAAGATCTTACTGCATTAATGCATAGAGAGCCCAGAAAATTGTAATCTTGACTGGTCTGTTCTCGGGATTAGTATTCAAAATGAGCATTAAGTTCTTGAAATCAAAAGGGCTTTTTGTAGGCACTCAAGAAATGAGTCTTTTATGGTCGATCAAGAAAAGCAAAAATGTGAGCTTGGAATGGGAGATTTGTTATTAAATAATTATCAGTCTTTTATGTGTCTGAAATATATGAAAGTTACAGGTTTTTATGGAGAGAAGACGTACAGTGTAGACTGTAGAGTAGATTATTTTATCTTCTTAATACTCAATTAATTGTAACTTAAAACATAAAATTCTGCAGCTAATCATAATTGAGAAGCAGTAGTTTTAGGTACAACTTTTAACTAATTTTTCTTCATCTTCTAAAGTTTTAGGGTTGGCTGCTGCCTTTAAAAGTCACATTATTATTTCAAAAATATTTTTTCTTACACGTTAACACAATAAAATATTTTGTACATAAATTCAAAATTTTTCTTTATTTTTTAGTCACACAATATTCAAAAAATACGTAAATTTGAGACCCGCGTCATCGAAATTTTCAATCTTGACTATAAAATTGTAATTTGACAATTATATCTTCTCGCGTTAAGGTAATTCACGATAACGATATTTCTTTTAAGTTTCGTGCTCAAAATATTTAGTAACTTTAAAAATAAAGTAAGAGTCTGTTTGAGTTTCATTATAATCTAAGAATGTATTTTAGAATAATAGATTGATGGACAATGTGTAATTAAAAAATAATGAAAACTTTTAAATTTATATGTAATATTATTTTATAAAAAAATATTTTAAATTGTGATTTTTAGGAGAACGTGTTATTAAAAAATAAATGGATAAAAAAAATGAAGTAATGGCGGTCAAACGTATGCCGTACTCCGTGCCGACAAAATCAGCTGCTCTTCAAATGATCAAGTGGGGCCCAACTCAATCATAGCCATCACTAGAACTAATTTTGGCCGTAGATCTATGAGAAGTAATTGTTTTTTTCCCAATTAACATGAGTATGCTCTGCAGTTGCACCTTCATGGTGAACCTCTGCATCAGAAAGTGCTCTACTGACTATATGATCCGTCCGGGTTCTGATGATTCACAAAGAAGTCCGAAAGTCAGGCCCTTTGTTGAAGCCCAGTGAGGCTGTGTGTGGGCTAGAATACCGTGATTTGCTGTAGGTTGCTGTCACTCCGCCTATTTGGTATCAGAGCCATGTTGTTATCTTACTCATATCATGATAGTTTATGGTTACTAAGTACTGGAAGAAATTAAGGAAGAACGTCTCTTAAACATGTCTTTTCCAGAAAGCTATGACGAGAATCTTTGATCCATTATTACATACAGCTTTGGTTTACATTGATGACATCTTATTATTCTCTGAAGATGAAGATTCTCATGCTGATTTGCTATCAAAATTCACAGATCTTGTTAAGCATTATGGTATTATGCTTTCTCAAAGGAAAATGGTGATTGGAGTCAAAGAAGCTGATTTCTTGGGTATGCATATTAAAGATGGTCAGTATTCTCTTCAACCTCATGTTGGCCAGGAACTTCTCAAGTTTCCAGATGAAAATTTGACGAAAAAAGAAGTTCAACAATTTCTTGGAATTGTTAATTACATGGCAGATTTTATCGATCATCTTTCAGCAATAATCAAGCCGTTGCAACTCATGCTCAAACAAAACTCTCCTCTCTGGTCGTCGGCTCAAACTCAGGCAATCAAAACTGTTAAACAGAAAATCAATGATCTTCCTGCTCTGCAAATTCCTACAGATGGAAAACGCATCCTTCAAACAGATGCAAGTGATTGTTTTTGGTCAGCAGTCCTACTTGAGGAAAAGAATGGAAAAAGAAGAATTTGTGGATATAAAAGTGGTTCATTTTCAGAATCGGAGAAGCACTATCATTCTACCTTCAAGGAGATACTTGCAGTAAAAAGGGGAATTGATTCCAGGTAAGCTTGCTTGGTATTGGTATCATCCATGCCACCAATAAGATAGTACCGTTGTGCAGCATTTCTGAAGTGTTTTTCAAGCTCTTTTGGATTGTATGAGCAACACTTTAGCTTGAAAAATTCTTCTCTGGCAATCTCCTTGTCATGATCAGATTTTCCACAAAATTCCCAATATAAGGAATTTATGAAAGAATCTGTAGTATTTGACTCCTGGGTAAATTGTAATTGTCTGTATTCACCCATAGAATCATACCTCTACGAGAAAACCGGTTATCCTTGCTAAGAAAGCTTTAATGACCTTTGTATGAGTCATATTTGGTTTTTGAAGTTCTGCTGTACACCAAGCTTTCATTTCTTGTAGTCTGTACTTCCATCTTGATGGAGGAATATCATCAAAAGTGAACTTGGGTGAAGAAGTACCATTTGAAGAATAATAATGATTAGTGACACGAGCTTCAGCCATATCATCATCAAGTACTTCTGGTTCATCAACAGTAGGTTCATCTGGGTGTTGAGTATAAGAATGTCCTGCTTGATCACCATATAGAGAGGAGGATTATCTTTTTCGGACTCATCGTAGAGGTTTTCCGATGTATCAATAGATTCGTAATCGTAATCGGTTTCTTCGTTATAGTATGGACAGGAGGAGAGTATGTGGCTTGGTTTTGAGTTTGTTGAAGGAAGGTAGAAATAGGATTTTTGATCATCATTTGAGGCTGTTTTGAAGGGTCTTGTGATAAAGGTTCTTGAGAAGAGGAGAATTGTGTTTGACGGGTAGTAACGGGTGTGATCTTTTTTGAGGGTATGTAAGGTCTTTTCTTTTGTTCGCACTCTTCGTGAGTGAAGAGAGTGGAGGTAGATCCTTCATAGGTGGAGGAGTATAAAGGACCTGTTTGGTAAGATTGTGTATTGTAAAAGGTATATGTGTAAAATGTTGTTGAAGGTGGAATCATTGGATTTGACTCAAGATAAGAAAGTTTAACAATCATGATTTTGATATCTCTGTCTTGATCATCAAAGGGTATCTCGGTTTTTTAGACGGTTTAGGATATCACTTTGTGTAGGATTTCGATTCTTTGTCTACGAGGCTTGAAGAGGGGTTAAGAGAGTCTCGAGTCTGTCGTTGTAAAGTTTGTTCAATCCTCTGCTGACCTTGCTCAATCTTTTTCAACAAAACATTTTGTTGTACTGCATTTTCTGAATGCCAGTTTAAAGCTGCTTCTGCTGCTGAGAGAGGTTGCACTGATCCATCTGATCTTCTAGTGATTGAGTTTTTGATTTTCCAAGAATGAGTAGAGTGATCCTTTTCAAAGGTTTCAAGAGGAGGGAAACTTTCTTGAGTAGGAGGATGGAACATCGCCATAGGATAAGAAGATGGGGGTGGATTATCATCCCAATCCCATTTCTTATAATATCTGCTGCAATCATCATCATCATCCCATCCAGTAGGAATTATAGGATCATCATTCCTGGGTGGTGCTGTGTATTTGACATAGTAGTCAAATTTTCCTGATGGCTCGCCAAGTAATCCAACTTCTGGATCATTATCATAGAAAGCTTTATGTAACTTTCTTTGACTGCTTCGCTTGGATTTCCTTCTTCTAACAGGAGGGTCATCATCAATATCTGCTGATAAGCAACTAGAGCATGAGCAAACATCCCAGAAGATATGTCCTGTATCATCTGTTCTGTTGTATATTGGCCTCCCATTTGCATCAAAAGCATAGACAGGGACTTCTTTTTCTGCATAAGCAAACTGGGTAGGAAAACATGATGGCCTTTTTGAGACAACATCCCTTTTGAAAGCAATTTCCACATCTCCGTTGGACCTTTTCTTGAAAAAGGGCTCTGTGGATTGTATTGGAGCAGAATTTTTGTTCTCTTTGTGAGCTTGTTCATAGCTTGTAATCCATGTCTCTCGGAATGAGCTTAAGTAACTCGCTCGAGGAATCTGCCTGGGAACATACGTACAACTGGGAACATGGTCTGACTCTACATGGAGAAGTAGAGCATCATCAGTTCCTTGAGATTGTGCAAAATCAAGGGAATGATTTTGTATTCTGTATACCATCTGATAATGAAGAGTGGCTGCATATGTAACAGAAGATGGTACAGCTCCAACAATTTGAACTTGTACTTTCAAGGCGAGAGTAATCGTGGATCTGATATGGGCATGTTGAAATTCGGGAACATCGTGATCGAAATGGGTTCCGACATTAAGAGTTGTTTCTACGGTTCCTATGCAAGCATGTTGATACTCCGAGAAACGAGTATCTAATAAAGCAATTCTTGAAACCGTAGGAAGACCTTTTCTTCCATGAAGGGTTAAGGCAAATCTAATGTACCTCCAAAGTGGAGATGAGTATATCCTTCGTACAACCATACTTTTGGAAGATGAGAAGGCGCTCAAGTGTGACAAACCGCTCCTTTTCTCAGAAAGGTGCGTAAGATGTTGATCAAACTTTGAAGCTTGGACAAATTCTTTGGCTTGAGATTTTTGAGGAGAGATAAGGCTACGGACAGTTTTAGAGATAGACTGACGAGGTTTTGTATAGGGAAGATATGGATTTACAAGAGGTAGATCTGTGAGTGGAACTTTATCAGATTCAGGAAGATAGGATATTTCATAGAGATATTCCATTTTAGAGGCATCAGATTTTTTAAGGGAAGTAGATGAAGAAGAGGATCCTGGACAAGATTTAAGTAAAGATAAAGGATTAGAGCTTTCTGGAGAAGACATGTTTAAGAGACGTTCTTCCTTAATTTCTTCCAGTACTTAGTAACCATAAACTATCATGATATGAGTAAGATAACAACATGGCTCGGTATTCTAGCCCACACACAGCCTCACTGGGCTTCAACAAAGGGCCTGACTTTCGGACTTGCTGTGAATCACTGTAACCCCGGACGGATCATATAGTCAGTAGAGCACTTTCTGATGCAGAGGTTCACCATGAAGGTGCAACTGCAGAGCATACTCATGTTACTACTCAGATCTTACTTCATATCACTCAAATCTACAATTACTTCATACTTTCTGAAACTAAGTAAGAACTTGAAAGAGTTTAGAAGAACATGAGGAATATAGAAACACACTAGATTTTATAGATTGAACTCCCGATAGTTCAAGGATGATTTACAATGAAGAGGAGTCCTCCTTATATAGAGGAGGGAAAATATTAAAATATTCATACGGGACCCACACACTTTACACATGTCCCGATATTACAAAAGCTTAACTAAGAAGCTAAAACTTTATTACAAAAGGACAAACTACTTTAATAAAGTAGCTTTAATAAAGTAACTTTAATAAAGTAACTTTATTAAAGTGATACTGATGTCTTTGTCAGAACATTATCGCCTTTATCATGGTGCGTCCAAATTCATGGAATCTTCTGGTTGCGATGGTAAACCGTGTTGATTTAACCAAGGGGTATTAACGTCTTTTTCACTTGGCCATGGATCTTGTGAATCCTGGAAAAGACTGTCATCTGTTTCATTTGTTTGACTTGGTCCTTCATCTTGTGATTTTCTTTTGCTAGATTCTGCTTTTGTTGTAGAACTCCACCAAGTGTCTGCTTGTAGTTCCTTTTCAATTCTTTTAATTTCTTTTTCAAGAAATTCCTTTTCTTTTTGTACGCTACGATTCAAATTTTGTAAAAGTTTATTTGAAATTTCCAACTGCTTTTCCCTTTGTTGTCGTCCTTGTGGTGTCTTTTCTGAAAAGCTTGATGTTTCACCAAGGCTTTGTGTCGGTCTTCCCTGAAATAATTGTCCCCATTGCCAGTCAAATGCATAGTCATAGTCTGAATCATACACAAGTCTGAAATCTCTGGAAATGTGTTTCACGATAGACTTGAATATCTTGTTGAATTCTCTCGAGTATATTCCATCGGTAGAGCTTCCCATGGTGCATCATCTTCATAAGCTGGCCAAATCTGTGGAGGAATTGTCTGATTAATTTCCGCCATGCGCCTTTGAAATTCACGAAATTCTTTTGGATAATGCTCCCAATTTTGATGCATGTTGAATGGCTGGACCGCATATTCCTTGACATGAGAGAAATGAGCATATGTTCCTGCTTCAGTGAAATAACCTTGTCTTTGAAAAATTAAAGTCACATAAACACTATCTCGAGAAGTTCGAAGATCTTTAAATTTCAAAGAAAAAGCTTTAAACATCTTTATCCAGTGTGAAAGTGGATAAAACCATTCAAAAAACTTTTTTGCAAAATGATCTATTGTTCTGTAAGGAAAATCCAAATTCATTTGACAAAGTGTATCAATTGTATCTGTAACATGGAAAGAAATTCCAATTTGCCACAGCCTCCAAAAGATACCAAAGAAAACAAAGAGTTTCTTTTGAAAATCTCGGTGGAGAGAGTTTTGGATCAAATCGGAAAAGTGTGAAAAATGGGTAATCCGGATGAAATCCAAGACCACCAAGTGTTTCAATTCTGTTTTCCTTATCACGATAGATTGATATCTCGAGCATGAGATCTTTGGATCCTGGATTTGAGAGTTTTGGTTCTTATGAGCTCATTGAGTTCAGGAGGAAAGACTTCAATGTGAGGATAAGGATTGGAAGATTGGGATTCCATCATGTAGATGATTGGGATAGATGGAGGAATGATAATAGAGATTTTTGGTCCTGAGAGGAGGTCCGGTAATGTGTTGTTTTTTCCTTTGATATGTTTGACGTCAAAGTCAAAGTTTGAGAACCATTCTGCCCACCTGAGAAGTTGAGAGTTTGGAATTTGCTTTCTCTTAAAAGAGAGCATTTTTGGAAAAGCTGTCATGTCCATTTCTACCAAGAATTTATGACCAATAAGATGGAACTGGAATTTTTCAATTCCCCTTTTAACTGCAAGTATCTCCTTGAAGGTAGAATGATAGTGCTTCTCCGATTCTGAAAATGAACCACTTTTATATCCACAAATTCTTCTTTTTCCATTCTTTTCCTCAAGTAGGACTGCTGACCAAAAACAATCACTTGCATCTGTTTGAAGGATGCGTTTTCCATCTGTAGGAATTTGCAGAGCAGGAAGATCATTGATTTTCTGTTTAACAGTTTTGATTGCCTGAGTTTGAGCCGACGACCAGAGAGGAGAGTTTTGTTTGAGCATGAGTTGCAACGGCTTGATTATTGCTGAAAGATGATCGATAAAATCTGCCATGTAATTAACAATTCCAAGAAATTGTTGAACTTCTTTTTTCGTCAAATTTTCATCTGGAAACTTGAGAAGTTCCTGACCAACATGAGGTTGAAGAGAATACTGACCATCTTTAATATGCATACCCAAGAAATCAGCTTCTTTGACTCCAATCACCATTTTCCTTTGAGAAAGCATAATACCATAATGCTTAACAAGATCTGTGAATTTTGATAGCAAATCAGCATGAGAATCTTCATCTTCAGAGAATAATAAGATGTCATCAATGTAAACCAAAGCTGTATGTAATAATGGATCAAAGATTCTCGTCATAGCTTTCTGGAAAAGAGAAGGTGCCGTCTTTAAACCAAAGGGCATAACAGTCCATTGGTAATGATGGTTTGGAATGCAAAATGCTGTTTTGTGTCTATCTTCAGATCTGATTCCCAACTGCCAAAAACCTGCTTTAAGATCAAACTTTGAGTAAATCTTTGCTTTGGACAGATTTGCAAACATAGTCTTCCTGTCTGGAAGAGGAAATTTATCATCTGCAAGGAAAGCATTCAATGGCTTGTAGTCAATGACCAATCCGAGTTTTCCCCGAACCTGTTCACTTCTTTTGTTAACATAAAATGCTTGACACGCCCACTGTGAGGTTGTTGGTTCAATAAGACCTTCAAATTTTGGAGTTGAGAAAGTTCTTTAATGGCTAGTTGGAGGTGTTCGGGTTCATTCCAAGATGGCTAGCTTTTGTAGGATTTACATCTTCATTTTTCTTGAATGGTAGAGAAATGAAAAAGTCCGGGTTTTTCCAAAGAGGGTTTGTGCATTTAGTGAGGAAATCGAGTGAGATTCTCGCACAACAATCTCGGATTAATATATCTGTGATATTTGGAATGGTCATGGTAAAATATGTTGTCATGTGGATGAAGGGTTGAAAGTAGGATTTATATATGAGACCATTTGGGCGAGGAATAACATTCTTTTCCCACAACTGTTTGATAATATCCCATGCAATGATAATATCTTTACCAGGTAAAGAAGAACCTAGTAACTTGTGAGAAATACCAAGTTCGGGAAGAACCGAATTGTGACAGCTTGTCGATTATTTCGGTTGAGAAACCTGTCTCCATTTGCCGCTTGGAAGATTTGTTTATGATTTTTCCACATATGATCGGGAAGAATGGCGGGATTGAGAATTGAGCATGTCGCGCTGATGTCAAATAGTGCGGCAAATTGTTATGGGCCTTTCATATTTTCTGTAAAGAGTTTCACTTCAATCATTGGCACTGGAATAGATGAGAAGGTTGGAGTAACAATTTGCATGCCATAGCATTCTTCATCATTATCAAAATCATCTGAAAGGCTTTCATCAGAATCATATTCAAGAGCGAAGATGGTTTCTTGTGTTTGTTCATCTTCTTCGGAGAATAGAGATTCTAGATCATCATCCTCATAGTCAATCTTTGTGGCCGTGAAAATCTGGTGAAGAATTTTCTCCTTCTTTTTATCAGACAGTGCTTTTGCAAAGTGACCTTTCTTTCCACGAGATAAAACACCTGTTTCCTTTTTCTTTGAGAATTTGCGCTCGAAAAATCTTTTCTTTTTCCGAAAAGGATTAAGGGGAGCTTCCTTCCGATAAAACTTCATTCTCCTTTTTGTGAAATTTTTTCTTTCCTCTGCCAATCACAATTTTTCATAGAACGACTGCATTTGATCTGCAAATAAGGCTTTTCACAAGCTTTCTCCAATTTCTTTCCTGTGGCGTTAATATCTTTGAGGAAAGCATTTTGATTACAAAGCTTCTTTAACGTCTTCATGACCCAATTATGGAGTTCACCGAAAGATGTAGCATTCAAAGGTTGACCTCTCATTTCCATTGTTCTCAAAGTTTCTTGACCAAGAGGTTGAGGAATTGATTCTAGGTAAGCTTGCTTGGTATTGGTATCATCCATGCCACCAATAAGATAGTACCGTTGTGCGACATTTACGAAGTGTTTTTCAAGATCTTTTGGATTGTATGAGCAACACTTTAGCTTGAAAAATTCTTCTCTGGCAATCTCCTTGTCATGATCGTATTTTCCACAAAATTCCCAATATAAGGAATTTATGAAAGAATCTGTAGTATTTGACTCCTGGGTAAATTGTAATTGTCTCGTATTCCCCCATAGAATCATACCATCTCGAGAAAACCGGTTATCCTTGCTAAGAAAGCTTTAATGACCTTTGTATGAGTCATATTTGGTTTTTGAAGTTCTCACGTACACCAAGCTTTCATTTCTTGTAGTCTCGTACTTCCATCTTGATGGAGGAATATCATCAAAAGTGAACTTGGGTGAAGAAGTACCATTTGAAGAATAATAATGATTAGTGACACGAGCTTGACCATATCATCATCAAGTACTTCGGTTCATCAACAGTAGGTTCATCTCGGATGTTGAGTATAAGAATGTCCCGCTTGATCGGCCATATAGAGAGGAGGATTATCTTTTTCGGACTCATCGTAGAGGTTTTACGATGTATCAATAGATTCGAATCGAATCGGTTTCTTCCGTTATAGTATGGACAGGAGGAGAGTATGTGGCTTGGTTTTGAGTTTGTTGAAGGAAGGTAGAAATAGGATTTTTGATCATCATTTGAGGTCGTTTTGAAGGGTCTTGTGATAAAGGTTCTTGAGAAGAGGAGAATTGTGTTTGACGGGTAGTAACAGTGTGATCTTTTTTGAGGGTATGTAAGGTCTTTTCTTTTGTTCCCACTCTTCGGTGAGTGAAGAGAGTGGAGGTAGATCCTTCATAGGTGGAGGAGTATAAAGGTCCTGTTTGGGAAGATTGTGTATTGGAAAAGGTAGATGGGTAATATGGTGTTGAAGGTGGAATCATTGGATTTGACTCAAGATAAGCAAGTTGAACTTTCAGGTTTTTGATTTCTCTTTCTTGATCATCAAAGGGTATCTGGTTTTTTAGACGGTTTAGGATATCACTGTGTAGGATTTCGATTCTTTGTCTACGAGGCTTGAAGAGGGGTTAAGAGAGTCTCGAGTCTCTTTGTTGTAAAGTTTGTTCAATCCTCTGCTGACCTTGCTCAATCTTTTTCAACAAAACATTTTGTTGTACTGCATTTTCTGAATGCCAGTTTAAAGTCGCCTGGCCGAGAGAGGTTGCACTGATCCATCTGATCTTCTAGTGATTGAGTTTTTGATTTTCCAAGAATGAGTAGAGTGATCCTTTTCAAAGGTTTCAAGAGGAGGGAAACTTTCTTGAGTAGGAGGATGGAACATCGCCATAGGATAAGAAGATGGGGGTGGATTATCATCCCAATCCCATTTCTTATAATATCTGCTGCAATCATCATCATCATCCCATCCAGTAGGAATTATAGGATCATCATTCCTGGGTGGTGCTGTGTATTTGACATAGTAGTCAAATTTTCCTGATGGCTCGCCAAGTAATCCAACTTCTGGATCATTATCATAGAAAGCTTTATGTAACTTTCTTTGACTGCTTCGCTTGGATTTCCTTCTTCTAACAGGAGGGTCATCATCAATATCTGCTGATAAGCAACTAGAGCATGAGCAAACATCCCAGAAGATATGTCCTGTATCATCTGCTTACGTTGTATATTGGCCTCCCATTTGCATCAAAAGCATAGACAGGACTTCTTTTTCTGCATAAGCAAACTGGGTAGGAAAACATGATGGCCTTTTTGAGACAACATCCCTTTTGAAAGCAATTTCCACATCTCCGTTGGACCTTTTCTTGAAAAAGGGCTCTGTGGATTGTATTGGAGCAGAATTTTTGTTCTCTTTGTGAGCTTGTTCATAGCTTGTAATCCATGTCTCGGAATGAGCTTAAGTAACTCGCTCGAGGAATCGCTCGGGAACATACGTACAACTGGGAACATGGTCTGACTCTACATGGAGAAGTAGAGCATCATCAGTTCCTTGAGATTGTGCAAAATCAAGGGAATGATTTTGTATTCTGTACACCATCTGATAATGAAGAGTGGCTGCATATGTAAACAGAAGATGGTACAGCTCCAACAATTTGAACTTGTACTTTCAAGGCGTAGAGTAACTCATGGATCGATATGGGCATGTTGAAATTCGGGAACATCGTGATCGTAATGGGTTCCAGCATTAAGAGTTGTTTCTACAGTTCCTATGCAAGCATGTTGATACTCCGAGAAACGAGTATCTAATAAAGCAATTCTTGAAACTGTAGGAAGACCTTTTCTTCCATGAAGGGTTAAGGCAAATCTAACAGCTCCAAAGTGGAGATGAGTATATCCTTCAGACAACCATACTTTTGGAAGATGAGAAGGCAGTTCAAGTGTGACAAACTGCTCCTTTTCTCAGAAAGTGCGTAAGATGTTGATCAAACTTTGAAGCTTGGACAAATTCTTTGGCTTGAGATTTTTGAGGAGAGATAAGGCTACGGACAGTTTTAGAGATAGACTGACGAGGTTTTGTATAGGGAAGGTAGGGATTTACAAGAGGTAGATCTGTGAGTGGAACTTTATCAGATTCAGGAAGATAGGATATTTCATAGAGATATTCCATTTTAGAGGCATCAGATTTTTTAAAGGAAGTAGATGAAGAAGAGGATCCTGGACAAGATTTAAGTAAAGATAAAGGATTAGAGCTTTCTGGAGAAGACATGTTTAAGAGACGTTCTTCCTTAATTTCTTCCAGTACTTAGTAACCATAAACTATCATGATATAAGTAAGATAACAACATGGCTCTGATACCAAATAGGCGGAGTGACAACCTACAAAGAAATCACGGTATTCTAGCCCACACACACTTCACCGGGCTTCAACAAAGGGCCTCGACTTTCGGACTTGTCGTGAATCACTGTAACCCGGACGGATCATATAGTCAGTAGAGCACTTTCTGATGCAGAGGTTCACCATGAAGGTGCAACTGCAGAGCATACTCATGTTATTACTCAGATCTTACTTCATATCACTCAAATCTACAATTACTTCATATTTTCTGAAACTAAGTAAGAACTTGAAAGAGTTTTAGAAGAACATGAGGAATATAGAAACACACTAGATTTTATAGATTGAACTTCCGATAGTTCAAGGATGATTTACAATGAAGAGGAGTCCTCCTTATATAGAGGAGGGAAAATATTAAAATATTCATACGGGACCCACACACTTTACACATGTCCCGATATTACAAAAGCTTAACTAAGAAGCTAAAACTTTATTACAAAAGGACAAACTACTTTAATAAAGTAGCTTTAATAAAGTAACTTTAATAAAGTAACTTTATTAAAGTGATACTGATGTCTTTGTCAGAACATTATCGCCTTTGTCATGGTGCGTCCAAATTCATGGAATCTTCTGGTTGCGATGGTAAACCGTGTTGATTTAACCAAGGGGTATTAATGTCTTTTTACTTGGCCATGGATCTTGTGAATCCTGGAAAAGACTGTCATCTGTTTCATTTGTTTGACTTGGTCCTTCATCTTGTGATTTTCTTTTGCTAGATTCTGCTTTTGCTGTAGAATTCCACCAAGTGTCTGCTTGTAGTTCCTTTTCAATTCTTTTAATTTCTTTTTCAAGAAACCCCTTTTCTTTTTGTACGCTACGATTCAAATTTTGTAAAAGTTTATTTGAAATTTCCAATTGCTTTTCCCTTTGTTGTCGTCCTTGTGGTGTCTTTTCTGAAAAGCTTGATATTTCACCAAGACTTTGTGTTGGCCTTCCCTGAAATAATTGTCCCCATTGCCAGTCAAATGCATAGTCATAGTCTGAATCATACACAGTGCGAAATCTCTGGAAATGTGTTTCCTGATAGACTTGAATATCTTGTTGAATTCTCTGAGTATATTCCACTGGTAGAGCTTCCCATGGTGCATCATCTTCATAAGTCAAGCCAAATCTGTGGAGGAATTGTCTGATTAATTTCCGCCATGCGCCTTTGAAATTCACGAAATTCTTTTGGATAATGCTCCCAATTTTGATGCATGTTGAATGGCTGGACCGCATATTCCTTGACATGAGAGAAATGAGCATATGTTCCTGCTTCAGTGAAATAACCTTGTCTTTGAAAAATTAAAGTCACATAAACACTATCTCGAGAAGTTCGAAGATCTTTAAATTTCAAAGAAAAAGCTTTAAACATCTTTATCCAGTGTGAAAGTGGATAAAACCATTCAAAAAACTTTTTTGCAAAATGATCTATTGTTCTGTAAGGGAAATCCAAATTCATTTGACAAAGTGTATCAATTGTATCTGTAACATGGAAAGAAATTCCAATTTGCCACAGTTACTCTCTGCCTTGAAAGTACAAGTTCAAATTGTTGGAGCTGTACCATCTTCTGTTACATATGCAGCCACTCTTCATTATCAGATGGTATACAGAATACAAAATCATTCCCTTGATTTTGCACAATCTCAAGGAACTGATGATGCTCTACTTCTCCATGTAGAGTCAGACCATGTTCCCAGTTGTACGTATGTTCCCAGGCAGATTCCTCGAGCAGAGTTACTTAAGCTCATTCCAGAGACATGGATTACAAGCTATGAACAAGCTCACAAAGAGAACAAAAATTCTGCTCCAATACAATCCACAGAGCCCTTTTTCAAGAAAAGGTCCAACGGAGATGTGGAAATTGCTTTCAAAAGGGATGTTGTCTCAAAAAGGCCATCATGTTTTCCTACCCAGTTTGCTTATGCGAGAAAGAAGTCCTCGTCTATGCTTTTGATGCAAATGGGAGGCCAATATACAACGAGCAGATGACACAGACATATCTTACGGGATGTTTGCTCATGCTCTAGTTGCTTATCGCCAGATATTGATGATGACCCTCTGTTAGAAGAAGGAAATCCAAGCGAAGCGATCAAAGAAAGTTACATAAAGCTTTCTATGATAATGATCCGAAGTTGGATTACTTGGCGAGCCATCGTGAAAATTTGACTACTATGTCAAATACACGGACCACTCGGGAATGATGATCCTATAATTCCTCTTTGGATGGGATGATGATGATGATGATGATGATGATTGCAACGAGATATTATAAGAAATGGGATTGGGATGATAATCCACCCCCATCTTCTTATCCTATGGCGATGTTCCATCCTCCTACTCAAGAAAGTTTCCCTCCTCTTGAAACCTTTGAAAAGGATCACTCTACTCATTCTTGGAAAATCAAAAACTCAATCACTAGAAGATCAGATGGATCAGTGCAACCTCTCTCGCAGCGACTTTAAATCGGCATTCGTAAAATGCAAGACAACAAAATGTTTTGTTGAAAAAGATTGAGCAAGGTCACAGAGGATTGAACAAACTTTACAACAATGTTAGACTCGGACTCTCTTAACCCCTCTTCAAGCCGTAGACAAAGAATCGAAATCCTACACGGTGATATCCTAAACCGTCTAAAAAACCGAGATACCCTTTGATGATCAAGAAAGAGAAATCAAAAACACGAAAGTTCAACTTGCTTATCTTGAGTCAAATCCAATGATTCCACCTTCAACACCATATTACCCATCTACCTTTTCCAATACACAATCTTCCCAAACAGGACCTTTATACTCCTCCACCTATGAAGGATCTACCTCCACTCTCTTCACTCCTGAAGAGTGGGAACAAAAGAAAAGACCTTACATACCCTCAAAAAAGATCACACCCGTTACTACCCGTCAAACACAATTCTCCTCTTCTCAAGAACCTTTATCACAAGACCCTTCAAAACAGCCTCAAATGATGATCAAAAATCCTATTTCTACCTTCCTTCAACAAACTCAAAACCAAGCCACATACTCTCCTCCGCCCATACTATAACAAGAAACCGATTCGATTCGAATCTATTGATACATCGTAAAATCTCTCGATGAGTGCAAAAGATAATCCTCCTCTCTATATGGCCGATCAAGCAGACATTCTTATACTCAACATCCGGATGAACCTATCGTTGATGAACCGGAAGTACTTGATGATGATATGGTCAAGCTCGTGTCACTAATCATTATTATTCTTCAAATGGTACTTCTTCACCCAAGTTCACTTTTGATGATATTCCTCCATCAAGATGGAAGTACGGACTACAAGAAATGAAAGCTTGGTGTACGTGAGAACTTCAAAACCAAATATGACTCATACAAAGGTCATTAAAGCTTTCTTAGCAAGGATAACCGGTTTTCTCGTAGATCGGTATGATTCTATGGGGAATACAGACAATTACAATTTACCCGAGAGTCAAATACTACAGATTCTTTCATAAATTCCTTATATTGGGAATTTTGTGGAAAATCTGATCATGACAAGGAGATTGCCAGAGAAGAATTTTTCAAGCTAAAGTGTTGCTCATACAATCCAAAAGAGCTTGAAAAACACTTCGTAAATGTCGCACAACGGTACTATCTTATTGGTGGCATGGATGATACCAATACCAAGCAAGCTTACCTAGAATCAATTCCTCAACCTCTTGGTCAAGAAACTTTGAGAACAATGGAAATGAGAGGTCAACCTTTGAATGCTACATCTTTCGGTGAACTCCATAATTGGGTCATGAAGACGTTAAAGAAGCTTTGTAATCAAAATGCTTTCCTCAAAGATATTAACGCCACAGAAAGAAATTGGAGAAAGCTTGTGAAAAGCCTTATTTGCGAGATCAAATGCGGTCGTTCTATGAAAAATTGTGATTGCAGAGGAAAGAAAAATTTCACAAAAGGAGAATGAAGTTTTATCGGAAGGAAGCTCCCTTAATCCTTTTCGGAAAAAGAAAAGATTTTTCAAAGCAAATTCTCAAAGAAAAAGGAAACAGTGTTTTATACGTGGAAAGAAAGGTCACTTTGCAAAAGCTCGTCACGACAAAATGAAGGAGAAAATTCTTCACCAGATTTTCACGGCCACAAAGATTGACTATGAGGATGATGATCTAGAATCTCTATTCTCCGAAGAAGATGAACAAACACAAGAAACCATCTTCGCTCTTGAATATGATTCTGATGAAAGCCTTCGAGATGATTTTGATAATGATGAAGAATGCTATGGCATGCAAATTGTTACTCCAACCTTCTCATCTATTCCAGTGCCAATGATTGAAGTGAAACTCTTTACAGGAAAATATGAAAGGCCCATAACAGTTGCCGCACTATTTGACACTGGCGCAGCATGCTCAATTCTCAATCCTGCCATTCTTCCTGATCATATGTGGAAAAATCATAGACAAATCTTCCAAGCAGCAAATGGAGACAGTTTCTCAATCAAATAATCAGCAAAGTCGTCACAATTCGATTCTTCCCGAACTTGGTATTTCTCACAAGTTACTAGGTTCTTCTTTACCTGGTAAAGATATTATCATTGCATGGGATATTATCAAACAGTTGTGGGAAAAGAATGTTATTCCTCGCCCAAATGGTCTCAGATATAAATCCTACTTTCAACCCTACATCCACATGACCACATATTTTACCATGACCATTCCAAATATCACAGATATATTAATCCGAGATTGTTGTGCAGAATCTCACTCAGATTTCCTCACTAAATGCACAAACCCTCTTTGGAAAAACCCAGACTTTTTCATTTCTCTACCATTCAAGAAAAATGAAGATGTAAATCCTACAAAAGCTAGCCATCTTGGAATGAACCCAGAACACCTCCAACTAGCCATTAAAGAACTTTCTCAACTCCAAGTGAAGGTCTTATTGAACCAACAACCTCACAAATGGGCGTGTCAAGCATTTTATGTTAACAAAAGAAGTGAACAGGTTCGGGGAAAACTCAGATTGGTCATTGACTACAAGCCATTGAATGCTTTCCTTGCAGATGATAAATTTCCTCTTCCAGACAGGAAGACTATGTTTGCAAATCTGTCCAAAGCAAAGATTTACTCAAAGTTTGATCTTAAAGCAGGTTTTTGGCGGTTGGGAATCGGATTCAAGACAGACATAAAACAAGATTTTGCATTCCAAATCATCATTACCAATGGATCGTTATGCCCTTTGGTTTAAAGACGGCACCTTCTCTTTTCGCAGCTATGACGAGAATCTTTGATCCATTATTACATACGGCTTTGGTTTACATTGATGACATCTTATTATTCTCTCAAGATGAAGATTCTCATGTCGATTTGCTATCAAAATTCACGAGATCTTGTTAAGCATTATGGTATTATGCTTTCTCAAAGGAAAATGGTGATTGGAGTCAAAGAAGCTGATTTCTTGGGTATGCATATTAAAGATGGTCGATTCTCTTCAACCTCATGTTGGCCGGGAACTTCTCAAGTTTCCAGGATGAAAATTTGACGAAAAAGAAGTTCAACAATTTCTTGGAATTGTTAATTACATGGCAGATTTTATCGATCATCTTTCGGCAATAATCAAACCGTTGCAACTCATGCTCAAACAAAACTCTCCTCTCGGTCGTCGGCTCAAACTCGGGCAATCAAAAGCTGTTAAACAGAAAATCAATGATCTTCACCTCTGCAAATTCCTACAGATGGAAAACGCATCCTTCAAACAGATGCAAGTGATTGTTTTTGGTCAAGCCCTACTTGAGGAAAAGAATGGAAAAAGAAGAATTTGTGGATATAAAAGTGGTTCATTTTCGAATCGGAGAAGCACTATCATTCTACCTTCAAGGAGATACTTGCGCTTAAAAGGGGAATTGAAAAATTCCAGTTCCATCTTATTGGTCATAAATTCTTGGTAGAAATGGACATGACGACTTTTCCAAAAATGCTCTCTTTTAAGAGAAAGCAAATTCCAAACTCTCAACTTCTCAGTGGGCGAGAATGGTTCTCAAACTTTGACTTTGACGTCAAACATATCAAAGGAAAAAACAACTGCTACTGCACCTCCTCTCCGCACCAAAAATCTCTTTGATCATTCCTCCATCTATCCCAATCATCTACATGATGGAATCCCAATCTTCCAATCCTTATCCTCACATTGAAGTCTTTCCTCCTGAACTCAATGAGCTCATAAGAACCAAAACTCTCAAATCCGCATCCAAAGATTTCATGCTCAGATATCAATCTATCGTGATAAGGAAAACAGAATTGAAACACTTGGTGGTCTTGGATTTCATCCAGATTACCCATTTTTCACACTTTTCCGATTTGATCCAAAACTCTCTCCACCGAGATTTTCAAAAGAAACTCTTTGTTTTCTTTGGTATCTTTTGGAGCGTGGCAAATTGGAATTTCTTTCCATGTTACGAGATACAATTGATACACTTTGTCAAATGAATTTGGATTTTCCTTACGTAACAATAGATCATTTTGCAAAAAGTTTTTGAATGGTTTTATCCACTTTCACATGGATAAAGATGTTTAAAGCTTTTTCTTTGAAATTTAAAGATCTTCGAACTTCTCGAGATAGTGTTTATGTGACTTTAATTTTTCAAAGACAAGGTTATTTCATCGGGAACATATGCTCATTTCTCTCATGTCAAGTAATATGCGGTCCAGCCATTCAACATTCATCAAAATTGGGAGCATTATCCAAAAGAATTTCGTGAATTTCAAAGGCGCATGGCGAAATTAATCGAGACAATTCCTCCACAGATTTGGCCGCTTATGAAGATGATGCACCATGGGAAGCTCTACCAGTGGAATATACTCGAGAGAATTCAACAAGATATTCAAGTCTATCAGAAACACATTTCCGGAGATTTCGCTTGTGTATGATTCGCACTATGACTATGCATTTGATCGCAATGGGGACAATTATTTCGGGGAAGAACGACACAAAGCCTTGGTGAAACATCAAGCTTTTCAGAAAAGACACCACAAGGAAGACAACAAAGGGAAAAGCAGTTGGAGATTTCAAATAAACTTTTACAAAATTTGAATCATAGCGTACAAAAAGAAAAGGAGTTTCTTGAAAAAGAAATTAAAAGAATTGAAAAGGAATTACAAGCGTACACTTGGTGGAGTTCTACAACAAAAGCGAGAATCTAGCAAAAGAAAATCACAAGATGAAGGACCAAGTCAAACAAATGAAACAGATGACAGTCTTTTCCAGGATTCACAAGATCCATGGCCAAGTGAAAAAGACGTTAATACCCCTTGGTTAAATCAACACGGTTTACCATCGCAACCAGAAGATTCCATGAATTTGGACGCACCATGATAAAGGCGATAATGTTCTGACAAAGACATCAGTATCACTTTAATAAAGTTACTTTATTAAAGTTACTTTATTAAAGCTACTTTATTAAAGTAGTTTGTCCTTTTGTAATAAAGTTTTAGCTTCTTAGTTAAGCTTTTGTAATATCGGGACATGTGTAAAGTGTGTGGGTCCCGTATGAATATTTTAATATTTTCCCTCCTCTATATAAGGAGGACTCCTCTTCATTGTAGATCATCCTTGAACTATCGGAAGTTCAATCTATAAAATCTAGTGTGTTTCTATATTCCTCATGTTCTTCTAAAACTCTTTCAAGTTCTTACTTAGTTTCAGAAAGTATGAAGTAATTATAGATTTGAGTGATATGAAGTAAGATCTGAGTAGTAACATGAGTATGCTCTGCAGTTGCACCTTCATGGTGAACCTCTGCATCAGAAAGTGCTCTACTGACTATATGATCCGTCCGGGGTTACAGTGATTCACAGCAAGTCCGAAAGTCAGGCCCTTTGTTGAAGCCCAGTGAGGCTGTGTGTGGGCTAGAATACCGTGATTTGCTGTAGGTTGCTGTCACTCCGCCTATTTGGTATCAGAGCCATGTTGTTATCTTACTCATATCATGATAGTTTATGGTTACTAAATCTTGGAAGAAATTAAGGAAGAACGTCTCTTAAACATGTTTTCTCCAAAGCTCTAATCCTTTATCTTTACTTAAATCTTGTCAGGATCCTCTTCTTCATCTACTTCCCTTAAAAAATCTGATGCCTCTAAAATGGAATATCTCTATGAAATATCCTATCTTCCTGAATCTGATAAAGTTCCACTCACAGATCTACCTCTTGTAAATCTATATCTTCCCTATACAAAACCTCGTCGCCTATCTCTAAAACCGTCCGTAGCCTTATCTCTCCTCAAAAATCTCAAGCCAAAGAATTTGTACAAGCTTCTAAGTTTGATCAACATCTTCTGCCTGCTACATAAATGGAGCATTTTGTCACACTTGAACTGCCTTCTCATCTTCCAAAAGTATGGTTGTCTGAAGTATATACTCATCTCCACTTTGGAGTCGTTAGATTTGCCTTAACCCTTCATGGAAGAAAAGGTCTTCCTACAGCTTTCAAGAATTGCTTTATTAGATACTCGTTTCTCGGAGTATCAACATGCTTGCATAGGAATCGTAGAAACAACTCTTAATGCTGAATCGTTTCGATCACGATGTTCCGAATTTCAACATGCCCATATCGGATCCACGATTACTCTACGCTTGAAAGTACAAGTTCAAATTGTTGGAGCTGTACCATCTTCTGTTACATATGCAGCCACTCTTCATTATCAGATGGTGTACAGAATACAAAATCATTCCCTTGATTTTGCACAATCTCAAGGAACTGATGATGCTCTACTTCTCCATGTAGAGTCGCACCATGTTCCCGGTTGTACGTATGTTCCCGTGCAGATTCCTCGAGCGCAGTTACTTAAGCTCATTCCAGAGACATGGATTACAAGCTATGAACAAGCTCACAAAGAGAACAAAAATTCTGCTCCAATACAATCCACAGAGCCCTTTTTCAAGAAAAGGTCCAACGGAGATGTGGAAATTGCTTTCAAAAGGGATGTTGTCTCAAAAAGGCCATCATGTTTTCCTACCCGGTTGCTTATGCGAGAAAAAGAAGTCCTGTCTATGCTTTTGATGCAAATGGGAGGCCAATATACAACGAACGTATGATACGGGACATATCTTACGGGATGTTTGCTCATGCTCTAGTTGCTTATCGCCAGATATTGATGATGACCCTATGTTAGAAGAAGGAAATCCAAGCGAAGCAGTCAAAGAAAGTTACATAAAGCTTTCTATGATAATGATCCAGAAGTTGGATTACTTGGCGAGCCATCAGGAAAATTTGACTACTATGTCAAATACACAGCACCACCCAGGAATGATGATCCTATAATTCCCTCTTGGATGGGATGATGATGATGATTGCGTTAGATATTATAAGAAATGGGATTGGGATGATAATCCACCCCCATCTTCTTATCCTATGGCGATGTTCCATCCTCCTACTGAAGAAAGTTTCCCTCCTCTTGAAACCTTTGAAAAGGATCACTCTACTCATTCTTGGAAAATCAAAACTCAATCACTAGAAGATCGGATGGATCGGTGCAACCTCTCTCGGCGAAGCGACTTTAAACCGGCATTCGAAAATGCGATACAACAAAATGTTTTGTTGAAAAAGATTGAGCAAGGTCGGAGAGGATTGAACAAACTTTACAACAATGGACTCGTACTCTCTTAACCCCTCTTCAAGCACTCAGACAAAGAATCGAAATCCTACAAGATATCCTAAACCGTCTAAAAAACCGGATACCCTTTGATGATCAAGAAAGAGAAATCAAAAACACGAAAGTTCAACTTGCTTATCTTGAGTCAAATCCAATGATTCCACCTTCAACACCATATTACCCATCTACCTTTTCCAATACACAATCTTCCCAAACAGACCTTTATACTCCTCCACTTATGAAGGATCTACCTCCACTCTCTTCACTCCTCAAGAGTGGGAACAAAAGAAAAGACCTTACATACCCTCAAAAGATCACACCGTTACTACCCGTCAAACACAATTCTCCTCTTCTCAAGAACCTTTATCACAAGACCACTTCAAAACAAACCTCAAATGATGATCAAAAATCCTATTTCTACCTTCCTTCAACAAACTCAAAACCAAGCCACATACTCTCCTCCTGTCCATACTATAACAAGAAACCAGATTACGATTCTCAATCTATTGATACATCGTAAAACCTCTCGATGAGTCCGAAAGATAATCCTCCTCTCTATATGGGTGATCAAGCAGACATTCTTATACTCAACATCCAGATGAACCTACTGTTGATGAACCGAAGTACTTGATGATGATATGGTCAAGCTCGTGTCACTAATCATTATTATTCTTCAAATGGTACTTCTTCACCCAAGTTCACTTTTGATGATATTCCTCCATCAAGATGGAAGTACGAGACTACAAGAAATGAAAGCTTGGTGTACATGAACTTCAAAAACCAAATATGACTCATACAAAGGTCATTAAAGCTTTCTTAGCAAGG
The DNA here is from genome assembly GCA_035079005.1 of Fraxinus americana. NCBI lineage: Eukaryota > Viridiplantae > Streptophyta > Magnoliopsida > Lamiales > Oleaceae > Fraxinus > Fraxinus americana. The sequence continues at coordinate 26,435,420 of CM068725.1, forward strand.
ATAACCGGTTTCTCAGAGACGGTATGATTCTATGGGTGAATACAGACAATTACAATTTACCAGAGTCAAATACTACGATTCTTTCATAAAATCCTTATATTGGGAATTTTGTGGAAAATCTGATCATGACAAGGAAATTGCCAGAGAAGAATTTTCAAGCTAAAGTGTTGCTCATACAATCCAAAAGATCTTGAAAAACACTTCGTAAATGTCGCATAACGGTACTATCTTATTGGTGGCATGGATGATACCAATACCAAGCAAGCTTACTCGAATCAATTCCTCAACCTCTTGGTCAAGAAACGTTGAGAACAATGGAAATGAGAGGTCAACCTTTGAATGCTACATCTTTCGGTGAACTCCATAATTGGGTCATGAAGACGTTAAAGAAGCTTTGCAATCAAAATGCTTTTCTCAAAGATATTAACGCCACAGGAAAGAAATTGGAGAAAGCTTGTGAAAAGCCTTATTTGCAGATCAAATGCAGTCGTACTATGAAAAATTGTGATTGCAGAGGAAAGAAAAATTTCACAAAAGGAGAATGAAGTTTTATCGGAAGGAAGCTCCCTTAATCCTTTTCGGAAAAAGAAAAGATTTTTCAGCGCAAATTCTCAAAGAAAAAAGGAAACAGTGTTTTATACGTGGAAAGAAAGGTCACTTTGCAAAGCTGTCTGACAAAAGAAGGAGAAAATTCTTCACCCGGATTTTCACGGCCACGAAGATTGACTATGAGGATGATGATCTAGAATCTCTATTCTCCGAAGAAGATGAACAAACACAAGAAACCATCTTCGCTCTTGAATATGATTCTGATGAAAGCCTTTCAGATGATTTTGATAATGATGAAGAATGCTATGGCATGCAAATTGTTACTCCAACCTTCTCATCTATTCAGTGCCAATGATTGAAGTGAAACTCTTTACAGAAAATATGAAAGGCCCATAACGGTTGCCGCACTATTTGACATCGGCGCGGCATGCTCAATTCTCAATCTCGCCATTCTTCACGATCATATGTGGAAAAATCATAGACAAATCTTCCAAGCAGCAAATGGAGACAGTTTCTCAACTGAAATAATCAGCAAGCCTGTCACAATTCAATTCTTCCCAGAACTTGGTATTTCTCACAAGTTACTAGGTTCTTCTTTACCTGGTAAAGATATTATCATTGCATGGGATATTATCAAACAGTTGTGGAAAAAAAATGTTATTCCTCGCCCAAATGGTCTCAGATATAAATCCTACTTTCAACCTTACATCCACATGACCACATATTTTACCATGACCATTCCAAATATCACAGATATATTAATCCGAGATTGTTGTGCGTAATCTCACTCGCATTTCCTCACTAAATGCACAAACCCTCTTTGGAAAAACCCTGCACTTTTTCATTTCTCTACCATTCAAGAAAAATGAAGATGTAAATCCTACAAAAGCTAGCCATCTTGGAATGAACCCGAACACCTCCAACTAGCCATTAAAGAACTTTCTCAACTCCAAGTGAAGGTCTTATTGAACCAACAACCTCACAATGGGCGTGTCAAGCATTTTATGTTAACAAAAGAAGTGAACAGGTTCGGGAAAACTCGCATTGGTCATTGACTACAAGCCGTTGAATGCTTTCCTTGCAGATGATAAATAACCTCTTCCAGACAGCAAGTCTCTTTTTGCAAATCTGTCCAAAGCAAAGATTTACTCAAAGTTTGATCTTAAAGCAGGTTATTGGAAGTTGGGAATCAGATCTGAAGACAGACACAAAACAAGATTTTGCATTCCAAACCATCATTACCAATGGATCGTTATGCCCTTTGGTTTAAAAGACGCACCTTCTCTTTTCCGAAAGCTATGACGAGAATCTTTGATCCATTATTACATACGGCTTTGGTTTACATTGATGACATCTTATTATTCTCGAAGATGAAGATTCTCATGCCGATTTGCTATCAATATTCACAGATCTTTTTTAGCATTATGGTTTTATGCTTTCTAAAATGAAGATGTTGATTGGAGTCTATGAAGCTGTTTTCTTGGGGATGCATATTTAAGATGGTCGATATTCTCTTCAACCTCATGTTGGCAGAACTTCTCAAGTTTCCGGATGAAAATTTGTGAAAAAAGAAGTTCAACAATTTCTTGGAATTGTTAATTACATGGCAGATTTTATCGATCATCTTTCAGCAATAATCAAGCCGTTGCAACTCATGCTCAAACAAAACTCTCCTCTACGGTCGTCGGCTCAAACTCGGGCAATCAAAGCATTAAACGAGAAAATCAATGATCTTCTGCTCTGCAAATTCCTACAGATGGAAAACGCATCCTTCAAACGGATGCAAGTGATTGTTTTTGGTCGACGGTCCTACTTGAGGAAAAGAATGGAAAAAGAAGAATTTGTGGATATAAAAGTGGTTCATTTTCGTAATCGGAGAAGCACTATCATTCTACCTTCAAGGAGATACTTGCGATTAAAAGGAATTGAAAAATTCAGTTCCATCTTATTGGTCATAAATTCTTGGTAGAAATGGACATGACAGCTTTTCCAAAAATGCTCTCTTTTAAGAGAAAGCAAATTCCAAACTCTCAACTTCTCGAGGTGGGCGAGAATGGTTCTCAAACTTTGACTTTGACGTCAAACATATCAAAGGAAAAAACAACTCGTTACTGCACCTCCTCTCCGCACCAAAAATCTCTATGATCATTCCTCCATCTATCCCAATCATCTACATGATGGAATCCCAATCTTCCAATCCTTATCCTCACATTGAAGTCTTTCCTCCCGAACTCAATGAGCTCATAAGAACCAAAACTCTCAAATCCAGATCCAAAGATTTCATGCTCGAGATATCAATCTATCGTGATAAGGAAAACAGAATTGAAACACTTGGTGGTCTTGGATTTCATCCAGATTACCCATTTTTCACACTTTTCCGATTTGATCCAAAACTCTCTCCTTTGAGATTTTCAAAAGAAACTCTTTGTTTTCTTTGGTATCTTTTGGAACCGTGGCAAATTGGAATTTCTTTCCATGTTACGCATACAATTGATACACTTTGTCAAATGAATTTGGATTTTCCTTACAGAACAATAGATCATTTTGCAAAAAGTTTTTTGAATGGTTTTATCCACTTTCACATCGGATAAAGATGTTTAAAGCTTTTTCTTTGAAATTTAAAGATCTTCGAACTTCTCGAGATAGTGTTTATGTGACTTTAATTTTTCAAAGACAAGGTTATTTCAAGCGGGAACATATGCTCATTTCTCTCATGTCAAGGAATATGCGGTCAGCCATTCAACATGCATCAAAATTGGGAGCATTATCCAAAAGAATTTCGTGAATTTCAAAGGCGCATGGCGGAAATTAATCGTAACAATTCCTCCACAGATTTGGCCACTTATGAAGATGATGCACCATGGGAAGCTCTACCGAGTGGAATATACTCGGAGAATTCAACAAGATATTCAAGTCTATCAGAAACACATTTCCGGAGATTTCGTGCGTATGATTCGCATTATGACTATGCATTTGATCGCAATGGGGACAATTATTTCAGGGAAGACCGACACAAAGCCTTGGAGAAACATCAAGCTTTTCAGAAAAGACACCACAAGGAAGACAACAAAGGGAAAAGCAGTTGGAAATTTCAAATAAACTTTTACAAAATTTGAATCGTAGCGTACAAAAAGAAAAGGAATTTCTTGAAAAAGAAATTAAAAGAATTGAAAAGGAACTACAAGCAGACACTTGGTGGAGTTCTACAACAAAAGCAGAATCTAGCAAAAGAAAATCACAAGATGAAGGACCAAGTCAAACAAATGAAACAGATGACAGTCTTTTCCAGGATTCACAAGATCCATGGCCAAGTGAAAAAGACGTTAATACCCCTTGGTTAAATCAACACGGTTTACCATCGCAACTAGAAGATTCCATGAATTTGGACGCACCATGACAAAGGCGATAATGTTCTGACAAAGATATCAGTATCACTTTAATAAAGTTACTTTATTAAAGTTACTTTATTAAAGCTACTTTATTAAAGTAGTTTGTCCTTTTGTAATAAAGTTTTAGCTTCTTAGTTAAGCTTTTGTAATATCGGGACATGTGTAAAGTGTGTGGGTCCCGTATGAATATTTTAATATTTTCCCTCCTCTATATAAGGAGGACTCCTCTTCATTGTAAATCATCCTTGAACTATCGGAAGTTCAATCTATAAAATCTAGTGTGTTTCTATATTCCTCATGTTCTTCTAAAACTCTTTCAAGTTCTTACTTAGTTTCAGAAAGTATGAAGTAATTGTAGATTTGAGTGATATGAAGTAAGATCGAGTAGTAACATGAGTATGCTCTGCGATTTGCACCTTCATGGTGAACCTCTGCATCGAAAGTGCTCTATCGACTATATGATCCGTCCGGGGTTACATGATTCACGCAAGTCAGAAAGTCGGGCCCTTTGTTGAAGCCCGGTGAGGGGGTGTGTGGGCTAGAATACCGTGATTTCTTTGTAGGTTCTTTGTCACTCCGCCTATTTGGTAAATAGGCGGAGTGACAGCAACCTACAGCAAATCACGGTATTCTAGCCCACACACAGCCTCACTGGGCTTCAACAAAGGGCCTGACTTTCGGACTTGCTGTGAATCACTGTAACCCCGGACGGATCATATAGTCGAGAGCACTTTCTCGATGCAGAGGTTCACCATGAAGGTGCAATCGCAGAGCATACTCATGTTACTACTCGTATCTTACTTCATATCACTCAAATCTATAATTACTTCATACTTTCTGAAACTAAGTAAGAACTTGAAAGAGTTTTAGAAGAACATGAGGAATATAGAAACACACTAGATTTTATAGATTGAACTTCCGATAGTTCAAGGATGATTTACAATGAAGAGGAGTCCTCCTTATATAGAGGAGGGAAAATATTAAAATATTCATACGGGACCCACACACTTTACACATGTCCCGATATTACAAAAGCTTAACTAAGAAGCTAAAACTTTATTACAAAAGGACAAACTACTTTAATAAAGTAGCTTTAATAAAGTAACTTTAATAAAGTAACTTTATTAAAGTGATACTGATGTCTTTGTCAGAACATTATCGCCTTTGTCATGGTGCGTCCAAATTCATGGAATCTTCTGGTTGCGATGGTAAACCGTGTTGATTTAACCAAGGGGTATTAACGTCTTTTTCACTTGGCCATGGATCTTGTGAATCTGGAAAAGATCGTCATCTGTTTCATTTGTTTGACTTGGTCCTTCATCTTGTGATTTTCTTTTGCTAGATTCTGCTTTTGTTGTAGAACTCCACCAAGTGTCTGCTTGTAATTCCTTTTCAATTCTTTTAATTTCTTTTTCAAGAAACTCCTTTTCTTTTTGTACGCTATGATTCAAATTTTGTAAAAGTTTATTTGAAATTTCCAACTGCTTTTCCCTTTGTTGTCGTCCTTGTGGTGTCTTTTCTGAAAAGCTTGATGTTTCTCCAAGGCTTTGTGTCGGTCTTCCCTGAAATAATTGTCCCCATTGCCAGTCAAATGCATAGTCATAGTCTGAATCATACACAGTGCGAAATCTCTGGAAATGTGTTTCCTGATAGACTTGAATATCTTGTTGAATTCTCTGAGTATATTCCACTGGTAGAGCTTCCCATGGTGCATCATCTTCATAAGCTGGCCAAATCTGTGGAGGAATTGTCTGATTAATTTCCGCCATGCGCCTTTGAAATTCACGAAATTCTTTTGGATAATGCTCCCAATTTTGATGCATGTTGAATGGCTGGACCGCATATTCCTTGACATGAGAGAAATGAGCATATGTTCCTGCTTCAGTGAAATAACCTTGTCTTTGAAAAATTAAAGTCACATAAACACTATCTCGAGAAGTTCGAAGATCTTTAAATTTCAAAGAAAAAGCTTTAAACATCTTTATCCAATGTGAAAGTGGATAAAACCATTCAAAAAACTTTTTTGCAAAATGATCGATTGTTCTGTAAGGAAAATCCAAATTCATTTGACAAAGTGTATCAATTGTATCTGTAACATGGAAAGAAATTCCAATTTGCCACAGTTCCAAAAGATACCAAAGAAAACAAAGAGTTTCTTTTGAAAATCTCAGTGGAGAGAGTTTTGGATCAAATCGGAAAAGTGTGAAAAATGGGTAATCTGGATGAAATCCAAGACCACCAAGTGTTTCAATTCCTGTTTTCCTTATCACGATAGATTGATATCTGAGCATGAAATCTTTGGATCTGGATTTGAGAGTTTTGGTTCTTATGAGCTCATTGAGTTCAGGAGGAAAGACTTCAATGTGAGGATAAGGATTGGAAGATTGGGATTCCATCATGTAGATGATTGGGATAGATGGAGGAATGATCATAGAGATTTTTGGTCTGGAGAGGAGGTCTGGTAACAGGTTGTTTTTTCCTTTGATATGTTTGACGTCAAAGTCAAAGTTTGAGAACCATTCTGCCCACCTGAGAAGTTGAGAGTTTGGAATTTGCTTTCTCTTAAAAGAGAGCATTTTTGGAAAAGTCACATGTCCATTTCTACCAAGAATTTATGACCAATAAGATGGAACTGAATTTTTCAATTCCCTTTTAACCGCAAGTATCTCCTTGAAGGTAGAATGATAGTGCTTCTCCGATTCTCAAAATGAACCACTTTTATATCCACAAATTCTTCTTTTTCATTCTTTTCCTCAAGTAGGATCACGACCAAAAACAATCACTTGCATCTGTTTGAAGGATGCGTTTTCCATCTCGTAGGAATTTGCAGAGCAGAAGATCATTGATTTTCTCGTTTAACAGCTTTGATTGCCCGAGTTTGAGCCGACGACTCGAGAGGAGAGTTTTGTTTGAGCATGAGTTGCAACGGTTTGATTATTCCGAAAGATGATCGATAAAATCGCCATGTAATTAACAATTCCAAGAAATTGTTGAACTTCTTTTTCGTCAAATTTTCATCCTGAAACTTGAGAAGTTCCCGGCCAACATGAGGTTGAAGAGAATACCGACCATCTTTAATATGCATACCCAAGAAATCAGCTTCTTTGACTCCAATCACCATTTTCCTTTGAGAAAGCATAATACCATAATGCTTAACAAGATCTCGTGAATTTTGATAGCAAATCAACATGAGAATCTTCATCTTCGTGAGAATAATAAGATGTCATCAATGTAAACCAAAGTCAGATGTAATAATGGATCAAAGATTCTCGTCATAGCTTTCTCGAAAAGAGAAGGTGCCGTCTTTAAACCAAAGGGCATAATGTACCATTGGTAATGATGATTTGGAATGCAAAATGTCTGTTTTGTGTCTGTCTTCGTATCTGATTCCCAACCGCCAAAACCCGCTTTAAGATCAAACTTTGAGTAAATCTTTGCTTTGACAGATTTGCAAACATAGTCTTCCGTCTGAAGAGGAAATTTATCATCTCGCAAGGAAAGCATTCAATGGCTTGTAGTCAATGACCAATCTGAGTTTTCCCCGAACCTCGTTCACTTCTTTTGTTAACATAAAATGCTTGACACGCCCACCGCGAGGTTGTTGGTTCAATAAGACCTTCACTTGGAGTTGAGAAAGTTCTTTAATGGCTAGTTGGAGGTGTTCGGGTTCATTCCAAGATGGCTAGCTTTTGTAGGATTTACATCTTCATTTTTCTTGACTGGTAGAGAAATGAAAAAGTCAGGGTTTTTCCAAAGAGGGTTTGTGCATTTAGTGAGGAAATCTGAGTGAGATTCTGCACAACAATCTCGGATTAATATATCCGTGATATTTGGAATGGTCATGGTAAAATATGTGGTCATGTGGATGTAGGGTTGAAAGTAGGATTTATATCTCGAGACCATTTGGGCGAGGAATAACATTTTTTTCCCACAACTGTTTGATAATATCCCATGCAATGATAATATCTTTACCAGGTAAAGAAGAACCTAGTAACTTGTGAGAAATACCAAGTTCTGGGAAGAATTGAATTGTGACAGTTTGCCGATTATTTCGATTGAGAAACCTGTCTCCATTTGTCGCTTGGAAGATTTGTCTATGATTTTTCCACATATGATCGGAAGAATGGCAGGATTGAGAATTGAGCATGTCGCGCCAGTTGTCAAATAGTGCGGCAACCGTTATGGGCCTTTCATATTTTCCGTAAAGAGTTTCACTTCAATCATTGGCACCGGAATAGATGAGAAGGTTGGAGTAACAATTTGCATGCCATAGCATTCTTCATCATTATCAAAATCATCTCGAAAGGCTTTCATCGTAATCATATTCAAGAGCGAAGATGGTTTCTTGTGTTTGTTCATCTTCTTCGGAGAATAGAGATTCTAGATCATCATCCTCATAGTCAATCTTTGTGGCCGTGAAAATCTGGTGAAGAATTTTCTCCTTCTTTTGTCAGACAGCTTTTGCAAAGTGACCTTTCTTTCCACAGATAAAACACCTGTTTCCTTTTTTCTTTGAGAATTTGCTCGAAAAATCTTTTCTTTTTCCGAAAAGGATTAAGGGAGCTTCCTTCCGATAAAACTTCATTCTCCTTTTGTGAAATTTTTTCTTTCCTCTGCAATCACAATTTTTCATAGAACGACTGCATTTGATCTGCAAATAAGGCTTTTCACAAGCTTTCTCCAATTTCTTTCCTGTGGCGTTAATATCTTTGAGGAAAGCATTTTGATTACAAAGCTTCTTTAACGTCTTCATGACCCAATTATGGAGTTCACCGAAAGATGTAGCATTCAAAGGTTGACCTCTCATTTCCATTGTTCTCAAAGTTTCTTGACCAAGAGGTTGAGGAATTGATTCCGTAAGCTTGCTTGGTATTGGTATCATCCATGCCACCAATAAGATAGTACCGTTGTGCAGCATTTCTGAAGTGTTTTTCAAGATCTTTTGGATTGTATGAGCAACACTTTAGCTTGAAAAATTCTTCTCTGGCAATCTCCTTGTCATGATCAGATTTTCCACAAAATTCCCAATATAAGGAATTTATGAAAGAATCTGTAGTATTTGACTCCTGGGTAAATTGTAATTGTCTCGTATTCCCCATAGAATCATACCGATCTCGAGAAAACCGGTTATCCTTGCTAAGAAAGCTTTAATGACCTTTGTATGAGTCATATTTGGTTTTTGAAGTTCTGCTGTACACCAAGCTTTCATTTCTTGTAGTCTGTACTTCCATCTTGATGGAGGAATATCATCAAAAGTGAACTTGGGTGAAGAAGTACCATTTGAAGAATAATAATGATTAGTGACACGAGCTTCAGCCATATCATCATCAAGTACTTCTGGTTCATCAACAGTAGGTTCATCTGGGTGTTGAGTATAAGAATGTCCTGCTTGATCAGCCATATAGAGAGGAGGATTATCTTTTTCGTACTCATCGTAGAGGTTTTCTCGATGTATCAATAGATTCGTAATCGAATCGGTTTCTTCGTTATAGTATGCACAGGAGGAGAGTATGTGGCTTGGTTTTGAGTTTGTTGAAGGAAGGTAGAAATAGGATTTTTGATCATCATTTGAGGCTGTTTTGAAGGGTCTTGTGATAAAGGTTCTTGAGAAGAGGAGAATTGTGTTTGACGGGTAGTAACGGGTGTGATCTTTTTTGAGGGTATGTAAGGTCTTTTCTTTTGTTCCCACTCTTCAGGAGTGAAGAGAGTGGAGGTAGATCCTTCATAAGTGGAGGAGTATAAAGGTCCTGTTTGGGAAGATTGTGTATTGGAAAAGGTAGATGGGTAATATGGTGTTGAAGGTGGAATCATTGGATTTGACTCAAGATAAGCAAGTTGAACTTTCAGGTTTTTGATTTCTCTTTCTTGATCATCAAAGGGTATCGGTTTTTTAGACGGTTTAGGATATCACCTGTAGGATTTCGATTCTTTGTCTACGAGCTTGAAGAGGGGTTAAGAGAGTCTCGAGTCCGCCGTTGTAAAGTTTGTTCAATCCTCTCACGACCTTGCTCAATCTTTTTCAACAAAACATTTTGTTGTACCGCATTTTCTCGAATGCC